>CM053029.1:475111618-475809118 GCA_028564925.1 Lithobates sylvaticus
TATCGTATAACAAAAAAGGTTCTCAAGCTAGCAGAAACAATATTCTGGAATATTATATTCAAAAGTAGTGTCGCGCTCCCAAATGCTAATGTGCTAGTATCCATTTTAATCTGTTTGCATAGCTATTTTCAGAATTGGCATATATCCAACCATATATAACATTAACAAAACAAACCGTACATCAGTCCATAAAGTGTCCTTTGGTATGAATTTGCTTGCATATGCTCAATCTTTCATAAAAAAAAAAAAAAAAAGGCTGTTTACATATCCAAACGACTTCCTTAAGTAGTGTTTACCACTATGTGCTCCAATCATCTACATACATTAGTGATAATCCCCTCATCCGATGGGCCCTCACCTGAGGGATAAGACCAACCAATGGTCTATATGCACTTATGCCCCTTTCTGGGGATCTGTTTTATGCTATTTCTCTCCTTTGCTGGTAATCTTTGGATTAGAATCCTCCTTCTCTTACACTTATCTCCATACGCCCAAATCATAGATAGAAAGAGAGCAAGCTGGACATAGTGCTTTATCTTTTAAAACAACCGGTTTATTAAACACTAAGTATAAAAACACTCACATTTTCCTGGTGCCTAGAGTGCTCCAAACTGGAAAAGGCATTCAGTCCTCACAGTGCGAGTATAAGACAATCGGACAGTATTACCAGGGTATGCTCACAATGTGTGCCTTAGCATGATGACAGATTGCTCCCTCCCCTATGCATTACGCCACAGGGTCACATGGCTTCTTCAGTAGAGTAAAGTAGAAGTTCACCAAAAAAGTAACTAATTCTAAACCTACCAGCAGCTAAATTTTTAAAACGAATTTATCTAGGTCTGTAACGATGAAATCCCTATACATACCTTTTTTGCTCTGGTCCCTTCCCACGCTGAGTTGTTAGCAGGGGCTTCAGTGTGTAGGCAGGTGCAGGAGAGGCACTCGACAACAGAAGCCCCATAGTAAGTCTTTGGGTGATGTCACTTCCCAGGCATTTCCCAGCTGTTGTCTGTTCTCTCCTGCACACAGCATCCGCTGCTCGAGACTGGACCGGAGCGGCTGCAGAAAAGGTATGTATAGTGATTTCTTCTTTACAGTGTTAGATTCGTTTTAGAATGTGGCTGTGAGTAAATTTAGAATTAGGTTTTGAGTGAACTTATAAATAGGGGGAAGTATTAAAATCCCTGTCATGTTAATATTGGTTTAACTGATGTCACGGGATTAGGAGTGGAGCGAGGAATGGGGGACTTCAATGGAGATCGCTGTTTTTGCTTTTTTTTTTTTGCACACGTTTAAAAGATCATTTTAGGCCCAAAGAGTGCATAAAACCCCCAACACATTATATATTTTCTGAAAGCTGACATCCTAGAGAATAAAAAAGTGGTAGTTCCATGTTTTTATATTACACAATATTCCTGCTCTAGGAAATGCATGATTTCAGTAAAACATACACAGCTAATTTTAGGCTACACAAATGCAATAAATTACCCATGTTTTGATAAAATATAAAAGGTGAGGTTGTACAGAGTAAATATAGATACCCAACATGTCAAACATTAAATCGGCATTCCCCCGTGAAATGGCAACAAGCTTCAGTACCCTATATTTTATATAGGCAACCCTTTAATAAGTCATTGGTTTTGCTTTAAGTTAAGGGCTTTAAATATTTTTTTTTTGGGGGGGGGGGGGGGGGGGGGGGGGTTTATGTGCTGGGGTGTAACCTTTCTGTAATTTTTTTTTACTTTTTTTTTTAAATTTTGTTTACTATCTTTTTTTTTTATTTTTTTTCATCACAAAATGTATGTGATGATTTTTTTGGTGACAGGTTCTCCTAATGAGACATCCAGGGTCTAAAAAAAAAACTGGATGTCCCCCCCTGTGCTCCACTAAATGTATTGAAATGCAGATCGAAGTTGCAATAAATTCCTTCTAAGCCTTACTGACATGGGGACCCGGAAGTGACGTCAAACATGTCCCTTCCGGCTCAGCAACACGAAGGGAAGGAGAGCAGACATGCGTTTGCTCAGCTACCTACCCAATGGCATCGGTTATGCTAGTCCCGGCCCCACAGATGGGCAAGCGGAGCCTGGGATACATAGCGGAGACACCCGTTATTGGGGGGATTCGAAAGACATCTGGCAGGGCTGGACCGCTTTCATCTGACAGGTGGCAGTCTGCTTGTCATATACAGTAACTCATAAAAGTGAGTACACCCCTCACATTTTTGTAAATGTTTTTATTAATCTTTTCATGTGACAACACTGAAGAAATGACACTTTGCTACAATGTATAGTAGTGAGTGTACTGCTTGTATAACAGTGTAAATTTGTTGTCCCCTCAAAATAACTCAACACACAACCATTAATGTCTAAACCACTGGCAACAAAAGTACACCCCTAAGTGAAAATGGGCAAATTGGGTCCAAAGTGTCAATATTTTGTGTGACCACCATTATTTTCCAGCACTGCCTTAACCATCTTGGGCATGGAGTTCCCCAGAGCTTCACAGGTTGCCACTGGAGTCCTCTTCCACTCCTCCGTGACTACATCACGGTGCTGGTGGATGTTTGTGACCTTATGCTCCTCCGCCTTCCGTTTTAAGGATGCCTCACAGATGCTCAATAGGGTTTAGGTCTGGAGCCATGCTTGGACAGTCCATCACCTTTACCCTCAGCTTCTGGCAGTGGGCGCCTTGGAGGTGTGTTTGGGGTTGTTGTCATAATGGAATACTGCTCTGCGGCCCAGTCTCCAAAGGTAGGGGGATCATGCTCTGATAAAGTATGTCACAGTACATGTTGGCTATCATGGTTCTCTCAATGAACTGTAGTTCCCCAGTGCCGGCAGCCCCATACCATGACACTCCCACCACCATTCTTGACTGTAGGCAAGGCACACTTGTCTTTGTACTCCTCACCTGGTTCCTGCCACACATGCTTGACACCATCTAAACCAAATAAGTTTATCTTGGTCTCATCAGACCACAGGACATGGTTCCAGTAATCCATATCTTTGTGTGCTTGTCTTCCGCAAACTGTTTGCAGGCTTTCTTGTGCATCATCTTTAGAAGAGGCTTCCTTCTGGGACGACAGCCATGCAGACCAATTTCATGCAGTGTGCGGCGTATGGACAGACAACCTCTGGATATGACGCTGAGCACGTGCACTCAACCTCTTTGGTCGACAATGGCGATGCCTGTTCTGAGTGGAACCTGTCCTGTTAAACCGCTGTATGGTCTTGGCCACCGTGCTGCAGCTAATTTCAAGGTCTTTGCAACCTTCTTATAGCCTAGGCTATCTTTATGTAGAGTAGCAATTTTTATTTTTCATATCCTCAGAGTTCTTTGCCATGAGATGCCATGTTGCACCTCCAGTATGAGAAAGTGAGAGTGATGACACCACATTTAACACACCTGCTCCCCATTCACACCTGAGACCTGGTAACACTAACGTGTCGCATGACATTAGGGAGGGTAAAATGGCTAATTGGGCCCAATTTGGACATTTTCACTTTTGTTGCCAGCAGGTTAGACATTAATTGCTGTGTGTTGAGTTATTTTGAGGGGGCAGCAAATTGACACTGTTATACAAGCTGTACACTCACTACTTTCCATTGTAGCAAGTATGATAGATTTAAATACACTAATAAATTGAAGCTAAACTTCAGCTCACACTTTATCAGTTATATCAAACCGTTCTTCTCATTGAGATAAAGGTTTTTCATGAATAAATAAAAGCTGGTCAATGTAAGGTTATTTTATAGATTATACAGTTACAGCAATGGTTTATACTTGAGAAAAATGATAACTGTAGTGGGAATAGTTGAGCAGCTGATCTAGTAAAGATGATAGAATAGCAATGTGGTTTATGGGTAGAGTTGCTGAACCCCAGCCTCCTTTCAGGTAACATTTTTCTTAATTTGAGATAGGTGGCATACTTCACCCCTTTTTTTTTTTTTTATACTGTCTTCTGTGTACCTCGATGCCTCCAAAGGTATGATTTTATGGCGGTGTCATGCTGCCCAGCTGGACTTTGGGCAAAACACAGCTAACCCACACGTAAAACCCATAGACTTCAATTATGTGCTGTGGCTTTGGTGCACTTTCAGAAAGCGCACCAAAACTTCTGCAAGTGCAGCAGGGCCGTGTAAAGCCACTCTTAGGCCCAATTTATTTATCACTGGAGGTTTTGTAAATAATGAATGGAATAAATGACATGATATTTGTTGCATAATGATGTTTTTTTCCTTTTTAATTTTGCAATGCTTCAGTAGTTAAATGCACAAGTGAGTAAATAATTTGTGTATCTGCTCTGTCATATTTGATAAATGTCTAATAATTTATATAGCATATTTAAAACGGTTAAAGCTGAACTCTAGGTTAGATCTTTTTTGCATACTTACATTTTTCCAGCTTGGGAAAATAGATGTATGCATATTTTATACCCTAGGGTCCACTGAGAAATCCGTCAATCATTGTAGTAGTTGGTGCTGCTACAGCGATAGGTTTGAACATTCTGGTCCTGTGCAGGTGGCTTCCCCTTCTGCACACTGACCACAGCAGGTTGCTTGCCAAGCATTGCCACCGTAGATTGCGGTGGAGAGAACGGGGTCGGAGAACCCACAATTTCCAGTGGACCCTCAGGTATGAAATATGCATACTTGCATTGGTCCAAGCTGTAAGTATGCGATAAAGGTCATACCTGCATTTTTTACTGCATTAATGAGTAATAAAGTTATTCTAACATGCATACAAGGAACATATTGTACCATCCCAGGGTTTATAATTTCAACATGCTTCAGCAGTAGCACATCAGACCAGCCCACTTCCAAAAACATTGCTATTAGTAATTTAATGTTCTAGGAGCTAAACATTAAGTTCAAAGAGCGTGTGTGTCCTTTTTCTACCTACTGAAGTTTTTACCCTGGTGTCACATTGACTTCTTTCACTTATTTGAGTTCCTCTCCCAGCTTTTATCTAGCATTCTTTCTAATTCTTCATTTTGATTGTAATTGCTTGAATTAGGACCCTAATGTTTCTGCAATTTCTTGCAGACATGAGGTGGAAGGACTGCAGTAGCAAGTGAGAAAAAATGCGTAAAAAATCCTTCTTAAATCATATATAAACATGAAAGCTAGAAAATTATCTTTTCTCTGCTCATTAGCATGGTCAGTTTGAGTCCCTGCTTCCTCCCATGGGTCCAACAGGATGGCATCTTGATATACAGTGTGCCTGTAGTCAGCCTCTGGGTGGATGCATTTTTCTCGACACTGCAGAACCTGGCAGCGGCTCCTGGTAGGAATCCTGGGTGGTCGTAAATAAGGGACTCTGTTTCCACCCCCAGAACCTTGGGAGGAAGAGGGAACTTAATGGTCACATGACTGTCATTTAAAAAAAAAATGTTATTCAAAATTCATTTTTTATTTAATTCATATGCCGAGTTTGAAGAAACACATGGTTAATGTGAAGATGAATTCATAATCTAAATTTTTTATATGCACTTTGCGTAAAATTGCATTATTTTAATGTACACCATAGGTGGATTATTGACTCCCTACCCCTTTTGCTTTATTTTTTTAAAGTTACCATATGCAACACAGCTTGTTTTTAAATCCATGTGTTTAAATTTAAGAGGATATTGTTGGACCTGAAGGCAAAAATGTCTGGGATAAATACGCTGCCTTACTACCTATTTAATTTACATTTGCAGGCAAGGAAACTGGAGGAAAAAGAGCGTGATCTTAAGAGGCAGGATGGATATTATAAGGAGCAGCTGGCAAGACTGGAGGAGAGGGTAAGTGTAAACAATGAAGTGTTTCTACAAATGTACTTTATAACTGGTGTATGTCTTATTTCTTAGGTAGGTACAGTTACATTGAGCATTGTGCACAACAAGCAAGCATCTGCATATATGGTAGTCATCAACCCTATCTCTTGATAATCCATCAGAGACTGATGGCAAGGCCATTCTGAGCAAAGTTTTCTGCTTTTGAGAACACTCAAGTGTGCAATTGGTTAGAATGTGTCCTCCCTGGTCAGAACAAGGTTTTAGCTTTAACGCCAAATTAGACTTAAAAAAAATCTGACCAAGTGGCATTACATCTTTATTACAGAAGAGTAGAATGTCATAACTACTTCCTGCCTGTCAGCATTAAAATACACTAACCCTGTATGGGTAGCTTGGCATAAATATACAGCACCACTTTGTGTCATGATGATGTGACTGCTGCGCATGCACAGCACTGATGTTATCATGGGTCATCCAATCAAGTGGCTGAAGAGTTTGAGTCTGGTATGAAGACTGGGAGAATATGGTCTTCCAGCACTGGAGGGAATTGCTTAGCAGGTAATTCTGCCATAATGTGCTAATATGTGGTGCTTACCTAGTACATTATGGCATTAGCTCCCGGAGGCCATCTTTTTAATGTTTTAATGCAAAGGTTTATTTTGTTTTAATGAGCCAATGAACCAGAGCAAATGTGTGTAGGCAGTAGAGTTGTAACTCCTTAATTGCATACTTTTCGTTGGTCAGTATTTGAGAACCACTGGATCAGCATTACAGCTAGGAAACTAACATACTGGATTATAAAGGGTTCTTTTAAGGGGCAATAGAGGCTTTGCTGACTTCTAATCCTACAAATGCTAGTTTAACTGACTCCAAGCACAGACATAGATACGGATTTCTGACTTTGCCCTAGTTTTCTAATATTCATGTCTGTTCCAGCTCTAAGACTTGGGGCTCGTTCACACCAGCTGCAGCAATGTAGTGTAGCACAATGGCTGGTGCACTGTGCGGTCCGGCCAAGATCAACGCAGTGTTGTCAGACATCTCATAACATACAATTGCCGACTGCGTGGTGCGAGGCAGTAGATTGCGTCGCGCTGCTCTGAAAAACAGTAGTGCACACATTTTTTTTTTTTTTTTTTTTTTTTTAAGCGTACACTGCCCGCACACCACCACAAAATAGTGGTGTGAACCAGGCAGATAGGAAGATGAGGCATTTTGCCTTGTCATGTGGTGCGACTGCACTGGAATAGCCACCCAACCCAGTCCTACTGTATCTGGTGTGAACCTAGCCTGAAATTATTGAAACCAGAAGATCCGCATAAAAGCCAGGCATGTGGCGCTGTGAGGAGGAGGTGAACGGTGGCAACCTCAGTTTTTCTGTTAGGAAAGCTTTATTTTAACAAACTGAAAATAATCTTGCATGAAAGATGGTCTCACCAGTTTCAGTGTCACCAGAGGCTGTGTAAGCCAGCCCCAGTAACCTGTTTGCCAGCTACACCAGTACAGGTCATATAGTACCATTGATGGCTGAAACCAGTGTGTTGATCCCCAACCGGCAACAGTAGCAGTGTCCAAGTATATGTAAGCAACGCCCCAAAATATATGAAAAAATGTACACTACTGAGTTCTAAAATTCTGAGTATGATTGTTGAAAGCAGTCCTGAGCCCTTTTAACACTGGCGTGACTTAAGCGTTCAAAGTAGCATGACAAGTCATGCCCCATTAACGGCAATGGAACCATTCTAATCTGTGTGAATCGGTTCGGAACAGGGAGAGATCCTTGCATCAACATCGTTTGTGTTTCTGTGGGAACCTGTCAGCTATACATGTATGCCCAGCTTAACACTGGTCAAATTTGAAATAAGGTTTAAAGTCTGGTTGCATTTATGGATTACATAAAAATAAAGAGATTTTTGTAGGACAGTATCTCCGAAAGAAAGTTTTTGTGGTAAAAAGAAAAAAAGAATATTTAAGTATTCACACGCTGAAAAAACTGACAGGTGGATCTGAACGGTCGCTCCATACATCTCTATGGAGAGATGGATATAAGCGGTGACATGTCTGCTGACATCCGATCTGTCCCGATCCGAACCACTCTGCAAGATCTGGATGGATGGAACCCCTATTTTCCATCCGTCTATCGGATCGGATGAGAACAGACAGGTGGTCCGTAATCATCCGATCCCCCCATAAAGGAGAGCAGAGATCTGACAGGTCTGTCCCTGCACAGTGTGCAAAGACGGACTTGTCATCCGCCGGCTCAGCGGGGATCAACGGATTGATCGATCGCTTCCAGATCTGCAAGTGTGAAAGAGCCCTTACATTATCTTAACTAATGACAAAGTTATTGCAGAAGGAACAGGCCCATATCAGAAGTATAAACATTGCCCTGGTCCATAGGAGTAGTACAGGTGTGAGAACTGGTAGCTGACTGGAGCTGAAAGGGGAACTAAAGTTACGTGTAAAAATGTGTAGCAGCTCTCCTGATTATAATGTTATCTGCATCTGAAGCCTCTCTAAGCATTTACCGTCAACCTTTTACTGCCAAGTGTGCAGTGTTTCTTGCATCCCTCTGAAAAGTACTACTTAATTACAGATATTGTTAGGTATGTGTACTTAAGCGCTATAATGGGTATTCAAAGACAGAACGGCAACAATGTTTTTAAGATAGCCAAATGATGATGCTGCAACCCATATATTAGTGTTCTCACACGTAGAAGAAATGGTTTTTAAAAATACACACACAATGTTAATAATTATGTGAAATGGGTGCGCTCTCAATCAACCTTAAAAATCGTGTAGATCTAATTAAAAATTGCTTGTGCAATGATACTATTCAAGTGATGTGTAAAACCTCCTTAAAATCCGTGCACTGAGTGTGTATACATAAATAAATAAATACATAAAATCATATGTAAATATATAAATAAGTGGATCCTTTTCCTTTTTGTGGTACCAGTGATTAAGTGATATTTGTGCGATAGTGCTGTGAATAAAAGACAGTTTAAGAATGAGGTAAAACCAGGTTTACATTCCAACCCTTAAAAAATCCATGCGTTTAAAACTGAAAAAAACGCATTAAAAAATCCATGCGTTTAAAACTGAAAAAAAAACGCATTAAAAAATCCATGCGTTTAAAACTGAAAAAACGCATTTAATTGTGCGATTTATTTGTGGAAAAACGCATATTGGGTTATGCGATTAAATTGGGAGAAACACCATAGGTATTTTTAGAATCCTTTAGGAGTCCATGCATCTAATTGATGTCTCCTTAGGTGTTTAATTTGCGGTTGCTTAGACAGGTGTTGTTCCTGATTAGTTAGTGCTGAGATGTTTTACTAACTAATTGCCCTTTGGTGTTGAGCACAGGTTAAAACTTGAAGGACAAAAGGTGTACACCACAAATGAGAAAGATAAGCACCATTTAGTAAATGTATATTTTTGAGCAGGTATACACATAATACTTTTACTTATCTTTAGTTGTGGTGTCCTCTTTCCTGCTGATCACGTCCTTACTATCTCTTCCGTGTTTGCATGAGGATAGAAGACAGATAAAAAACCATTGCGCAATATAGTTATACTTTGAATGGTGTGCATGTGTTGTGGCTGAAGCCCATCTACTTACACAGCACCCTACGAACGAAGCGCGGTGGTTAGAAATATGTCAGGCACTGTTTGGGCTCCCTGCCCTGCTTGTCTCAGTAGTGTTGCTTAGCTCCTCCTCCCGACGCGTTGCGACACGCCCACGTGTCTTTATCAAGGGATTATCCCTTGATAAAGACACGTGGGCGTGTCGCAACGCGTCGGGAGGAGGAGCTAAGCAACACTACTGAGACAAGCAGGGCAGGGAGCCCAAACAGTGCCTGACATATTTCTAACCACCGCGCTTCGTTCGTAGGGTGCTGTGTAAGTAGATGGGCTTCAGCCACAACACATGCACACCATTCAAAGTATAACTATATTGCGCAATGGTTTTTTATCTGTCTTCTATCCTCATGCAAACACGGAAGAGATAGTAAGGACGTGATCAGCAGGAAAGAGGACACCACAACTAAAGATAAGTAAAAGTATTATGTGTATACCTGCTCAAAAAATATACATTTACTAAATGGTGCTTATCTTTCTCATTTGTGGTGTACACCTTTTGTCCTTCAAGTTTTAACCTGTGCTCAACACCAAAGGGCAATTAGTTAGTAAAACATCTCAGCACTAACTAATCAGGAACAACACCTGTCTAAGCAACCGCAAATTAAACACCTAAGGAGACATCAATTAGATGCATGGACTCCTAAAGGATTCTAAAAATACCTATGGTGTTTCTCCCAATTTAATCGCATAACCCAATATGCGTTTTTCCACAAATAAATCGCACAATTAAATGCGTTTCTTTCAGTTTTAAACGCATGGATTTTTTAATGCGTTTTTTTCAGTTTTAAACGCATGGATTTTTTAATGCGTTTTTTTCAGTTTTAAACGCATGGATTTTTTAAGGGTTGGAATGTAAACCTGGTTTTACCTCATTCTTAAACTGTCTTTTATTCACAGCACTATCGCACAAATATCACTTAATCACTGGTACCACAAAAAGGAAAAGGATCCACTTATTTATATATTTACATATGATTTTATGTATTTATTTATTTATGTATACACACTCAGTGCACGGACTTTAAGGAGGTTTTACACATCACTTGAATAGTATCATTGCACAAGCAATTTTTAATTAGATCTACACGATTTTTAAGGTTGATTGAGAGCGCACCCATTTCACATAATTATTAACATTGTGTGTGTATTTTAATTACAGATATTAATCTTATTCTGTATAGTTGGACCGAACTCGAGCAGGAATATTCAGAAGTGCAGGCTTTAAAACTGCCTGTCTGTAGTTACATTTTGTGTTCTAATCCTGGAGGTAAAAGTGGTGGGCAGTGGATTTTTTTGGTCTATCTTTAGTCGTTTGCAAGTCTTGCACTGTCCATATAGCTTTACACATCTCTGATCTTAAATCCCCTGTATGCCAGAAATTTGGGAATATTTTACCTAGTAAAATGTAAAGCCAATCATGGTATAAAATTTGAGTTTCTGAAGATGTGACCATCAACCTTCTTGGCTGACATCATATCACTTGGGACTGCAAGATGTTTTAAAAGTGACAGTCATCATCTGCTTGTGGATGTGTATAATAATTTCTCCTCATAAGGAGCAGGCTGAGCTGACACTAATCTGTTCTCTTGTCATCAGCCTTTATTATTATTGCTTCTGGTTCTTTTCCTTTTAGCACAATATAGGAAGCATCTAATTGGAAAAACCAAAGTAATCAAAAAGTCAATTAATCATATAGATGAGCTGTGACACTTAGTGATGCAATCACCAGGAAACATTGCTATCTAGCTGGCAAGGTATTAAAACGTGCCTTTTCATTTGCTTATAATGCGAGAATTTCTATGACATTTATTGCAGAATAAGTGGCCTTGACACAGTTCTCATTGACTGTTAAGTAATCAGATAATTCATTTCAGAATCTGAAACTTGTTTGAATATTTACATTTTTCTTCTGCTCCAGCTTCCTGTTGCTTCATGAATACTTGAAAGGAAACATAAATTGTTTATGGTATTAAATATTAGGCCTTGTTCTCACAGGGCTTACTAAAGCACATGCCCGTGATGGACCGTGTTTAGCTTCATAGGAATGCACATGTGTTCCATGCATCCTCGTGCAGGCAGTCCTATTGCTGCCATTTGGGATGCAGCAGTTGCACAGCCACTGCTCCCAATTTGTCATCCATGTGGATGCATCTTCCTGATCTCACACTGTGTTAGTTCAGGGACATGTCGTACCCACGCATATGTCAAATTGGGATCAGCGACTTTGTCCATGCAGCCGCTGCATCACAGTTGACTTCAAGGGGACTGCCTGCACGGGGATGCACTGATAAACACCTGTGCATCCCCGTGACACAGCCACAGACACAGCCTACTATGGGCATATGCTTTAGTACGCCCCAGGTGAACGAAGCCTATGGTTTAAGGAAGGTTTGCTAATGTAAATTTTTAAGAACCATCAAAGGGAACATAATGTACTTTCAGTAAGTATACTTTTTATGTTATATTGTTGTTATTTTTATGTTAAAGTGGTTGTAAACCTTCACATATACCCAGTGAAGTTAATAGCCTCAGATGATACACAGAGATGAAACAAATCCTCCTACATAGGTTTTATGTGTTTCTCTGCAGCCCTCTCTTCCCTACATCCTTTCAAAAGGGCAGAATTGTGTTAAAATTTGAATGCATCTGTTGGTATCACCGAGGAGGGGGTGGAAAGCCTGCAGTTACATTGTGTGAGAGCTGATTGGAGGAAAGGAACACGCCCTCTTCACACAACAGAAGAACTGTGTTATGAATAGACATGCTGTGTGCTGAGCTCCCTCCCCGTCACAAATTTTATCTCGTGCCAAGAAAACGTTCCAGAAGTGACTCAATCTCATAACAGAGGAACAAAGCACCAGAGAGAAACAACATTTAGCCCTGGTTCACACTGAATGCAGCTTTGAAATCGTGTAACCTCACTTGAAATTGCACGATTTCAAAGCTGCATGTCAGTGCGACTTGATTGACATCTGTGCAACTTCATGCACCGATGTCTATGCAAGTTGCACCTGAAATCGTCAAAAGTAGTACAGGAAAAACTTTTGCAAATTTAGTGTGGCACCGCAAAGTTGGCATCGCACCGATTTGAACAGTTCCATTGCAGACAATAGGGTGTGACTTGTCATGTGGTTTGACCTGTAAAATCGCATGACAAGTCTCACCAGTGTGAATGGGGGGCTCAAAGCTTTGGAGAGAGATAAGTAAACACTACAGATATGTGCTTTGCTCAGATTTTAGGACTGAAGTTTACAACCACTTTAACCACTTCCCGCCCGGTCAATAGCATATTGACGTCCGGGAAGTGGTTTCGTTATCCTGACTGGGCGTCATATGACGTCCTTCAGGATAACAGCCGCCGCGCGCCCGTGGAGGCGCACATCGCGGCGATCGGTGGAGCGGTGTGTCAGTCTGACACACCGCTACACTGATCTCGGTAAAGAGCCTCCGGCGGAGGCTCTTTACCACGTCATCAGCCGTGTCCAATCACGGCTGATCACGATGTACACAGGAAGAGCCGTTGATCGGCTTTTCCTCACTCGCGTCTGACAGACGCGAGTAGAGGGGAGCCGATCGGCGGCTCTCCTGACAGGGGGGGTCTGCGCTGATTGTTTATCAGCGCAGCCCCCCCTCAGATGCCCACACTAGACCACCAGGGAAGCCCCCAGGACCACCAGGGAAGCCCCCAGGACCACCAGGGAAGCCCCCAGCATGTGGATGGCCAGGTACATCCCCCATGGCCATCCACATGTTAAAAGATGGGCACTGATTGGCACATCATATTTAATTTAAAAAAAAAAGTAAAAAAAAAAAGGGATGCCCAGCAATGCCACCCATAAGTGTCATCAGTGCCACTCATCAGCGTCCATCAGTGCCCATCCGTGCCCACCCATGCCCACCTATCAGTGCCCATCCATGCCACCTATCAGTGCCCATGCATGCCACCTATCAGTGCCCATCCATGCCACTATCAGTGCCACCTATATGTGTGCATCAGTGCCACCCATAAGTACCCGTCAGTGCCGCCTATGAGTGCCCATCAGTGCCACCTGAGTGCCCATCAGTGCCACCTATCAGTGCCGCCTATCAGTGCCGCCTATCAGTGCCAATCATCAGTGCCACCTCATCGGTGCCCCCTAATTGGTGCCACCTCATCGGTGCCCATCAGTGCTGCCTTATCAGTGCCCGTCATTGAAGAAGAAAACGCACTTATTTACAAAAAAAAATTAACAGTGACAAAGAAAAACTTGTTTTTTTGCAAAATTTTCGGTCTTTTTTTGTTTGTTGCGCAAAAAATAAAAATCGCAGAGGTGATCAAATACCACCAAAAGAAAGCTCTATTTGTTGGAACAAAATGATAAAAAATTTGTTTGGGTACAGTGTAGCATGACCGCGCAATTGTCATTCAAATTGCGACATCGCTGAAAGCTGAAAATTGGCTTGGGCGGGAAGGTGTCTAAGTGTCTGGTATTGAAGTGGTTAAGTTATTTGTGATTTTTGCATGCATGCAGTTCTATATTTCATTATTGTATTAAATATATAGATTTATAAAAATATATATATTTTATATTTATCCACTGGATGCATGTTTGTAAACTGCTAAATTTACTTGGACCCCTTATTTTGGAGCTGTTGAGTTTTGTCTTGCGTTTAAAATTGTTTTCCTGGAGTACATTACAGGACACAGGCCCCTTCCCTCTGTTTTTATGATCCACTTCTCTAATTGCTTGCTAATAATCGGAGGCATGCTTGGGAGTCAAAGAAGCTATACTGGGCTCCCCTTGCAGCTTTGCTTTACCAGTGTCCGATTCTCCTGATGGCAGTATAATCTATTGGCTCCAGAATACTTCATTCCGTAATGTACCCCTAGAAATGTATGAAAAAACATGACAAAAAAATTGACATAATTGTACAGTACAGGACACAGGAGTTGATTCTTAGACAATTGGTTATATGCGGCTATCTTCACGTGTTTGGACACTGGCAAAAGCTTTGCTGGGGCTACCCCCTGTGTATCCATAGAACCCTGCCCACTCCTTGAGGCTCCAGTTTTTTGCTATTGTCCTTGGATGATGCACCCCTTCTCCTGTTGTAGAGTTTTCTTTTCTATTTTGTACCAGTTATCCTTTCATTCTTTGACTGATACTTTTATGAAGATCTGACTACTTGCATTATGGCTTAGAACTTGTTCGGCTGACACTGTTGAGGAAAGGTGCTTTTTGTGCATGCCCTTTGAAGGTGAGCTGCTCTTTGGAAAACTCCTTACGTTAGGCGATCATGAAGGTAAAGGGGTTCTTACTCCACTATCCACTATTGCACCTCCCTATTGATTTTTCTGCCTCTGCCTCGTGTATCGCCCCCTGCAGACGTCATCATCTATGGCAGGTCATTCTTTTTTTGGCAGACCTTCTACCACTAAGCTCACCAGACCTGCTCTGATGCCTTCACACTACAGGTTTACCTCCACCCCTGGAGGTGGAAGGATGTCTACTGAGAGATGTCCTGGACTTTTATTTTACTCTGTCTCAGGAGAGGTACACAGAGTCTGTCTTTCTGTCCTCTTAATGTTCTGTTCAACTAACCATTCCTACTTGCTGCTTCACAAAAAGCTAAGTTTTCCAACCCTCAATGCAGCTGTATAGTCACAAGTGGTGATCTTGGTCGTCTCCTTCCCTTTGAGGAAGAATTACAAGGACTTTCTAAAACTAACACTCTGTGGTGCTATCTGTGGTGCTATATTTTTAAACCCTTAATCACACCCTTGACATTCATATCCCCGGATGCCCTGGAGACCTTTTACTACCAGTATCTTGAGCTTATTTCTCTGAACCATATGCCCAAATGCTGATGCTCTCACTTCTCCCTGTTAAAGTGTAACTTCACTTTTGTTGAGAAAAAAAACACTCTACTCTTGGTGATCTACTGTATGTACATTGCAAGTATTTTTACCAAACTTTGTTGCAGAATCCTACTTTTTGTTATTCTGAAGAAATCCCTGTGTGTTTGTATGTGCCTCTGTGCTGAGTGGGTCTAATGGGAGTGGATTTATAATTATCAGTTGGTTGCTGCACCTGCAGGGCTCTCATTAGGAAATTGGCACGTTCTAAATCCTTTTAGACGTGGTTTCCCTTTGGGATTATTTCACCAAAAACATTTTTGTTGTATCTACCCTTTTGATTTGTATCAAAGTGCAGACTTCTGGGAAAATCAGTAAGCAAATCACACAAGCAGGAAATGACATGTCTGGGGGGTGTTCTGTACACCATCTGTGTGGAGAATGCCTCCAGGTTGCCATATTGCATTGCATTTTACAGAAAATTACAGAGCTGCAGATTGAAAAGGAAAAGTAATTTTATAACATTCAATTACAATGTGACTTGTGTAACATTTGTATACTCTATATATTATTTTATTTATTTTTTGCTTTCTCTCCCCTCCCCCATGAAAGTGGAGTTACCCTTTAACTGTTTAATGACATTTGGCTTTATTATCCCCATCCCCCTTACTGCAGCCTCCTTGGGGAAAAAAAAACCACCATCATATTTGTTCCAGCATGCTTCACTGTCCAGGACCAAGTGTCTGGTTTTCTTCTTACTGGAAAAGGTTCCCATTCATTCTTATTAATATGTTGTACTCATGGTGGCATACAGCAAGAACAAAGCTTGTGTGGCGCTGTGTAGGGCCTCACAGTGAAAATAACACTAGATCAGGGAGAGGAAGGTAAGTCTTCAATATACTGAAAAATACATAGTAGGGCTGCAGACACCTCGTGCATTACCATTGATGAATTTATTACATCTACCAAGACAAATGGATGTTCACAAGCGGATAAAAGCAATATGCATAAATCTCAAATACTCCAGCAGAACGCAATGTACCCGTCATAGGACCAAACCTGATCTGAGGAAGGGGGATTGTCCCCTGAAACACGTCAGATATCCAGTCCGGTTTGGTCCTGTGAGGAGCACATCATGTTCAGCTAAAGTGTTTGAGATTTATGCATATTGCTTTTATCCGATTGTGAGTATCCATTTGTCTTAGTAGATGTAATACATTTCTCAGTGGTTAATGCATGAGGTGTTTGTGCCCTCCTATGTGTTTGTATATTGGGGATTTTCCAGTCTGAGGAGGACTGCATCCCAAAAAGGCATTGCTTACTGAAACACTGTGAAAGTAAAAACCCCTGGATCTAGCACTGAAGTTTTTTTTATAGAGAGGAAGGTAAATATTTTACCTGAAAGGCTGCGCTAAAGAAGGTGGGTGGCCTAATTTAAGGACAACTATACTGAAAGTAACGATGTCCTTTTAACCACTTCCCGACCGCCCCATGTAGATATACGTCGGCAGAATGGCACGTACAGGCAGAATCACGTACCTGTACGTGCCATTCTTTAGGCGGTTGGGGGGTCCGATCGGACCCCCCTCCGCTGGCGGGGACGGTCGGGATCGTGTCAGGAGCGATCCGGGACGAGGGGACGGCCAGTGGTTTCTGGCCACCCCCTCGCGATCGCTCCTGGCAAATGAAAAGCTTCCCCTTCCTGTCTATTGTATAGACAGGAAGGCGGAAGTGATGTCACGCTCGTTGCGCCGGTCTATGTGACCGGAGACGCCGAGCGGCGAACATGTAGAGGTTAGTGCACAACAGTACACTGACACCAGTACAGTTAGGCACATATTCCACCCCCCTGTCACCCCCTGATCACCCCCCAGATCACCCCCTCCCCCCCCAGTCACAGTGTCACTAATTGCAGTGATCATTTTTTTACTGATCACTGCATTTAGTGTCAGTGTGACTGTAATAACTGTCAGGGCAGTTAGTTTTAGGTCCAAGGTAGCCCCCTACCCCCCCCTAATAAAGGTTTAACCCCTTGATTGCCCCCCAGGTAACCCTTTCACCCCCTTTTGCCAGTGTCACTAAGCGATCGTTTTTTCTGATCGCTGTATTAGTGTCACTGCTGTCGCTAGGTAACCATTTTTTTTTTTTAGGTAACCGCCATGTTTATATAGGTTCATAAATAGTTTTATAGGTCAGGTACCCCCATATTACAACCTAAATAAAGGTTTTAACCCCTTGATTGCCCCTAGAGTTAACCCTTTCACCAGTGATCACTGTATAACTGTCACTGGTGACGCTGGTTAGCCAGTTAGTTATTTCGTTATTTAGGTTCCCCGTCAGGTTTTTATATAGCGTCAGGTACCCCCATATATTACCTAATAAAGGTTTTAACCCCCTGATTGCCCCTAGTTAACCCTTTCACCCCCTTTTGCCAGTGTCACTAAGCGATCGTTTTTCTGATCGCTGCATTAGTGTCGCTAGGTAACCATTTTTTTTTTTTAGGTAACCGCCATGTTTATATAGGTTCATAAATAGGTTTATAGGTCAGGTACCCCCATATTACAACCTAAATAAAGGTTTTAACCCCCTGATTGCCCCTAGAGTTAACCCTTTCACCAGTGATCACTGTATAACTGTCACTGGTGACGCTGGTTAGCCAGTTAGTTATTTCGTTATTTAGGTTCCCCGTCAGGTTTTTATATAGTGTCAGGTACCCCCATATATTACCTAATAAAGGTTTAACCCCCTGATTGCCCCTAGTTAACCCTTTCACCCCCCTTTTGCCAGTGTCACTAAGCGATCGTTTTTCTGATCGCTGCATTAGTGTCGCTAGGTAACCAGTTTTTTTTTTGTATTACTGTTACGGGTGACGCTGGTTAGTTAGCTTGTTTTTTATACTGTCAGGGCACCCGCCATTTATTACCCAATAACGGTTTAACCCCCTGATCGCCCGGCGGGTGATATCAATTAGGTTTTAGGGTCAAATAAGGTCTGCGTCGCCCCAGGTTAGTGCCAGTACCGCAAACACCCACGCGCAAAGCATACACCTCCCTTAGTGGCACAGTATCTGAACAGATCAATATCTGATCTGATCAGATCTATACTAGCGTCCCAGCAGTTTAGGGTTCCAAAAAAAACCGCATTGTTAGCGGGATCAGCCCAGATACCTGCTAGCACCTGCGTTTTTCCCCCTCCGCCCAGCCCAGCCCACCCAAGTGCAGTATCGATCGATCACTGTCACTTACAAAACACTAAGCACACATAACTGCAGCGTTCGCAGAGTCAGGCCTGATCCCTGCGATCGCTAACAGTTTTTTTGTGGTAGCGTTTTGATTCAGTCGCTTCAGTCAGGAGCTTTTTTACCTGTGAATCTCAAAAAAATAAAAAAAAATAAAAATAGTTGTCGTTTTATTGTTCTCTCTCTCACTCTATTCTCTCTCTATTGTTGCTCTTTTTTTACTCCATTCTATTCTGCAATGTTTTATTATGTTTTATCATGTTTTATCATGCTTGCTTTTCAGGTATGTAATTTTGTTTACTGTGTTTTAGTGTTAAGCATTTTTTTGTTTTCAGGTGCGCCATTCAGTTGCAACGCGGATTTATTTATCTTGACAGCAACAGCGTTTGCTCCCACGATACATAAAGACGCGACTCCAACACTGTAGGAGGTGATTTCACCACCACAGTTAAAAAAAAGAGCATATATGCCGAAGCATGGGGGCAGCAGGGGGGGGGGAGCGATTGGCTCCTAATGCCACGTACATACGGTCGAAATTCCGACCGTGTGTACACGGCATAACTTTTGCGGGAGGATGCCCCCATGCATCGGCATATATAAATGGTGCATGTATGCCCATCATTAGAAGTGGGTGGATGAAGGGAGGTATTCTAATGGTGGGCATACCCACCAATCAATCTCTTTTTTTCGTTCAGCCAAGAGGCTGCATGAAAAAAAAAGATTACAATATATGTCCAGTATGTTGCTGGACTTTGAATGGTTATACCAGAATGATGCCTGCAGGTTTAGGTATCATCTTGGTATCATTCTTTTCAGCCAGTGATCGGCTTTCATGTAAAAGCAATTCTAGCGGGTAATTAGCCTCTAGACTGCTTTTACAAGCAGTGGGAGGGAATGTCCCCCCTCCCGGATATAAACCGCGCCATTGGGAAATTGGGAAAGCATTTTATCACACCAATCTTGGTGTGGTCAGATGCTTTGAGGGCAGAGGAAAGATCTAGGGTCTAATAGACCCCAATTTTTTCAAAAAAAGAGTACCTGTCACTGCCTATTGCTATCATAGGGGATATTTACATTCCCTGAGATAACAATAAAAATCATAACAAAGAAAAAAAATGGAAGGAACAGTTTAAAAATAAAATAAAAAAGCTAAATAAATAAAAAAAAAAAACAAAAAAAAAAAAAAAAAGCACCCCTGCCCCCCCTTCTCTTGCGCAAAGGCGTACACAAGCGTTGGTCTGGCGTCATATGTAAACAGCAATTGCACCATGCATGTGAGGTATCACCGAGAAGGTCAGATCGAGGGCAGTAATTTTAGCAGTAGACCTCCTCCGTGAATCTAATGTGGTATCATGTAAAGGCTTTTAAAGGCTTTTAAAAATGTATGTAGTTTGTCGCCACTGCGTGTTTGTGCGCAATTTTAAAGCATGTCGTGTTTGGTATCCATGTACTCGGCCTAAGATCATATTTTTTATTTCATCAAAAATTTGAGCAATATAGTGTGTTTTAGTGCATTAAAATAAAAAAAAGTGTATTTTTTCCACAAAAAATGCGTTTGAAAAATCGCTGCGCAAATACTGTGTGGAAAAAAAAAATGCAACACCCACCATTTTAATCTGTAGGGCCTTTGCTTTAACATTATATATAGTGTTTGGGGGTTCAACGTAATTTTCTTGCAAAAAAAAAATATGTTTTCATGTAAACAAAAAGTGTCAGAAAGGGCTTTGTCTACAAGTGGTTAGAAGAGTGGGTGACGTGTGACATAGGCTTCTAAATGTTGTGCATAAAATGCCAGGACAGTTCAAACCCCCCCAAATGACCCCATTTTGGAAAGTAGACACCCCAAGCTATTTGATGAGAGCAATGTTGAGCCCATTAAATATTTTTTTTTTTTTGTCCCAAGAGATTGAATAATGAAAAAAAAAAAAATATATATATTTTTTTTACAAAAAGTTGTCACTAAATGATATATTGCTCAAACATGTCATGGGCATATGTAGAAATACACCCCAAAATACATTCTGTTGCTTCTCCTGAGTACGGGGATACCACATGTGTGGGACTTTTTGGGAGCCTAGCTGCGTACGGAACCCCAAAAACCAATCACCGCCTTCAGGCTTTCTAAGGGTGTAATTTTTTTATTTCACTTCTCACTGCCAATCACAGTTTCGGAGGCCATGGAATGCCCAGATGGCATAAAACCCCCCAAAATGACCCCATTTTGGAAAGTAGACACCCCAAGCTATTTGCTGAGAGGTATTGTGAGTATTTTGCAGATGTCGCTTTTTGTCACAAAGTTTTGAAAATTGAAAAAAGAAAAAAAAATTTTTTTTTTCTTTACTTTCTTCATTTTCAAAAACAAATGAGAGCTGTAAAATACTCACCATGCCTCTCAACAAATAGCTTGGGGTGTCTACTTTCCAAAATGGGGTCATTTGGGGGGGTTTTGTGCTATTTTGGCATTTTATGGCCTTCGAAACTGTGATAGGTAGTGAGGAGTGAAATCAAAAATTTGCACCCTTAGAAATCCTGAAGGCGGTGCTTGGGTTTCGGGGCCCTGTACGCGGCTAGGCTCCCAAAAAGTCCCACACATGTGGTATCCCCATACTCAGGAGAAGCAGCAAAATGTATTTTGGGGTGCAATTCCACATATAACTATGGCATGTGTGAGCAATATATCATTTAGTGACAACTTTTTGAAAAAAAAAAAAATCTTTTTTATTTTTGTCTTTATTCAATCACTTGGGACTAAAAAAAAAAATATTCAATGGGCTCAACATGCCTCTCAGCAAATAGCTTGGGGTGTCTACTTTCCAAAATGGGGTCATTTGGGGGGTTTTGTACTTCTCTGCCATTTTAGCACCTCAAGAAATGAAATAGGCAGTCATAAATTAAAAGCGGTGTAAATTCCAGAAAATGTACTCTAGTTTGTAGACGCTATAACTTTTGCGCAAACCAATAAATATACGCTTATTGGCATTTTTTTTACTAAAGACATGTGGCTGAATACATTTTGGCCCAAATGTTTGACTAAAATTGAGTTTATTAGATTTTTTTTATAACAAAAACTAGAAAATCTCTTTTTTTTTCAAAATTTTCGCTCTTTTTCCGTTTATATCGCAAAAAATAAAAATCACAGAGGCAATCAAATACCATCAAAAGAAAGCTCTATTTGTGGGAAGAAAAGGACGCAAATTTCGTTTGGTTACAAAATTGCATGACCGCGCAATTACCAGTTAAAGTAGTGCAGTGCGAAATTGAAAAAAGACCTCTGGTCCTTTGGCTGCCAAATGGTCCGGGGCTGAAGTGGTTAACTTATATAAAGAAAAAAAAATGACATTATCGAATGTACAGGCGCTTAGTGAAAATTGTATGGTGTTCTATCTCGTGTGCAAGTTTAGTCAGAGTGATGCTTGTAGTTTGTCAGAAATGGTACTATTAGGGACTTATTTGTAAAAGGAGTTGTATTTGTAAAGACTGCTTGATTAAAGTGGATGTAATCCTGATTCATGAAATTTGAGCTGGGTACATATATCTGCAGTGTTTTCTCATCTCTCTTCAAAGCTATAAGTCATGTGGCTTTCTCCTGCTCTGTTCTTCTGTTGTCAGAAGTTATCATGCTGATAAGTTCTCTGTCAACTGTGATTAAAACCAGCCTGAATTTTGTATCAGGGTTCTATAAATAGATTAGCAGAGAGCTGGTCTGTTCACACCACAGCTCTGCAAGCCTCAGCTTATTGAAGGAAAGGCACACATCCCCCCTCCCCATAGTCAAGCAGTGTATGGCAAGAATCCACACCCACAGGTGAATCAGGAAGAGAAAATTCTAACAGGACGTGCGCTTTCTAAAGGTATATAAAGCTGAAGACAGCACAAGTAAAACTTATGTAGGGAGATTTGTTTCATCTCTGTGTATCATCTGAGGCTATTCACTTCACTGGGTATGTGTGAGGGTTTACATCCACTCTAAAGTATTACTAAGGTCCGTTTTATCGTTTTTTTATTACAATAACAAACTGCTCTGTGCGGTGGTATTGCTCAGAGCGGCCCCAATCCTCCTCTTCGGCGATCTTTGCTCCTCTTTTCTTTTTTTGTCGCCATAGCAAGCAGTTTGCTATGGGGACAAGCGATGCATGCTCTCTCCCGACCTGTGTATTTATGGAGCCGCGTTCCATAGACTTACACAGCAGGACTTAGGCGAGCCCCCAGTTCCTCTTCACTGCATCTAGTTAATAGTAGCAAGAGCCAATGGCTCCTGCTGTTGCTCGAATGCTGTGTAAAGAGGAAGAGGGGGAGAATAGATGCAGACGTGCACAGCGCTGATCTCTAATCCCCTCTCTTCCCCTTCACACAGCGGGGGGGGCACAGGGAAACTGAAAACTTTATTTTTTTTTTTTACTTAATGTAAGCAATGCACTAAGGTAAAAAATGTTTTTAGGTTTAGTATCACTTTAAATTTAAAATGAAACACTTGTTGGTCATAGAATGAGTTAACAAAACCCATTATTCACGCACTAGACTGTTAGGGATTATACACGAAGAGTTAAAAAGACAACAATACAAAATATATGAAGCTGTAAGCTAATGCCAGCTCGTTTACTAGATATTAAATCGTATTATCAGTCCTGCCTGATGCAGGAAATAGGATTTCACCATTATGATATGTCAGGATTTTCCACAATCAAATTTATGAAACCCTAAACATCCATCTCTACAGCAGAGCAGCTTTATTCTCAACACTTTCACAGTAATCCTTTTGGTAAGATATATTTATAGCAGTTGTGCAATACAATGATAATGTAACGATCTTGTCTTTTCCTCTAATTAGGGCTTAGTCAATTGACACTATTGTTCAACAAATACCTATTGTTGGTACTTAGCTTATAATGAGAATAAGAGCTGGTGTTTGTTCAATATTAGAGGTTAGTCTACCCAAAACCCATATTCTTTTATTGGGTAGATTCTTACACACATTTCTTTTGGAGATTTTTTCTTTCTGTCTGGTGAAAACATTGTCACCAGGGCAGCAAGTGAGAGAAATTCTATATAATTAATATAGCAGAAGTTCTAATTCTTCCACACACTATCCCAAAAATTGTTTTTTTTTTCATATTTTGGCTATATGTACACTTTACCTTAACTTGCTTATTTGAGGTTATACTGTGGCAGGATGGCTCCCCTGCGTGAGTTGTCGTAGCCGTACGTTGGCTCTTTAAGATGCTTTAGCAGGCGCGCGCCCGCAGCGAGTCCCCGGCGCTGATGCGAGTGCCTAATGCGAGCATCCAACACTTCTCTGCAAAATGCCTAGCTGTATTTGGGACATGGACAGAAGGGGGAGATGGAAAACAGCAGGATCAACCAGAATACAGAAAATGAATCTCATAGTGACTATAAACTGCATGTAATACAGCATTTATTGATAGTTTTTTTGTGATTTTGGTTTAGTGACACTGGAATAAAGCTGATCAAAATTCACCTGGTTCAGCAGGAACCAGAAAAATTTTGTTACATGTGTGACCACTAGGGTTTAACAAAAGTCGATCTATCGATTGACTTCTGTTCAGCCGCCATGTCAGTGTATTTTTCATTTGATTAGTGCTGCAGGCAATAGGCTGCAGTGCTGATCTGTGTCATTAGGAGCAAGAGAAACAACAATACAGTGATTTTCTCAGGGAAGGGCTGACAATAGTCTAAGGAGCTTTTGCAGACTCTTTGGTACATGGGTAGTTATCTAGACAATGGGGTCCAAATAATATTTTCCATATATTTTCTTCAAAGGATCTCCTCGATCAGATTTGCAGTATGGATGGCCAGCCATTTAGGAATGCATAGCTTGACCTTGGGAGACTGTCACGCCTGCACAAATGTAATTTTGTTCCAGAAAGTTTGTTCTGGAAGGTGGCTAATACTTTGCATGAAAAGGGTTTTGATAACTAAAGGGTATTGGAAAGTATCCAGTCCTGAAAGGATGAGCCAGATTTAAATAGATGGATTAGATAGGCCCACCAATCAGTACTACGCCATGTAAGTCTGTGGATTAGAGCACTCTATATTAAGTCAGACCCTTGAAAGGATAAGGGGGAAGTTAGATGGAGTCTTTGGCCCATATTGGGGCTCTCATGCATATATTATTGGCATTTATTAAATATATGAGAATTATTGAATATATGGGGGGGGGGGGGTGTATTCATCCCAGCTGCATAGGCTCAGTCGTGGAAGGTGATGGTATGGAATCTGAAGCTAATAGAAAAGGAGCTGATGATACTTATGGCAGCATCCAGGTGATATGGAAATTGCTGAACTGTTATGCTTGCCGTTGTCTAAGTCTACAAAGCTGATTAGCAAGATGAATGAGGTCCTCAAGAGAATTGGGGGTTTTCACCCTGACTAGGACGTCTTTGAGAGTCTCAGGTAGTCCTAGACGAAACTGACTTTGCAAGGCTGCGTTTTTCCGGTAAGTGTATGAAATCTTCTTGCAAAACTCTGTAACATAATTTTGAACAGTTTGACTCCCTTGTTAAAAAACATGCAGGGTTGATTCTGCAGTAGAAGACTGCAGGGATCATTGTAGAACTGGACCACAGCTTTGAGAAGGATGGTACCCAGAACTGGACTGCTCTGTTCTAATAGGCAATGGGCTCCAGACTGTGGTTCTTCCAGAAGTAGAGAAATGATGAAGCCCGCTTTGGTAGACTCAAGTGAAAAAGTCTGTGGTTGTAGAGCAAAATACAGTTGACAGGTGTTTCAAAATGCCCAAAACTTGAGACAGAGGAGTTTCGGTGTTGGCACTTGGGATTTTGTTGGAGCAACCACATTACTGTTAATACTGAGACAGGTTCAGTTGATGAAGCGATAATGGTTGGAGGTGCAGTGGATGTGGCCCTCAAATTGGAAATAACACTCCTGAATTAGGAATCCAACACTGGGTCCAGGAGACAAGCCGAGGTCAGCAACAGCCAAGCACAACAGAGTAACAATGAAAGTAAATTAAAAAAAAGGTAGAATTTTGGTCCATGTGTACCTCTCTCTTTTCAATAGAAGCTGTTTGTTAGACTGACTTCTGTCAAACGGTCCTGCTGGAAAAATCAGCATTTGATCAGGGCATCCATCCAATGGTTGCAGCACTGATCAGTGTATTCTGGCAGGGGAAGGGAGTCCCCACTGTCAGAATATAATAGCCCAGCGGTTGCTTGTGTGTATGTGGAAATCTGAGTTTTTTTTTCTTTCATTCCACTAGTTGGTTGAGCGAAAATAATAAAACTGCTTGTATACCCTGCTTTAGTCAAAAATGCTCATATTGCTCATACAATATCTTTCTAGAGGCATGCTCTGTAAATGGAACTTTCATTTTCAGTTTTAAATTATTTACTTTAGCATATGTCTTTATCCAGCTGAGATTCTGTCAATGTCTAAACTCTGTAATAGAATAGACCTAGTACTGACTAGTATGCTGTTACTGTATATGAGAATGGACCTTTGCCTTTGTGCTGCTGTGCACTTCTCAAAACCATGCAATGCTGTGTTTCTCCTCCACATACTAGAATATAGTGCTTGACATGCTACTTCAATTTTTAGTGTGTGTGACACTTTGATGAGAAGGTTGCTGGCCTGACTCTTGGAGATTAGACAATTTCCTGCCAATTTTAGGATGTCAAATCTTCACCTGTCAAAAGACCAAATGACTTCCAAGAATATTACATCTAAGCAACAATTCCTCCGCCCACAGTGTATGCTATACAGTTTTCATCTACACCAAATGCTATTTTCTTATAATCATGACAATAAATGTCTCTTCTTTCTTTCTTAAAGCACAGATTCACATTTTAGGTACTTTCTTTTGATGACTTATGTTTTCTTAGAATGTCTTCTAAATTATCTATAGTTATTTGTTCATAGTTCTTTAATTCACTGTGTTTCTGATCTTCCCAATGCTTTAGGTGTTAATGGTTATCTAGCTAATTGCATGGGGAAAACCCTTGTGTTTACAGGCATAATTGCCAAACACGTGTAGTGTAGAGTAAGGACCTATTCACACCAGTGTGCTTTGATAACCTGTGGTATGTTGTTGGTATGTTGCGGGTTAAGTTCATTGTGAATGACACCCCAGTGCACCTTTCTGATATACCTGATGTCACCTGCTATTTACAACAGACATAAATATATTACTGTGCACTGCTAAAAATGCTGCTGGAGTAATTTTTGGTCTGTTGTGGTTCTTAGCCTATGAATGGTCTGCCTTTTAATGCAAATATCGTTAATCACACCACAACAGACCTGGCTGGTGTGCATCCTAATACTGTCCACAATCTCAGGAAGGGGAACATTGTATACATCAGGGGTCTTCAAACTTTATAAACAAGGGACCAGTTTACTGCCCTTGAGACTTTAAGGGCTGGACTATGGCCAGTGGGAATAAAAAATTTATAAAAATGAATGTCCTGATATCAGTGGGAGTAAACAATGCCACATCTTTAGTGGGAAGAATAATACCCCATCACTGGTGTCAGTGGCAGGAATAGTGCCCCATTGTTGGTGTAAATAGGAAGTAAAGGGGCTCATCATTGGTGTCAGTGGGGCAACTAGTGCCCCGTTGTCAGTGAAAGGAATTATGCCCCTATTGGTGGTTTCAGTGGGAGGAATATTTCCTTATTTTTTGTGTCGATGGCAAGAATTTTGCCCCATTGTCTGTTTCAGTAGGAGAAATAGTGAATCAAAGGCTGGATAAAATCAAGCAAAGGGCCACATCTGGCCCCGGGGCGCAGTTTGGAGACCACTGGTATACATGACTGGTATACATGATCTTTTAACATGTAGCCTGCCCACACAACGGCCACATCAAATATTTTTAGAGCTCTCAGCCATAGAGGAAGCAGGCAAGCCGACAAGCGGTACAAGCTGTATGGCGAGGAGACAACATACCCTCCAGAGACATAGGTGGTTCACTGTATACCAGCGCATACACCTACAGACACATGGATGGAGAGACGGGCATACCAGGGTCGGTCGCGTGAGTACCAGCAAACACCAGTAATGGAAGTTTAAAATACATGAAACAAGAAAAAGTGTGTGATCGGATGCTGTTTTGATATAGACTGTCCTGTATCTGGTTAATATGGCTGACCTGGCTAAAGGCACCTAGGGAGGAAAAAGAGAAGGAAAAGAAAAATTATTTTTTTTTTTTTTTTGGTTTCTTGCTGACACCTTTCGGGCAAGAAGGACTGTTCATGTTACATGTGCATATTTATTTTAGGAACTGCCTGCCTGCCCGCCTGACCTTGTCTGAGCTATTACCCCTCTCCTTATTTTTTTCTTTTTTTTTCTTCCAAGACATAAACTTTTTTATAATATAAGGAGGAGTACGTGGGTGACCCCCCTGCCTAGGAATACAAGTGATGTAATATTGCTAAAATGACACACGGCTGTATACACTCAAACCATTCATGTACAAGGACACGGTAGATGTCTCTGGCCCGGGTATTTTGTGTATCGTCATATGAGAAAAGGAAGAAACCCTGCCTATCTCCCTGTGGGAGTAAAGTTTCAGCTATCATTTCATTAATTGATCACGCACCTTCGAAAAAAAAAAAAAAAATCTCCGCCCAGGCTGTCCTGTATCACCACATAACCAGCTGATCCCCTGTGGGGATATACAGTTGTACATGTTTAAATTATATATATAGGAAAAAATACTATGTGGAAAATACTAAAGGCCCGGCTACCTTTGCAGGGGGAAAAGGAAGAGATTTTGTATATCTGATTGTCTTGGTTTCCTATAGGTGTAGATCTGCAGCTATCTATCTATTCTGAATACCAGTAGATTATGGACTTGGTTGCTCGTGCCTTTTTATGAAAACTGTTTATCTACATTAAATATATTTTGAATGTATTCTGAGGAACACACCCCCTGCCCGGCGGGCAGCGATACCATATGGTTATAGGTTCTCATCAGGTGAAGAACTGTAGCCTATAGGTGAACGCCAGCTGACTACCCACCTGGTAACCTACACGTTTAAACGAGAAAAAGACTGTTTGGTTTTTCCTTCCCTCTAATTGGCTGGGTGGCCTGGGTTAAGACAACCTACCCTGCTATTCAGGTTGGAGTGACCACCGTTCAGAATTGTTCCTTTTTGTTGGGTCTCCCGAGGGTTCCCCGAGGGAAAGAGGGAAAATGCAGCAATTACGCTCAGCAAAGGACAAAGATAAAAATGCTCAGCAGACAGGCATGGCAGCGGCAGCAAGACTAGAACAATTTGCTCACTCAACAGGGCACATACTTGGGCAACCCACGTCGCAGTCTCCGCCAAAAAAGGGGACCCAGCCTAAAACCCAACAAGGAGTTACAGGAGAGAGAAAAAGTCAAGGGCAGAGTCAACCAAATGCTGTAACACCCAGAGCTCAGGGGGCAAAGGCACAGATACAGGGTGGTAAAAACGCCATGCTACCAGATCAAAACCCTAAAATAAATACAGAAACAGCCGGCCCCGTGGCAGGGCTTGCCCCGCCTATGGAGAAAGAACCTACATTAATGGATGTTTTCAGGGCAGTAAAAACCTCTAATGATTCACTTAAAGACTTGTGTGAACAGATGAGGGGAATTAAAGAGGACCTGGCACGGGTAAGACAAGATATGCAAAGGATTGCCGAGAGAACTACAGCACTGGAAGGCAGGATCAGCCAGGTGGAGGACGATGTTTTTCCTCTGGTCAAAGAGATGAAGACTATAAGGGAACAGCTACATCGGCAAGCCATTAAATTGGAGGAAATTGAGAATAGGAGCCGAAGAGATAACATTAGGATAGTAGGACTGCCCGAGAAGAGCGAAGGATCTAACCCAACTGAGTTCTTAGAAGGCTGGTTAATTGAGACTTTTGGGAGAGAATCCTTCTCAGGATCATTTAGTATAGAAAGAGCACATAGGGTGCCGTTCCGTCCACCACCAGAAGGAGGCTATCCACATACCCTGTTAATGAAGTACCTTAATTTTAAGGACAAAGTGATACTTCTACGAAAAGCTAGGGACAAGGGGAATATTTTCTTTAATGGGATTAAAGTTTCTTTTTATTCAGATTTTTCTCAGGAGCTCCAAAAACGTAGAGCAGAATTTATCCAGGTCAAACGGTTATTACAAAAATTCAAAATTCAGTATGCTCTTCTATACCCGGCCAAATTGAGGGTAATTGCCATGGGGGAAACCCGGTACTTTGAGGATCCAGGGGGGTGGAGAAATGGGTGGAGGAGAACAGGGTAAGGTTGTTGGCACTGTGACACGCCATGCTACTCTGAATAGATTGCATAAAGGGCGGGCACGAGAGGATGATGATATGGGTGTATGTGAAGAAAGTGAAGAAAGGGTCAATAGTATGGGTTAAGGTCACTGGTAGCCCCTTGGGGGTTCACCTAGAGAGGTGGGGAGGGGGAGGGGGGAGGGGTGGGGGGGGTATGGGCATGGGTATTATTGCAGATCAAAGGTGTGTAAAAGGTCCAGGGAAAAAGGGTACATCCACTGATATAAAAGAGAGAATCATAGAGTATCATAGTAGATGCACAGTAGAGGGAAGAAAAAAAGGAAGACACAAAGAGTTTTGAAGGGGGAACTATTAGGATAATGTGTGAAAACACTGGTATAGAGATGAAACACGATTGGTTAAAAATATATATAGATACTGGGTGAAGCTTGATGCAAGCTAAAATATTAAGAATGGGGTCGTGGAATATAAGGGGTTTGGGCACAGCGGGTAAGAGGGCAATAGTGTTTTCAATGATGAGTAGCTTTGGGATTGACATGGTCTGCCTGCAGGAAACCCACTTAACAAAAGAAACAGCCCAACAATTACAAAGGCAGAATGGGATATACCAATATCAGTACCACTCGGTTCATGGTTCATATAGTAGAGGGGTTAGTATAATGATTAAGAAAGGAGTGAATTTTTCCTGCACGCAGGCCATCTCAGATGAAATGGGCCGGTATATCTTTCTCTGTTGTCAAATTGAAGATAAAAAGATGGTGGTAGTAAATGTGTATGTCCCGCCCCCATTTAAAATGGAGATCATGCTTAAACTAAATGAGTTCCTGCTGGATAAGCAGGGAATACCAATTATAATAATAGGAGATTTCAACCAGGTATTGGATCACAACATGGATAGATTTCCAGCCCAGAGGACAGTGGAAACCACAAAGAAAGGGCAGCTGAGTCGGTTTATGGAGGAGGTGGGTTGGATAGATTTCTGGAGGGTGCGGAACCCTGACGTTCAGCAATTCTCTTGCTGGTCGGCCACGCATTCTACTCTCTCCAGAATCGACATGGTTATGGGAAATGACAAGGCACTGGAGTTGGTGGAAGAAGTTAAGTATTGGCCTAGGGGGATTTCAGATCACTCCCCCCTTACGCTTGGTCTAAAGATAGGGAGGGAGGAAATACAGAGGGGGTGGAAAATTAACCCGTATTGGTTTGAGATACTGAAAAATATAGATACCATCCCATCAACATTGAGAGAATTTATTGAAATCAATGCAAATACAGCAGAATCCGGGATCCTATGGGATACCCTGAAGGCCTTTCTGAGGGGATTATTAATTCAGCAGGTAGCGAAGTATAACAAGGGGGTAAGGGCACAAGAAGAAAATAAAAGGGGTGAAGCGGCTGCAGCGGAGGATAATTATATATTAGCCCCAACAGCGGAGGGGAAAAAAAAATGGCTGGAAAAACAACAGGAATATAAACTATGTGTAATACAGAGAGTTGAGACTAAACAGTTGTTACAGCGGCAGGAGGCCTTCATGGAAGGAGAGATGGTGGGGAGAATGTTAGCCCAGGTGGCAAGGGCGAACAGGGCCCCCAGTAATGTATTAGCAATTCGGAGCAGAGAAGGGGTGGTAACCTCGAATCTTAAAAGTATACTAGAAAGCTTTGAGGAGTTCTACAGGGACTTATACTCCGCAAGGGTAAGGGGAGCTGGGAGAACAGTGATGGAGAGCTTCTTGGGGAATTTAGCCCTTCCAAAAATAACACAGGAAGAAAGAGATGGTCTGGATTCCCCAATAACGCTCCCCGAACTTCAACAGGTTGTGGCTGATATGGCAAATCAAAAGTCGCCGGGTCCGGATGGTTTGCCAACAGAAACGTATAAACACTATGGAGATATCCTGCTTCCCGAACTATTGAAGGCTTTGGGGGGGGCAATGGAGGCGGGCTATCTTCCTGGTTCAATGAGAGAGGCAACCATCATTGTGCTCCATAAAGAAGGGAAGGACCCCCTAGACGCCGCCTCATATAGGCCAATTTCCCTTTTATGTACGGATGCTAAAATTTTAGCGAAAGTTATTTCAGCCAGAATGGATAAAGTTATCTCAAAATTAGTCCACCCTGATCAGTCTGGGTTTATAACAAATAGATCAACCAGCACAAACATAAGGAGAGCTTTTTTAAATATTCAAACACCAACAGATAATGAAGGGTTGAAGGCGATATTAGCATTAGATGTGACCAAAGCTTTTGACTCCATAGAGTGGGAATATATTTGGCGCATCCTGGAAGAGTTTGGATTCGGGCCCAGGCTGATCGGGTGGATCAAAATGCTCTATGATAGACCGGTAGCTAGATTAAAAATAAATAATAGATTTTCAAATCAAATAAAATTGGAAAGGGGAACTAGGCAGGGGTGCCCTTTGTCGCCCTTACTTTTTGCATTAGCAATGGAGCCCCTGGCGGAACATATCAGAAGGAGCCCTGAGATTATAGGTTTCCGTAGGAGTATAGGAGAAGAACGTATAGCATTATATGCTGATGATATATTGCTCTTCCTGGGGGACATGGAACATTCTCTGGAAGAAGCAATGAAAGCTGTGGAGAGGTTTGGTAGCTTTACGGGCTTAGAGATTAACTGGACAAAGTCAGAGCTCCTTCCGATGGCCGAAATAGGGGAAGGGATATTATGGAATAGCCCTAAATTAGTAGTTGTAGACTCCCTTAAATACCTAGGGATCAGGATAACAAGGGACCCCAACCAATACGTGGATAATAATTTGATACCAATATTGAGGAAGTTTAGGGAGAAAATAAAAATTTGGAAATCTCTCCCACTGTCTAGAGCCGGGAGATGTTCATTAATAAAAATGATTTGGTTGCCCCAGCTATTGTACGTGCTTCACAATGCCCCTATATGGATCCCCAGAAAATGGTTTGATAAAATAGAGAGCCTGTTCAGGGAACTGGTCTGGAAAGGGGGACAGGCAAGAATACGGCTTCGTACTCTGCAATTGCCACTAGGGGAAGGGGGTCTTGCATTGCCCGATCCCGAGCTATACTATCTAGCCTCTCAATTACAACAATTAGCGGGATGCTGTGCTCAAGGGGGTGGGTCCCCTAATGGAAAAATCCTTTTAATGGGCGCCCTTCATGAGACCATAATAGAAACCGTAGAGGCAGGGTCATTTGGGTTTGTGAACCCAACAATAAAAATGGTTAGTAAAATATGGAAAGTCGTTAAAAAAAAGTTAAAGTATAGGGAGATTAATACATATACCCCAGTTTGGAATAATAGTAATTTACAGGAATTAAGTGTAATGGGTAAAATCAGGAAGTGGGAGAACAGGGGAATTAAAAAAGTGAGCCAACTGTACGAGGGCCAGTCCATCAAAAAATTCGAAGTATTAAAAAGTGAATTCAATATCCCCCAGAATACACAGTTTAAGTATCTTCAAATTAAACACGCCCTAGAAGCCCAGTTCAGAAACCAACTTATGGTATGGGAAGAATTACCAGTGTTACAGGTTATTGGGATGCCAGGATCTACCAAAGGACTAATATCCATAATATATAAACTATTAAACAGAGGGACTCTAGGAGAAGAAAAGCTACCGGAGGTGAAAAAAAAATGGGAACAGGATGTAGGAGCCATTCCACAGGGACAATGGAAGAGAATATTAGAACTAAGCCCGATGATATCGGTCTCACCCGCACAGAGATTCTCGCACTTAATGCTACTTAATAGAGTGTATTATACCCCAAAGATGCTATGTAAATTTGGAAGAAGACCTAATGATAAATGCCCGAGGTGCCAGGGGTTAGGTGATCTTATCCACATGATGTGGAGATGCCCCAAGCTCTTTCGGTACTGGGAAGGGGTGACAGAAGTACTGAAGAGTATATACAACAGGGAATTGGAAAGGGAACCTGGATTTTGTATTTTGGGGTATAGACAGGAAAAGGGAGAAACGAAAAGTACAACAGTGGCAATATTAAGAGGCGTGTACCAAGCGAGGAAGTTGATAATGTTGAGATGGCAATCGCAGACGCCACCTACAGTAAAAAACTGGATTGATATAATGAATGAAACCATCCCGAAGGAGAGAGCCGTGTATATAAGGAGATACAATATGAAGGAATTTGAAAGGATGTGGAGACCGTGGATAGAGGGAATACACCAGATACAGCTAGAATGGAGGGGGGGGGGGATCTAGCGCGGAAAGAGGGGGACAACGAGGGAGATCAAATTTGGGAAGTATCACTATGAAAGCGGCTCCCTCCTTCCTAGTAGATGGAGTATAGACAGCTCCCCTTTTAAAAGAGGTATAAGTTGGAGTTATGAATAATATGTATGTAAAAAGAATATTATTTATTGAATATTGAGATGAAGTGTAAACTATGTATTATTTTTGGAAGGAAAAATTAATAAAGATTATAATTAAAAAAAATATATATTTTTAGAGCTCCACAATCAAAGTATTTTTAGAAATGTGGGATGTTATGATCAATTGCAAAATTAAGTAGAATTTTAGCCAAAGCATTTTTTTCAACTTTGAATGTAGTAGAATTCTCTGTCTGCTCTTTCTATCACTGCCTGTATCTTCAACCTCTTTATTTGTACTGGTAACCATTGTGACCATCAGAAAATTCTGTGAAATCCACAATTTTACAGATATTGTTATGAAAAAAAATAAGTCAAATGTTATTGCACAGCTACATATTTTCATAACTTCAGAACAAGCAAAATAATAATTGTGACCTTTGCAAAAGTTTAGACAACCTAGTAAATTCCTAATGAAAAGCATTCCCTTTGTCACAGCTTGTAAATACCTTTGGTATCCAGCTAACAGTCCTTTAACCACTTTCAGACCGGACCAATTTGCAGCCAAAGGACCAGGCCCCTTGTTGCGATTCGGCACTGCTTCGCTTTAACTGACAATTGGTCGTGCGACGTGGCTCCCAAACAAAATTGACGTCCTTTTTTTCCCCACAAATAGAGCTTTCTTTTGGTGGTATTTGATCGCCCCTGCGGTTTTTATTTTTTGCGCTATAAACAAAAATAGAGCGACAATTTTGAAAAAAATGCATTATTTTTTACTTTTTGCTATAAAATATCCCCAAAAAATATATAAAAAAATTTTTTTTCCTCCAGTTTAGGCCGATACGTATTCTTCTACATATTTTTGGTATAAAAAAAAATCGCGATTATTGATCGGTTTGCGCAGAAGTTATAGCGTTTACAAGATAGGGGATAGTTTTATAGCATTTTTATTAATAATTTTTTTTTATTAGTAATGGCGGCGATCTGCGTTTTTTTTTTTTTTTTTGTGACTGCGACATTATGGCGGACACATCGAACATTTTTGACACATTTTTGGGGTCATTTATACAGCAATCAATGCTATTCCTGTATAAATGACACTGGCAGTGAAGGGGTTAACCACACAGGGGGCAGTGTAAGGGTTAAGTATGCCTAGGGGTGTGTTTCTCACTGTGGGGGGGGGCGTGGCTGTCGGCTAGTGAATGCTGATCTCTGCTCCAATCACAGGGAGCAGAGATCGGCGTCACTAGTTGCTAGGCAGAACGTGGAAATGCTGTTTATGTCGGCATCTCCCCGTTCAGCCTTCCCGTGAGACGATCGCGGGTGTCCCCGCGGCGATCGAATCCGCGGGGACCGCGACCGGACTCACGGGGGTCCCGACCGGCGCGGGAGCGCTCCGCTCCCGATGGCACGGACAGGCATTAAGGAGGGACTTATATATACGCCCTCCTGGTCGGCAAGTGGTTAAAGGAGTTGTAAAGGCAGAAGGTTTTTTATCTTCATGCATTCTATGCATTAAGATGAAAAACCTTCTGTGTGTAGCGGCCTCCCCAGCACCCCCCAATTACCTACCTGAGTGCCTTCTCTCTCCAGCAATGTCCACGATCCCCTCAGCCATCCAGTACACACCTTCTGATTGGCTGTGACAGAGCAGCGATGCTATGGGCTCCCACGGCTGCAATACAAATTCAGTCAGTCTTTACAATCACTTTAAGCTTTGCTGTAGGGATCTTTTCTCACTCTTCTTGGCAAATCGCATCTATTTCTTATATATTCTTGGGCCGTCTTATATGCACGTGTTTAAAGTGTAATTAAACTCTTTGTAGCCTGCTTGAACTTATGTGTAGTATATAGTAGCATTACAACCATGGGCCATGTACTGTATTGAAGCTGTAGAATGATTGCTAATACCTTTTATCTTGATCTTTTTTTAAGTTGGTCACATGATCATTATACACCTTTTACCGCAAGTCACCTCGTAACATGTAGGCAGAGCTCATCATTCCCAGCATGTGATATGTCCTGCACACTTCACTGCAGTGATTGTGTCTTTTGTCCTTGGCCGTCCATAGCCTGTGCGCTGGTGGTCATATGATCATTTGTTGGGGAAAAAAAAAATCATAAACGAATTGAAGCAACAACTGATTTAATTATTATTATTATACAGGATTTATATAGCGCCAACAGTTTGCGCAGCGCTTAACAAAATGAAGGCAGACATTACAGTTACATTACAATTTGGTACAAGAGGAATCAGAGGGCCCTGCTCATTAGAGCTTACAATCTAGGAGATAACAGGTATTGCCATAAAAACTGAATTCTTTATAAGGTTGCCATCATCCCAACTAAGGATGAGCTCAGGCGTGTTCGCATGGTCCACGTGCAGAGCCCGCCAGGAAGTCGGCGCAGCGATGCGCTAATCACAGGCAGTGAGACATTGCCCGATCTCTGCAGCCGCACATCGGGCAATGTCTCACTGCCTGTGATTAGCGCATCGCTGCGCCGACTTCCTGGCGGGCTCTGCACGTGGACCATGCGAACACGCCTGAGCTCATCCTTAATCCCAACACCTACTACACACCTACATGTCTTGGGGGTGGGGCAGCTTCAGCCTCATGTTTGATAGCAAATTAGTTGCTCTATTGTTGCCCTGTGGTCCATCCTAGATCTGACACAGTCGATCACATAGCCCTGAGTAAATTAAATAAAAAAAAATAAAATAAAAAAATGGATAAAAAAAAATCTATAAAAAATGTATGTACATATGTTTGACAATGTTTATTTAAAATGCACAATATTGGTTATAATCTTTTCAATGCTTAGGACAGCATATGTTGATTGATAAGAGTTTGTGTGTGTTGACTTATCCTGTTACACTCTCTAGCCTTTGTGTGCAGGAGCAGTCAATACACATACACTCTGCCTTGCTATCAATCAACGTAAACTCTACTCCAAGCTTTAAATGATCTTAATGAGTATTTTGTGTTTTAAATAAACACTGTTAACATTTATAACCAGTCATTCATTCCTATGTATGTGTATGTATATGTATGTATATATATATATATATATATATATATATATATGTGTGTATATATGTGTATATATATATATATATATATATATATATATATATAATGTGTATGTGTACATATATACTCTTTTTTTTTTTTAAATGACCCGTGGTCATTTGATCGCTCACATCAGGTGTGCTGGACCATAGGGGAAGAAAAGAGCAAGTAATCTGCTGTCATTCTTAAAGCTGGACAGCCCTGTATGACATGTAGGCGTGTCATGTGGGGCGGGTTTCTAGGGATGAGTGCCAGGGTCACCAGGCATTTACTTTGGCATTGTCTGTATTTTAAAGAAAACGTCAGCACAGTCACATAGTACATTTTAGAGCTTATAAAATGTCACTATCTTAATCGTATAATACAGGACACAGGCAGAGTATAGAGTATTCATACACCATGGGTTATAGACTTGTACCTTCAGGTGACTGGACACTTTTCTCTAAGAGCACATGTTTGAGAATTGAGATCATCCCACAATGAGATTCTCTGAGATTTCCAAGTCTAATCATGGCTTCCTCCAAGGCAGTTCCATTCGCCCATATTCCATTTAATAACTCCAAACTAGCCATCTCATCAAACTCAAAAAAGCAGACTCCTCTCAATTTACTCATGCTTCTGTCCAGCCAAGCAAATAATTCCCTTTCTTGGTGGATAACCACCCCAGCCTCAACAGTGGGGAAGTTCTTCCTTGCCTGTTACTGAAGTTTTTACAACAGACGCAAGTCTGTCAAGCTGGGGAGGAGTGTTTAATCTCTTATAGTCCAAAAAACATGGTCACTGAGAGAAGCCAAGCTCCCCATCACCATCATGGAGCTCAGAGCAGTAGGTTGACCAATAACACTAGACCCCACTTCTAATTGGACACCCAATCAGGTTGAAGTGAGACAATGCCATGATGGTGGCATATTTCAACCTTCAAGGGGCCACCAGGAGTCAGGCTGTTTTGAAGGAAGTAAACCAGATCATCTCATTTACAGAAATTCGCTCTACAGCTATCCCTGCGGTCCACTTCCCAGGAGTAGACAACTGTAAAAGCTGATTATCTCTGCTGCCATCACCTGGATCAAGAGGAATGGGCTCCTCATCCCGATGTCTTCAATCTGATATGCAAAACATCAAGGATTCCATATGTAGCCTCCATATTCAACAGACTACCTCCGTTTGTTGCCAGTACCAAGGATCCTCCAGCTGTACCCCCGAGATCCTTGATTAACCTTGGTCTCAGTTTAGGATAATTTACACCTGCCCTCCAGTGCAAATTCTACCTCATCTGCTCAAGACAGTGGAGCAAGAAAAAAAAAATGGTGATTTCATGTGCAGCAAACTGGCCCAGAAAAACATGGTACACAGACTTACTTTGACTTCTAGCAGATGACCCCTGGCTTTTTCCCAACAGGACAGATCTTCTGTCTCAATCCCTCTATTTCATCCTGCTTTGTAGTCTCTGGCTTTAAAGTGGTTGTAAACCCTTACAGACCACTTTGACCTACAGGTAAGCCTAGATTAAGGCTTACCTGTAGGTCCAAGAAATATCTCCTAAACCTACACGGTTTAGGAGATATTTGAAAAAAGAGAGGCACCACTGTCTACGGCGATGCTAGTGGCGGCTCCCATGCACATGCGCGGGAGTGACGTCATCGTGGCTCCGGCCAGTCACAGCGCCGGAGCCGTGATACCTGGAAAGAAGATGGACACTCCATGGAAGAGGGGACAGCGGTGACATCGCTGGCTCCTGTGTCAGGTAAGTGACACATAATGGGCTACTATGCGATGCATAGTAGCCCATTATGCTTTACCTTTGCAGGGAAACAAAGAGGAAGTAAACCCATTAGGGTTTACTTCCTCTTTAACGGCATGACTGTTGAAACCCAGCTATAAAAGGATAGAGGATTTTTTAAGTATGTGATTCTTCTTTTGCGAAAATCCTAAAAAGCCTCTATCACACCTGGAAATTTTTTTTGCCTGGTATGAAATCAGGCTCTTAAATCCCAGAGATGACTTTGTATTGCACATTAAGTCAAAATTCCTCCTATTTGTGCTATGCCTACTGCTTACTATGGTACTCAAAGTAAGCCACATTTTCAACTCCAGGGTCGGCCTGGAGTGACTTACAGGTCTCTTGCAAGGTTAATGTCTTGAATATTTTTATCTCTGAATTATACATACATATGAACATACATAACTTAATTGAAGCACTGGTTCTCTGCGCAAGCTGTATTTACAGTGTTTATATACAAAATACATTCTTCAAATAATGATGGTTGTAAACTAATAAGAATTCTTAACTGGCTTATGATGCTTTTGTGTCAACTGTTCCATTCTCCATATACGTGCACATTTGGTACGACTAGTGTAGATCACAGTCCCTTGGTGCCACTCTTAGTCTTATTATCAATCGTGACTGGCTCAAGCAATCCTTGTGAACTGGCTAGTTAATCTAAGTGGTTCTTTTTGTAATATTGGTAATAGATTAACATTACTCTAATGTTATTAGGCTATTATACTGTTAACATGAAAGCTATTTTTTTAAATATATCCTTTGCTTTGAAAGGTGCCAATAAAAACTATAGAATATTCTTTTATGTTTCATTCATTGCTTTCTTTCCTATTCTTCTTTAATTTTAAATACGGAAATTTCATTTTGGTGATATTTTTTAGTTGGCGGTCCAATAAACTTTTGTTACCATGGTTTGTTGTGTTCAGCTTAGCCTCTTCCAGCTGGCCGCATGCATATATGCGGCCTCTCAACCAGTGGCATTTAATGCCGAGAGCCCTTTATGCTGCCTAAACTTTAACCTTTCTGTGCTGATAGCGCACCCTATGCACTCCCTGCATGTGTGATTGGGAGCTTTCTGATCATGTCACTACTGTGATTTGGCTATCACATGACCTGAATGCCACCTCTGCCTCCCATCATCTAGAAGCTCTTAAATGGCCGGGAGGTGGGTAGGGGTTGAAAAAAAAAACAGCCTTTTACAGCTCCCGAATTCCCTGATCTTCTCTGTTCTGTCTGAAGCTCAAGTGGCTGTCAAAAAATTGATTTTCTATGCAATATTATATTAAAATATACTTGATGTGTTTTTGCAACAGAATAGATATTGACTAGTAAAAGATTCCCAGCTTTTCATTCATCATTGTGAACTACCCTGAAAGTCACGGCAGCAGTCTGTATTCACTGAGAGTATAAGCTCAGGGGTCTTTAAGGATATTAGAGATGGAGTGACACTGACTGTTGAGGGAACACAAAGTGCTGGTGGATCGGGTATCTGCATGTTTAGTGAAGTTGTAATAGAGGCACAGGATCTAAGGCGCTCCTTGTATTCACCAGGGCTCCCTACAAGGGGAGATGGGGTTCACTGCAGGACCCTAAACACTCAAGCAGGCACAGCTGACTGAATACTGCAGAGGCTACAAAAACTTTGGGAAACCTGCAAGAGTCACTAGTGGCAGAAGGCTTAGGATGCACACATGGAAGTGGGATAGTAGCAGCACTGAAGTACAGGGGGTACTGGCTCACCAAGGAGAGAGTCTCTTACAGATTCAGGTTTCACTGACTCATAGAGGAAACTGTGTATTACAGCACCGGGGTTCAGAATTCAGTGGCTTACAGAGGAGAGAGATGGTTGCAGCACAGAGGTACAAGGAACACCGGCTCGCTAAGAATAGATCCCTGGCCATAGATCAGGGGTATTGAGTTTAAATTCATGGAGGACCGATCACTAAAATTTTCTTCCAGTAGAGGTCCAAATTGCATGTTTGTGCAATGACTTAGGTCCTTCACATTACAGCCCCCCTCCTTTTTTATTGCAATCCTGTTCTTTTGTCCTCTGCCCCTCTCACATCACCCCCCATAGTAGTAGCATCTGCCCCTTTCTCCTCACCCCCCCCCCCCCCCCCGGCAGTGTCCTCTGCCCCTCTCTCATCACCCCCCCCCCCCCCGTCAGTGTCCTCTGCCCCTCTCTCATCACTCCCCCCCCCCCATGACAGTGTCCTGTGCCCCTCTCACATCACCCTCCCACGACAGTGTCCTGTGCCCCTCTCACATCACCCTCCCACGACAGTGTCCTGTGCCCCTCTCACACCACCCTCCCACGACAGTGTCCTGTGCCCCTCTCACACCACCCTGCCAAAGCAGTGTCCTGTGCCCCTCTCACATCACCCACAGCAGTGTCCCCTGCCCCTCTCACATCACCCACAGCAGTGTCCCCTGCCCCTCTCACCTCACCCACAGCAGTGTCCCCTGCCCCTCTCACCTCACCCACAGCAGTGTCCCCTGCCCCTCTCACCTCACCCACAGCAGTGTCCCCTGCCCCTCTCACCTCACCCACAGCAGTGTCCCCTGCCCCTCTCACCTCACCCACAGCAGTGTCCCCTGCCCCTCTCACCTCACCCACAGCAGTGTCCCCTGCCCCTCTCACCTCACCCACAGCAGTGTCCCCTGCCCCTCTCACCTCACCCACAGCAGTGTCCCCTGCCCCTCTCACCTCACCCACAGCAGTGTCCCCTGCCCCTCTCACCTCACCCACAGCAGTGTCCCCTGCCCCTCTCACCTCACCCACAGCAGTGTCCCCTGCCCCTCTCACCTCACCCACAGCAGTGTCCCCTGCCCCTCTCACCTCACCCACAGCAGTGTCCCCTGCCCCTCTCACCTCACCCACAGCAGTGTCCCCTGCCCCTCTCACCTCACCCACAGCAGTGTCCCCTGCCCCTCTCACCTCACCCACAGCAGTGTCCCCTGCCCCTCTCACATCACCCACAGCAGTGTCCCCTGCCCCTCTCACATCACCCACAGCAGTGTCCCCTGCCCCTCTCACATCACCCACAGCAGTGTCCTGTGCCCCTCTCACATCACCCACTGCAGTGTCCTGTGCCCCTCTCACATCACCCACAGCAGTGTCCCCTGCCCCTCTCACATCACCCACAGCAGTGTCCCCTGCCCCTCTCACATCACCCACAGCAGTGTCCCCTGCCCCTCTCACATCACCCACAGCAGTGTCCCCTGCCCCTCTCACATCACCCACAGCAGTGTCCCCTGCCCCTCTCACATCACCCACAGCAGTGTCCCCTGCCCCTCTCACATCACCCACAGCAGTGTCCCCTGCCCCTCTCACATCACCCACAGCAGTGTCCCCTGCCCCTCTCACATCACCCACAGCAGTGTCCCCTGCCCCTCTCACATCACCCACAGCAGTGTCCCCTGCCCCTCTCACATCACCCACAGCAGTGTCCCCTGCCCCTCTCACATCACCCACAGCAGTGTCCCCTGCCCCTCTCACATCACCCACAGCAGTGTCCCCTGCCCCTCTCACATCACCCACAGCAGTGTCCCCTGCCCCTCTCACATCACCCACAGCAGTGTCCCCTGCCCCTCTCACATCACCCACAGCAGTGTCCTGTGCCCCTCTCACATCACCCACAGCAGTGTCCCCTGCCCCTCTCACATCACCCACAGCAGTTTTCCCTGCCCCTCTCACATCACCCACAGCAGTGTCTTCCTACTCTCCTCAGTAGTGTCCTCTGCTCCCTTCACCCCACACACACACACACACACACACACACACACACACACACACACACACACACACACACACGCATAGCCCCTTTACATCACCCCCCCCCCCCCAGTAGTCCTTCCTGCCCCCTGGGTCTGGATGGGACAGTGACTCTGTCTGCCATTTAGTGATGCCTGTCGTAGATGATTGGGCCTGTACAGGGGACAGATTTTTGGCAGGCTTGCACACATGTGGATTTGAATACTGGTCTGAGCTCATTGCTGTTAAAGAATAAAGACTTTCATGCAAGCATACATTAGTATACATTTCAGCAGGCACTAAATTGCACTGAAAAAACTACACACAGCATGCAAAGATGTTATGGTCACTTATGTACTTAAACTGCAGGTTGTATGACCGTACAGTACCTGCCCTGTTGCCTGTGTTTATGAAGTGCTAGGCATTCTAATATGCTTCCTGCTGTTATGATTGAATTACTTTGAAACCGTTGGATGATCTGTCACAAATACAACAGATCAGATCAACCCTTACCTGGGTAATACAATTCTTAAATTGTAGGTTTATGTTAGAGTACAGAGAAAACATGTTTGCTGTTGCTGATATTTCATGCATTAATAGGTTGTCGTCCACAAAAATCTGAGGTTTTGCTTATCAATGGACACTGGCAGACTAAAATTTTGACAGGTTTTCTAATCTCCTTCCATAGTTTATAGTTTTGTGATCTCCATTGCGAGTCTGACTCTGCCTGCTGCATTCAGTGTCCTAAAAAAACAAAACAAAAAAAAAGAACAAAAGAAATCCAAGAGGTATTGTAATATGAAGACTATTTTGTGATAATCATGACAGGTGGGTGGGTTAAAATTCACTTAGAGATTCTATTAAGCCCCCATAAAAAAAAACAAGCTTTTGGTGAGTGATTTAGTCAGCCAACATGTACCCAAAACTCAAATTCCTATTGTGTGCTATGTTTTTGTTCTTTTCTGCATTTACCTTGGTCGGCCTGATCTATATGTGCATATTTATATTGCTGAATGCCTCCTAATGGCACATTTATATTAATGTTTTTTTTTTTTTTCTTTTTTGCAGTGCTCCTATCTCATTTCATCTTTTGAATTCTTTTTTTATGCCTTAAGTAGGCTTGTGTAAAAAATATATATGTAATCACACCTTTTAATCTTTTAATGAGTTTACATCTGATAATGTTTTAATTTTGGTGAAAAAGAAGTTTGTAATATCTGAACTTTTCAGTAGTTTATTGCTTTTGTGATGAGCATGAAATAATTGGCTTGTGCAAATAAATTCTAAAGACCATTTTATTTATCTTTGAAATGCAATTTAGAATATGCATATTATGACATCAGTTTGCATCTTTAATTGAGGTTTTATTTTATTTGTGACATTTATGTCTCTACATACCCAGCCAGCTTCCTTCAGCATCGACCTACTGACTCCTAGTGACAGCATGTTTTAAGCAGATTTGCAAGTGTTATAGGCGTGTTTTCAGGCATTTTTTTTTTTTACAAAGTCTTTTATTTGTAAAACAATTAAACAGGTTACGTTGACACTTAGATGGTTACTTTAAATGTAGCATACAGGAAAAGATCCCAAAGGGGAAGATACAATTGGGATATTAGAAACATCACCAGAACAATGTAAGGTTAGTTAAAGTCCACTTAGTGGAGCACTGGGTGCTCTAGATTATGGTGCATGGTGAAATAAGGCAGATCTGATAAACGAGTAGAGTACAAAGCAGTACAATCAGAGTAAAGAGAGGATGCCTATATATGCAAATATAATATGTATTAATGGTGGTGTGCAACCATTGTAACCATTTTGTACAAAAAGAATAATTACAATATAACAGACTGAAGCGTAAGAGAGAAATAAGATAGAAAAATGTAGGAGATTGAAAGAAGAAGCAAGAAGAGAAGGAGAGAGAGTGCAGCGGGGAGCCTTTAAATTGAAAAAAGTCTATTGTCGAACCTGGAAGGTTACGTTATCTATGTCTGCCATACCCTGAGAAATTTGCAGTGGGGGTCTGAAGCAAGAGCTGTTAATTTCTCGTTGATCATGATATCGTTCATGCAATGCTTGACTGCTTCAAAACGAAGCACTGGGGACTTCCAGGCTCTCGCGATAGTCAGCTTAGTGGCAGTGAAAAGGTATAGGGCCAGTAGGCGCTCAGGGAGAAGCAGTTGCATGATCGGTTTACAAAGAAGGGCTTCATAGGGGTCTCTTATAAGGTTGGTGTGAAATATGTTACGAAGCAGAGTATAGACCCTGACCCATAATCTGCAAACCCTGAGACATGTCCACCAAATATGAGCCATTGTTCCGTCTTGTGAACAGCCCCGAAAGCATAGAGGAGAATAGGATGGAATGAAACGGGCCAACCTAGCAGGTGTGTAATACCATCTGTAGGACACCTTATAGGCGGTTTCCAATATAAGGACATTCCTGGAGATTTTAGAGAGTTGTATCGTCATTATCTGCCAATCCTCTGGGTCTATTTGCCTTCCCAAATCCTTCTCCCATTGTAAATGATAGGATCGTACTGGGGTCTCCTGAAGGAAATGATCGAAGAATAAAGCAGAGAACTTATTCCTGGGGAATGGGGTCGTGCCCTACATAAGCACTCGAAAGGGGTCAAAGTATATGGGGTAGGTTGAGATTATATTAATTGGTGTAGGAAGTGCCTGATTTGTAGATAACTATCATGTTCTCGTAGTGAAATATCATGGGAAGATCTAAGAGATTCAAAAGTCAATATTCTCATGGGGGTGAACAGAGAACTAATATCCGTGAAACCATTCTCAGTCCACCAGGAGAATTGCTTAGGATTGTTGCAACCGGGAGGAAATAGCGGGCAATGTATTAGGCGAAGTTGAGGTAAGTGAGGGGATATTAAACCTGACGAAAGTGTTATAGAGTCCCACAGGTGGAGAGAGTGGGTCAAGCATGGTCCAAGTCTAGTTGGGCGATTATATAGGGGGGAGCCGAGGTAATGATGGGATTGGAGTCCAACAGGTCTATAGTGGCCCATAAGGATAGTTGATATGTATCATGGAGATGGGCTAATGGAGCTATGGTTGCTGCGGTATAATATGCCTGTAAATTGGCAACCGAAAGTCCCCCGTTAATCCTCTGGGCGTATAGGACCCGTTTGTTGATACGGGGGCTAACTGAGCCCCATGTAAATTTCAAAAGTTTCAAAAATATAGTAATTTCGGAAGATAAGGCATACGTACCACATCAATCCTGCCCAACCAGGATAATGGGAGGTGAGACCAGGAGGAGAGCATATCTGTCAGTTTCCTAAAAAGAGGGGGGAAATTAGCCTGATATAGCCCATCATATTTAGGGGTAAGGCGAACCCCCAAATAAGGCAAGGAGGGAAGCCACTGAAAAGGGAAAGACTCTTTCAATGCAGATAATTCGGGGGGGGGGGGGTAGATTCACCAACATTAGACTTATTAGGGTTAACATGTAGACCTGAGATGGATGCAAAAGTACTTAAAAGAGACAATAAATTAGGCAGGCATTTTTCATTTAGGTGTTTTTGCTGTGGCCAATAGAAACCTGTGTAAGGGATGGAGTGATGCTTGGAAAGGGAGGGGAGCTGCTGAAGGCGCCTGAAAAATGCATATTTTTCACTGTTTAGGGGGACAAAAACACTCAAATCTGCCTGAAAATAAGTGACAAACACTCAAATGTGTTCAGGGGCCAGTGAAATAAATGGGATTATGATTATTGAGCGTTTCTAAATTCAAGCTGAAAATGCTCAAGTGTGAACGGGGTCTAAAGGATAATTTCACCTTTTGTAACATGTTGCATGATTCACCTATAGTCAGGGTGGGACATGTAACATAATGCAGGTGCATCAGCCCCCACACTCCCCCAATCCCCCGTTCTGTCAGCTGGGGGGAGGAGAATCATCTCTCCCTGCTAGGTGTCACAATCTGCAAAAAACACAGCCGTGCGGGGCTCCGCCCGCCTGGCCACGTCATCCATTCACAGTGTTCTATGAATGGGAAAACTGCTGTTGAGCGTTGTGGTAGTTCATAAAGTCTCCCTGTCTCAGTGTATCGGAGGTACAGGCAGACAGCTACATAGACAGAAAACAACAGAGGAAGGGTACAGGCCCATAAAGTTCAGATATAGACAAGGGATAGGGCAGACAGCGGATATCATCTATGTGTAAAAAATTCCTTTAATGCTTAAACTTAATATTTAGAATTACATAGAGATATTGTCCGATTTCTGCAGACGGAGGAAAACCCTATTATTCCATCCGTCTGCAGAGCGGATCGGATGAACACGGACAGACGGTCCGTGTTCATTCGATCCCCCATAGGGGAGAGCGGAGATCTGACAGGGCGGTCCTTGCACAGTGTGCAGGGACCGCCCTGTCATCCGCCGGCTCAGCAGGGATCAGCTGAGCGATCCCCGCTGAGCAGCAGATCTTCGCGGGTTTGATCAATACAGATCCATCCCGTGTGAAAGGGGCCTAAAGGGCAAATCACATCGGCCTTTTACCACGTGATCAGCTGTGTCCAATGAGTGCCGATCACGATATAAGCAAAAGCCAGTTATCGGCACTCCTTTTCTCACGCTACTAGCGTGAGGAGAGGAGAGCCACTAGCCAGCTTCTGTTAAAGGGACATCTACACTGATAATCAGGGCATTGGTTATCAGTGCCTTCTCATCAGTGCCCATCAGTGCAGCCCCATCAGCGCACACCAGTGAAGGATAAAAAGTACCTGTTTGCAAAATTTATTATCAAACTAATGAAAATGTATTTTTTTTTTTCTCAATTTTCGGTCTTTTTTTGTTTAGCAAATAATAAAAAACCCACTGGTGATTAAATCCCACAAAAAAAAGCTTAATTTGTGTGAAAAAAAAAAATTAAATTATAAAAGATAAAAATGTCATATGGGTACAGTAACTAAAAAGAAAAGCTGCGCTATTTCTGAAAAACCATATAACATTAACCCATATAGTGTAAAAATAAATAAGTAATAGTGCAAAAACTGTTCAAATGCAGATTAAATCAGAGACAAATATTAATTATTGTATAAAAATGTTTCCAAATGTCACTAAAAATCACACTCTGTAAATGAGGGGTTAATTAGTCCACTCTCCAAATCCAACGGTGTTTCTTAGGACCTCCAAAGTGATGTTACACACAACACCCAAGAAAAAGTGCCATAATAAAGTAAAGGGATCCTCCACCAATAAAAATACCGCCGCTTACCAGCTGCTCTGATCCCTTATATGAGATCTAGTATGGCCTGTGGCTTATCCCTCATCCAGGGTCTCTGTGTCAGGATGGCAAGCACCGTTTTCCCTTACTCCGCTTGTAATGGCAGTAGATATTCTCCAGTGCACACGCCGTATGGATTATAAGCTGGAGGTGCTCGGGGCTCTACGTAGTCTTCTTTCCTGCGGGACGTTCTAAAAAGTCCTGCTAGCAGCATCTTTAGGGCGGTTTGAGAGCGTTGTGTACAATGCCCAAAACGCCCTGCCCATTGAAATGGGCGCTTTTAACCCCTTTGGGCTCCAGCGGGGGTTAAAAGCGTCCCACTATCGGCTGAAAAACGCAGCTAAAACATCTTTAGCGCTAACGCTCGGTGGCCCCTGTGTGAAATTAGCCTAAAAAGTTTACCTAATGAATAGTTATATTTCTTTTATTCCTATTTCCCATCTTATTGTACTTTACGGTGGCAAAACAATGAAAGACAAAATCTGATGTGTAACACAGGTACATTTTGTTTCAAACTCGAGGTTGGATGAGCTGTACTTTGTTTTTACTTTCAACCTCCAGTTGTATTTAGTCTGTTTTTTTTTTAATTTTTTTTTTTGATAGCAGATAAATACATTTTGTATAGACAGAAAAATGCAAAAAAAAAATAAGTATTGATCAGCGCAGCTGTTGTGTTCAACTTTATTGATCATTCTAGGGAAAGATAAATCTTAGCCTAAATAATATAATAGTGAATGCTGGTATTATGGGGACAGTGACTTGATAGAAGGCCATTCATCATCTCAATTGGAGTCCTTTTTACTCCCACTAAAGATTCTTTCTGCTGCTTTGCCTTGTATCTACTGATAGAGTACAATTCATAGGCAAAATATAAAATGTTAAAGGCGAACTCCATAGAAAGGATTCATGCTATTTATAAGGAAATTGTTTATGATGTCCTGAATCTAAGGAAAAACTTGAGGCAAAATAAAGCCGATTTCCATCCCACAGTATATGTAACTGGTACTACCTTATTAGAACATCTAAGCATCGTTTTGTGGGCAGGTTTTGGAGGTTAATCGTTTACACCAGTTCATTTGTCAGGTTAATTGAACAGCTTGATCTGGATCAGATCAGGAATGTGCCTTTTGATGCTAGTAGGAGGAGAATTACGTTGGATACATGTGGGGCTTTGTAGGCACATAGGAATTTGATTTATTTATTCTTCTGGTTCCCAGGTTGTCCCGTATCGCCACATCTGCAAAAAGATCTGTGTTTGTAATCAATAGATGTAGAAAAGCATTACTTCTAGTTGGATCAGCCACCAATTGGGACATAAATGGTTATTTAACCATTTTACTACAGGGAAGCCCCCCCCCCCTGCCCAGGACAATTTTCAGCTTTCAGCACTGTCACACTTTGAATTGTGCGGTCATGCAACACTACTCAAAATACATTTTTATCATTTTCTTCCCATAAATAGTTTTTTTTTTTTTTTTGGTGGGATTTGATCACCACTGGGGTTTTTATTTTTTGCTAAACAAACTAAAAAAAGACTGACATTTTTTGTTTGTTATAAAATGTTGTTTTCTTCTTCACTGACGGGCACTGATGGGCACTGATTAGGTGATGGGCACTGATGATGGGCACCAATAGGTGGCACTGACAGGCGGCACTGATTATGAGGTACTGACAGCCTTTACTAATGGGCACTGATTGGCATCTGTGAAGGGCACTGATTGCCACTTTGGGCAGTGATTGGCAGATGTGATTGGTACCTCTGATGGGGGCTGAGCTGATAATAAATGCACAGACCCCCCTTTTGACAGGAGAGCCGCCGATTGGCTCTCCCTGTCAGCTTTAACCAAGAAAAGCTGTTCACCGGCACTTCCTGGTTACACGTTGTGATCAGCTGTGATTGGTCACAGCTGATCACGTGGTAAAAAGCCTCCATCAGAGGCTCTTTACCTAAGTTGCAGTGTGTCAGAGTGACACACCACACCGCTGATCTGCTCGCTCCCGTGGCTTATCCTGCTGGATGTCTTATGATGTCCAAAACAAGTAAAAAAGGCGCATAGTCACAGTACCTCGTATGTATGCAAGAGGTTCCTAATAGTCCAGAGAAAAAGGAGGGGGGGGTGTAAAGCGACTGGGTGTGTATGTACGGTATACACAATGGGGCATAAGGGGTCGTCAGGGCTGCCACCGAAGAGGCCTGAAGCCAGGTCCAATAAGAGCTGAAGGAAAAAAACAAGGCGAGGGGCGCCTCTGAGTATATATCACATAAACATTTATTGAAAAAACAATATCCACTCACATCTTAGAAAGTAGTGTTGCATTCTGACATCTCTGTAGATGGAGGGCCAGCGGGACTACAAGTCACAGGAGGTTCGCCCAGAAGCTGTCGTCCTTCTCATGTCCTGAAGGAGATGAATAAGGCAGATGGATGTAGCAGGTGGGGTTGGTTCCTCTCTTTGGTCCTCCGGAGGGGTGGTCACATCAATTCAAAGAGAAGTCAGATTGGGTATCACAGCTCTTTAATGTTCAAAGAGGGTTCCAGGTGGTAAGAGGGGGGAAAAAAAAGTCTCTGTATAGAGTTAAATTTTAAAAGAGGAAGGGATGGAGGGTGGGGAGACGTTTTTAGCCCAGTTGCCTACTGCAGCGTCTGTGCGGCCAGGTTAGTTTCCAGGATGTATTCAGGCACGGCCGTGTCTACGGTGTCGGAACGAGGCTTGGAGCGCAAACAGTACTAGGCACCGAGGCGTGACGTCATGTCTCTGCGACGCGTTTCTGAGCTGGCAACGCTATAGATGGTCAGTATAGCGGCACTCCTTTCTCAAGCAAGGGGGATAGTTTGCTATACTGACCATCTATAGCGTTGCCAGCACAGAAACGCGTCGCAGAGACATGACGTCACGCCTCGGCGCCTAGTACTGTTTGCGCTCCAAGCCTCGTTCCGACACCGTAGACACGGCCGTGCCTGAATACATCCTGGAAACGAACCTGGCCGCACAGACGCTGCAGTAGGCAACTGGGCTAAAAACGTCTCCCCACCCTCCATCCCTTCCTCTTTTAAAATTTAACTCTATACAGAGACTTTTTTTCCCCCCCCCCCCCTCTTACCACCTGGAACCCTCTTTGAACATTAAAGAGCTGTGATACCCAATCTGACTTCTCTTTGAATTGATGTGACCACCCCTCCGGAGGACCAAAGAGAGGAAACAACCCCACCTGCTACATCCATCTGCCTTATTCATCTCCTTCAGGACATGAGAAGGACGACAGCTTCTGGGCGAACCTCCTGTGACTTGTAGTCCCGCTGGCCCTCCATCTACAGAGATGTCAGAATGCAACACTACTTTCTAAGATGTGAGTGGATATTGTTTTTTCAATAAATGTTTGTGATATATACTCAGAGGCGCCCCTCTCCTTGTCTTATGATGTCCAGTCAGGATAACACAACCACCGCCCAGCCGTCATTCTGCTATAGGCTGGGTAGGAAGTGGTTAAGAAATAACAGGCCTTTAGAGAGTTAGCTATCCCCTCGACCGAGTCAATATCTGGATAGTTGAAGTATATCTGGAGAATTTGGGCATGATTTAAAAAAATAAATAAAAACTACTAACCTACACATATGTGGTATCCCTGTGATTGTTGGAAGCAGGGGGATTTATTTTGGGCTGTTCTTTGGTGGTAGGTTATGGTAGTAGCAAGAAATATACAGCTAAATTTAAAAGAAACAAAATGATTTTTTACTATTTTGGGCCAGTTTTCCTTTTATATTAAAAAATAAATAAAAAATCAGGAGATATCCATTACCATTTACTACCAAATGAAAGCCCAATTTTTTCTGAAAAAAAATCCACCTGGATGCACAAAGTAGTTGAAGATATGTACGGTTTTACAAACACATGTCAAAGTTGCAAAGTTGTTTCACCCTTAGGCTCAAAGGGGTTAAAGTGGTATTCCACCCTAAAGTGGAACTTCCGCTCATCGGAACACCCCCCCCCCCTCCTGTGTCACATTTGGCACCTTTCAGGGGGGAGGGGGTGCAGATACCTGTCTAAAACAGGTATTTGCACCCACTTCTGGGCATAGACTCCCACGGGAGTCTGCCTCTTCCTGTCCCGCCGCGCTGTCTGCTGGGACACACACGGGTCCCAGAGACAGCGCCGAGCATTCCTATTGCATTGCGCGACTTGCTCATGCGCAGTAGGGAACCGGCAAGTGAAGCCGCAAGGCTTAATTTCCTGATTCCCATACCCAAGATGGCGATGGCAGCATCTGTCTGTGGTCCGAGGGAAGGTTCGGCCTCGGGAAAAGAGAAAGACACACAGCTGGAGATGGTTTGGTTACTGCTCACCCCTAAGGTGTAACAGGAAAAAATCCCCCCGAAAAGGGTTTATGGGGTTTTTTGGCAGCACTATAGAAAAAATTGGGTATGATACAACGTATTGTCTAAATAAAAATATAAATCTTTATTGAAAATATCACAGAAGTGACATAGTGGATATAAAACATGGGTCCCAAATGAGAATAATATAGTACAACAGAAAAAATACACACTGATGGACAAATATACTTTTACAATAAAATATTTTTGGACACAGCCAACATAGTTTGAAGCAAAAGTAAAATTGACGCGTTTCGACCCGTATTGATGAGGGTCTTCCTCAGAGGTAATTTGTCTATTTTAAAAAAGGGGGAAAAGAAGATAATAAGCATACATATTGCAGCAACATCTATATTTCATGTATTGACCTCCATTTCAATTGGAAGTAGAGGCATATACCATATTGTATAATATTTACCCAGGTATGTATGAATCTGATGAAAAATACTTCACATGTGGGATTTCCCTGGCGAGGTTTCTGTCCCCCGGGTGGTGCTCGCACAGGCCCCCTGCAGTACTCTGCGGGTCGGGCACGGGAGAGGTGGTCCGAAAGCGTAACTTACGGGGGGTCACATCCAACAAATAGACCTCTCATAGGTGGACAAGCAGGCCGTGGTTGGGAGCAGAGGAAGGAGAGGGGAGAGGACAGAAGCCCCTTGTTGTGCGCACCTGTCGTGGGAGCCCAAAAACAGGCAGTTATCAATCTACCAAAATTCCCATGGAAGATACTTTTATTCCATAGGTCTTGATGCATTCATATGCGTCAAAAAGTGGTAGTTTGAAAGAAGGAATTTTGACCAGCAGGTGCATATAGATCACATAGTCCCTATCTCAAAACCGACATAGATGGTAAGGGCAGATGAGAAAAGAATAATGCAGAAGTGAAGATGAAAAAGCCAGAAGGTAAAGAAAATGAAAGTGTAGAGGAAAAGGGAGGGGGGAGGAGGAAGGGGGGGGGAATAAGGGGTGAAGTGTGTGGGGAAAAGGAAGGGGGGGGAAGAGGGTAAAGGGGGATGAGAAAGGAGTGAAAACAGGTGGTGAATTGCGGTGACGGGAAGGGGACAGGAGAGGACAGGGCAAAGGAATAGGGGGAAAAGTGGGGGAGAAAAGGGAGAGAAAGTATGGATACATGGCGCGCACATGTAAACGAAGAAATGTAGAGGGGGAGGGGGGAGTAAGAAGAGAGGGAGAGTAAAAGGGAGGGGAAGAGTGAAGAGGGGGTGAAAGGAAGGGGGAGGAAGGAGGGAAAGGAAGGGCGGTAGGGGGCACGTGGGTACCGGGGATACATGGAAACGAGGGGAGAGGAAAGGGAAAAGAAAAGAGAAAGGGGAATGATTGTGGGGAGGGGAAGAGAGGAGGGGAAACAGGACAGGAAAGGAAAAAAAGAAATGAGGTAGAAAAAGGAAAAAGAAGGGAGAGAGGAGAAAGAGGGAAAAGAAGGGAAAGAAAAGGAAGAACAAACAGTGAGGAAAAGGAAGGAGTGAGTGAAAATATGATAGGGTTCATAAGTGTGACCCCAGGGTGGGATGGAAGTGAAGAGAAGTGGAAAAACGGTGCAATGTGCAGGAGTCAAGTGATAAAAAGCGGAATGGATATGTGAGGGGGCTGGAAGTGAAGTGATTAAGTGATAGTGAGGTAGTGCAGGGGGAGGGGATTGAGATGTGGGGGGGGGGGTAGACTAGGGAGGATAGCGGAAGGGAAGAGAAGGGGAGGAGTAGGAAGGGGAAGGGGAAGGAGAAGGAAAGGAAAGGGAAGGAAAGGGAATGAAGGGGAGGGGAGGGAAAAATCGGGCAAAAAGGTTCGGCCTCGGGTGCCAACATCGCAGGTGAGTGTCCTTATTTTAAAAGTCAGCAGCTGCAGTATTTGTAGCTGCTGACTTTTTAACCACTTCAGCCCCGGACCAATTGGCAGCCAAAGGACCAGGCCCCTTTTGCAATTCGGCACTGCGTCGCTTTAACTAACAATTGCGCGGTCATGCGACGTGGCTCCAAAACAAAATTGGCGTCCTTTTTTTGCCACAAATAGAGCTTTCTTTTGGTGGTATTTTGATCGCCCCTGCGGTTTTTATTTTTTGCGCTATAAACAAAATAGAGCGACAATTTTTGAAAAAAATGCAATATTTTTTACTTTTTGCTATAATAAATATCCCCAAAAAATATATAAAAAAACATTTTTTTTTCCTCAGTTTCGGCCGATACGTATTCTTCTACATATTTTTGGTAAAAAAAATCGCAATTAGCGATTATTGATTAGTTTGCGCAAAAGTTATAGCGTTTACAAAATAGGGGATAGTTTTATAGCATTTTTATTAATATTTTTTTTTTTTATTAGTAATGGCGGCGATCAGCGATTTTTATTGTGACTGCGACATTTTGGCGGACACATCGGACATTTTTGACACATTTTTGGGACATTTGTCATTTATACAGCAATCACTGCTATTTAAATAGCACTGATTCCTATGTAAATGACAGTTGTAGTTAGGGGGTTAACCACTAGGGGGCGGGGAGGAGTCAGTGTGACGTGTTGTGTTTTTTTTTACAGTAGGGGGGCGTGGCTGTACGTGTGACGTCATTGATCGGCGTTCCCGATGACAGGGAACCGCCGATCACTGACAGTCAGTGTAGGAAGCGCGGGGAGAGGTTTGTTTACATAGACCTCTCCCCGTTCTTCCGCTCCGTAACCCGATCGCGGGATACCAGCGGCGATCGGTCCGCTGGTCCCGCGGCCGTGGTCACGGAGCTCCCGACCGGGTCGCGCCCCCCGGGCAGGCAAATTAAAGGGGACGTACAGGTACGTCCTTTTGCCTGCCCGTGCCATTCTGTTGACGTATATCTACAGGAGGCGGTCGGGAAGCGGTTAAAAAAAATAATTTCGCCGGACTCCCTCTTTAAGCAGTAATATCCATTTGTAGCATTAGTATGTACTGGTCAAATATTTATTATGTTTAATGATACCATGATGAAGGGGGGATCTGTGTTTTTACGAAAAAATGTGGGTGATTTCACTGCTTTTTTCCATTGGTGTATAAATGTCAATTTTTAAATCTCAACAAATCTTGTCCTATGGCCTTAATATATATGGATTCTTATGAGTTTAGTTTTATTTTTAATACTAATTGCACCTTCAGCAGTAGCTAAGTATACCTGCTTACCCATTTTCATGTTATTTTTAATGTACAAACTCAAGTGCTGTAATATTACTGGACATGCCAGATGAAGAAAAATAGTTCTCTTATGAGATCCTTTGATAAAAACTCGGCAGCCTTTGGCTCAAAAAATTCATTTTGCAGTCACAGGTAGTATCATAGACTGAGCGTAAATAATACATACAATAGGACAGACCTTAGGGGTCTTGGAATCTGAATTTGCTTGTTTAATATATGTATGAAATGCATGCATATGCATTTTTTTTTTATTGTAAATGTGCACTTTTTAGCTATCTTCGGTTTAGGACCAGTTCCAAGTGCCCAAGATATGTCTAGAATTTGTAACTGTTTCTCTATTTGAGTTCGTTCTTTACTAGGAACATGCTTATTGCCACCAAACGCCTTCAAAGTCAACTTGACATTCGTTTGAAAACTTGTCAGTAAAATTACTGCTTAACCGGTTCCCGACCGGCTCCCGGGATGCCCGCGATCGCGTCATGGAGCTCAAGAACGGGGAGATGCCAATGTAAACAGCATCTCCCCGTTCTGACTAGTGACAGCACACTGATTGTCTGCTCCCTGTCATCGGGAGCAGCGATCAGTGTGGTGTCACAAACAGCCACGCCCCCATACAGTTAGAAACACGCCCCGAGCAACACTTAACCCCTACACTGCCACCTAGTGGTTAACCCCTTCACTGCCAGTGAAATTTTTACAGTAATCAATGCAATTTTATAGCATATAGATCGCTGTATTAATGCCAATGGTCCCAAAAATGTGTCAAAATTGTCTGATGTGTCCGCCATAATGTCTCAGTCACGATAAAAATCGATGATCGCCACCATTACTAGTAAAAAAAAATTAATAAAAATGCCATAAAACTATCCCCTATTTTGTAGACGCGATAACTTTTGCGCAAACCAATCAATAAACGCTTATTGTGTTTTTTTTTGTTTTTTTTTTACCAAAAATAAGTAGAAGATTACGTATCGGCCTAAACTGAGGGGAAAAAAATGTTTTTTTATATTTTTGGGGGATATTTATTATAGTAAAAAATTAATGTTTTTTTTTTTTTTTCAAAATTGTCGCTCTTTTTTTATTTATAGTGCAAAAAATAAAAACTGCAGAGGTAATCAAATACCACCAAAAGAAAGCTCTATTTGTGGGGAAAAAAGGACGCCAATTTTGTTTGGGAGCCACATTGCACGACCGCGCGATTGTCAGTTAAAGCGACGCAGTGCCGAATTGCAAAAAACACTCTGTTTAGAAAGGGGGTAAATCCTTCTGGGGCTGAAGTGGTTAACAGCAGGCCCCAAATAACATTTATTCCTCTTCTCTTCACCCCTGTAAACCTTAGTTTTATTTTATTTCCCTGTGTTTTGGCGTAAGCCCCTTCTCTATTCCAGTCAAATGAGAGTTCATACTAATCATTAAGATTCTTTAACTTGAAGAAGCAGTTGGATGGGACTTCAAGCCCCTAGTAATAAAGTCAAACCAGAATAAATGGAGCACAGAAAGGGGGGTGTTTTGTTGAACACATGTAATAATTGTAAGCACATTGTTGTGATTTACTAATTTTAAAATGATAAAATTGCTGACAGGGTTGATTTAAATAAAATGTGAATCAACGTTACAATGGTAATTGTTACTACAGCATTTTGTTGAGTCTCATGTTTCTCTTTTCACAGAGCGCACAATTTTATAAAGTTACCACTGATCAATACCAGGAAGCTGCAAACACTGTGGAGGCACGATTCAAGTAGGTTATCACGATGTCTTCATATGTCATTTTATCTAATATGTGTAACTGAGTTACCGGTTAGCATGGCTTTTTTATTTTACTCTTCTTTTCTTTCTTTTTTTTTTTTTTTTTGGTAAGAAATGAAATCGTTTTAATAGGCTAAAACGCCAATTCCAAAAAAGCTTGGACGCTTTTGAAAATCTTCATAAACAGAATGCAATGATTTCCAAATCTACTAAACACATATTTTATTCTCAATAGAAACATATCAAATGTTTAAACTGAGGAAATGTACAGTGAAGAGGGAGGCTTGGATAGCTCGGGTTAAGTTATACCTCGTCCCGGGTTAAATGGTAGAGCAGAGATGGGGATAGGGGACTATAGCGGTAAACAGTAATAGTGATACTTGCAACTTTTTAAATGAAAGAGTTTTTTAACAAAATGGTTTATTCATAATTGATTTGAAAAGTAGAATCGATATTACATACATTAAACATACAGTACAAAAAGAAAATACAGTGGAGTGGGTCCAGCGGTCATGTCCATTCCCTTGCAATTAGTGGGGACGCATGGGGTTTGGAGATGACAGGAGGACCATAGGGGTACAGAGTAAAAAAGAGGTGGGTAAAAAAGGGTCTACAAAGGTTTAATAGATCCTAGGTACAAAGGGGCTGATTGGAGAGAGCTGACCAACATGTTTCGCCATACAATGGCTTCTTCAGGGTCAAATGAAAGGTTTTGTACCATAAAAGGGAAGAGTCTAAGAAGATATGAAAAACAAAACAAAGTTAGTTATACAACACAATGGATACATATAGTTTATCATGAGCAAAACATACAACTCCATGTCGCCACAAGGCCATACACCAATCCCATGTGCAAAACTGCACCGTGCTAGTCCCAGTAGGCTCCCACTAGGGGCCAAAGAAACATACCCCTGAATTGCTGGAACGACTACTAGATTCGCAGGTGTGGTCAGATATACTTGGGTCCCAAGAGGCAGGGAACTGTCGAGGGCCTACAAGGAGCCTGGTAAAATAGAATAAAATAGGAGTAAAAATGGATATATAATGGCAAAAAGAATAAATTTGCCATACCTGGCTAACATAGCCTAGAGTTATAAAGACTTACCACTATATCAAAAATGAAAATTATATGTGGAGCGCCATGCAGAGGTGATCCTATGAAGATCTTGAGAGAAAGCACCGCTGATACAACAACAGAATAACAGTGAATTAGAATGGAGTGAGTGGATTGAGCATTACATAGGAGACAAGGAAAAATGAAGGAAGCTCACCTACTAGGCATAGGTATAGTTGATTAGAACTGCACAAAGGGGGTCTGAAGCCAGACTGGTTAACAGCGCTTTAGAGTTAGTCAGAAAGAAGGGACCAGTAGCTGCAAGTAGAGAATGTACAATGTACATAAATAAAGTCTCAGACAAGCTAGCAAAATAGGGGCATAAGCTGGAAGGAAAAAAGACAAACCTGCATTAATGATAGTCTTAGCACAAATGGCGCTCCAATGTCCAACACCTGAAATGGTGAGGAAAAGGCAGGCTATAAAGGTCCTCCACACCTGATCATGATGAAACATGATGAGGCGGCGGGCAAAATGGGCCGTTCGCGCATGCGCAGAAGCGCCAGCGCGTGTGCCTACATTTCCCATAGTGCTCAGCGGTCGGAAAATGCGCGCACCGCTCATCGCGCGCGCATATGGATGGATCCAGACCAAAAAGAGCCCTCCAGTGGACGGAGGGGGTAATACGCAACATTAGTCAAAGCAAATGTGCTGAAGCCTATGGAGGAAATGGGAAACCATTAGATCCAAGACAAAGAGATGGAAACAGAGCTAATAATTACCAGATGGCGGTGGAGCATCAGGGAGGTGTGCAGGCAACAAAGCCAGGCGGGCTGCGGCCATAGGATCGCAGCCCTGGGGTGCCCAAACAGTTACCAATGCAGTGAGGGAGTATAAATGGCCAAGAATGGAAAGGCGAAGGTGGAAGAACCAGAAATAGACCGGGCCATGTTTGGTGCACCAGATGGGCAAAGGGACCAAGGGAAATGAACAGCAACGGGCAGTAGGGCTGAGACGGTGGTCCAAGACCCAATTTTTCCCACTGTCAATGGGGTCCTAAAATGGGGCGACATGGAGGTACATCCGCTATACATAGAAAAAATGGGGGATTATTACAATAGACAGAGGCATACAAATTAATATGAGGTTTAAGTGAGACAGAATGTATTGACATTGAACCAAGAAGGATATGGAGTGAATACCAATACTTAGAATTTATAACAAGCCTACACAAGTTGGCAAAACGGCCTTAAGAAATCAGTCTATAAATTAGGACATACAAGCATAATGGACATGCTTATAGACAAACAGTAATGAAAAACAGCTGTCAAGGTGCCCGAGCACCCAAGGGGTAGCCTAACCCAAGCAACAACGCACAACCGGGAAAAGCAAGAAAAGATACATGGCAAAAATAGGATATCATAGACATATGGATGGCAATAAACAACTCTAAATGAATATTCTGGAGTGAGTATCCATTTTCAGATATAGTAAATAGCAAGTATTCATAAGAAAGTTTTGAAACTTATATATTCGTTCAAACCTGGATATTTGACAGCATTAAGATTGTGTATCCATTTAGTTTCAATTTGCAAGAGTTTATCATCGATACCACCTCCTCGCACATGTGTCTCGACATGGTCTAATGCCGAAAAAGTATGTGTTGGGGATCATGGTTATGTACAAGACCAAGGTGTCTATTAATGGCTGTAGTGGTGATGCGTTTAAAAGTAGGTTTGATGTGATCACGTATCCGGACCTGAAAGGGCCGTTTGGTTTTACCAATGTAAAAGCATCCGCAGGTGCAGGTGGCTAGATATACAACGCCTATTGTTCTGCAATTTACATAATGAGAAATTTCATGAAAGGAGCCATCGAGAAGCCGAATAACTTTAGAATTTGAAACAAATTGGCAGATGTCGCATGACCCACAGGGGTATGTGCCATTGTCAGGGCGACTTTGGGTCGTTACTGGAGCGTGATGACTTCTAATGAGACGATCACGTAATGAAGGACATCGTTTATAGGATATGTCAGGACGTGAACCAATAAACTTGCTGACTGTGGGGTCAGCAAGTAATAAAGGCCAGAAGTTGTTAACAACCTCACGGATTTGAGTGTGCATTGATGAAAAACGAGTGATCAGTCTGACAGGTTGGGTATCTGTGGGGTTTTTGGAATTATGAATCAGTTGAAGTCTGTCAAGTTTCTTGACCTTATTAAGCGAACGCTTAAGGAGTGCCCAACTATAACCTCTGTTAGTCTAAAGAATAATTCATTAGATGCTTTATGAAAGTCCGCATCTGAGGTGCAGTTGCGTCTGATTCGAAGGTACTGACTATACGGAATACTGTTGAGTAAAGATTTGGGGTGAGCACTTTCGGCATGTAGGATTGTATTGCCAGCTGTCGGCTTTCTAAACAAGGACGTACTGATCCGTCCTATCTTATCAATATTGATCGTAAGGTCAAGAAAGTTGACAGATAACTGACTAGACTCGAAGGTAAATTTAAGATTAAAGTTGTTGGTACCCAAAGATCCAAAAAAATCCTTAAGATCCGAGTGTGAGCCAGACCAAAATAATATGTCATCGATATATCTAAACCAATACAATATACAGGATTTGTAAGTAGGAATTAATTGTGAAAAAAGATGGCGTTCCCACCTTCCCCATCTTTTTTCACAATTAATTCCTACTTACAAATCCTGTATATTGTATTGGTTTAGATATATCGATGACATCTTATTATTTTGGTCTGGCTCACACTCGGATCTTAAGGATTTTTTTGGATCTTTGGGGACCAACAACTTTAATCTTAAATTTACCTTCGAGTCTAGTCAGTTATCTGTCAAATTTCTTGACCTTACGATCAATATTGATAAGATAGGACGGATCAGTACGTCCTTGTTTAGAAAGCCGACAGCTGGCAATACAATCCTACATGCCGAAAGTGCTCACCCCCAATCTTTACTCAACAGTATTCCGTATAGTCAGTACCTTCGAATCAGACGCAACTGCACCTCAGATGCGGACTTTCATAAAGCATCTAATGAATTATTCTTTAGACTAATTAACAGAGGTTATAGTCGGGCACTCCTTAAACGTTCGTTTAATAAGGTCAAGAAACTTGACAGACTTCAACTGATTCATAATTCCAAAAACCCCACAGATACCCAACCTGTCAGACTGATCACTCGTTTTTCATCAATGCACACTCAAATCCGTGAGGTTGTTAACAACTTCTGGCCTTTATTACTTGCTGACCCCACAGTCAGCAAGTTTATTGGTTCACGTCCTGACATAACCTATAAACGATGTCCTTCATTACGTGATCGTCTCATTAGAAGTCATCACGCTCCAGTAACGACCCAAAGTCGCCCTGACAATGGCACATACCCCTGTGGGTCATGCGACATCTGCCAATTTGTTTCAAATTCGAAAGTTATTCGGCTTCCCGATGGCTCCTTTCATGAAATTTCTCATTATGTAAATTGCAGAACAATAGGCGTTGTATATCTAGCCACCTGCACCTGCGGATGCTTTTACATTGGTAAAACCAAACGGCCCTTTCAGGTCCGGATACGTGATCACATCAAACCTACTTTTAAACGCATCACCACTACAGCCATTAATAGACACCTTGGTCTTGTATATAACCATGATCCCCAACACATACGTTTTTCGGCATTAGACCATGTCGAGACACATGTGCGAGGAGGTGGTATCGATGATAAACTCTTGCAAATTGAAACTAAATGGATACACAATCTTAATGCTGTCAAATATCCAGGTTTGAACGAATATATAAGTTTCAAACCTTTCTTATGAATACTTGCTATTTACTATATCTGAAAATGGATACTCACTCCAGAATATTCATTTAGAGTTGTTTATTGCCATCCATATGTCTATGATATCCCATTTTTGCTATGTATCTTTTCTTGCTTTTCCCGGTTGTGCGTTGTTGCGTGGGTTAGGCTACCCCTTGGGTGCTCGGGCACCTTGACAGCTGTTTTTCATTACTGTTTGTCTATAAGCATGTCCATTATGCTTGTATGTCCTAATTTATAGACTGATTATACTATCGTATGTATATTTAATCCAAATGCATCATTTCTTAAGGCCGTTTTGCCAACTTGTGTAGGCTTGTTATAAATTCTAAGTATTGGTATTCACTCCATATCCTTCTTGGTTCAATGTCAATACATTCTGTCTCACTTAAACCTCATATTAATTTGTATGCCTCTGTCTATTGTAATAATCCCTCATTTTTTCTATGTATAGCGGATGTACCTCCATGTCGCCCCATTTTAGGACCCCATTGACAGTGGGAAAAATTGGGTCTTGGCCCACCGTCTCAGCCCTACTGCCCGTTGCTGTTCATTTCCCCTGGTCCCTTTGCCCATCTGGTGCACCAAACATGGCCCGGTCTATTTCTGGTTCTTCCACCTTCGCCTTTCCATTCTTGGCCATTTATACTCCCTCACTGCATTGGTAACTGTTTGGGCACCCCAGGGCTGCGATCCTATGGCCGCAGCCCGCCTGGCTTTGTTGCCTGCACACCTCCCTGATGCTCCACCGCCATCTGGTAATTATTAGCTCTGTTTCCATCTCTTTGTCTTGGATCTAATGGTTTCCCATTTCCTCCATAGGCTTCAGCACATTTGCTTTGACTAATGTTGCGTATTACCCCCTCCGTCCACTGGAGGGCTCTTTTTGGTCTGGAATCCATCCATATGCGCGCGCGATGAGCGGTGCGCGCATTTTCCGACCGCTGAGCACTATGGGAAATGTAGGCACACGCGCTGGCGCTTCTGCGCATGCGCGAACGGCCCATTTTGCCCGCCGCCTCATCATGTTTCATCATGATCAGGTGTGGAGGACCTTTATAGCCTGCCTTTCCCTCACCATTTCAGGTGTTGGACATTGGAGCGCCATTTGTGCTGAGACTATCATTAATGCAGGTTTGTCTTTTTTCCTTCCAGCTTATGCCCCTATTTTGCTAGCTTGTCTGAGACTTTATTTATGTACATTGTACATTCTCTACTTGCAGCTACTGGTTCTTTCTTTCTGACTAATTCTAAAGCGCTGTTAACCAGTCTGGCTTCAGACCCCCTTTGTGCAGTTCTAATCAACTATACCTATGCCTAGTAGGTGAGCTTCCTTCATTTTTCCTTGTCTCCTACGGTATGTAATGCTCAATCCACTCACTCCATTCTAATTCACTGTTATTCTGTTGTTGTATCAGCGGTGGTTTCTCTCAAGATCTTCATAGGATCACCTCTGCATGGCGCTCCACATATAATTTTCATTTTTGATATAGTGGTAAGTCTTTATAACTCTAGGCTATGTTAGCCAGGTATGGCAAATTTATTCTTTTTGCCATTATATATCCATTTTTACTCCTATTTTATTCTATTTTACCAGGCTCCCTGTAGGCCCTCGACAGTTCCCTGCCTCTTGGGACCCAAGTATATCTGACCACACCTGCGAATCTAGTAGTCGTTCCAGCAATTCAGGGGTATGTTTCTTTGGCCCCTAGTGGGAGCCTACTGGGACTAGCACGGTGCAGTTTTGCACATGGGATTGGTGTATGGCCTTGTGGCGACATGGAGTTGTATGTTTTGCTCATGATAAACTATATGTATCCATTGTGTTGTATAACTAACTTTGTTTTGTTTTTCATATTTTCTTAGACTCTTCCCTTTTATGGTACAAAACCTTTCATTTGACCCTGAAAAAGCCATTGTATGGCGAAACATGTTGGTCAGCTCTCTCCAATCAGCCCCTTTGTACCTAGGATCTATTAAACCTTTGTAGACCCTTTTTACCCACCTCTTTTTTATTCTGTACCCCTATGGTCCTCCTGTCATCTCCAAACCCCATGCGTCCCCACTAATTGCAAGGGAATGGACATGACCGCTGGACCCACTCCACTGTATTTTCTTTTTGTACTGTATGTTTAATGTATGTAATATCGATTCTACTTTTCAAATCAATTATGAATAAACCATTTTGTTAAAAAATTCTTTCATTTAAAAAGTTGCAAGTATCACTATTACTGTTTACCGCTATAGTCCCCTATCCCTATCTCTGCTCTACCATCTACCTGAGGAAATGTACAGTTTTATGAAAAAAATAAGATAATTTTGAAATTGATGGCAGCCACATGTCACAAAAAAGTTGGGACATGACAACAAAAAGCTGGCAAACGAAGTGGTACTACTAAAGAAGAGCTTGAAGAACTTTTCGTAACTAATTAGGTTAATTGGCAACAGGTCAGTAACATGATTGGGTATAGAAAAAAGCATCCCAGAGAGTCAGACTGTCTCAGAATTCAACAGATTTCTCAGAGGACAACATTCTCAAACAATTTCAGAATAATGTTCCTCACAATAAAATTGCAGAGACTTTAAATATATTATATCATCTACAGCAGGGTCAGTGATGTATGTGAATGCTGCATTCACCTGCTAATAAGGGTGGGTGACGCCAGCCAGCATGGTCTGGAGATGGGGTCCCTGTGCCCAGGGGAGATGGGGTCCCTGTCCTCAAGGGAGACGGAGCCCTGTCAGCCAGCATGGTCTGGTGATGGGGTTCCTGTTCCCAGGTGCGAAGCGTCCTTGTCCCCAGGGGTGATGGGGCCCCTAAGCAGTGTCCTTTGTCCCCTGTACCCCCCCCCACTGTAGTGTACTCTATACCCCCCATAGTGTCCTCTGCCCCCCCCATAGTGTCTTCTGTCCCTCCCTATAGTGTCTTCTGTCCCTCCCTATAGTGTCTTCTGTCCCTCCCTATAGTGTCTTCTGTCCCTCCCTATAGTGTCTTCTGTCCCTCCCTATAGTGTCTTCTGTCCCTCCCTATAGTGTCTTCTGTCCCTCCCTATAGTGTCTTCTGTCCCTCCCTATAGTGTCTTCTGTCCTCCCCTATAGTGTCTTCTGTCCTCCCCTATAGTGTCTTCTGTCCTCCCCTATAGTGTCCTCTGTCTTCCCCTATAGTGTCCTCTGTCTTCCCCTATAGTGTCCTCTGTCTTCCCCTATAGTGTCCTCTGTCTTCCCCTATAGTGTCCTCTGTCTTCCCCCATAGTGTCCTCTGTCTTCCCCTATAGTGTCCTCTGTCTTCCCCTATAGTGTCCTCTGTCTTCCCCTATAGTGTCCTCTGTCTTCCCCTATAGTGTCCTCTGTCTTCCCCTATAGTGTCCTCTGTCTTCCCCCCCATAGTGTCCTCTGTGCCCCCCCCCCATAGTGTCCTCTGCCCCCCCCCCATAGTGTCCTCTTCCCCCCCCCCCATAGTGTCCTCTGCCCCCCCCATAGTGTCCTCTGCCCCCCCCCCCCCCCATAGTGTTCTCTGTCTCTGCCCCCCCCCATAGTGTTCTCTGTCTCTGCCCCCCCATAGTGTTCTCTGTCCCTTCCCCCCCCCATAGTGTTCTCTGTCCCTTCCCCCCCATAGTGTTCTCTGTCCCTTCCCCCCCCATAGTGTTCTCTTATCCTTGCCCCCCCCCCCCCCCCCCCATAGTGTCCTCTGTTCCCCCCCCCCCCCCCCCCCATAGTGTCCTCTGCCCCCCCCCCCCCCCCCCCCATAGTGTCCTCTGCCCCCCCCCCCATAGTGTCCTCTGCCCCCCCATAGTGTCCTCTGCCCCCCCATAGTGTCCTCTGTTCCCCCCCCCATAGTGTCCTCTGTTCCCCCCCCCCCCATCTGCCCCCCCCCCCATAGTGTCCTCTGCCCCCCCCCCTCTGTTCCCCCCCCCCCATGTGTGTTCCCCCCCCCATCCTCTGCCCCCCCCCCCCATGGTGTCCTCTGCCCCCCCCCCCATAGTGTCCTCTGCCCCCCCCCCCCCCCCCCCAGTGTCCTCTGCCCCCCCATGGTGTCCTCTGCCCCCCCCCCCCCCATAGTGTCCTCTGTTCCCCCCCCCCATAGTGTCCTCTGCCCCCCCCCCCATAGTGTCCTCTGCCCCCCCCCCCCCCCCCCCATAGTGTCCTCCCCCCCCCCATAGTGTCCTCCCCCCCCCCCCATAGTGTCCTCTTTCCCCCCCATAGTGTCCTCTTCCCCCCCCCCAACCCCCCCCCCACCCCCCCCCCCCCCCCCCCCCATAGTGTCCTCTGTCCCCCCCCCCCCATAGTGTCCCCCCCCCCCCCATAGTGTCATCTGTCCCCCCCCCCATAGTGTCATCTGTCCCCCCCCATAGTGTCATCTGTCCCCCCCCCCCATAGTGTCATCTGTCCCCCCCCCCCCATAGTGTCATCTGTCCCCCCCCCCCATAGTGTCATCTGTCGTCCCCCCCCCCCCATAGTGTCATCTGTCCCCCCCCCCCCATAGTGTCCTCTGTCCCCCCCCCCATAGTGTCATCTGTCGTCCCCCCCATAGTGTCCTCTGTCCCCCCCATAGTGTCCTCTGTCCTCCCCCCCCCCATAGTGTTCTCTGTCCCTTCCCCCCCATAGTGTCCTCTGCCCCCCCCCCCATAGTGTCCTCTGCCCCCCCCCCATAGTGTCCTCTGCCCCCCCCCCCATAGTGTCCTCTGCCCCCCCCCCCATAGTGTCCTCTGCCCCCCCCCATAGTGTCCTCTGCCCCCCCGTAGTGTCCTCTGCCCCCCCCCCCCTCTGCCCCCCGTAGTGTCCTCTGCCCCCCCGTATAGTGTCCTCTGCCCCCCCCCCATAGTGTCCTCTGTTTCCCCCCCCCCATAGTGTCCTCTGCCCCCCCCCCCCATAGTGTCCTCTGCCCCCCCCCCCGTTGTGTCCTCTGCCCCCCCCCCCCCCTGTCCCCCCCCCATAGTGTCCTCTGCCCCCCCCCCCTCTGTCCCCGTTTAGTGTCCTCTGTCCCCCCCCCATTGTGTCCCCCCCCCCCTGTTCCCCCCCCCCATAGTGTCCTCTGTCCCCCCCCCCATAGTGTCCTCTGTCCCCCCCATAGTGTCCTCTGTCCCCCCCCCCCATAGTGTCCTCTGTCCCCCCCCCCCCATAGTGTCATCTGTGCCCCCCCCCATAGTGTCATCTGTCCCCCCCCCCCCCCCCCCCCCCATAGTGTCCTCTGTTCCCCCCCCCCATAGTGTACTCCCCCCCCCCCATAGTGTCATCTGTCCCCCCCCCCCATAGTGTCCTCTGTCCCCCCCCCCCCCATAGTGTCATCTGTCCCCCGTCCCCCCCCCCCATAGTGTCATCTGTCCCCCCGTCCCCCCCATAGTGTCATCTGTCCCCCCCCCCCTCTATAGTGTCCTCTGTCCCCCGTCCCCCCCCCCCCATAGTGTCCCCCGTCCCCCCCATAGTGTCCCCCGTCCCCCCCATAGTGTCCCCCCCCCCCCCCCATAGTGTCCTCTGTCCCCCCCCCCCCATAGTGTCATCTGTCCCCCCCACCCCCCCCATAGTGTCCTCTGTCCCCCCCCCCCCCATAGTTTCCCTTTACCCCACACACACTGTGTAGGTAGAACTCTCTTAACTTGCACAGGTGTACAGCAAGCAGAGCAGAGATCGATATCACAGGGCTGAATGGAGGCGGGAACAGCTGGTTAACTTTTTACTTTAACAAGCTGGTGATTGGTTGCTAGGATCGCCCAGGAACCAATCACCTGCTGTGTAATGTAAAAAGTTAACTCCAGCAGTTCCTCCCCCCATCCAGCCCTGTGATACCGCCACTGTCCAATGAAGAGGACCGCGTCAAAAATGTCAGCGGGCCGGGTGCCCGTGAATTAATCACGGGCACTGACGGGCTGGACATTAAGTGGTGGTGGGTTGGGTGTGGCCCGCCAGTTGCCGACTCCTGATCTACAATACCTAATATCAAAAGATTTTCATAATCTGGAGAAATCTCTGTGCCCAAAGAGCAACACCGAAACGCAGTATTGGATGCCTGTAATCTTTGGGCCATTCATCTGGCACTGCATTAAAAACAGGCATGATTCTTTTGCTGCATAGGCTCAGGAATGTTTCCAAAAATCACTGTCTGTGAACTAAGTTCACCATTCCATCCAAAAATGCAAGGTAAAGCTTTATCGTGCAAAGAAGCCATATTTGAAATTGGAAAACTGTTCTATTGTCAGACAAATAAAAATTTGATATTCTTTTTGGCAACCATGGGTTCAGTGTCCTCTGGCCTAAAGAGAAGAGGGACCTTCTGACTTGTTATCAGCGCTCAGTTCAAAAGCCTACATCTCTGATGGTATGGGGGTGCAGCTTGCACATCTGGAAAGGCACCGCCAGTGCTGAAAGATGTATCCAGGTTTTAGACCAGCAGATGCTGCCATCCAGATGATGTCTTTTTCAGGGAAGGCCTTGCATATTTCAGCAGGACAATGTTAAACCGCATATTAAATCTTTGACAACAGCATGGCTTTGTAGTAAAAATGTCCAGTTGCTTAAAGTGGGGTTCCACTGCCCTAAACGTTTTTTGTTTTTTTTTGGTACAATCACAAAGATTATGTCCTTAAAACTTATAACTCACTTGTTGCATGTTTTCAGGGTTAAAGATGTCTGTTTTCTATTGTAATATCAAGTTTTAATAGTTGTTGTTGTAGCCGGGTCTCATCTTGCCTGTGGGCATGTGAAGCCCACAGGCATCCTCTTTCAAGATACAGTGCCGCTGCTCATGCAGCATGCACTGCGCGTTGTATTCCCAATCTCGCGCATGCGCAGTAACTTTCTTTAGGAGTGCTGTCAACAGCTCAGGTTGCCATCGCAACGGGTGCCGCACTGTCTCCTGGGAACAATGACACAAGCTCCCAGGAGACAGTGTGGATAGAGGATATTACGAAATATCCGCACTAACCCCGCCTATATCCTCAATTACAAGATACAGGAACTAGACTACATGAGAAGAAAAAAAGAGGTACAGAAGAAAAAAAAAAAGATGCTTTATGACATCTATTTAATCAGCTTAATATATTCTCTTAAAATCGGGTGGAGCTCCACTTTAACTGGCTTTCCTGCAGGCAACACCAAGTGAAAATATTTGGTGCATCTTGAAATGAAAAATATGGCGAAGGTGACCCAGGGCGGTTGAGAAATTAGAATCCTACATCAGTTAAGAATGGGACAGCAGTCCTCTCCCGAAACTCCAGCAATTGGTCTTCTCAGATCCCAATTACAGAGGGTGATTAAAAGAAGAATGTTTACCATGCTACACCATGGTAAACATGGCCATTTTGGCCAACTTTTTTGAGACTTGTTGCTGCAATCAATTTCCAAATTACTTTTTTTTTTTTTTTAAATGGTACATTTTCTCAGTTTAAAGAGATATGGCCAAAGCTTTATTGGCCTTACATCTCCTGTGAGTCACAGGAGTGAGGAGTGCAATTAGTTGTGCACTTCTGTGACCCAGATTTTGCTGACAGCAGGGTAAAGTACATCACAGAGCCAGTCCAAGCTCTGCAGAGGTCCTAACAATAATGAGACCTTCCCAGATGCCTGAACCAGCAGCTGGCTAAGCTTCTCAGAGCTTAAGCCATCCGCTCCCGCCCCCTCCACAGCCTGGTGCTCCAGTGAGCACAGGAGGGGCAGAGCACAAAGCAGTGACTGACACACAACTAAAAAATGGTTACTTATGGATGTAGTTCATGTCAACGTTGTTTGCCCACAATTGGCTAAAGTATACATAAACCCTAATAATAAACTTTTTTTTTTTATTTTCTCTCTTTTGGTCTGTTAAATTTAAAGTGCTATTAAACCCAAAACCAAAAATGTAATATATTGCATCTAACCAATCATTAGATATGGGTGGCTGCATTTGTTTTCTTTTTTTGCCTTTTATTACCCTCTGTTTTCACCTGGTGATCTGGCCAGTAACACAACTATTAGAGTGCGCTCGATGAAGGAGTACAGGGGAATCTTTGGATAGCAGAATTATTAATCTGGGGGAAGGGGAGTGCTAGATACCCTATTATATTTAGATACACTAACAAATTGAAACTAACCTCCAGATAACACCTTTATATGCTACAGCAAACAGTTTTTTTTTTCTCCATTTTGTAATAAAGGTTTTACATTATTAAATTTGATCATTGTAAGCACCCCTCAGCAGTCAGCAGTAAATGGGTAGTCTTAACGCTCTAACTGCTACATTTGCAGAACAGCTTGCCCTGTTAACAAAAACGTACTTACCGGCCAGATCACCAGGTGAAAATAAAGAAAGAAAGCCTAAAAAATAAAACGAATGCATCATATCATTGGTAAGCTGCAATATAATAGTTGCTTTTGGTTTTAATACCGCTTTAAAGTGTTTATATTTGAGCATAGGCTTGTATCGCCTCAAAGGTATAATTTCAGGGAGTGGTATTTTACACCCCCCATTCTTGGGTTTTACTTCATTGGTGTGTTTGTTCAGAGCTTTAAAAACGGGCTGTTTGATGCAGCTGTGGTGGGGACATATTGTGCAGCAGGGAGACCCAGCAGTCTATTACACTCAGCAGTCTCGCATGTAAAAGACTCCAGCGGCAGCTCTAGCTCTGCAAGAGAGTGATGATCAACTGTGTAGGTAATGGTAAAGCCGGCTATATGCATACCAAAATATACTCCTCGCTGTCATACAAAGGCTAGTCTACCAACCAGCTTCCGTTGAACAGTCTTGCTGGGAAGTGTAGTTTTCTATGCTTTGATTGTTTACATTTTTTTTTTTTTTTAGTCACTACATCTCTTTAGCCACTAGGCTTCCGCGCTATAGCCGAAAAACGGCTGCAGAGCGGACGCCAATTGCCGGGAGGGCATCTCTGGACATCCTCCTGTTTACTTCCGCGATGCGCGCATCTGGGAAATTCTGTGCTGGCCGTGTCCCTTGGACACAGCCAGTCACAGATCGCTGTAAATGGCCAATCACAGTGGCCGTTTACAGCGCAATCGCAGTATCCAATGGGATATGATCTCATATGTAATCATATGAGATCATCTCTCATCGTCAGTTCTCCCTCCTCACACAGAGACAGCGTGTGAGGAGGAAGGGACGACCGGCAGCGTGAGTGAAAAAAAAAAAAAAAAAAAAAACGGAAAATGAAGTGCCACAGTATATGTCAGTGCCATCTGTCCCCAGTGCCATGTATAAGTGCAATCTGTCATCAGTGCCACATATTAGTGCCATCTGTCATCAGTGCCACATATTAGTGCCATCTGTCATCAGTGCACCTGTCAGCGTCACGTGCCATCTGTCATCAGTGCACGTGTCATCAGTGCCATGTATCAGTGTCACGTGTCATCAGTGCAACGTATTAGTGCCATCTGTCATCAGCGTCACGTGTCATCAGTGCCATCTGTCATCATTGCCACGTCATGTGTCATTGTCCTGGTGCTCCAGGGCCTTCAAAAGGGTAATAGGTAGTCAACAAGTTAGATGTGTAATTTATGCTCCTAGAACACCTGATGGCGCTCCCTGCATGTTGGGCCTCTCTGTGGCCAGGCTGTGGAAAAGTCCCTAAAATTGGAAACCAATGTAGTTTCCACATATAAGGATTGGTAAGCTACATTATATTAAATTTTTATTTTTGGGCTCAGTAATACTTGTAGTTGGTAATAAATTATTTTTAGAGGTATTGTAATTACTGAGGGGTTGTTAGAAGCTGGTATCCTGTGTATGGATGATAAGTATTTATGTTGCGCTGCCTTTGTCATTTAAATACAGGTTTACACTGTTCAGAATGCTTTTAAAGAAGTTTGTTTCTGCTCTGTCTTGCCACAAATAAACTTAAGGTTCAGCACACTCCTGACAAATGCTGTATCTATGCCGAACCTTAAGAAACATTTATCAAGTGCCCAATGATCAAATGCTTTATCTCTGTAGGGTGGTTATTCACATTGATCACACTCTTAAAGATCAGGTTCAGTGGGCTCCTGAGTTGTGCAAATTGCATTAAAATAACATTACTAAAACATGTTACTGTTTTTAATGCAAGAATAATATTTCAAGCAGTTGTATTATAACCATTTTATTAGATTATGAAGATGTCTCCTTTTTTAATGAAAAGTTTACACAAGAAGAGGAGAATGTGATATTACAGGAAGAACATGGCTTTGGGCAAGGATTTAGGCTTTTACAAACTAATTACATTTCTACATTTGTATTAGCTTTCCTACACTTTGTAATTAAAGGAATGGTAGCAGGAAAAGAAGCAGATGCTACAGTAACTTTGTATTCCCCACGGTCATCCAAGTCAAAATATAATGGCTTTATTACTGTGCTATAATCACTATAATTAACCGGCAGATATTATTTTGCCTTAAGATTGTTTCCCTTTTATTTTTAGTTTCTTTGTATCATTTCAGGAACAGGAGAGTGAGTTATGATTATGCTGCCACTGCAGTGCTGTGAAATGCATCCACTGGATTTTATGTACCTAAAACAATTAGTGTTCTCTTTCTAGGGCCCCTTTCACACTTGTACGACTTTTCCTACAATTTGGGACTGCAAAATCGTATGACAATTTGTTCCCCATGTTTTCCAATGACTACCATTCATATTTGTATGACTTCAAGTCATCCCTGGACTACTTTGGTCCAACTTTCAAAGTTCATCAGTCTTAACTGATCCGACTTTGGCATGCAACCCTGATGATCCTGAAGGGAAACTCCACGCCAAAAAAAAATAAAAAAACGCCATGGGTTCTCCTCTCCAAGAGCATACCAGACCGTTCGGTCTGGTATGGATTATAAGGGGAACCCCCCACGGTGAAAAAACGGCATGGAGTACCCCCCAAAATCCATACCAGACCCTTAGCACACAGCCCGACAGGTCAGGAAAGGGGGTGGGGAAGAGTGAGCACCCCCCCCCCCCCCCGAACCAGGCCACTTTCTCCTGGTGCTTTGATGCAGGGGGGCCCTGCGCCTCCCCCACCCCAGAGCACCTTGTCCCCATGTTGATGAGGACAAGGGCCTCTTCCCGACAACCCTGGCCGTTGGTTGTCACGGTCTGCGGATGGTGAGCTCGGAAGCCCCATTTTAAAAGGGGGATCCTGGCCCCCCACCCTATGTTAAAGAGTATTGGGTACATTGTACCCCTACCCATTCACCTAAAAAAAAAAGTGTCAAAATTAAGACGCAGTACACAGGTTTTTAAAGTAATTTATTAGGCAGCTCCAGGGTCTCTTCCGACTTCTCCTCCTCTCTCCGGCTCTTCTGCCTCCTCCGCTGATGTCTTCTGCCTCTGCCAGTTCTTCTCCCTTCTCAGCTCTTTGCTGATGTCTTCTAGCCCTCTCTGGTTCTTCTCCTTCTGTCCGCTGTCTTCTGCCACTGCTGGGTCTTCTCCGCTATCTTCTCGCTCTTTTGCTGGGTCTTCTCTGCTGTCTTCTCCCTCTGTTCTTCTTTAATGTTAACTCAGTGCTCTCTCCCGCTCTAATGCCGGGTGCACCATGTGCCACTACTTATATTGGCATGGGGCTGGGTCACCGGAGGCCCACCCCTTATGACATTATCACCCATCATGCCCCAGGTAGTGACGTCACGTGGGGGTGGGGCCTCCAGATGACATCACGCGGTTACCCCGCCCCATGCCAATATAAGTAGTGGCACACCACACACGCGGCATTAGAGTGGGAGAGAGCGTTTAGTCAACATCGGGAGAAGACAGCTGACAGAGGGGGAAGAAGCAGAGAGGGCTAGAAGACATCAGCGGAGAAGAACCGGGAGAGGCAGAAGACATCAACGGAGGAGGCAGAAGAGCCGGAGAGGGCAGAAGAAGTCGCAAGAGAACCCCGGAGCTGCCCAATAAATTACCTTGTTAAAGGGGGCTTCTGGATTCTGATAAGCTCCCTGCCCGCAGACCCCGACAACCAATGACCAGGGTTGTTGGGAAGAGGCCCTTGTCCTCATCAACATGGGGACAAGGTGCTTTGGGGGTGGGAGGCGATCTTGTGACAGCAGAGAGCAACAGAGAGAGAAAACCCCCCTCCCTTTTGCAGTGTATTACAGAGGCTCGTTCTGGTCTCGTCTTCAGCGCAGCCTGTCACTCACGGGAGGGCGGGGGTGGTGACACAAATTTTCTGCTTGTGTCAGGTTTATGCTGTTCAGAACAGCAAGGATTATTTCTGGAGAAGGGAATTGCTTCCAGATGCCAAACTAAGCTCAAATGCTTAGTATAGGTAATATCTATTCAGCTGTATTATTAGATTAATTTGTGTTTGTACATCCACTTTAAACCCCTTCTGCCACTAGATGTTTTGAGTGTCAATATGCCCACTTTCATTTCATCTAGAGTACTTACTGTGAGTTCATGGCAATCCCATGGCACCCTGTTCTTACAGTGTAATTATGCAGAGAGCTGCCCTGACATCAAAATACCAGTGCCACTCTGTGCCTCATAAAGTATTGCCCACTGCCAGGGGAAAATCCAAAGACAATCCTCTGCATGACTTGACTGACCTGAAAAGGTTGGAAAAGGGTAAATATAAAAATAAATATAGGGGGAGCACTGATGGGCAAGTGCTGAGCCTGGAGTCAAGCTTCAGGGTGCAGAGAACAGTGGGGTGGATTTACTAAAACTGGAGAGTGCAAAATCTGGTGCAGCTCTGCCTAGAAACCAATTGGCTTTTAGTTTTTTTTTTTTTTTTAAAGCTTAATTGAACATGCTGAAATTAGAAGCTGATTGCAAATTCTGGTGCAGCTGTACATAATAGCCAATCAGCTGCACCAGATTTTGCACTCGCCAGTTTAACCACTTGCCTACCAGGCACCAACACCCCCCTCCCATCCAGACCAATTTTCAGCTTTCGGTGCTCTCACACTTTGACAATTACTCAGTCATGCAACACTGTACCCAAATGAATTTTTTGTCCTTTTTTTCCCACAAATAGAGCTTTCTTTTGGTGGTATTTGATCACCTCTGGGTTTTTTATTTTTTGCGCTATAATTGAAAAAAGACCGAAAATTTTGAAAAAAGACGCATTTTTCTTTGTTTCTGTGATACAATTTAGGAAATTATTAATTTTTCTTCATAAATTTTGGCCACAATTTATACTGCCACATATCTTTGGTAAAAATAACCCAAATTAGTGGAAATTATTCGGCCTTTGTGAAAGTTACAGACTCTACAATCTGTGGTGCGAATTATACAAAATTGATCACATCTGATGTACTGGTGGCCTATCTCATTTCTTGTGACCCGAACAAGCCAGGAAAGAACAAATACCCCCCAAATGACCCCTTTTTTGAAAGTAGACATTCCAAGGTATTTAGTAAGAGGCATGGTGAGCTTTTTGATGTTGTCATTTTTTCCCACAATTCTTTGCAAAATGAATTATTTTTTTATTTTTTATTTTTTTTCTACAAAATTGTCATTGTAATAGGTTATTTCTCTCACATGGCATGTGTATACCACAAATGACACCCCAAAATAAATTCTGCTACTCCTCCTGATTATTACGATACCACATATGTGGGACTTTTCCACAGCCTGGCCACATAGAGAGGCCCAACATGCAGGGAGCGCCATCACGTGTTCTAGGAGCATAAATTACACATCTAAACTGTTGACTACTACCTATTAAACTTTTGAAGGCCCTGGAGCACCAGGACAATGACACGTGACACTGACGTGGCACTGATGACACGTGACACTGACGTGGCACTGATGACACGTGGCACTGATGACACGTGACACTGACGTGGCACTGATGACACGTGACACTGATGACAGATGGCACTAATATGTGGCACTGATGAGAGATGGCACTCATACATGGCACTGATATCACGTGGAACTAATATGTGGCACTGATGAGAGATGGCACTAATACGTGGTACTGATGACAGACGGCACTAATACGTGGCACTGATGACACATGACACTAATGACAGATGGCACTGATACGTGGCATTGATGACAGGTGACACTGATAACAGATGGCACGTGACACTGACAGGTGGCACTGATGACAGATGGCACTAATATGTGGCACTGACGACAGGTGGCACTGACTACAGGTGGCACTGACTACAGATGGCACTGGCAGGTGGCACTGGGGATGGCACTGGCAGATGGCACTGGGGATGGCACTGGCAGATGGCACTGGGGATGGCGATGGCAGATGGCACTGGGGATGGCACTGGCAGATGGCGCTGGGGATGGCATTGGGCACAGATGGCATTGGGCACAGATGGCATTGGGGACAGATGGCATTGGGGACAGATGGCATTGGGGACAGATGGCATTGGTGGCAGTGGGCACAGATGGCATTTGATTTTTTTTTTTTTTAAACTTACGGCGCTGCAGCCGTTCATCTCCCCCTCCTCACACGCTGTCTCTGTGTGAGGAGGAGGAGCGGCGCTGAGAGATGATCTCATATGTTTACATATGAGATCATCTCTCATTGGCCAGGGCGATCGCGCTGTAAACGGCCGCTGTTATTGGCCGTTTACAGCGATCTGTGATTGGCCGTGTCCGAGGGACACAGCCAACACAGAATTCGAGGGACACAGAATTCGAGGAAAGGGGAGGCTGTCATATGACGGCCTCCCGGGATTTGACATCCGCGCTGTGGCCGTCATTCGGCTACGGCTGGATGCGAAGTGGTTAAGTAAAATAAAACCACCCTGTAAAGAGACCATCAAATCTTTAGTGCGTTTTTAACCATCAGTGCTTCCACCAGAACTGGAACCCAACCAAAAAAAATTTCAACCCCACCCCCCACCAGTATCTGATTTGCTTCTCTCTGCTGTGACACTGCGCTTTTTAGTTGTCATACACTTCATACACTGTATGTCTACACTCATGGTGCACGCCACAAGATCTTGACTTTGTGCAAGCCCACTTCCTGTGTCTATGCATTTATTATGATTGCCCATGATTGCAAAGGGGGCTGCTGCTGACATCATCCAAGGCAGTTCATTCTGAGTGAAGTTTCTGCTGATCATTTGTGACAGGAAGAAAATAGCTGGTTAAGTCAGAAAAGATTAGTTAGAATGGGCTTTTTCACTGGAGTGACATGGATACTGTCATCTGTGCTGTCATTCTGGGCATTTTAACTATAAATGTTTTTTGAGGTATAGTCCTTTAAAGACCAATACCCCCTTTCTTCTAATGTGAAAATCCTGTTTTTCCCAGTACTGTATTCAGTAGTGGTGCACCCTAATATATATATATATATATATATATATATATATATATATATATATATATATATATATATATATATATATATTTATTATTTTTTTTTTTAACCCGTGGTGTTAAAAAAAAAAAAAGGCATGGTTTGGCTGAATAACGTTTTGGAGCTCATGCACATAGGTATATGAAAAAAATGCTCCGACAATGCTGCAAGAAGTTGGCAGAAAAATGCCTCTAATACCACAGTGCACAGTTCTATGCACATATGATTGTAAACTCATTCTATTCACTAGAATATCAATTTAATCTAGCCACTAGAATAAATGTACATGCATAAACCCATGTTTACGTGCATATGGGCATAAATTATGCGCCAAATTTCCTCTCTCCTAAAAGCAGATTTGGGGCATTTTTTTATGCCCCTGAACGCTGCAATGAAATATGCCTGTAAACGACACAATGCACATGGGCACATTAGATAACCTAGACCTGCTTTCAGAGCCCCCAAAAAAAGACGACAAACACTACTTAACATTTTTTCTGCTCGTGTGCATGAGCCCTTAGACTTAAGCCTGGTACACACAATGAGATTATTAGACAAATGATCTTCCTTTTTTTTTTTTGAATGCTAGACTCATATCGAAAATACAGGTGCATCTCAAAAAAGTATAATATCATCAAAAAGTTAATTTTATTTCAGTAATTCAATTCAGAAACTGAAACTCCTATATTCTATAGATTAATTACACACAGAGTGATATGTTTCAAGTATTTGTTCCTTTTAATTTTGATTATGGCTTACAGCTAGTGAAAACCCAAAATTGAGTATCTCAGAAAATCAGAATAATACATAAGATCAATAAAGTATTTTTAATACTTTTCAGTAAGCCAACATTCCTGTATGTCCATCTACAGTATGCACTCAATACCTGGTCGGAGCTCCTTTTGCATGAATTACTGCATCAATGCGGCGTGGCATGGAGGCGATCAGCCTGTGGCACTACTGAGGTGTTATGTAATCCTAGGTTGCTTTGGTAACAACTCTCATCTTCCTCTTGATACCCCACAGATTCTCTGAGGTTTAGGTCAGGCAAGTTTGCTAGCCAATTAAGCACAGTGATACCATGATCATTAAACCAGGTATTGGTGCCAAGTCCTGTTGGAAAATGAAATCAGCATCTCTATAAAGCTGGTCAGCAGAGCGAAGCATGAAGTGGTCTAGAATTTCCTGGTAGAGGGCTGTGCTGACTTTGAACTTGATAAAACACAGTGGACCAACACCAGCAGATGACATGGCTCCCCAAATCATCACTGACTGTGAAAACTTCACATTGGACCTCGTGCAACTTGCATTCTATGCCTCTCCACTCTTCCTCCAGACCCTGGGACCTTGAATTCCAAACTAAATGCAACATTTTCTTTCATCTGAAAAGAGGTCTTTGGACCACTGAGCAACAGTCAAGTCCTTTTTTCTCCTTAGCCCAGGTAAGACGCTTCTGACATTGTCTCTAGTTCAGGAGTGGATTGACACAAGAAATGCTACAGTTGTAGCCCATGTCCTGGATACATCTGTGTGTGGTGGTTCTTGAAGCACTGACACCGGCTGTAGTCCACTTTTTGAGAATCTCCCACAAATTCTTGAATAGCCTTTGCTTCACTATCCTCTCTAGGCTGTGGTTATCCCTGTTGCTTGTGCACCTTTTTTGTACTACACTTTTTTCCTTCCACTCAACGTTCCATTAATGTGCTTGGATACAGCACTCTTAGCAATGGCCTTTTGTGACAATGACTGTCTTTTGGACAACTGTCAAGTCAACAGTCTTCCCCATGATTGTGTAACCTACTGAACCAGACTGAGATAATTTAGAGGCTCATAAAACCCTTACAGGTATTTTGGGTTAATTAGCGGATTAGACCGTGACAATGTTGAACTTTTTCACAATATTCTAATTTTCTGAGATACTGAATTTTGTGTTTTCACTAGTTGTAAGCCATAATCAAAATTAAAAGAAAGGAAATGCTTGAATTATATTACTAATGAATCTATAGAATATGAGTCACTTTTTGAATTGAATTACTGAAATAAATTACCTTTTTGATGATTTTCAAATTTTTTGAGATGCACCTGTAAGAGTTTACTAAAGTTACGAAAAGTGATGTAATGTATTACATTTGTATTGTAGTTTTGGACGTCAAATGTACTGATTAACCACCTCAATAGAGGGCACTTTAAACCCCTTCATGCCTAGGCCATTTTTTTTAGCTTTCAGCGCTGTCACACTTTGAATAATAATTGCACGGTCATGCAACACTACCCAAATACATTTTTAAGCATTCTCTTCACACAAATATAGCTTTTTTTTTTTTCTCCTTCACTGATATGTGCTGATGAGGGGGCATTGATAGGCTGCACTAATGGGCACTGATGAGGAGGCACTATTATGCCGCACTGGTGGGCATTTATGGGCAGCACTGATGAGCAGGCACTGGTGGGAACTAAAAGGCAGCACTGACTGGCACCAGTAATGGGCATTGATTTGTGTCACTGATGATCACAGGTTTGTCAATCATGGGCACTGGTGGCATTCATGGTCATTTATTTGTGCCACTCATGGGCACTGATTGGTGGCACTTCTGGTGCTTTACAGTAACCAGTGCCCTGATTACTTGCACTGCTCTCCCCTGTGAGGAGATGCCACTGACCGGCACTCCTCGCCACACACGCTGTTAGTGTGAGGAGAGCTGATTACCAGCACTTCGTATTTACATGCATTTGTGATTGGACACAACCAATCACATGGTTAAAGAGCCTTGTCCTAGCAACACGGCGTGGCCACAATCCTCACGCTGCATGCCCCCGCGGGGGCACAGCCGCTCTGGTGCATCATATGATGTCCACACAGAACGAGAGCCACACCGTCCCTCCGTCATTTGACGGTGGGCGGGCGGAAAGTTGTTAAACAAAAAAAGTACTAGAAATATTTTCGTGCTTATCCCAGAAAATTTTGCATAAATCATCGTGATCGGCTTTCGAAAGCTGTGTACGATCGATCAGATTATCATACGATTGCATTGAAAGCGATATTTTCAGTACACTTTTCTGATCTTGTGTACGATTCTTTATCCTGATATAAGTAGTATTTTCTCTTGATTGTAGCTGCTGAGATCTATAAACAAGCTTCTTTCAGCAAAAGTGTTAAGATTCTAAACCTTCTGACACAAAAAATGAAAAATTATTAATATGAAATGTTTCATGTTACCCTGTCTAAAAAAATAAAAATATAAAAAGAGAGAATGTGTATAAATCTACTATGTGTTCCCTTTAAACAGTAAGTTATAACAGTATATTTTTGTCTTGGTTTGATATGCATGTACTGCAGTCCTTCTGTACCCTTCAAAGCTACTTATCCTGCAGCTGTGCACATGCATTCATCTGCTCCTCTTAGCCACGACAGAGCAGAACCTATTATTGATTATGATGGTTAAAGAATCTGAGTGAGGGAGAATGAGGCAAGTCTGTTTCAAGAGCTCTTAATTCATGTGCAACTGTATTGGATTGCGGATTAAACTAATGTGCCATATGCTCAGAGCTTGCCAAGACAAACACCTGTAGATGTTTAAATATTTGTCCCTTTATCTGACAGCAACAAAGCCGTCTTCCTGATGAATAATAAATATTCTATTTCAGCCATTTATTGCCTCTTCCTTAAAGACATGAGGAATTTCGTTTCAGCTACATTTACACTTGCCTCCTGCATTTGTGTTATTAAAATGCAGAGAAATTGATCTGGAAAGTATAACAAAATGCTATAGTTACCGGATCACTTTCTCCTGCATTTATTGTACTTGTGTTTTGTACACATTTAGAGTATGTAATCTGCCCCTGGACGCACATAAACTGAATGCACCTAAGTGCAAATAAATAGACAATGGGAATTATACTATTTAAAATCATTGTATAAATTTATATGCAATTAGGCATGTCCTATAAACGCATTAAGAGGCTGCCTTAATAGAAATGTAAATGTTATAACGTAAAATGCTTTGCTCATTTTCAAATTGATTTAATGCAAGTTAGTAATGTGAGTGGTATAGGGACTTTTTTTTATTTTATTTTACCAAAACGGTTTTATTGAAAAAAAAAAAAAAGGATGCCAATGTACAGAGCATAGTTGGATATTAATCAATAGGTACAATGTAGTGAGAAGTATATCACGATTTATCAGGAATGGTACATAAGGTAAGTCATGAGCCTCAAAGTTACAAGATTTTTCCACTAAAATAAATGAAGTCCAAAGCATGCATGAGTGGGAGCCTCAGAGCCCGGCTAAAAGAATAAGATCACATAACTTTTAAAGCAAACTTAAAAATTTTAGACCTAAAAGCTCTGCTTAAACGCACAGTATGCTGTTATTACATTTCACTTCCCTTTTCTGTTTGCCCCTGATGTTGGTTCGGTGCTGTTAGTATCATTTCCTAACTTTTGGGCAAAGTCCTGCTAAATGGCCTTCCCCCATCTATTGAAACCACTTACAGTTGTGCTCATAAGTTTACATGGCAGAATTTAGGATTTCTTTGCCGTTTTTCAGAGATAATGAATAAAACAAAAACACCAAAACTTTTCTTTCACTCGTGGTTAGTGTTTTGCTGAAGCCATTTATTATCCACCAACTGTGTTTACTTTTTTAAATCTTGATGACAACAGAAACTATCCAAATGACCCTGATCAAAAGTTTACATACCCTGGTGATTTTGGCCCCGATAACATGCACACAAGTTGACACAATGGGGGTTTGAATGGCTATTAAAGGTAAACATCCTCACCTGTAATCTGTTTGCTTGTAATTCGTGTGTGTGTGTATAAAAGGTCAATGAGTTTCTGGACTGTTGACAGCCCCTTGCATCTTTCATCCAGTGCTGCACTGATGTTTCTGGATTCTGAGTCATGGGGAAAGCAAAGGAATTGTCAAAAGATCTGCGGGAAAAGGTAGTTGAACTGTATAAAACAGGAAAGGGATATATAAAGATATCCAAGGAGTTGAGAATGACCATCAGCAGTGTTCAAACTCTAAACAAGAAGTGGAAAATGAGGGGTTCTGTTGAAACCAAACCACGGTCAGGTAGACCAACTAAAGTTTCATCCACAACTGCCAGGAAAATTGTTCGAGATGCAAAGAAAAACCCACAAATAACTTCAGGTGAAATAAAGGACTCTCTGAAAACATATGATGTGGCTGATTCAAGATGCACAATAAAGGAGGCACTTGAAGAAAGATGGGCTGCATGGTTGAGTCGCAAGAAGAAAGCCATTACTACGCAAATGCCACCATCTTGGCTCCTGTGTCTGGTACATAGTGCGCCAGACTGCAGACCACGAGGATGGAGCAGTCGGCATGCAGTGTGTCCCAGAAATCAGGGATCTCCTCACCGACACCACCGGAGATTGAGGTTGACACCGAGGCCATTACCAGACCGATCCTGGAGGCAATTGCAGCATCTAAGTCTGAGCTTGTGGGGCACACAGATTATCAGGCACGACTTAGACAAGATTAGAGGCCAACTTACTAGTGGAGGATTGCATATCTGAAGTGGAGGATGTCTCCCATACCCAAGGTTCACAGCTGGCAATACCCACTGGGACGAGGAAGCTGGCCAGAGTTGATGGGAAGATGGATAAAACCAAATAGGATCTTAGAAGAAACCTGTTAGTCTACAAAAGACTGGAGACTGAGGTGGAGGTTCACCTTCCTGCAGGACAATGACCCTAAACTTACAGCCAGAGATACAATGGAATGGTTTAGATCAAAGCATATTAATGTGTTAGAATGACAGGTCCTTGCAATGTGCAGGGCCGACATGGGACAGCATAAGGGGAATGCAGTTTGTGTGTTACAGGTGCTATTGGCTGGAGCCAGGGCAGCAACAGTAGCTGATTGGTGGTGTTTCGGCGGGAGCAATGTTCCGCAGGACAGAGGTGATAAAAGAGGCCGTCCGGCCGCGGGAAGGACACAGTACCTCAGGACCGGGACTCCCACAGGACCGTCGGAGATGCAGCGCGCACCTGAGGGCAGAGAGAGCCTGTTACGCCGCCTCATTGAGAAGGCGGAGGGCGCCGGTGGCGAGGAGTGGCTTCGTTTATGCCTGGGGGCCGGTCAGTCAGAGGCTCCGCCTGGCCCTTCTGCTCTCTCCTCGTCAGAGAAAATGGAGGAGTCCGCGGAGCGCATGCGCAGTCCGCGCCGCCAGCCTAATAGAGGGAAGAAGAGACTTAAGTCCCCAGCTTCTCCTAAGCGAAGTGAGGAGAGAGCCAGCAGCATTCCAGCAGCAGTGTCATCCCCTAGCCAGGAGAGGACATCACAGCCAGCAGCTGCCAGCAGCGTGCATGACAGGAGTTCACCTAGTGGTGAGACATGCTCTCTTTCTGTACCTGAATTGAATGCTTTTCTATTGTCATTATCTAATATTGTTAATGACCTTAAAGGGGCGCATACTATTGGCGCTAATGTTAATAGATATGAGGGGGCACAGTATTCTGGTGCTTTGCAAGATTCTAACAATAGTTTTAAATTAAATGAGGGGGCACAGTATCCTGGTGCTTTGCAAGATTCTAATAATAGTTTTAAATTAAATGAGGGGGCACAGTACTCTGGTGCTATACATGATATTCAATCTAAATATAATTCAGGGGCACAGCTTGCTGGTGCGTTATTACACTCTGGTGCGTGTGGTGGTTTAAAAGAAACTGAGGTGGCACAGTGTTCTGGTGCTTTTCAAGATAATTCAGGTATGCCTGCTATTAACAGGGATGCACGGTTGCATAGTGTTTTTCCAAACAGTGACAATATGACACAGCAAAATATGGATGATGTCAGTCATGTCTGGCGCAATGTGTCTGAATTACCAGCTAATGCGAACGTGGCAGACAGCAGTTTTAGGAAGCAGGCGATGAAGCCTGTTATTTCTCCCCGCACGGTGGTGGAATCCTCCTTTAAGCTACCCATGCCATGTGACATCTCACCACTGGGTTTCCACCTAGCGGACTCGGTTAAAGAGAAAATTTGGAAAGGAGAGTTTATTGATTTGCTGTCATTACTGCCTTCTTCCAAAGAATTTGTGGTTAAAGTGGATAAGAGATTAGAGGATAGGGCTGATGACGATAAACGGAAATCTATCCCTAGGACATTTCAAAATTGGCTGCAGGCATTTTGCATATATGCAGCCGTATTGGGTGAACATTACCCAGAGAAATGTTCAGGTTTGTTCCAGCATGTGGACATCATTGCTGAAGCTTTTCGCCACTTTGGCGGCTCGGCATGGTTCACTTATGACGAGAATTTCAGACAGAAATTAGCGGTCCACCCGACATTGCAATGGGGTTGTAAGGATGTAGGTCTCTGGCTGAACCTCATGCTGCCGCAAAAGCCTCAGTTTGTTGCTCGGCCAGTTAATCCTCAGCAGGCCTTGCGCAAGGGCTTCTGCTTCGCCTTTAATGAAGGGCAATGCAAATTCTTTTCCAGCTGCAGATATAGGCACGAGTGCTCTTACTGCAACGGTAATCACCCCGCAAGCAGGTGTTTTCGCAAGAACACAGCATTATCGGCCACCCCATTGCCCCGCGATTCTACTGGGAAAAGCCATGACCCCGGTGAGCTTGCCAAAAATGCGGCCTTGGCTAGACCAATACCCAGACCGCACGATGGCTCAGTTACTAATTGATGGCTTTCAGGAAGGGTTCTTGGTTCCGGGTTTTTCTGGGAATGGATGTGTTATGGTTAAAAACTTGCTTTCAGCCAGGACGCATCCGAATATTGTACAAGAGAAAATTGATAAGGAAGTGTTGGAGGGCAGGGTTGCTGGGCCTTTTGACCATCCACCCTTTTCAAATTTCCGAGTTTCCCCTTTGGGCATTGTACCCAAGAAGGAGCAAGGAAGCTTTAGACTTATCCACCATTTGTCATATCCAGCGGATTCTTCGCTTAATGACGAAGTGTCTGACGTGGTGGCCCCGGTTTCATATTCCTCTTTTGATGAAGCATTGGTAGTATTGAGACGGTTCGGGCGGGGGGCTTTGTTGTCAAAGGCAGATATTAAGTCAGCCTTTCGCTTGCTACCTGTGCATCCTCAAGGCTTTAATTCCCTGGGTCTGCATTTTCAAGAAAAATTTTATTTTGACAAATGCCTGCCCATGGGGTTTTCCTTATCATGTTTTTATTTTGAGGCCTTTTCAAAGTTTTTGCATTGGGTTTTGTCCCAGTGTTTCCCGGAAGGAGGTTCTTTGCATTATTTAGACGATTTCTTATTCATTGGCCCCGCTGACTCCCAGGTTTGCCTTAGTTCCTTGAATACATTTTTGACGATCTGCGAGTCATTTGGGGTGCCTATTGCTAAGGAGAAAACGGTCTTGCCTTCGCGAATAATAGAATTCCTAGGTATTACCATTGATTCGTCAGCAATGGAATTCAGATTGCCGGAGGAAAAATTGCACCGAATGCGTTTCATGATTTCCCTCTTTTTGACCAAACGGAAGGTTTGGTTGAAGGAGGTACAGTGCTTGTTGGGTTTATTCGCTTTTGCAGCCAGGGTTATCCCCATAGCTCGAGTTTTCTCTAGAAGCTTTGCTCTGGCTACCAAAGGTTTGAAGAACCCATACGCACATGTGCGCATTTCGGCTAGAATTAAGGAAGATCTAAGAATTTGGGATACTTTCCTCGTCCATTTTAATGGTTCTTCAGTATGGCAACATGATTTTATAGATAGTTTACAACTAAACTTTTTTACGGATGCCGCAGGTGCTTCTGGCTTTGGGGCTTTTCTGGATGGCCGTTGGTGTGCCGCTAAATGGCACCCCAGCTGGCATCATCAGGATATTCTGCACAATATAGTGTTGCTTGAATTATTCCCAGTGGTAGTCTCGATTGTTATTTGGGAAGATCAGTTTATTAATCGCAGGGTGATAGTGCATACCGATAACAAAGGTGTCCTCTTTGCTATTAATATGCTCTCTTCCAAGTCTGAACTTGTCCTCAAACTACTGCGCTTCTTAGTCTTACATTGTTTACGTTGCAATATTTGGTTAAGAGCTCGCCATATAGCTGGTTTGGAGAATAACATAGCTGACGCTTTGTCTCGCCTGCAGTTCGAAAGATTCCGGAATTTGGCTCCATTGGCGGATCTACACGGCACTGCCTGCCCAGACTTCCTCTGGGGCTTGATATGGGATTGATATCAACCTACCTCCATAATTCTGTCGCAAGGAAGACTTGGCGCGAATACGAGTTGGCCTGGGCCAAGTGGTGCTCTTTTTGTGATAAGGGAAATATTGACACGCTGGAGGTGAATGCTTTTGTTTCCTTAGCATTTGTATCCTTTTTGATTGAATCACAATTGCGTCCTGCTTCGGTCAGTAAAGTTTTATCAGGGGTATCGTTTTTCCTAAAATTTGCAGGCCGCCCAGCTCTGAATTCCTTTTTTCAAGTTTGTCAGGTACTTAAAGGTTTTCGTAAATCTGTTCCCGCTAAGGATGGCAGACGTCCCATTTCAGTGGGCTTATTGATCGAGCTGCTGGCGGTTTTGGAGACCGTTTGCAGCTCCACGTTCGAAATGCTCTTATTCAGAGCAGTTTTTTCGGTCATATTTTTCGGCGCCTTAAGGATGGGAGAAGTGGTGTCCCCAAACAGGACAACTTCCTCTTTCCTTCTGGTGGGTCATGTAGTTTTGGAACAGGATTGTCTACGTTTGTTTATATGTAGATCTAAGACTTTTGGGATCGGTAACGGGCAATGGGTGGTTTTGTCAAGGTCTCCTAACCCCAAAATTTGCCCGTTGTTTAATGTTAAGAATTTCTTATCTATTCGTCCTTTTTGTGCAGGTTCCTTTTTTATCCACCAGGACCAGACCCCATTAACCAGATATCAATTTTCGGCGGTTCTCTCATCCTGCCTGAAAAGTCTTAACCTATCTGGTTTTAAATTTTCTTCGCACTCTTTCCGTATTGGGGCAGCCACAACTGCCAATCTACTGGGTTTTGATCCGGAAGGCCAGAAGAGGGTTGGTAGATGGGCTAGTAACAGATACAAAATTTATGTCCGTCCTGAATTACTTATCTGATAATTTTTTGTTGCAGATCCAGCTAAATATACAGTTTGGATTGTAGGCCACTCCTATATCTACTGGGCTGGTAAGCAGGCTGCATCTAGGAGTTATTCTAGTAATTTGGGCTTGGACTTTCAAGAATTTTATGTTTTATGGTCAGGTGTCCGGGGCCTTCGCTGGCGAGATTTAAGAAGTCATTTAGCCTATTTGGCATCTGTTTGGCCGTCCCCTGATATTTTGGTCCTCCACTTGGGTGCCAACGATATCGGTAAGGTTCATACCTGGGATCTTCTCTGTCAGATAAAACAGGATTTTTCTGATATTAAATTATCATTTCCAAATGCTATTCTGGCATTCTCAGAGATGGTCCCCCGTCTTCTTTGGTCTCCCAGTGGAGGCCTATTTTATCTTGATAAGGTTAGGAGACGGCTAAACAGAACAATCCATAATTTTATAATTTCTTTGGGCGGTTTATCTTTCCGCCATGTGGAGCTGGAAGGTTTCCTTCCGGGCTTGTTCAGAAAAGATCTGGTCCACCTTTCAGTAATTGGTGTCGATATATTTAATATGGGTCTGCAAAATTTGATCGAGAGTGCTATGGTGTTGGGGGGACCTCAGTCAGTAGATTCTCTACTGCCCTTGGTCTGTGGGGATTAGTCGTCCAGCATCGGCTGGATGGACAAAAGATAAATAAATTTTGATGATTGTGTTATAGCCAAGATGGCTTCATTTATTTTAATTTATAAATATTTATGAGGATTACCCCCCTTTAAACAACACCAGGGCCAAATATTATTTACCAAGAAACTCAATAAAAAAAGTTAAAAGATAAAGAAGTTGTAAGTGTGTTATTTGTTCATGTTAATGACTCCTTAGTGCGGGCCCATGACAGGTCCTTGCAATGTGCAGGGCCGACATGGGACAGCATAAGGGGAATGCAGTTTGTGTGTTACAGGTGCTATTGGCTGGAGCCAGGGCAGCAACAGTAGCTGATTGGTGGTGTTTCGGCGGGAGCAATGTTCCGCAGGACAGAGGTGATAAAAGAGGCCGTCCGGCCGCGGGAAGGACACAGTACCTCAGGACCGGGACTCCCACCCTCCCTCCCCCCTTTTTTTTTTTATTCCGATAGTCAGGGTGTTGTTTACTGGGGATTAGTCGTCCAGCATCGGCTGGATGGACAAAAGATAAATAAATTTTGATGATTGTGTTATAGCCAAGATGGCTTCATTTATTTTAATTTATAAATATTTATGAGGATTACCCCCCTTTAAACAACACCAGGGCCAAATATTATTTACCAAGAAACTCAATAAAAAAGTTAAAAGATAAAGAAGTTGTAAGTGTGTTATTTGTTCATGTTAATGACTCCTTAGTGCGGGCCCATGGCCCAGTCAAAGTCCAGACCTAAATCCAATTGAGAATCTATGGCAAGACTTAACAATTGCTTTTTCACAGATGCTCTCCATCCAATCTGACAGAACTTGAGCTATTTTGCAAAGAAGAATGTACAGAAATGTCACTCTAGATCTGCAAAGCTGGTAGAGACATACCCAAAAAAGACTTGCAGCTGAAATTTACAGCGAAAGGTGGTTCTACAAAGGGGGGGGGGGGGGGGGGGGTGGGGGGCTGAATACAAATGCACGCCACACTTTCAGATATTTATTTGTAAAAGAAAATTTAAAACCATTTCTAATTTTCCTTCCACTATACAAATTTTGTGCCACTTTGTGTTGGTCTATCACATAAATTCCCAATAAAATACGTTGACGTTTTTGGTTGTAAAATGACAAAATGTGGAAAATTTCAGGGGGTATAAATATTTTTTCAAGGCACTGCATGTACGTGACTTTTTTCTCTCTTTTAAGCCGATATTTTAAAAAGGAAAGCCTTCTATATTCTTAAAACATCCTTGGGTGCAAATATATTTAACGTAGATGTTCAGCCAAAAACGAACTTAACGCTAAATCTACTCGCAGCCACATTCTAAAACTAATCTATCTAACCCTGTAAAGCAAAAATTGCTATACATGCCTTTTCTAAAGCTGGTCCGGCCCCACACTGGGCTGTCAGCGGCTGCTTTGGCTTGCAGAAGGGGCAGCCGACAACGGAATCCCCACAGTAACTATGGGTGATGTGACTTCCCAGGCATTTCCTAGAGCCTTTGTCTGTTCTCTGCTTCACACAGCATTCACCGCTGGAAACAGGACAGGACTAGGATCGGCTTCAGAAAAGGTATGTATAGCAAATTTTGCTTTACAGGGTTAGATAGATTAGTTTTAGAATGGGATGTGGCTGCGAGTAAATTTAGAGTTAGTTTTTGGCTGAACTTGTACTTTAAGTTGTTTCCATGTTTAATTTGTGAAATATGTACATGGGGGCATCCAAATGTTTGAATCATGAATGTTAGGCATTTTTTGCTACTTATGCCAAGTTATGCCTTGCTTTTGATGTGTGTTGAAGCCCATTTTGAATGCATGTTTTTTATCCACTTGTTATGCAGAGCAGGCAAAAAGCACAGTCAAAAATAGAGAATTTCCATACTGCAGATGTGTTAATAACACAAAAATTTTACATGTGGATTGTATTTTCCAGTAACCTACAAGCAAGTTCATAGCAGGGGGACAAAATATATTTCCCTTCTGTAAAAATGAGAATGCTAGCGTGCATGAAGTGGTCTTAAAATGTACAGTATGAATACAGTATATCTACTAAGTAGACCGTCTCATTTTCTGTACATTAATGACACGAAGTGTGTGTCACTTTAGCAGCAGCATGCATTTACTATGTACATATGTTCTACTTTCACCCAAGGGACAGGCCTAGAAGGGTGACCCCATCAATCAGCTAAATATTCCATCTCATTTTTATTTCACTATAATACAATTATTTTCTTTTTAAAGGGCATATAGTTAATGGAAATATATTGATGTTGTTGTCCGAGTGTCTATAAACACAGAAAAGAAATAGATCACTTCTAAACATTTGAAAAAACAAAACTATAAATGCTGACTTTTTTCTTTTGTGAGATATGTATGTATGTGTGTGTGAGTGTGTGTGTGTGTGTGTGTGTATTGATATATATATATATATATATATATATATATATATATATATATATATATATATATATATATATATGATAGACATATATATATATATATATATATATATATATATATATATATATATATATATATATATAATGCGTGGGGGTCCCCCCAAAATCCATAACAGATCAGGAAAGGGGATGGGGACGAGCAAGCGCCCCCCTCCTGAACTGTACCAGGCCGCATGCCCTCAACATGGGGGGTGGGTGCTTTAAGGCGGGGGGGGTGATGCCAGAAGGGGCGGGCCTCCGGTGACCCCGCCCCATGCCAATATAAATAGTGGCACACCGCTCAACCAGCATTAGAGAGCGTGGAGTCAACATCAGAAGAACAACAGAGGGAGAAGACAGTGGAGAAGACCTGGCAGATGACAACAGACAGATGGAGAAGAACTGGAGAGGATAGAAGAGCTGGCATAGGCAGAAGACATCAGCCGAGGAGGCAGAAGAGGGAGAAGAGCCGGGTAGGAGAGAAGTCGGAAGAGACCCTAGAGCTGCCTAATAAATTACTTTAAAAACCTGTGTATTGTGTTTTATTTTTGACACTTTTTTTTAGGTGAATGGGTAGGGGTACGATGTACCCGATACTCATTCACATATGGTGGGGGGCCGGGATCTGGGGGCCCCCTTGTTAAAGGGGGCTTCCAGATTTCAATAAGCTCCCCGACAGCCAACGTTCAGGGTTGTCAGCAAGAGGCCCTTTTCCTCATCAATATAGGGGCAAGGTGCTTTAGGGTGGGGGGGCAGGGCTGCCTCGAAGCACCCCTCCCCCATGTTGAAGGCATGCGGCCTGGTACGGTTCAAGAGGGGGACGCTCACTTGTCCCCACCCCTTTTCCTGACCTGCCGGGCTGTATGCTCGGATAAGGGTCTGGTATGGATTTTGTGGGGGGGGGGGGCATGCTAATTTTTCGGCGTCGGGGTTCCCCTTAAAATCCATACCAGACCCAAGGGCCTGGTATACTCTTGGTGGGGGAACCCATGCCTTTTTATTCTATTTGGCGTGGAGTTCCCCTTCAAGATCACAGAGCACAAGTTGCATGCCAAAGTCGGATCAGTTAATACGGCGATCCGACTTTGATCCAGCTTCAGTGGGTTGAAGTAGGATCAAAGTCAGACCAAAGTAGTGCAGGGACTACTTTAAGTCGTACTAATATGAATGGTAGTCATTGGAAATCATGGGGAATGACTTGTCATTCGACTTTCCCGTCCCAAAACGTAGGTCAAGTCGTACAAGTGTGAAAGGGGCCCTAATCTGCAGGAATGCCAATTGTTTGGGACAGAATAAAGGCAATCATTCAGGAAACAGCTGAACATACATTTTAAGCTCTGTTTCCAGATGATCCTGAACTTTTTAGGCCTCGTGGACAATGGACGTTTTGCTAACTCTCTTAGACTCCTTTCCTCCTGGCAGCAGCCAAAAAACGCTTGATTCTTGTAAAATGGTGTAATGCGTTTAGGTGCACCAATTACTTGGGCGTTAGCTTATTACACTGGCCAAATAAATAATTTATTTCAGCCATTGAAATGAATAAACGCTTAAGCGCTAAACATGCCTAGCGCTAATGCGCATTTAGATGCATCAAGCTTTTTTTCTCCCAAAACTCCGCTGCTCATGAACGCACTACTGGCTGTGAGTTTTTTTTTTTTTTTTTTTTTTTTCCCCTGACTCTACACTCCTCCAAAAGCCTATGTGGGTCACTTGGAGGCAGAAGAAAATAACACCAGATACCCCTAACAGACACATTAAAAACGTCCAGTGTGCATGAGGCCAAGTGTTGTATAATTCTTCCAAAAGTCTATTTAATTGCATTATATCATTTCCTATGAGCCGCTTCTTACTTTTTCAGTATTACACAAAAGAAAAAAAGCTAATTTGTTTGGCAATCTAATCTACTTAGAATTAAAACTTAATGTTCGTCTGTATAGAAAGGTAAAACCATAAAATAGAAAAAACAACATATTTTTATGTGGTAACTTCATAAGCTATAGTGCTAGATGAAATCTTAACAAATGATTACCTTTGCATTGTATTGCATCTTTGCCATTGCAGACATATTTTTTTTTTTCAGCCCATAGTAAAACCCTAAACCAAACTACCAAACTGTCTCAGACTTCTTAACATGGAAGAACCCAGTCCAGTGCTCACAGTACATTAGCATGATCTATAGGTTGTAAATATAATAATACATTAAAGTGGAACTTTACACATAACTTGATAAAAAAAAAATGTTCTTTAGCAAGGAACATACAGTTCACATTAATAATTCTACTACCAAAATTGGTGTGTGCTGTAAATTGTCTCCAGCATTGCTCCTATTTCTTCTTGCTGGAGGCTGCCATTTTGCTGAAATCCATAGCCCCTGAGCAGCAGTAAATCGTTACTGTCAGTAGGTCGGGCTTTAGTGGCTCTGTTTTTTGGCACAGTGTCTAAAAATAGAAAGCAATTGAGCATGTGCAGAGCATTGTATTACTGTTTTTTTTAAACAATATAGGCACTTATTTTTAATGTTTTACATAGCTATACCTGCAAAAGGGCCCAGCCAGTGATCTAGCAGGACTTAATTTTCTGACTAAAGTTGCACTTTAAATAATATGACATAAGAAATGGGTTTGACTCGATGTACAGTAGGCAACAGAATTATGTTAGTAGTAATTAAAAAGTGAAAGTGATACTAATTATGGCCATAAAAGAAACAGAAATTTAAAACTGTAGTGTTCGTTTACATTGGTGGTCAGAATGCACCCCCCACCACCTTATAGATTGCTTGGTGTCAATAGTTGCGTACCTGATAGATGAGGAGAAACCGCACTGGACCATTGACTAGATGAATAAAGTCAGTGCAGCTTTACTGACTAAGGCCCCTTTCACACTGACGGACCGTTCAGGTCCGCCTGTTGGTTTTTACGGCGGACCTGAACGAGCGCTCCATGCTAGTCTATGGAGTGACATGTCCGCTGACATCTGACCCGGTCCGATCTGCCAAAAGCAGATGGATGGCCCTACGTCCGGATCCTTTGCTATCGGATCGGGTGAGATCTGATGAAAACGGACACGCTGTCCGTTTTCATCCGATCTCTTCATAGAGAACAGTGGCACTCAACAAGCCCCTCCCTGCTCAGTGAGCAGAGAGGGACCTGTCATCCGCCGGCTCAGCAGAGATCAACGGAGAGATCTCCCACTGAGCCGGCGGACTCCGTGCAAGCGGATCCGCCTCGTGTTAAAGGGGCCTAAGCTAAATAGAAATTCATAAGCGTTTTTTGTGGTGGTGGTATCTCTTAAATGCTTGGAGGTTACAGACACTGATGGGGGGGGGAAAGAAGACCCTTGTGAGATTGCTCATCGTTTCAGCATACATCGAAGGAGCAGAATTGCATTGCTTGTCTTGCAGGATATTTAAGACTTTAAAATAATGTAACACTTTTAGTTCCAAATGTGCAGAAACATTATTTCTAATGGTAAATCATAAAGCACAACAAATTAATAGACAATACATAGTAATCTAGTCTTCAAGAAACAAATCCATCTTGTGAAAGCTAGAGGCTTAATTGTCAGTTTTGTTTATCCCTTCTTCAGATATGCAAAAAAATCCCATGAGGCAAAGGCCAATATCAACACAATTCTTTCCAAACGAAAATAGTTTCAATTTTCCCTACAGCAGTCAAGACATTTAGCTGTTGTGTTTTGATCAATACAGCCCATTAAGTATGCAGTGTAACAAACACGGTGCATGAAATATTAATTGTGTGCATTTTAGCTAGATAAATGTAGTTTTATCTTTACGATTGATGCCAATAGTTGAGCCACATTTCATACATTTATCAAAGAATTTTTTTTTTTTTTTTTACGTTTGATATTATCATGTCTTTTTTTAAGATAAGCATGTTTTTTGTAACATGCCATGGTCTCTTAACTTGTATAACTTTTATATACCATATTTATCGATGTATAACACGCACCTTTCCCCCCTGAAAAACGGGGGGAAATCGTGTGTGCGTGCTATACGCCGATCCCTGCTACTCGGAGTGAAAGGAGGGGATGAGCGCTGCTGGATGACACAGAGCCGCAATCTCCTGTGTATCCGGCGCTGTCACACAGAGTCCCGCTCCCCTGGCACGGCATTGGACCACTGCTCTGTCCATCATGTGAGCTGGGCGGGACTGTGAATGACTGAGCGCCAGATACACAGGAGATCGCGGATCTGTGTCATCCAGCACTGGCGCGGCTGCAATCATCTGCAAAGGTGAGTCTGCAGATGTATACTAAAGAGGCTGCAATAATGGTCACATTAGAGGCTGCAATAATGGGCACATTAGAGGCTGCAATAATGGGCATATTTGAGGCTGCAGATGGGCGCTAAACAGGCTGCAATAATGGGCATATTTGAGGCTGCAGATGGGCATAGATCAGGCTACATTGATGGGCACTGGTGAGGCTGCAGAGCACTGACCCTTATTTGAATTTTTTTTTTTCCTGAAACTTCCTTCTTAAAGTTAAGGTGCATGTTATACGCTGATAAATACTGTAACTTATTCCTCCTTATTTGTTTTATTCCAAATCTAGCAACTTTGCAGTTTTATGATTTTCTTTCGTTGTACTTTTGCAAATACAGCTCCAGGGAAACCATCCAACCTCCCCCCGCTGTCTGCTGGTCGGTCCGGCACTTACTTCATCTAGGTGGCGACCTCTGGTGTCCTCTGCTCCAGCACGACGAACCTGATCTAGGTGGAGGGCACCAGGCGGCGGCTCTGGTGTCCTCATCTCCAGCACGGTGGCTTTCGCCATGCGTCTCCTCTCCTGTTGTGGAAATTTTATGAAGATGTATTTTAATATGTATTGTCATAGTGGCTCTAAAGCGCTGACTGGGGCAGACTAAGCTGGTTGAGATCCGTTTGGTAGTGGAAAGCTCCTTGGGGATGTAGAGAAGTGTTTGCGGAGTGGGGATATGTCCACCAGTGAAGGGGCCGATCGATTGTCTGGAGGGGATGTGTTCGCTCTGCAAACACATTATCGGTTTATCGGATGTGCGCTCGTGTCACCCCCGTATGCCTGATCAACATATTTGTGGTGCCATGAGCATATACCTGCAGATAATCTCCTGTCCACAGACACAGTAGTATAGTCCGGGTATGCGTTGTTCTCTGAACAATGCAGAATAAGGACTCACGAAAAACTGTAACAACGGGAGACTTTGAATTGTTGTGGTCGGCAGAAGCGTTCATAATCTCAGGCTTCCTGTGATCTCATTTGGTGTACAGAGACGGGGGGCTGGAGATCGTACATGCTGCCCCCGTCCAGACACGCCCATAAGACTCCACTAGTCATTATTTATTGGTGGTTGTAGTATGTGCTGGAGAACCGTGCGTAGTTTGACAGCAGACAATATGGGATTTTGAGATGAGTAAGTATGACATCAGGCAGTATGTGCAAGATGGATATGACAGCGACACTATGCACAGGATAGAAGTGTGAAGGGTAAGACTAGCATTATATGCAGAAGAAAGTGCATAATGTATGACAGCATACAGTATTTGCTTGAGGGAGATATGGAAGGTATGATAACAAGCAGTATGTTTGGCAGAGGTGTGCTTTGGGTATAACAGGGACCAGTATGTGCAGGGGAGAAGTGTGGAGGGTATGATGGGGCAATAGCAACAGGAAGAACAGTTAATATTTTGACCCACAAATGGTTATCTTTCTAATATTCGTAGCAAAAATATGATCATAGCCAATACAGGTGAAAGGTTGGGACAAGGCACCCAGTAATGTATTTGAGACCCTTTTACAAAACTGAACAATAACGAGTAGGGTCCTCTGATTGCTCCTGAATTGTATTGTAATTGTACTGTCTGCCCTAACATTGTAAAGCACTGAGCAAACTTGGCGCTTTATAAATCCTGTATAATAATAATAATACAGCAGCATGGAAATCGTGCTTTTAACACACAGCAATTTACAGAAGAGAAATAGAGGTTTAACATTCATACACTGGGCACTGAGAAGATAACGCACATGAACCGGGCATTGAGGGTTTATAACACACACACACACACACTGCATGCTCTTTGCCAACGGGGTTACTGTGCATCAACTGAGGATGGAGTATCCAGTATGCATGCTCCTATGCAATAAATTAATGTACATGTTTCCAACAGGTGCATTAATCAGTCGCTATTTGAGATTGACACTCTCCTTTTAAGGCCCTTTTCACACAGAGGGGAGACGCCACCAGGAGTCCTGCTCAGGATGGATTATGTCCACTGATCCCTGCTGAGCAGGTAAATGGCTGATCTGTGTTCACTCTCTTCTATGGGCTGTTGGATGTGAACAGACTGCCTGTTCATTTACACCGACTGCCATCCGACCTGATCCACTGGACAGATGGGGAACGTATCCCCACCCGTTTTTATCGGATTGGATGTCGGCCGCTGTAAACGTACACATGTGCGTTTACATCCGTCGAACCATAGAGGATAATGGAGGGTCTGATCGGGTCTGCCTGAAAAAGTAACAGGTGGACCTAATTCATTAAAAAAAGTGTAAAGAATACTGCGCTATCCAAAAATTTCTATAAATAGTATCCCATAACATTGATTATAGAATAAAATTATTTGTGTACAATAAAAAACCAAACAATAAAAATTAAACAAGCTGCTGCAGTTGTGAATGTGAGATACCCACACCAACAAGACCAATATAAAACAAACAACTGCGCTGCAAATATTGTGCACTGATGACACAAATTAGTGTAAACCAACATACATTGGAATTGACACAACAATTTTAGACCTCCTTGTATCAATGAAGTCCGTGATGGCATAAAACAATCGTATAAAACCAAAAAATAAAATAAAAGTGAAAAAAACAAACAATAGTGATCGATTGTTTTTATAAAGTTCAATGTGATTTGTGAAAAAACACACAATAAGCGTATGAGAAGTTCCAGAGACTCCACAGTGCTCTCATTCAATAAACAGCAGTTCAAAAGTGTGATCCAGATAAGAACAAGAAAACACCTCCACCGTCCAGTCACACTGACCCTTACCGGATTGTGCGACCCCCTGTCACAGAGGTCACACTAGCTTGTGGCTTTAATCCCGGCCAGGGAAATCCAGAGACTTTACCAGGTTACTTCAGAATGGATGGTGTGGGCTCAGATAGGGTCAAACAGGGAGCATGGAACGAAAGAGACAATCCATAGTGTACCTCTGTATACAGTTTATTTAAAAATTGGAAGACGCCAGTTGTGACGAAACGGCGTAGGGAGGAGCGGCGTGCTGACGTCACCACACGAACCAACGCAGATCCCGGAAGCAAACGGGCAGCGAAATTGAGCCGGCCGGCTATTACTAATGCTTTTATCTACTTGCGATCTTGTAAGTGCATGAATTTTTTAATTTTTAAATAAACTGTATACAGAGGTACACTATGGATTGTCTCTTTCGTTCCATGCTCCCTGTTTGACCCTATCTGAGCCCACACCATCCATTCTGAAGTAACCTGGTAAAGTCTCTGGATTTCCCTGGCCGGGATTAAAGCCACAAGCTAGTGTGACCTCTGTGACAGGGGGTCGCACAATCCGGTAAGGGTCAGTGTGACTGGACGGTGGAGGTGTTTTCTTGTTCTTATCTGGATCACACTTTTGAACTGCTGTTTATTGAATGAGAGCACTGTGGAGTCTCTGGAACTTCTCATACGCTTATTGTGTGTTTTTTCACAAATCACATTGAACTTTATAAAAACAATCGATCACTATTGTTTGTTTTTTTCACTTTTATTTTATTTTTTGGTTTTATACGATTGTTTTATGCCATCACGGACTTCATTGATACAAGGAGGTCTAAAATTGTTGTGTCAATTCCAATGTATGTTGGTTTACACTAATTTGTGTCATCAGTGCACAATATTTGCAGCGCAGTTGTTTGTTTTATATTGGACCTAATTCATTGGTTCTCAACGCCTGTCCTCGGGACCTACTAACAGGCCAGATTTTAAGTATTGCCTTGGGGAGATACAGAGTACAATACTGCAATCACTGAGCAGCAACTTCTATCACCTGTGATGTATTTCAGTTACCTTGCAAACCTGGCCTGTTGCTGGGTCCTGAGGACAGGAGTTGAGAACCACTGACCTAATCTGTCCATGCTTGTGAAAGGGGCCTAAGGACCAGTTCACACCATAGAAACGCAGTCTGGATTTGGGTTGCTAACTCATCCCGAAAACATATTAATTACACAGGTTATGTGGCTGATTAAGGTGATAATTAAACTTGGTGCCGTATCAGCATTAAATTGGCCTCAGAACCTGTGTACCGTATTTATCAGCGTATAACACACAAAAAACTTTTAGGAGGGAAGTTTAAGGAAAAAAAAATTACATTTAAATGCCCATGAATGCAGCCTTATCTGTATCATATGCAGCCTTGTCAGTGCAGCCTTGCCCCCAGTGTCAATTGCAGCCTTGCCCCCAGTGTCCATTGCAGCCGAGACTGGGTGGAGCGGAGCGATTGCCGCCGAGATCGCAGGGACTGGGCGGAGACGAGATTCACATAGCCGAGTGCTCTTCTCGGTTCCGCTCACAGTCACGCCCAGTCCCACCCTATGATGGACATAACACAGGTTCAATGGCGGGACTGTGAGCGGAGCCGAGTGCACTAGGCTATGTGTATCTCGGTGGCGATCACTCCGCTCTGCTCACAATCAGCGGAGATCGCCGGGGATCGGTCGGGATCAGCGTATAACACGCACCCACGATCTCCCCCTGATTTTAAGGGGAAAAAAGTGCGTGTTATACGCCACTAAATACAGTAATTCATATGTGTTCAGGTTTAAAGGGATGAGGTGGCAACCCTAGTCTGGATGCATTCCAAATGCTTTTCTGCATGCATGTTTTTGATGCAGTCCAGTGCTTTTTTCACCCTCCTTTTTATTTTTTTCTTAACCTTAAATAAGAACGTGTGTTCCAGTGCGGGTTTTTTTTTTTATGCTTTTTACAGCGTTCTAGTACAGTCCAGTGCAGGAAAAATGCAGCATGTTTTTGTGCAGCTACTTTTTTTTTTTTTTTTTTACTGGATCTCCAAGCACTGGTTTGAACTATGCCATTGAAAACCATATAACCTCCTTGCTATGTGTTTTCGATGCAGAAAAAAATGCACTGGACTGCATATGGTGGCCCTAAAAGTCTACAAAGAAAGACCAAGAAAGAGTGTGTGTGCTGGAGGTTGGATCTTACTGGGTAAAGCAGAAGGCAGTGACAAAGTGAAAGCGCAGCCTACTCATTACATAGGGTGTTACAAAGTGCAGGGGAGAGATCACGGGTGGGGGTTTAAATAAAAGAATTGAGTAATGCTTTCGAAATTGTCATATTGTCCTTCTCCAGAACTTATATTTTAACTGTTACATGTCCAGGTACCTGTAGCCTCCCATTCGTTTGATGAAGGAATTTCTCTGATCCTCACATACTATGCAAGCATTTTGTTTTGCAGAGGCTTGGTTAAATTGAGTAAATGAGTTTGAGATCCTTCATAGCAAGTTTGTGGGTAATAGAAAAGTATGTAAAAGCAAATTACTTTCTATAGCCGGATGGAGCAGTGAACTGTAACCACTGGCATGGCAGGGCCTGATTTTGTAATAAGCAAATCTTTCCCTGTATACATATATTATCTATAAATACAAACACAATCTTAAAAGTATTGGTAACCTTTCCAGTAACATTTCCTTTAAACTGCATGCTGCCACTTTGCATCTGAAGACGGTATGACTGGTGGAATAACGGAATAATTTTCAGCAAGTTAAACTCACAAGCAATACAGCTATGCTGTGAATCCCACTCTCTATTTAGGCCTTATGTTACAGTCCATTAAAGCAGCAATTATTAGACGTCTACACCTTTTCTGCCAGCTGAATCTATGTCAGCTGCCTGCCTTGATTGCCTGGCTGTCAAGGGCCATAAGCCGGTTGTTTACAGGCCAAAATCTGGATTATTTTGTGAAAAAATATCTGCCCTTTACTCTCTGCTGCTTGCATGTAAAAAAACAGAAAGCAGCATTATTATTTACTGGCAAAAATATGACACAGGGAGCAGTAGCTTCATATTGCTGGTGATGCCAACTTTACTGAAAGCTCTCAAGTGCTAAATGAATGCAGCAACTGAAATAGGGAACAAAAATATGGAAATCCACACCACTTTTCCCATTTTTTTTTTTTCTGAAGGTGTTTACAATTTTTTAATACATTCCTTCTGAATGAATAGCTTAACCGATTCAGACCCGGAAGAGTTCACCCCCTTCCTGACCAGAGCACTTTTTGTGATTCGGCACTGCGTCACTTTAACTGACAATTGCGCGGTCTTGCGACGTTGTACCCAAACAATTGATGCCCTTTTTTTCCCCACAAATAGAGCTTTCTTTTGGTGGTATTTGATCACCTCTGCGGTTTTTATATTTTGCACTATAAACAAAAAAGAGTGACAATTTTGAAAAAAACACAATATTTTTTACTTAAATACCCCTTAAAAATATAGTAAAACATTTTTTTCCCCTCCGTTTAGGCCGATACGTATTCTTCTACATATTTTTGGTAAGAAAAAATCGCAATAAGCATATATTGATTGGTTTGCGCAAAAGTTATAGCGTCTACCAAATAGGGGATAGTTTTATGGCATTTTTATTATTATTTTTTTTTATTAGAAATGGCAGTGATCTACGATTTTTATTGGGACTGCGACATATTGGCGAACGGATCGGACACTTTTGACACTATTTTGGGACCTTTGTCATTTATACAGCGATCAGTCTTATAAAAATTCACTGATTACTGTGTAAATGACACTGGCAGTGAAGGGGTTAAGTGTGTCCTAGGGAGTGATTCTAACTGGGGGGTGGGCTTCCAGTCACATGACAGCAATCGCTGTCGGGGAGCAGTGATCTCTGTCGTGACACAAGGCAGAGCGGGGACATGCCTTCTTTACATAGGCACTTCCCTGTTCTGTGGTTCCATGACACGATCGATGGGATACCGGTGGACGTGGAGTCCGCCAGTCCTGCGGGCATGGTCACGCTGTATGTGGTGGGCACCTGCCTCTTAAAGGGGACGTACAGGTACGCCCATTTGCCCACCGCTGCCATTGTGCCGACGTATATCGGCATGCAGCAGTTGGCAAGTGGTTAATGTAATTGTGGCAGCACATGTATTTCCACAGCTCAAGTACATCTCGGACCCATCGAACCCCCACACCACCTCAGAAAGGCTTGGGGACCCCTCCGGCATGACATCCCGCAAGCGAAAGGAGGAACGGAACCTACAGAAACTGACGGCCCTCTCCTTCCAGCGCGGAGGCCTCAGGCAAGATGGTGCCGCCGGAGCAGTACACAAACAGGCCGCGGCCTACACAGAACAGCGAAGCGGCGATCCGGGCGAAATGGACGGGGATTTCACACCCCCAGCTCGGGATGGCTCTCCCCCGCTCACCCCCAACTCCCAGAGCCCAGCTAAAGCGCGGATGCGCCTGGATGCAAATCTCCAGCCCGGACCCACAGTGAGTACAGCATTGCACAATGCACACGCCATATCCTCACTACAATCGTCCATTGCGGCCTTCCCCACATCAGGACAACCAGTCCTAGACACAACAATGAAGGATATGTTAATGTCCCTCCAATCATCCCTCATGACCAATCTGTCTTCCCTGATGCAAAAATTCACTACTGACATGAGGCAGATGGGGAACAGAGTACACTACCTAGAAGACAAAATGGAGGAATGCACAGAGACTGTAAATGACCTGGTTGATACATGTATGGCCCAAAGAGATGACACTGACTGGATCAAATCTAAAATCGCAGACCTTGAAGACCGCTCTCGTCGCAACAATATAAAAATACGCGGCATACCAGAATCGGTACCCCCTGCTGAGCTGCACGCATACGCCAGCTCCATGTTTGCCGCCATGTTGCCTGAATTAACCCCCATTGAGTTGACGATCGACCGCATTCATAGGATACCTAAACCCAAACACCTAGCAGACACGGTTCCAAGAGACGTACTGTTGAGGATCCACTTCTATCAAGCAAAGGAACAAATCCTAGCAAAAGCAAGGGCGATAAATACACTACCAGCCCCCTACTCAGACATCCAACTATTTGTGGTTCAGCAAATGCGCAGACAATTGAAATCAATAACAAAAGCCCTCACAAACCACAAAATAATCTACAAGTGGCGCCATCCAGCCACCATTCTGGTTACATACAACGGCATACCCCACACAATTTCTACAATGGAAGGAGGCATGAAATTGCTGCATGATTAGTGTGGATTTGTCACGCCAGTGAATGCGATTATACTTTCTTATCACCGCGCCACAACACCTACTCACGCATAGACTTATTTCTCTCTGACAAATGTCTGTTACAAAAAATCTCAGCATCAGGCCCCTTTCACACTGGGCCGGTTTTCAGGCGGTACGGCGCTAAAAATAGCGCCTGTATACCGCCTGAAAAAACCGGCCCCATTCACTCCAGTGTGAAAGCCGGCGGGCTTTCACACTGGAGCGGTGCGCTAGCAGGACCGCAACAAAAGTCCTGCTAGCAGCATCTTTGGAGCGGTGAAGGAGCGGTGTGTTCACCGCTCCTATACCGCTCCTTCCCATTGAAATCAATGGGAAACCGCGGGGATACCGCCCGCAAACCGCCGCTGCAGCGGCGCTTTGCGGAGGTTTTTAACCCTTTTGCGGCCGCTAGCGGGGGTTAAAACCACCCCACTAGCGGCCGCATACCGCGGGTAAAACGATGGTAAAGCAGCGCTAAATATAGCGCTGCTTTACCGTCGCCGCCCCGCACCGCCCCAGTGTGAAGCCAGCCTCAGTGATCCACACTACCACCTGGTCAGATCATGCCCCCATCAGTATCACCATCAACACTAAACCCCATCAGCCTAACTCCTATTTATGGAGACTCGATAACTACCTTCTACATAGCAAGCCCATAAGGCAGGAAATACAACACCATCTTGAGGAGTATTTCTCCATAAATTCCCACTCGGTTTCTGACCCGGAGGTGGTGTGGAGCGCCCACAAAGCTGTACTTAGGGGTCTCATCATACAACTAAGTGCCAGAAATAAAAGACTAAGATCGCAAAAACTTGACCAACTGACAGCTGACATAGAACTCACTGACGCCCAAAACAAAACCGACCCATCTCCTACACTCCAAACCAAACTCTTTAAACTAAGGCATGACCTGAGATCCTTACTCCTCCAGGCGTTTGAAAAAACATACACCAAATTGAGAGCTAACACATACTCCACAGGCAATAAAGCAGGCAAATTGATGGCGTTAAGACTTAAAGGACATAAAGCCAAATCTAAAATACCATACATTCTGCACCCACACACTAAGGAAAAACTGCTCAAACCTCATGAAATAGCGAACGCATTCAGTACATATTACAAAGACCTTTACAACTTAAAAGACGACACAGCCACCATTCAGCCCTCCCAAGACGATATTAACAAATTTTTAGATAACATTGATCTCCCCTCCATCTCCTCAGCTCAATTAGCCAAGCTCAATGACCCTTTTACGATCCCAGAGATAGAGTACGCTATCTCTAAACTCCCGACAGCCAAGTCCCCTGGACCCGACGGATTCACCGGGGAATACTATAAAACATTCCATCAGATTCTAGCCCCCAAGCTTAGCGCAGTCTACAATGCCGCGACCTCCTCATCCTCCTTCTCCTCAGATATGCTAAGTGCCATAGTAGTCACGCTCCCCAAGCCAGGTAAAGAACCAACCTCTCCCCAAACTTTCGGCCCATATCTCTACTCAATGTAGATGCTAAAATCTACGCGAAACTAATTGCCAATAGGTTAACTGACATCCTCCCAGAACTTATCCATAAAGACCTATCAGGATTCACAAAGGGCAGACAATCTTCAGACGCTACCAGAAGGATGATAGACATTATACACCAGGCAAAACTCACAGGTACCCCCTCTGTACTCCTTTCCTTAGACGCTGAAAAAGCATTCGATAGAGTGCATTGGGGGTACCTTTCGTCAGTCTTAAAGAAATTCGGACTCATAGGACAAATTTATAGCGCAATCATGGCCCTGTACTCTTCTCCCTCAGCCCGTGTGTATTCAGCGGAATCACTATGGCACTAGACAAGGCTGCCCCCTCTCTCCCTTACTATTTAATTTAATTTAATTAATTTTAATTATGGAACCCCTAGCTCAATCCATCCGCACAAACAACCAAATCACAGGTATAAATATAGGGAAGCAAGAACATAAAATAAGCCTGTTCGCAGATGATGTCATACTTATGTTATCCAATCCCACCTCCTCCCTCCCGGCAGTTCAAGAGACGCTAGCCCGTTTCAGCAAGATATCCTATTACAAAGTTAACGACAGCAAATCCAACATCCTGAACCTAGGAGTAGATTCTACAACCAGCTTATTGTTACAACAACAATATCCGTTTACCTGGGCGGACAAAAATGTAACCTACCTTGGAGTTCAATTAACTAAAACCACTGCTGACCTTTTCTATCATAACTATATCCCCTTCCGCAACAAACTCCAAGATAGTCTACGAAAACTGGCGTCTTTTGAGCTGTCCTGGATGGGCCGCCTAGCGGCATTCAAAATGCTTCACCTCCCCCAAATCCTGTATCTATTTAGGACCCTACCAATCCCTATACCAAGTGCCTACTTCAGATCCCTCCAAACTATTCTATCCTCCTATATCTGGCAAGGTAAAAAGGCCAGGAGTGCACATACACAACTAATTAAAACACGTTTTGCAGGGGGATCAGGTTATGTTGACTTCCGTGATTACTACCTAGCGGCAATCCTTACCCAGATAAAAGAATGGTTCTCTCCCGTTCAATGCACCATATGGGGACAACTAGAATCCTCTCTGATCCCAGGAAGAAACCTACTCCCTTGGCTATTATCTAACCCACGTATTACCACTTCTACATCCCAATTCCCTCCCACAATGGTGGCCTCAGTACAATCCTGGAAACAATTCACTAATCTCACTATGGCCCACCCCACAAAAACCCCCCTGAAAATCCCAATTCTGACGCTACATCATAAAATGGACCAAGTATCCTTTAATCATTGGTGCAAGAAAGGCATCTCTTACATCAATGACCTCTTCATTGACACTCATCTCAAATCCTTTCACGACCTGCAAACCGAGTTTCTCCTGTCTGACTCTGACTACTACCTATACGTCAGAGTCAAGCACTACTTACTTACATCTACCTCTTGGACATGCAAAATCCCCCAACCAGCTTGGCAATTCCTGCATAACCCAATTTGCAAACATAAGGGCATATCTCTCTTTTACAATTTACTCCAACAGAAAAACATATTCACCAAATCTAATCACTTACTAAAATGGGAATTAGACCTAGGACGAGCGTATTCCATTGACCAATGGACCACGGCATGCAAATCAGTTTACAAAGTCACTAGATGCTCTAACCTGTGGGAACTAGCCATAAAAATAGCCCAACGTTGGTACTTGACCCCATCGAGAACATCCAAATTCTCTGACTCCGCCGACGCCCAATGCTGGCGTTTATGTGGACAAACAGGGGATATGCTCCATACATTCTGGAACTGCCCTGCACTAATACCCCTATGGACATCCACGTTTCAACTTCTCAGACATTTCACACCACAATATTACGCCACGACCTGACCTGGCACTCTTATCACTAGACATAGACACATACCCGACACAGATGAGACATGTTATATCTCATGTTCTGCTCTCCACTAGACTGTCCATAACAAGAAGGTGGAAAAACCCCGAACCACCCACTCTAGGAGAGGTGGTGAGAACGACCCATCTACACTACATGTATGAACAAAACATGGCACTCAGGAATGGTAATAGGGACCACGTTGCTCAATCATGGCTCCCATGGTCCACGTGGATCAAGACTAATACACAAATACCATTGACTGAGTAGCTCCGCTACACAATACAATACTTACCAAGACGGCATACGCACCTCACTGACCAGAGTATAGAAAATAAAGTACCGTCGCTATTTACATATATGGTTCTATAGATACTAGTTACTGGATATAATAATCTAATTTTGACCCACTGGTGGGGTGGAGGGGTGGTCGGGTTGGGGGTCCACTCATCCTTTTTCTTCAAAGACAGTACAAGTTTTCACATTTGAAAAGGTCTTCACACTTGAATGGTGCTCACTTGCTGTTTCAAAACTTGTTTTTTTTGGCCAAAATCTGGCGCTTTTTTCTGTATTACCTGTAAAACTTCAATAAAAATCTATTGTTCGAAAAAAACTGTCATGTTCTGTACATTTGTAAATATTATGTAGGCTGGAGTCTCAGGATTTCTCTCTCGCCTAGCTGAACAAGTTCAGCCCCGGAAAGATTTTACCCCCTTAATGACTAGAGCATTTTGTGTGATTCGGCACTGTCGCATTAACTGACAATTGCGCAGTTGTGCGACGTTGTACCCAAACAAAATTAACGTCTTTTTTTTTCCCACAAATAGAACTTTCTTTTGGTGTTTTTTTTTTTTTTTTGCTATAATAAATATCCCATAAATGGATGGGGTTTCTTTCCCCTCGGTCTGGCTGGATCAGAGGGCAGTCAGCTGAAAATAGACAGCCAGGCCGTTTACCTCTGACTGCCCATAGGACTGAGCACACAGACCTGTCATTCGCTCGCTCCACTTGGCTCAGCAGGGATCAACAGACAGATCCCCTGCTGAGAAAACCAGACCAGATCTGGACCCTGTAAAAGGGGCCTTTAGGATGCATTTCCACTGCTTAGAAACCAAACTCCACAGTTTTTCTGAGATGTGCACATGGAACAAGCCTGCGGATCAAAAGTTCAAGTTTTTTTGCTGAGCCGCAAAAAAGTTTTATGGTATTTATGCCAGATCAGGTCCAATAGACATTCTTTCTCCCTGTCAAACGTGAATCTGCCCTTGTATGTGCTTGACCCAGTCTGCCTAGTTCTAGTTTCATTAGCTGTATGTGTGTTCCAGATCAGTGGCTCGGAAGGTACTGAATTCAGAATATCGGTGTTGTCAGTCTCATGGATTGGTTTTAGTAATGGCATCCTCCCAGGTTCTTTACAAACGGTACAAAACATGTTTTTACAACCTCAACAGTAGAAATGGGCTCTTACTTTTCTTGCATGCACATGGCATGACATTTCTTATAAAATGGGATAATTATTGGGAATTTTTGGTATTAAGCTAGATGGAGAATTATACCAAATTGCTACTCTAGGAAGTACGAAGGGCAGTAATCCTTACCAACCAGGATGATTTTAATTTGATTATGATTGCTGAAGTCTGATTTGTGGATAGCTCTGATGTTTTGTTATCCTTTACCTTGGTAAATGGGCCTGGAAGTCTGCATATTATGCAAAAGCGACATACCGTATTTTCCGCTCCATAAGACGCACCTAAGTTTTAGAGGAGGAAAACCAACTATTCTGAACCAAATGGTGTACTAAAATATTTACCTGTGCCCATGAAGTGCAGCCTGACCTGGGACTGGCAAGGACATCATCACATCCGCCTGTCACTTAGATAGAAGACAGATCAGCCCGAGTGGCCGCCGTGGCCGTACTTAATTCGACTGCTCTGTCTTCTGTGAGTGACAGGCTGAGCCAGGAGATCGCCAGGCACTCGTGGGTGACGACCAGCCCAATATTTTGGACAGGGGGGGGGGTGTATTCTGGTCAGTATTCGCTCCATAAGACGCAGAGACAATTCCCCCCATTTTTTTGGGGGGGAGTGCGTCTTATGGAGCAGAAAATACGGTAGTTGAATGGTGGAAAAAACAATACATTTCCTTTGTGAATTTTTTATTTAAATAGACACATACAGTATATGTGTTTTAGGGTTTTTCCATTAAAAGGGGTTTTAATTCCTGCATGCATGGATGATAAAACATGCAACTTGCCAAACCGAGTTTTGCCTTGATAACGAATTTGAAAACGTATTGCTATGGGTAGGTTTCCGAGCAGGGAGGAGCTCAGGTGGGTTCAGATACTAGTCCGAACCCGCCTGAGCTATACCACCAAATGTCACTATAAACCGCCAGTCATAAGCAGAGACCGTATTCTCCACCCTGAGCTTGCCACAAACTGAAAAATGTATCCAAAAGTCATGTTCCAAGCAAGGTAAACCCCCAAAGAAAAGGGAGCAATAGAGCTACAACTATGCATCAGTATCTGTAGAAAATTATTCTTGTATGTGATGAGCTGATTTGGGTGCTAGACCTTTTTCCTATTGTATAGGTTCTGTATATTGGATAAAAACATGTAGCCAGTTTCTGCTGTTTTTTTTTTTTTTTTTCTCTTTTATTATTATTACTGCATTTTCAGGCAGCAGAGAGGGAAGGTCAGTGGTGCTAACCTTTTGTTTTCCCAGCAGAAATTGCGAGCAAGATGAAGTGATCAGAGCAAAATGTCAGTATTTGAGCGCTTTTCTCATTATAATCCTGCTCTGCTGTCTGCTTCTTTTCTGGTACTTGGTGATACTTATTTGCATGTCATCTGTTACTCAGGCTTTATGTTATACCAAATATCTTGCATACATATTTAATTTATAAATGTAAATCTATTCACTGATTTAAATAAAACTTGGTATTGGTGTATGTGGACAGGTGTGATAGTGCATGCCTTAACAGCGTGGTGTTACGTGACCCTATCCAGGGGGTACAATGTTTTTTGTTTTATTTTACTGTGTCTCATTTATTTTCTTGTTTTTCTGAGTTTATACATTATAATGTTTTTGTTCAGAGTTGTCAAAAAATATTGTCAAACCCAGAACCTCTGCATCTATTACCAGATTTAATAATGGCAAATCAAAATGCAGGTACTTCTGGTTTGGACTAGCTATATTTCCCACCATAGACATTTCTGTGACTACATTTACTGATCTATAATTTATTTTTGCGCCTAATGATTTAAGGGAGCTAGGGACATGTGAGCAGACTCTGGATTAATTTACGGTACTTTTTTTAACTTTTTTTTTAAGGATTGTATTGTTCAGTTGCTCCTTTGTTTCTTTTGTATATTTCACTTTTCCTTACCTCTGTTCCTCTTTCAACTGTCGGCTCAACTGTCAGCTCAACTTTAATTTCCTTTCTGGCAATGATCTGTGAGGCCAAAGGAGAAACTGCACCACTCCAAGCTCCTAAACTGCCGTTCACTGCTCCACAGGACAGAAGAGCTTGTCTATCTCATAAAATATAGACACAGTCCCTGCCATTAGGCCACGCTCCTCTGACATGTTTCACACCTCACCATCAGCCTAATCATAGAGGTCCTCTATGATTAAGCCCTGGGAGGGGCAAAACATGTCACAGGGGCGATATCTAAGGGCTGAGACTGTGTCGACAACCAGCTATACACAATAAACTTACCAGTGGGATTTCCGTGCGGTGCGTTCTCTTTATTCGATTTTCCAATAACAAGGTCATAGATGTCACCTCATTCTTAAAGTGGAAAATCCAGGAAGACCGATATACAGTTGTAATACTTTTTTGCTATTTTACGTGGCAATAGAATTCTTTCAATTTCTTTAATCTTGAGACTTAAGCTCACATCATGTTTCAATCTGAATGTACAATCTTTTCTAGATTTACCAATAACTATGTAGTGCAAGGGTCTGTCTGATTTTTATTTTTGCTTTTTGGGCTCAATACAATTTAATTATTAATAATGTGCTCCTTTTCTGTTTCTGTACTTGTAGTGCCTTGAAACAGTATTCATACCCCTTGAAAATATCCACATTTTGTCATGTTACAACCAAAAAATTTATTTTATTCGGATTTTATGTGATAGACCAACACAAAGTGGCACATAATTGTAAAGTGGAAGGAAAATGATACATGATGTTCCATATTTTTTACAAATATCTGAAAAGTGTGGTGTGCAATTTCATTAAGCCCCCTGAGCCAATACTTTGTAGAACCAAATTTCGCTTCAATTACAGTTGCAAGTCTTTTTGGGGATGTCTCTACCAGCTTTGCACATCTAGAGAGAGAAATTTATGCCCATTCTTCTTTGCAAAGTAGCTCAAACTCTGTCAGATTGGATTGAACGCATCTGTGAACAGCAATTTTCAAGTCTTACCACAGATTCTCAATTGGATTTAGGTCTGGACTTTGACTGGGCCATTCTAACACATGAATATGCTTTGATATAAACCATTCCATTGTAGCTCTGGCTGTATGTTTAGGGTTTTGTCCTGCTAGAAGGTGAACCTCTGCCCCAGTCTCAAGACTTTTGCAGACTCTAACAGGTTTTCTTCTAAGATTGCTCTGTATTTGGCTCCATCCATCTTCCCATTAACTGACGAGCTTCCCTGACCCTGCTGAAGAAAAGAATCCCCACAACATGATGCTGCCACCACCATGTTTCACGTGGTGATGGTGTGTTCCGGTTTAATATGCTGTGTTAGTTTTCCGCCACACATAGCGTTTTGCTTTTAGGCCAAAAAGTAAAATTTTGGTCTTATTTGACCACAGCATCTTCTTCCACATGTTTGCTGTGTCCCCCACGTGGCCTTTTCATAAACTGCAAATGGGACTTCTTATGGCTTTCTTTCAACAATGGCTTTCTTCTTCTCACTCTTCCATAAAGGCCAGATTTGTGGAGTGCATCACTAATCGTTGTCCTGTGGCCAGATTCACCAACCTGAGCTGCGGATCTCTGAAGCTCTTCCAGAGTTACCATGGGCCTCTTGGCCGCTTCTCTGATTAATGCTCTCCTTGCCCGGCCTGTCCATTTAGGTGGACGGCCATGTCTTGGTAGGTTTGCAGTTGTGCCATTTTCTCTTTCCATTTTCGGATGATGGATTGAACAGTGCTCCATGCGATGTTCAAAGCTTGGGATATTTTTTCATAACCGAACTCTGCTTTCAACTTCTCCACAAATTTATACCTGACCTGTCTGGTGTGTTTTTTGGCCTTCATGATGCTGATTGTTCACTAAGGTTCTCTAACAAACCTCTGAGGGCTTCACAAACTAGCTGTATTTATACAGAGATTAAATTACACACAGTTGGACTCTTTAATTAGGTGACTTCTGAAGGCAAATAGTTCCACTAGATTTTAGTTAGGGGTATCAGAGTAAAGGGGGCTGAATACAAATGCGTGCCACACTTTTCGGCTATTTATTTGTAAAAAAAATTGAAAACCATTTATCATTTTCCTTCCACTTCACAATTATGTCTCACTTTGTGTTGGTCAATCACATAAAATCCCAATAAAATACATTTACGTTTTTGGTTGTAACATGACAAAATGTGGAATACTTTTTCAAGGCACGGTATAACAAAGGGTTCATGTGATAATTGCTTTCATTTCATCATCAGTTACAAGTATACTGTCCAGGGTGGGATATAAATCAATGATTTAAAAAAAAAAAAAAAAAATCCGATTTTAGATTTTTATCAAATTTATTTTAAAAAAAAATGCTTTTTGAATAAAAATCTATCTAAAGATAGTTTTTTCTGTTTAAGATACATCAATAATTTAGTTTATTAAGCATGACATTGAGCTTAGTTGTGTAGCGTGAGGTTGTATATTCTGGAATATTAAAATCTTTGGTAAATGTATTCAATGAATCCAAGCTCTGCAAGCTGAGATAACATGCACTGCATTGATGCATTCACACAATGTCACAGTAACCATGAGATAATTCAAAGTTCAGGAATATTTCTTTATCCCGTTGTTTTGCAAATCTATGTACACTACAAACTGTATGATTGAATCAGTTCTGATATCGCTGTTTTACTAACCTGACAGCTTATTTTTCTAAATAGGAAACCTTTATTTCGTTTGCAAATATTAAAGATTCTAACTACCAGCAAGAATGAATCCTTACATTTAAAGACCACCTGTCATTTCAGATCTATAATGGCAGCACCTGTTAGCGGGCGTCCATTCACCTGCTGCCGCCACGTCCCTCACCTTGTTGTGTCACTGCCGCATCACCAGTTGTCTAACTAAAGTTAATGGGACTGTCGGTGAGTCAACAGCGGGTCAGAGGAGAAGCCGCTACGTGACAGAGATGACAGTTGGTCTTTAAAAATTATGATTTAAATCAAGCCTTTTTACTAGTGATTTAAATCAAATCCATCCTGATACTGTCTACTTGGTAGGGTGCGTTGTCATATAGCTGTTTAGGGTAAAAGAACAGACCACTTAATGTCTACTGACTTCCTGCAATTAGTTGTCTCTCCAGGCTATTGTGTGCAGGCTGTCTTGTGTGCATGCATTACCAGAACAGTAATGTGGTGGAAAGTATGCGGTGTCATGGACAAATTTGTAAAGACTGATATTAGGCTGCATTTAGTATTAATTTCAGTTGTCATCCAAGCTGGAAGAAAGGTTACCTTTCATTGGCTTTTGATTTATGAAGACCTAGGCACATCAAGGAACATTATGTCCAGTAGCCTAGCTAAAACCTCGGTAGCTAACACTAGTTTTTATTTACATAAGGGTTTGAAAAAAAACTATTTGTACTGTCCCTAGCATTCAAACATATTCATCCATGTCCCTCTTATTTAAAAAATGTCTGGTCTTTGAAGCTGCTTATGGCCACTATTTGCATCATACACAATGCCTGTTGCATTCTGTAATTAGACACAAACATGGTGGTGCTTTTTTTAAAAGCACATATTCTTATAGTCCAATTATTGGTCATTACAGACAGCTGGGAAGTGACGGGCTGGTGGGCTACTAGGAATTGTCAAAATTAGAGAAGCTGTGTATTTTAATGCCCCGTACACACAATCCGAATATCGTACGATCGATTGTACGACCGTTTCCGCTTAATAGCAGAGATTGATAGTAGAAATTGAATAGCAAAATAAAGTCACCAAACTTCTCGTACAACAGAAAAAAAAAATCAGAAGTGATGTCATATGTTGTAATGTATTTGTATTGAATTTTTGGATCCAACTGTACTGACTAACCGAAAATTGTACGATCTGGAATCGTACGAGGAAAATTTCCGTGCATGCCCAATCTAATAAGATCGGATGAACGGTCGTGATCGGCTGTCGAAAGTTGTGTACACACGATCTGAAAATTGTATGATCCTACCTGGGACGACTGTTTTCTTACGATATTAGGATACTTTAAGCCAACGTTTGGAAAATTGTAAGTCTAATTGACCATTGGTATCACAGAGATAATGGCATCCCACCAAGAATCTCCATATATATAATAATCGACCTGAAAACTGTTGCTGCCAGCACTGGATGCTTTTTTGTTCATGTGTGCCATGCTATAATTTGACCTGGGTTGCTGAACAAGTAAAAGCTCTGTAAGTTTTCTAAGTCAGAAAAGAAGTGTAAAGCATCCACCTTAATCTTTGTCAATTTATCAAGTTCTTTGTCTTTTCCTAGCTTTAAAATGTATAATTACCTTTCACGTGACAGCCCTGGAAATTATCCATGGTAACGGGATGCTAATAGTTTAAGTGGTTGGTTCGTTTGACAGTTTTAGGATGACATCTATGTAGGGTCACGGCAAAGAAACCATTAATCCTGAGTTACTTCATTTATTCCACGTTCAGACTTGTAATGGAGGAGAAATTAGAGCTTCCTGCCAACACAGCTTGTAATATTAAGACATTGTTGGACTAGTTCCCATTTTATTTTGCCAGTCCAGAGAAAAGCTGTGTAAAAAAAAAAAAAAAAAAAAGAAAAGTAGATGCAAATGTAACCATTATATAGGTCTTCAGGTATGTGTTAAACATTAAGGATTACCTGCACATCATTGGCCCAGTAGAGTGACGGCTTCTTAGCAGGCTTGCTCACATGGGTTCAGTTTACGTTTCAAAAAACACATCTGAAATCATCCCTGTTAAAGATGAGCTTACAGAATAACCCTATAAAGCAAAAGCATCATCATCAGTTTATACTGGGGAGTTATTGCCACATAAACACAATTTGTGAAGCCTAGTATTTTAAAATGAATAATCATGGATCCCTCTTTGCACTTCTATCTGTACAAAAACTGCAAATGTAGTCTTTTAGCATGGACAATTTTGATGACCTTTGTTGTTCTTTTAGAGACCGTGATGGTTCCCAGGATTCTTTTCAATAACAGGCCTTCTTTCTTGATCAGCATTTATTTAGATATACTTTATGTTAAGGGGCATGCTGATGGGCATATTTTATGCTAAGGGGGCACACTGGTGGGGGCATCTGATGTAAGGCACCATCAGTGTGCCCCCTTAACAAAAATTGTGCCCATCAGAGTGCCCCTTAACATAAAATAAGGGGCATGCTAATGGGCATATTTTATGTTGAGGGCCACTCTGATGGGCACATTTTATGTTAGGTGTACTGTCGGCTGTGCCAATTCAATTACTGATATACATGCACGTCATCTGCAAGTGAATGTGCTGCCTTTTTGGAGTTACTTTTTAAATTATAATGTAAGCCAGGTGAGCGCAAAGTAAAAAAAAAAATATATATATATATATATATATATATATATATTAATATAGTTCATAATGTTTTTTTAATCACTTCCCGCCCGGTTTATAGCAGATTGACAGCCGGAAAGTGGTTCTGTTATCCTGACTGGGCGTCACATGACGTCCAGCAGGATAAAATCCCAGGGCGCGCCTGCGGGACCGCGCAGAGTGGCGATCGGAGTGCGGCATGTCACTCTGACACGCCTCTTCTCTGATCGTGGTAATGAGCCTTTTGACAGAGGCTTCTTACCACATGATCAGCTGTGACAAATCACAGCTGATCATCGCGTCAACCAGTAAGTGCCAGTAAACGGCATTCCTCTGTTTGCGCTGACAGGGAGAGCCAATCGGCGGCTCTCCCTGTTGGGAGTCTGTGATGATAATCAGCACATTGATTATCATTAATAATCATTGATTATCAGCACAGCCCACATCAAAAGGTGCCCAACAGCTGCCAGTCAGTACCCCCTCAAAAAAAATCAGTGCCAATCAGTAACACCTGTCAGTACTGTATCAGTGCCATCTGTCAGTGCTGCCAGTTAATGCTCATTAGTGCCACCTATCAGTGCTGCATATCATTGCTGCCCAGCAGTGCCCATCAATTCTACATATCAATGCCTGCCTCATCAGCACCCGTCCAGTGAAGGGGGAAACAACATTTTATGACAAACTAAGAAAAACTTTTATTTTTATTTATTTTTTTACAAAAATGTTTGTCTTTTTTAGTTTAGCAAAAAATAAAAACCCTAGAGGTAATCAAATACCACCCAAAGAAAGCTCTATTTGTGAAAAGAAAATGATAAAAATTTAGTTTGGGTACAGTGTTACATGACCGCGCAATTGTCATTCAAAGTGCGACAGTGATGAAAGCTGAAAATTGTCCTGGGCAGGAAGGGGCGAAAGTGCCTGGTATTGAAGTGGTTAAACTCGCTTCAGTGTATAATTAGTAATTATATGTGTTTTTGGGACAGCTGTATTGGCTCATTACATATGCTGATTTGGTTTCTGGTTTGCAGTCTTATACAATGGTTGGGGTTTACGGATTTCCTTCTCTCAAACCAGTGAATTGGCCAGATCATTGAAATCATTGCACTCCCTACATAGAACACAGACAGTGTGAGTTCAGGGACATGCACCTACCCCACACGGGTGTCCATGCAGTGTCTCTGTCTCAGTTGTCATGAATGGGGGCTACCTGCATATGGATGCACAGAACACCATGCAGTCAAACACAGCCCTCAATCGGGTGTATGCTTAACCACTTCAATACAGGGCTTTTAAAACACCCTTCCTTACCAGAGCACTTTTTGCGATTCGGCACTGCGTCGCTTTAACTACAATTGCGCGGTCGTGCGACGTTACACCCAAACAAAATTTACGTCCTTTTTTCCCCACAAATAGAGCTTTCTTTTGGTGGTATTTGATCACCTATGCAGTTTTTATTTTTTGCGCTATAAACAAAAGAGCGACAATTTTGAAAAAAAACACAATATTTTTTACTTTTTGCTATAATAAATATCCCATTTTTTTTTAAAAAAATATATTTTTTTCCTCAGTTTAGGCCGATACGTATTCTTCTACATATTTTTGGTAAAAAAAATCGCAATAAGCGTATATTGATTGGTTTGCGCAAAAGTTATAGCGTCTACAAAATAGGGGATAGATTTATTGAATTTTTATTTATTTTTTTTACTAGTAATGGCGGCGATCTGCGATTTTTTTTTTTTTTTTTTTTTTATTTATTTTTTTTTTTTTTCCGTGACTGCGACATTGCGGCGGACACTTCGGACACTTTTGACACATTTTTGGAACCATTCACATTTACACAGCGATCGTTGCTATAAAATTGCAATGATTACTGTGTAAATGTGACTGACAGAGAAGGGGTTAACACTAGGGGGCGCTGTAGGGGTTAATGTGTTCCTTATAGAAGTGATTCTAACTGTGGGGGGAGGGGACTCAAGGGGAGGAGACCGATCATGTGTTCCTCCGTACTGGGATCACATGATCGGTCTCCTCTCCGCTGACAGAACATGGAGCTGTGTGTTTACACACACAGCTCCACGGTCCCGTTGTTTTAACGGGCAATCGCAGGTGCCCGGCGGACATCGCGGCCGCCGGGCACCCGCACCGGGTCCCGAGCGATGCCGCGGGCGTGCGCCCCCCAGGCGGCCGGGAATGCGAGGACGTCATATGACGCCCACCCAGAATGGTGGATCCACCTTGTGGGCGTCATATGAGCATAAGGCGGTATTGAAGTGGTTAAGTACACCAGTGTGAAAGAGACTTAAGACTTTCTTGCATCATTTTTTTTTTTTTTTACTTCTAAATATTCGCTTCCAGGTAATGATACAAATGGTACAAAAGTTATGTATGTGGTCCAAGCAAGTTGATAACTCTGTATATTCTTTTCTCAGAGTATCACATTACAGTAAGTTGCGTTTTCCTTTTGTTAGATAATTATATATTGGTGCCATATTTAGCTGACTTGTAAAGTGAATGTGTATGTTAGTGGTGCCGGGGAATTTGTATATTATGGCAATCAATATTACCAGCTAAGCAGCATTTACTAGCAAAGCTTGCAGTACCTTTGTGCGTGCATTGTGTGGTATCCTGCCACATGTTTTATAGCTGTACGATGTCTGACAGTAATCTCATTTAAGGTTTTCCCAAAAGTGAAAACGGTGCATTAAGCAGCATAACAAATACCTCAAATCAATAGAAAGCCAGCACTTTCCCTTGTATGCTAATCCAAGAAAATTCTTAGGCTCTGCTGGAGTCGCTGGAGCCATTTCTGTTGATGCTCATCAATATCACATTGGAGTGCCTAAAGAGATTGGAAATGGATATGGGAGCGTATGAAAATACAATGAGTGCTAGTCATAAGCAGACAGGATGTCAAGGGACTGAAATGGGTATTGACTGTGGAATGAGAAAGCTCATTTGATTTATTACATGTCAGGAACGTTGATGTGTGGGTCTCCACTAATGTCACCTCTGGCATTCTGTAAAATAATGTTGTTCAACTATTTGCATTACATGCCATCTAGAACTTAAGTTTCGAAAGGATGATGATTTTTTTTTTTTTGGAAAAGATGGAGAAAGGGAGCATTTATTGTGAGACTGGTAATTTTTATTTGCTACTTTCTTCAGAAAAACTATCTGCAAAACAATCCTTGCAATTCTAAATAAAAAAAGATTTTTCCTAAGTGTGTGGACCAGGACAGGGAATACGGATAATCTCTCCAACAGGGAGATATTGTAACATTAGTTTTTAATAATGTGCAGAACACATTTATTTCTGTCTGTGTCCCCCTTGGGGTAATTCCCTATACATCCTGTGTATTCATCAGGACTGGCAGTGATGGGACACAACATTAAAAATTGGTGATGTAGCATCGTTGTTCTAAATTATAGCTGTAGTTTTTTGCATCGATAGAAGGGGTGCGCACTAATTTATTGATATTTGTATCCTGTTTAAAGTGATTGTAAAGTTTGACGTTTTTTTTTTTTTTAAAAAACAACATTCCATACTTATCTGCTCTGTGCAATAGTTTTGCACAGAGCACCCTGGATCCTCCTCTTCCCGGGTTCCCTGCCAGCGCTGCTGGCTCCTCCCCCCTCGTGTGCCCCCATAAGAAGCTGCTTCCTACGGGGACACTCACTCGATCATGAGCCAGACTGTTTGCATCTCTGCTGACAGGTTTTGACTGACAGCAGCAGGAGCCAATTGCTTCCATTGCTCTGAGCCAAGCCTGTCAAAGCCAGGAGAGGGGAGAAGAGCTACTGCAGACAGGCACAGCGCTGGACCGAGATCGGGTTCAGGTAAGTATTTATGGGGGCTGGGGGAGAGCCACTGTTTAAAGTTTTTTTTTTTTTATCTTAAACTTCTAAAAAACTTTTACCTTTTTAGAACCACTTTACATTCTACAATAAGCACAAAATGTTGCAGTGTTTACTCACATGTTCATCAATTGTATTACAAAATGGACGTGTTACTAAACCTGGTGCCCTGCATTCACTATATCTGGTCTCCCACAGTACACAGAACCTGGAAATGATTGGTCATTTTTTAAGTAAATATAACCTGCTAAATACTTTTTAACTTGAGCAGTTAGAGCAGTCTTGTGACTTCTATCAGTGTCCAGCTAAGCACTGGTTAAAGCTTGTAGGAGGAGTTTTCTAACTGTCCTTTGAGACTGCAAGACCCCTGACCCTCTGTTTGGACAGCGCTGATTGTGCCCTGTGCTGATCACATGCATCCACCCAAGATTAAAAAAAAAAACCTCTCTAGCAATACACACCAAACTGAGCATTTGCAGCCTGTGTTATCAGAAAATTATTATGGGGTAGTGGAAGGAAGGGGAGGATCAAAGAATGCAGGATCAAACCGCCTTTTTACACAATGCGGAGGATTAACCCTTAGGTTCCACAGTGAGTATAGCAAGTATGCCTTACTGCATATACAGACTGATTTTACTGTTGTGGGTTTAGTAACACTGTAAGGTATTCTTAAATGAGTAATCTGGTCTTTCTTTTTGTTTTGTCCAGGAGATATGAATCCCACCCAGTATGTGCTGACCTGCAGACTCAAATTCTCCAGTGCTATCAGCAGAATCCCCAGAAAACACTGAGCTGCTCTGTATTGGCTAGCCAGTACATGCAGTGTGTCAACAATGCCAAACAGGTGAGTTTTATTGATTTTTGAAGCATCCTCCGTTTATGTGCAACTACTGCTTTATCTAGTGAGTTAGGAGAATTATACCCAACTATACTTTTTAACCCTATCGCTGCTAGACCCCGTGCTCCACTTTTAAACTCCGCTGGTCGGACTAAATTGCAATTTTTTCATTGCTTTTTTATTTTTTTTATTTTTCCTTTACAGCTATGAGTTTGTAAAAGACCCCCAAACCATATATATTTTCTGAAAGCACATGACCTTTTAGAGTAAAAATAAGGTGCTACCGATTTTTAAGGCCCTGCGATATTTGCGCAAATGTTTATCAAAACATGATTTTCGCACAAAATACACTAAAATCATTATTAGCAGGAACAAACATAACACATTTTACAAAACCCCTGCTAATGTCTTACTTAATATAAAAGCTTAACCTGTGTTGAGTTAATAACAAATATTTGTAAATTTTAAATTTAGCAAAATGGTGAAAATTGAATGTACGCAAAATCTTCTCTAAAACTGGATGTTTTTATTTATCACTTACAGCTTTTAGAGTTTGTAAAAGACCCCCCAAACCACATTTTCGGAAAGCTCATTACCAGTAGAATAAAAAGAAGGTGCTAATATTTTTTAAGACATTGCAATATTTGTGCAAATGTTTATCAAAGCATAATTTTGCGCTAAAACACTAAAATCATTATCATTCATACAACATGGCACATTTTACTAAATCCCTGCTAAATTTATACTAAATATAAAAGCTTTAACCTATGTAAATAACATTTAGCAAATATTTAATCCTGTCTTTTTGCGAAATGGTGAAAATCAAACATGCGTAAAACTGTAAAAGAAATCTGGTGGTTTTCACTTCAAATTTTCAGAGTTTGTAAAAGACTCTCCAAACCATACATTTTCTGAAAGGTGCTACTGATTAAGGCCCCTTTCACACTGGGGCGTTTTTCAGGCGCTACAGCGCTAAATATAGCCCCTGTACAGCGCCTGAAAGTCCGGCCCCATTCACTCCAGTGTGAAAGCCGGAGGGCTTTCACACTGGAGCGGTGCGCTAGCAGGACGGTCAAAAAAGTCCTGCTAGCAGCATCTTTGGAGCAGTGTATATACCGCTCCTACCCATTGAAATCAATGGGACACCCCGGCAATACCGCCGGGGGTTTTAACCCTTTTTCGGCCACTAGCGGGGGTTAAAACCGTACCACTAGCGGCCGAATACCGTGGCTAAAACAACGGTAAAGCAGCGCTAAATAGAGCGCTGCTTTACCGCCGACGCCGCTCCTGCCCCAGTGTGAAAGGGGCCTTATTTAGGCCCCACAATAGTTGTGCAAATGTTTATTAAATGTCTATTTTCACAAAAAAAACCACTACAATCCTTATTTGCACACATAGGCACAACATAACTTACGTAATTCCTGCTAAATTCTTACTAAGGCCTAGTTCAGCGGGGTGTGCTAAAGCTTACACCCATGGAGGTCCGTGTTTACCTGCATGGGGATACACAGATGTTCTGTGCATCCCTGTGCAGATAGTCCTCTTCATGTCATTTGGGACACAGCAGCTGCAAGGACAGATCTGGCATCCATGCGGTGTAGGTGCATGGCTCCAAATGCAGACCATGTGAGTTCAGGAACATGCACCCACCTGGATTTCAGTTGGAAGCAGTGGCTGTGTCCCAATTGATATGAATGGGACTGTCTGCATGGAGAGGCGGTATTATGCCCCATGTGAATGTGGCCTTAGGCTTTGTTTAGACTTGTGGTAGTACTGCGTTTCCGCCGCTCGCCAACCAAGGTTAAGCTTTTTGGGGGGGATATCTCTAATCAGCGGATTGTCATCCGCTGGTCACAGCTATTGCTGAAGGTGACCATGAGCTTAAAGCAGAAGGAGGACTGAATGTCAGGTCCATACGGAGTACGGACCTGGCCAGCTTGAAGCAGTGTTGTAGGTCTGTACTCCATATTCACCTGGCAGGAAAAGGGTTAAAGGCCAAGTTCACCTTTTTGAGGAAAAATAATAAGTTCACATTTTTGCAGAAAAAAACAATGATTGTTTATTATTTGTTCCCCAAGGAGCCTGCAAAGCATTGCACCTGCAAACAGTGTATCGCAGTCCGGTTCCTGCAGACAAGTCTTACAGCTTTCTACCCATACCTCTGTATGGATTGACAGTTGGAAAGCTGTAACACTTTTAAAGGAACTATATAGGGCGCTCGTGCGTGTCCTCAACATTCATTGAGGACTACAAGCTGTCTGCGCAGCAGAAGACAGGACGTGTAGTTCATTCACAGATTTCTGTGACTGAATGAGTGTGAGCGAAGCCCCAAACAGCTACACTGATTTTTAAATGTGTCAGTGGGTGCAGGAAGAGGATCTGTGCTATCGTGTAATATGCTCCAAAAGGTGAAATTACCCTTTACATTTTTTACCCATTACATTGAGAGTGTAGATAGATAGATAGATAGATAGGTGTGTGTGTGTACACTGAGCAAAATTATAAATGCAGCACTTTTGTGTTTGCCCCTATTTATCATGAGCTGAACACAAAAATCTACAACTTTTTCTATGTATTCAAAAGGCCTATTTCTCTCAAATATTGTTCACAAATCTCTGTTATGCTCAAAAGTTTGCATACCCTGGCAGAAATTGGGAAATTTAGGCATTAGTATTGAAAATATGACTGATCATGCCAAAACAAGTTATTTTATTTAAGGATAGCAATCAAATGAAGCCATTTATTATCACATGGGGAGGTACAAAATAACACTCAAAAGACCTGCGTAACAAGGTAATGAAACTTTACAATGATGGAAAAGGATATAAAAAGTTATCCAAAGCCTTGAATATGCCAGTCAGTACTGTTCAATCACTTAACAAGAAGTGGAAATCTGGGGATCTCTTGATACCAAGCCAAGCTCGGGTAGATCAAGAAAGATTTCGGCCACAACTGCCACAGGAACTGTTTGGGATACATAGTTGAATTGTGCTCCTTAAAAACAACCACACTGTCTTTTTGGAGAGCAGCCTGTATTTCTCCTGCGGCTACTGTACCTGTCGGTTTTTCTTTGTATCCTGAGTAGGGTTGTCCCGATTCCGAGCATTTGTATGTGTGTATGTATGTGTATGTATATATATATATATATATATATATATATATATATATATATATATATATATATATATATATACAGTGGATATAAAAAGTCTACACACCCCTGTTAAAATGTCAGGTTTCTTTGATGTAAACAAATGAGACCAAGAACTTTTTTTCTACCTTTTAATGTGACCTATAAACTGTACAATCCAGTTGAACAACAAACTGAAATCTTTTAGGTGGAGGGAAGTAAAAATAAAATATGGTTGCATAAGTGTGCACACCCTTAAACTAATCCTTTGTTGAAGCATTTTGATTTTATTACAGCACTCAGTCTTCTTGGGTATGAGTCTATCAGCATGGCACATCTTGACTTGGCAATATCTGCCCACTTCTTTGCAAAAACACTCCAAATCTGTCAGATTGCAAGGGCATCTCGTGTGCACAGCCCTCTTCAGATTACCCCACAGATTTTCAAATCTGATTCAGGTCTGGGCTCTGGCTGGGCCATTCCAAAACTTTAATCATCTTCTGGTGAAGCCCTTCCTTTGTTTATTTGGATGTGTGCTTTGGGTCATTGTCATGCTGAAAGATGAAGTTCCTCTTCATGTTCTGCTTTCTAGCAGAAGCCTGAAGGTTTTGTGCCAATATTAAGTGGTATTTGGAACTGTTCATAATTCCCTCTACCTTGAATAAGACCCCTGTTTCAGCTGAAGAAAAACAGCCTCAAAGTATGATGCTACCACCACCATTCTTCACTGTGGGTATGGTGTTTTATGGTGATGTGCAGTGTTGTTTTTGCGCCAAACATATATTGGAATTATTGCCAAAAAATTCAACCTTGGTTTCATCAGACTATAACACATTTTCACACATGCTTTTGGGAGACTTCAGATGTGTTTTTGCAAAATTTAGCAGGGCTTGGATGTTTTTCTTAATAAGAAAAGACTTCCATCTTGCCACTCTACGCCATAGCCCAGACATATGAAGAATACGGGAGATTGTTGTCACATGTACCACACAGCCAGTTCTTGTCACTGTTGTGCCATATTTTCTCCACTTGATGTTGACAGTCTTCACTGTGTTCCATAGTGTATCTAATGCCTTGGAAATTGTTTTGTACCCTTCTCCTGAATGATACATTTTAACATTGAGATCCCTCTGATGCTTTGGAAGCTCTCTGCGGACCATGACTTTTGCTGTAGGATGCGACTAAGAAAATGTCAGGAAAGACCTACTAGAACAGCTGAACTTTATTTAGGGTTAATCAGAGGCACTTTAAATGATGGCAAGTGTGTACTGACTCCTATTTTATATGAGTTTGAATGTGATTGCTTAATTCTGAACACCGCTGCATCCCCAGTTATAAGAGGGTGTGCACACTTATGCAACCACATTATTTTATTTTTAATAATGCCCCCCTAAAATATTTACGTTTGTTTTTCAATTGAGTTGTACAGTTTATAGGTCACATTAACCTCCCTGACGGTATGATTATTTCAGATTTTTGATGCTGAAAGCGGTACAATTATTTTGCATGAAAATTTGGCGTTTTATATTGTTGGACTGCAATTCTTAGGAATAACTCACTTAAATCTGTCCAAACAAGAGTCTAGTAGACATCCCGGGTATGATAAAGTTTGAAACACAAAATCATAAATTATAATATAATAATTATAACAAATAATAATATAATAATAATAAAAATTATTCAATAATGTAATCAAATCAAAAACACTGAAATTTGCTCAGTTACAGAATTGTCGCTGTCATTACTTCCAGTGTTTATGACGAATTTCCCCACTAATCACTATCGCACAATTCTGCAAGTGATTCTAATTTATTACCGCTGTTTTCTAGCTGGTCTAAAACCACGTTTGATGTAAAGGGAAGGTTTTGGTTGCTATGGACAATCTCCAGTTTCCAGGCAGAAAGAACTGTATTTATAATATAAAACTGCATGCAGGGCACTAGACAAAGCACTAGGGACAAAAGGGATGTGAAATAAATTGATACAGTAATGTAATCTGTAAGATTACAGTGTACTGTATATGTATTGTGTGTTTTACTTTTTGAATTTGGCGCCGTTCTCCGTCCCCGTGCGCCACAGCGCTCGCAGGGAGCGGAGCTCGGCGCTGTGATGAATTGAGCGGAGGACAGCTCGCACACAGAGCGGGAAGGACATCGCAGGATCCAGGGGACAAGGTAAGTTTGCTGTACCTGGATCGGGGTTACCGCTTTTGGTGCTGAAAATCCACCCTGAGCCACACTCGGGAATACCGTCAGGGAGGTTAAAGGTGGAAAAAGTTCTGAAATGGTTTATCTTTGTCTCATTTTTTTTTTACATCACAGAAACCTGACATTTTAACAAGGGTGTGTAGACTTTTTATATCCACTGTGTGTGTGTGTGTGATATATATATATATATATATATATATATATATATATATATATATATATATATATATATATATATATATATATATATATAAATATGAATTAGCATTCTGTTATTCTGCCTTTGGTGTATTGTTTGGTTTGCATGTTTGTTTCTCTGTCTAATCCCTGCATGTGAATACTCTGCATGCTTAAATAATTCTCTAAAATGTGTAAACAAGCTACTTTGCTTCTATTGCTAATATTTGTATTATGATGATTGACTGCAGAACTAATTCATGAGTATTAGCACTGTTTTAACAGCAAGCAGAAAAGAAATGCATGCTAGAGGATGCCTGCATTGCAGTTTGGTTTATAGAAATCCTGAATTGTGCCTCAGAAGCAGAAACTTGCAGGCACAGATACTTCAAGTGACCCTGTCTATACAGCTCTGTCCAGCTTGACATATCTTCTGTTCTCTGACTGATGCTCTGGCTGCTGGAAGCAATGGGGGAAAAAAGAGGACGTCTAGGCATGTGGAGCATGTGACTTATTCCCCTTGCTCCCATCTAACAGCATTGGTGATTGGCCATTCAGGCACCAAGCATTGTTATATGGGGATGAGACGGAAGGTCTTAGTCCTGGCAGACAAAGTGCAGTGGCAGTGGTGGACACTGAGCTACATATAGTATGGTAGTGCAGGGCAGTGAGCCTGTAGTCTCCATGCACGGCAGTACATAAAGTGCAATTAGAAGTAAGAAATGGCAGTGCAGACCCGTGGATATGGTAATTTGTAGCTATTAGAAAGTGCAGGGCAATATGCAGTAACAAAGAAAGCCAAGGCCGTGCATATTATCTAGTAACAGGTAAGAGTAGGCCTTGAACTGTATGTACTGGTAATGGCATTGCAGTAAGTGAACAGTATGTAATGACAGTGCTGCTAAGTGAGCAGTATATAACAACAAAGGCAGTAAGTTGTATGTAGTGGCAGCAGTACTGGGGCAAGGTCATCCACTACCCAGGGCAAAGATGCCAAACTGCACCCCCAATTTGAGGAGGGAAGCGGCTGGGTGGTGGGGGGGGGGGGGGTGGTACAACAGAAGAAACAGTCCTGGGCTGTCAAGGCACTTGCAGGCAGAAGCCGGCAGGTGTGTTTACAGGCTACAGAAGCACTGCACTGACAGGAGGGAAAACCTGGCGGGGGGGTGCACAGCTCTGCCTCCTCTCGGCTCTCTCCCCCACTTTCGGTCCTCTTCTGGACACTAATGCGCTCAGATGTGGGCTGTGCTCTCTCTCCCTTCCTGCCATTGCAGAGCTCCTGTATGTCTGTTATTGCTGCTGCTGGCTTCTGAATACAGGAGCGCTGGACTGGCAGGAAGGAGGAGGGGCAGAGAGAACACCACCCACACCGCTTTCTGGCTCTCTCCTCGCCGCTCCTAGCGATGAGCTGACAGGAGTAGTGATGTTGCTGTCACTACTCCTGCCAGCCTTGTAACAGAAGGAAAGTGCCACCATCCCTACAGTAAACCATTGCCCCACCCCTTGTCCCGGCCTTGAGTGGCAGCGCAGTACAGTATGTAGTGACAGTGCAGTGAACTTTAAATGGTATCAGTGAAGTAAGCTGTAAATAATAGCAGTGCCCAGCAATGAGCAGCGTGTTGTGACAGTGTCAGGCAGTGTGGCGTATCAGTGCAGTACAGTGGGCAGTGTGTGGTGGTAATGCAGTGAGCAGTATGTAGTTGCAGGGCAGGACTCTGAGCAATTTATACTAGCAGTGCAAAAAAAAAAATGGAAGTTTTGAAAAAAATATAAAGTTTTTCTTAATTTCTGTAAATTTTGTAAATAAGTAATTTTTTCTCCTTCACTGATGGGGTGGCACTTATGGGCATTGATTAGGTGGCACTGATGAGGAGACTCAAATATGCCACACTTCTTTGCACTGATGGGCGGCACTGGTGGGCACAGATGGGCGGCACCGGTAGGCAGTAGGCCGCCCTGATGAGCACTGACTGGCATCACTAATGGCCACTGATTGCTGGCAGTGGTGGGCACTCATTGCTGACACTGGTGGGCACTTAATTGTAATCAGGGCACTGATGATCAGTGCCCTGATTACATACACAGATGTCCTCTGCGAGGAGATGCCGATGATCGGCTCTCTTCTCCTCACACTCTGTCAGTGTGCCGATTACCGGCATCTCCGTGTTTACATGTGACCGGCTGTGATTGGACACAGCCAATCGCATGGTTAAAGAGATTGGGGCCGCTACTCACTACTCATTTTGCAGCACTGTTCACATCTTATTTATGTTGTCTTCATAATATAATATCCACATATGTATCTGTAAAAGGGATTCCAAAGGGGTACAATAATATTGGGAACTTAGTCTATTAATTCAATAGCCAATCGAGCGACCTCCTGTGTTCACAATGCAGGACAGCTGCTTACCACAGGACCTGGCTTTTCAGCTTCCACCGGCATCTCACAGACCAATATACCTTTGTAAAAATTACTTTAGAGTGAATGGTGAAGCTTTCTGAAAATTGTTACCTATGATAAATGCTTGAGGGGGTCCCCGCTCAGGCTGTCACAGTCCGGTTAGTTGGATGCCGCTGACCAGTGAGGATGCATGCTGAGGAAAGGTCCGTCCAGACCCAAAACATACTGCAAAACTGAAAAAAATTGCCTGATCGCTGCACACCTCACCTGGCCTGAGTGGTGAGCAAGTAAGTAAAAGCCGATGTTCTGTCGGATAGTGTCCAGGCCGTACTGCGCAGGCGCAGCGCTTGCGCAGTATGGAGGACAAGGAGATTTGGAAAATCTCCGAAGATGAACGGCGCCTGCGCCGTGAGTCGAGGTGCAAGCCCCATTATCCAAGTGGATATAGGGCTGCACAGGCACAGCCTCGCTTGGCTCGGCTCTTTTTTATTCTAACTCTATGTCCACTTGGATGGTGGGGATTTAACCTGGACTCATGGCGCAGGCGTTGTTCATCTTCGGCTTTTTTCGGAATCTGCTTGTCCTGTGTACTACGCATGCGTAGTACACAACGGACAGCATCCGATGGGGGACACAATCCGACAGGACACCGCCTCTGCTCAATTCATCCAGACCACAACTGCGACATGTTTCACCCCGCTCCTGGGGCTTAAGTATTTCTGAAACAATTTCTGAAAATTGTTCATACATGTAAACACTACATGTTTTCTGTTGTCTGGACCACTATAAAAAGTGTTAGTTTGTTTCTTTGCATGCTGACAGTATTTTATACTTGCTCTGTAAATGTTCTGCATTCATAGATTTTTATGTACGTTTCATATGGCACAAATATTTTCAGTACTTTCACAGCATATTTGTCTTTGTAGTCTTGATACTTTAATCCTGCTGATGGCACTGTTGCTGTACATCTCGCTTCTGTGTATTACCAGCTCTGTGTACCATTGACATGGCTTCTTTCATAGATATATTCATTTACATATCATTTAAGTGATGCAATAATCTTAATTTTATATTTTTTATGTCCCTTTATATACATGTTTTAATGAACAATGTAGGCACATTTTTTACTGAATGCATACCTCTACACGTTTACCTCTTCCATGATAATCATCTGATGATTTTCTAATAAATACTAGAAAAATTAACTTCCATCAGTAAGTTTCTCTGGGATACACTTTCAATTTCTTCTAGACTCTTTGAGCCTCATTTAGTCTGTCTGAATTAAGAACTTAATACCCCCCAAAGGAACAAATATATTTTCGTTGCAGATTTTTTTCTGATTGGTTGTTTAGGGTAAACACAGACAGGGCTCATTTCAGATGCAGAGAAACTAGGCCAAGTTGAAAAAATACAGCAAAACATTTATCATCGTTATAGAATGGCGTTTGATCATACTAAAGCTATTTTTTAGGAAAGGTGCATTTGTGCTTTAAGCCCGAATGAGGGAAAAAAAACGACATGTTCAGTTGGAACACATTTGTATTTGCAGTTTTAATTGTATTTCTGGTTTTCCAGTCTGTAAAATGCATATTTTTCCACACTACACTTCCATGGAGGTACCTTACTTAAAGTGACTCTAAACAATATCCTTATTCTCTGAAAATATTTAATGTAGTAACATATTTAATTATTTTTCATCTTCATCTTTTATGTGTTTTCCTGTATCCTTGTAACATGCTCCCACACCTCCCCCCCCCCCCCCCCCCCCCCCCAATTTCATTTGTTTGGAGCAAGCGGTGCACGTTAATTGCAGTCTTGTGCGCTGCTTTATGTACACTACACATCCCATAGTCTATGTCAGGAGAGGGTTAGGGAAGGTAGCTGTGTTTCTACATACAGTGGGGCCATGGAGAACAAACGTAGTCACCTTCTAACAGGAAATCACAGCAGCAAACATGAATTTAGACTTTTTTTGGGGCAGTCTGAGAGCAATGGTAGACACTTTTATGAAGATATACACACACACACACACACACACACACACACACACACACACACACACACTTCTGCTGTGTAGCCAATGTACTTTTCACAGGATTGCTTCCAATGTGGATTTCCTCCAGTTTTCCACCAAACACATAACAAGAAGTTGAGGATGCAATCCAGATCTTTGCAATGAATATTCTCTTTGCTTCAAATCTTCATATAGGTATAAGAAGATTTGAAGTACAGAGTATATTGTTTCTGTTGGCACGGATACTAATTGTATAAGCGGGATGCAAAAAAAATAAAAAAAACAGTTCCAAATAAAGAACCCCTCCACTTTAGGGCTATATGTCCAGGCTCAAGCCTGGATGGATTTTTGTTCTTCCTTTTTTTCATCTTCCTGCGGGAATGTGTTTTGCATCCAGAAGTCTGGAATAAGTGTTTTCTTTTTTTTTTTTTTTTTCCCTTTTTTTTTTTTTTGTGGGGGGGTTTCTTGTTTTATTTGAATTTTTTTTGTAATAAATGATATGATACTGTTCTATGTGACCCTGCTACATTATGGTATACTAAAGTTACTATCTGAATGGTGGGTTTGTCAGGATTTGTTTCCTATTTTTTCACCTGTAAGAAAGTTAGGATGGAATAATGTTCTTGGTTATGAGTTAATATTTTGTTTATATCATTCTATAGCACACACTTGGATAAAATGTGCAGTAGATCATATAAACATGGCTAATAATGGCTACTGCGATTGGGATATGGAATATTAGAGGGATTAAGAATCCTATTAAGAAAGGTGCTATGTTTGATGAATTGACCCGGTGTGGTCCTTTGATTGTTTGCCTGCAGGAAACGCATCTAACTAAGGATACTGTTAGCTTATTACAGAATAAAAAGTATCCTACTCAAAATCACTCAGTATACTCAGCTTATGCAAGATGAACAAGTATATTAATTTCCTCAAATGTTCAGTTTTCCTGCAGGCAAATAATGTTGGACTCACAGGGCAGATTTGTTTTGCTGATATGTACATTATTTTCTATGCAATGTATTCTGGGGTCGATATATATCCCACTCCCATATAATAGCAAAGTAATGCGACGTATAGGCTCGTTAATTGCAAATAATCTAGGGACCCCAGTGCTGATTATGGTGGATTTCAATAATGAATGTAACTCTAGTTTGGACAGAGATCCAGCAGGCCCTAATGTAGATACTACCTTTTATAGATACAGGTCCTTCTCAAATAATTAGCATATTGTGATAAAGTTAATTATTTTCTGTAATGTACTGATAAACATTAGACTTTCATATATTTTAGATTCATTACACACAACTGAAGTAGTTCAAGCCTTTTCTTGTTTTAATATTGATGATTTTGGCATACAGCTCATGAAAACACAAAATTCCTATCTCAAAAAATTAGCATATTTCATCCGACCAATAAAAGAAAAGTGTTTTTAATCCAAAAAAAGTCAACCTTCAAATAATTATGTTCAGTTATGCACTCAATACTTGGTCGGGAATCCTTTTGCAGAAATGACTGCTTCAATGCGGCGTGGCATGGAGGCAATCAGCCTGTGGCACTGCTGAGGTGTTATGGAGGCCCAGGATGCTTCGATAGCGGCCTTAAGCTCATCCAGAGTGTTGGGTCTTGTGTCTCTCAACTTTCTCTTCCCAATATCCCACAGATTCTCTAAGGGGTTCAGGTCAGGAGAGTTGGCAGGCCAATTGAGCACAGTAATACCATGGTCAGTAAACCATTTACCAGTGGTTTTGGCACTGTGAGCAGGTGCCAGGTCGTGCTGAAAAATGAAATCTTCATCTCCATAAAGCTTTTCAGCAGATGGAAGCATGAAGTGCTCCAAAATCTCCTGATAGCTAGCTGCATTGACCCTGCCCTTGATAAAACACAGTGGACCAACACCAGCAGCTGACATGGCACCCCAGACCATCACTGACTGTGGGTACTTGACACTGGACTTCAGGCATTTTGGCATTTCCCTCTCCCCAGTCTTCCTCCAGACTCTGGCACCTTGATTTCCGAATGACATGCAAAATTAGCTTTCATCCGAAAAAAGTACCACTGAGCAACAGTCCAGTGCTGTTTCTCTGTAGCCCAGGTCAGGCGCTTCTGCCGCTGTTTCTGGTTCAAAAGTGGCTTGACCTGGGGAATGCGGCACCTGTAGCCCATTTCCTGCACATGCCTGTACACGGTGGCTCTGGATGTTTCTACTCCAGACTCAGTCCACTGCTTCCGCAGGTCCTCCAAGGTCTGGAATCAGTCCTTCTCCACAATCTTCCTCAGGGTCCGGTCACCTCTTCTCGTTGTGCAGCGTTTTCTGCCACACTTTTTCCTTCCCACAGACTTCCCACTGAGGTGCCTTGATACAGCACTCTGGGAACAGCCTATTCGTTCAGAAATTTCTTTCTGTGTCTTACCCTCTTGCTTGAGGGTGTCAATGATGGCCTTCTGGACAGCAGTCAGGTCGTCAGTCTTACCCATGATTGCGGTTTTGAGTAATGAACCAGGCTGGGAGTTTTTAAAAGCCTCAGGAATCTTTTGCAGGTGTTTAGAGTTAATTAGTTGATTCAGATGATTAGGTTAATAGCTCGTTTAGAGAACCTTTTCATGATATGCTAATTTTTTGAGATAGGAATTTTGGGTTTTCATGAGCTGTATGCCAAAATCATCAATATTAAAACAAGAAAAGTCTTGAACTACTTCAGTTGTGTGTAATGAATGTAAAATATATGAAAGTCTAATGTTTATCAGTACATTACAGAAAATAATGAACTTTATCACAATATGCTAATTATTTGAGAAGGACCTGTACATCCGGGAGTTGGGAACTGCAGGATATATCATTCCAATATATTTTTATTAATTTCAACATTTTTCACAAACAACAACAAACTATACACAAACCAATATAATCATCCTACATACATATTAATATAGGATATATGGTGTCTAAGGAATCCGCTTATAAATGAATATTCCTGCTGCTTTAGTATCTATCAGACGCTATCAGGAATAGACATGTCCCTGGGTACAGACGCTGTTCTTTCTTGGGTCTGTATCTAACCTGAGGTTTATCAGACCATTCACCTATAGTAGTAACGTTAGTTAAATTAAAGCCTAAAATTAGTATTAACTGGCAGGCCCCTGCTTTTTGGTTTAAAATTCAACATTAGGGGGATTCAACAAACCAGGCTCTAGCGAAATTTTTTCATATATATTAATGACAACTCGGCTTCACCACAGGTGGTATGGGATACCATGAAGGCTTTTGAGGGGACTTTTCTCAAAACCATAAGAGTCTATAAAAAAAATAGCTGGGAACGGGAATTGCTGTTAGCAGCTGAGGCGCAGCAGAAAAAAGCTCAGTATATTCAGGACCCCACTATCACTAATCGTGGGGGCGTGGAAGGATGCGCAATCATCATACAGACAGGTCTCTATGAACAAGGCGCGCGGTCTGGCTTTTTGTCCAGATGTCGTAGCTTTGAGGAGGGTGAAAAAACAGGCAGAATGCTGTCTGTAATTGCGAAGTCTCAGGAAAATACCAAATTCATTTCAGCTATTCGCACAGCAGGGGGAGATAATTCTCAAGACCAGAATGAAATCCTACGATCTTTTGTTTCTTTCTATAGTAACCTATATCAAATAAAATTAAACATTCCAAGACAAGACTTAAGGAATTTCTTGATCCATTAAAACTCCCCTCTTTGTCGGTAAATTCTAAAGGGGAACTTGATGCCCCCCTGACCTTAGAGGAACTGGTCAGGGCAGTATCAGAAAGACCAAATGATAAGGCGCTGGGTACTGATGGCCTACCTTCAGAAGTATATAAACATCACGGGGAGGTTTTGCTTCCAGAACTACTGAAGGTTCTCAACCAAGCCTTAGAATCATTCAAGCTTCCAGACTCTATGAAGGATGCCTGTATCATTGTATTACCAAAAACTGGAAAGGATCCTTTGGCTTCGGAATCTTACCGCCCGATATCATTGTAAAATTCGGACTCTAAGATTCTAGCCAAGGTCCTGGCCACAAGATTAAATAGACATATGCAGTGATTGATTCATCAAGATCAGTGTGGCTTTATCCCTACAAGATCTACAGCAATTAACTTGAGGAGGCTATACTTAAATATGCAATTACCATCTGATAACCCTGGGAGGAGATCGATTTTGTCACTCGACACTGCGAAGGCTTTCGACAGCGTCGAGTGGACATACCTGGGGGAAATATTTATACAGTGGATTAAAATGCTTTATTCTGCCCCAAGGCCCCTTATGCAAATAAATGGTATGGTATCTGAATTTTTTTCACTATACAGAGGAACTAGATGGGGATCAATTCTCCAGGGAGAAAGGGATAGGGGCGGATTGGCGATACCTCAGCCCAGACTTTACTTCATAGCTGCCCAGCTTCAGGATTTTGCAGGCTGGGGAGTTGTGAACTGGGAGGACCCTACTGCTAAGTAATAACCTCCTGGCCCAAATGGAATTTGGGGCCTTTGTTTATACCTGTAAGAGCCCAACAATGTCACTCATGAATAGAGTTTGGAAGGAAATGAGGAGAATAATGAAATTTGAAGGTGCCTCGGAGTATTCACCAATTTGAGGGAATAGGTAATATAAAGAACTAGGTAATTCATTGTCTTTATCCATACCTGTACATCTGTTATTCTTTGATTTTGAATAAACCTTTTTAAAAAAAAAAAAAACTAGGTAAGTTGGAGGGATTCGAAAGCTGGCGCTCTAAGGGGCTCCAATATATAACACAGTTGTACTCACATAATGTTCTATGCTCCTTTCAGGATTTGCAAGAATCTTTTCATTTACCCCATCATAGTTTTTTTAAATACCTTCAATTACGACATGCGGTCCAATCTCAGTTTAACCACTTCAGCCCGGACCAATTTGCAGCCAAAGGACCAGGCCCCTTTTTGCGATTCGGCACTGCATCGCTTTAACTGACAATTGCGTGGTCGTGCGACGTGGCTCCCAAACAAAATTGGCATCCTTTTTTTCCCACAAATAGAGCTTTCTCTTGGTGGTATTTGATCGCCCCTGCGGTTTTTATTTTTTGCGCTATAAACAAAAATAGAGCGAAAATTTTGAAAAAAATGCAATATTTTTTTACTTTTTGCTATAATAAATATCCCCTAAAAATATATAAAAAAACATTTTTTTTCCTCATTTTAGGTCGATACATATTCTTCTACAAATTTTTGGTAAAAAAAATCGCAATTAGCGATTATTGATTGGTTTGCGCAAAAGTTATAGCGTTTACAAAATAGGGGATAGTGTTATAGCATTTTTATTTTTATTTTTTTTACTAGTAATGGCGGCGATCAGCGATTTTTATTGTGACTGCAACATTATGGCGGACACATCGGACATTTTTGACACATTTTTGGGACCATTGTCATTTATACAGCAATCAATGCTATTTAAATGCATTGATTCCTGTATAAATGACACTGGCAGTGAAAGAGTTAACCACTAGGGGGCGGGGAGGGGCTATGGTCTGTGACGTGTGTTTTTTTTTTTTTTTTTTTTTTTAACATCAGCGGGCATGGCTGACGTCTGACGTCGCTGATAGGCTTTCCCGATGACAGGGAACAGCCGATTAGTGACAGGCAGTGTAGGAAGCGCGGGGAGAAGTTTGTTTACACAGACCTCTCCCCGTTCTTCAGCTCTGTGACCCGATTGTGGGACACCAGCGGCAATCGGGTCCGCTGGTCCCGCGGCCATGGTCACGGAGCTCCCGACCGGGTCACGAGCGCACCCCACGGCTAGGCATTTAAAGGGGATGTACCCGTACGTGCTTTTGCCTAGCCGTGCCATTCTGCCGACGTATATGTGCAGGAGGCGGTCCGGAAGCGGTTAAAGGGGAAAAGAAAGTGATAAAACCCAATGCCACTTATAACTTTATTAGCACGGATGACTGGGAAAAAAAGGCTTGATCTCATCTCTATATGGCCAACTTACAAGATCATATCGAGATGAGGGTGTCAGCCTGGGCAGAAGAGGGTGGGAGCTAGGTTTAGGGGATATTTCAGATGATACATGGCAAATAATAGTGAAACTAGGTGTACCCTTTCTAATATCACCAGCACAATGTTTGCCGCAATTATTTATAATATACAGGGTATATAGAACACCGGTCAAATTATTTAAGTGTGGTAGGCATGTGCCAAAAATCACCTGCTGATTTAATACATATGTTGTGGAATTGTTCTAAGCTGGCTAGATATTGGCGAGAGGTGGTCAATACAATTAATGAAATCTTTAATACATATATCCATAAGGAACCTAAAATTTGCCTGTTGGGCTACCTTGCTGAAGAACTTATGCCCCATGAGATTCTGATACTAGTTAGCAGATTACTGTTTATGGCACGAAAGCTAATTGCCCTAAGGTGGATATCTCCGAGTGCACCTTCTTTTGAGGATTGGCGTCTGCAGGTAAACGTCAATATTTTGAAGGAACAACAGATCTACTGTAACAGAGGCATACCCAATTACCTGTACAAACTGTGGAAACCATGGATTTCGGTTTCACGGTTAGCTCCATCCTCACTGGCTTTCGCTAATCTTTAGAAGGGTGGGCAAGCGTAGTTATGAATAGTAAATATGGTACCAGATGGAAAATGGAGATAGAGGGTTAAATCAGTGGGTAGAGAAGAAACTACTGACTTAAGCAACCGACAGAGGTAACTTTTTATATAGGTACAGATATACAGAATATTATAGTGGGCAGGATATGGAACAGTCATCTGATTAGCTTGAGGTGTTTTTTTTTTTCTTCTTTTGTTTGTTTTTTGTAGTATGTTTATGAATATGTTGTTATTTGTGACTAAATACTTGGTATGATGTTTAGAGAATATATGTAATAATTTGCTGTGGATTAACCATATGTAAGGTGTTAGAAATAAGGAATTCGTGTACAAACTGTAGAAGTGATGAGTACTATAGCCAATAATAATGTATTTTCGTTTGGAATGATGAAAAATTTACAATAAAGAAGTAATACATTTAAAAAAAAAAACTGAGTGTATTACAAAGATCTGGAATTGCATCCTCAACTTCTTGTTGTATATCTTTTTTTTTTACCATGCTTAAAGTGGATGTAAACCCAATTCATGAAATTTGAGCTGGGCACATATCTATAGTGTTTTGTTATCTCTTTAACGTCTTTGCGACCGCCGGCTGTCAATTGACGGCCAGACGGCACAGCTCTCGTGGCGGGCCGCGATGTCCGCCGGGCACCCGCGATTGCCCGGTAACACAGCAGGACCGCGGTCTTGTCAGAGGAGAGGAGACCGTTGGTGTGTTCTCAGTACAGAGAAACACTGATCGGTCTCCCCCTTGTGAGTCCCCTCCCCCTACAGTTGAAATCACTCCCAGGGAACATATTAACCCCTTCAGCGCCCCCTAGTGTTAACCCCTTCCCTGGCAGTCACATGTATACAGTAATCAATGCATTTTTATAGCACGGATCGCTGTATAAATGTGAATGGTGTCAAAAGTCTCCGATATGTCCGTCGCAATATCGCAGTCACGATAAAAAAAAAAAACAGTTTGCCGCCATTATAAGTTAAAAAATAAATAAAAATGCTATAAATCTATCCTCTATTTTGTAGGCGCTATAACTTTTGTGCAAACCATTCAATATACACTTAATGCGATTTTTTTTTTTTTTTTTTTTTTTACCAAAAATATGTAGAAGAATACGGGGACAAAATTGTAACAATTTCATCTGGGTACAGTGTTGTATGACCGCGCAATTGTCATTTAAAGTGTGACAGCGCTTAAAGCTGAAAAATGACTTGGTCAGGAAGGGGGTGAAAATGCACTTTATTGAGATGGTTAAAGCACTATGTCCCGTAGCTTTGTCTTGCTCCGTTCTTCTGTTATCAGCCTGATCACTCCTGACAAGTTCTCCATCACGTGATAAAAGCAGCCAGAGTTTTGTGTCGGGAGGATGTTATAAATAGATTAGCAGAGCCCTGAACTATACAACAAAAGGAGCTGAAAGTCTCTACATATGAGGAGAGGGGGTGTGTGCCTTTCCTCCAATCAGCTGTCTCAGCTGTATGCCCAGGCTTCACTGCAGTCTTAACCAGGAAGAGAAAATCTGCTAACACGAGCACTTCCTAAAGGATATATACAGTTGAAGACAGCAGATATACATATAAAACTCATGTAGGGAGATTTTTTTCATCTCTGTGTATCATCTGAGGCTGTTCACTTCACTGGGTATATGTGAGGGTTTACATCCACTTTAATTCCTGCTTCAGCAGTGCAGCCTCCTAAGCAACCTCTCCTCCAGCCTGCACTTAACGTTTAGTCAGCACCTTTACTCTGTGATTGATTAGCAGAGATGTTTGAAAGGATGGCTTGTTAAAAATTACAGATCCATTAGCAGGTGAAGCATAAAACATATCAGCATCACTGTATAATTGCCCTCAGTGTATTATTAACCTTAAGAAGAAATTTTGTGATTAGACTGTGTTTTCTGTTATAAATATATATTTTTTTCTGAAACAAGATAGAAGATTTTGTTTTGTAATGATTTCAAATTCTTACATAATGTATAGGAAAAAAGAAAACCCCCCCTTGGGATTTTAAAGGCAACAACAACACAAGTACAGAGTAAAAAGCATTTATTATTGCACATAAAATTTGATCACACAAACATGTGATGATCAGTTAAAAACATGACATAACAAAAAACAAAAGAACAAAATTACATAGCAAGCATAGAATTGTATCGTAAATACTATCCGATTTATTGAAAATCTCCGGTACCCAACGTGTTTCTGGTTAAAGCCCTTCGTCAGGGTTATTGGATAGGAGAATATGTAATCATACATTTGTCTAATAAAAGAAAGTAAAAAAAGAATATCATATCAGCAATATGACATGGATAATGGCAGCCATAAAAAAAAAGGACATAAGTTGCTCATGGGAAACTTACCATGTGATTGGGCAGGCAGAGGGGAGGGGTGGGCATAGCAGCTGCAGTGGCTCTACTTTTGAAGATGCCAAGACCTGTTGGGCTCCCAGAAATGCAACAGATACAGGTATCTGTCTTCCGGAGTAAAATCTGCTGTATTTCCGGGAGCCCAATGCTGATCCTTTAGGTCTCCGCATCTTCAACATTAGAGTCCCTGTAGCTGCCATGCCCACCCCTCACTTGCGGCATAGCTGCTTTATGTGCCTTTCTCCTCTCTCACAACCCCGGGTGTCTCCAGTGTATCTCCCGCAGAGCAAAAAAGCTTTTGGATATTAATAGAGAGAGGTTCAGAAGATGTCATGCACCTCCTTAAACCTCATATAGTGTATCTAAGTGACTGAATTATTTGAATTCAGCTTGAACTTTAGGGACACGGTTGTGCAGATACTAGAAGTATTCATTTTACACATATAAAAGAAAAATTTGTGCACAGAAAATGTCATAGGCCTAGGCATACTAAAGTCTGCACATGTGGTAGGCCATGTTTACCTATACGGCAATGCACAGGTGTAATGTGCATCCCTATTTCAGCAGTTTCATTGATGTCAGTTACACACATACACACATTCTGAATAACTTTTGTTTTATAAGTGATCACGTGTCATCTGTTTACAGTTGCACGAGGGGCTTAGAGGGTGGGGGGGTAGTGTGCCAGCAGGAGGTAGAGAAACAGCAGTACACTGGTCTTTCCAGTGAGTAGCTGTGTAGGGGGGGGGGGCATGCCAGCTGAAGTGTGACCAATGGAGTACAGGCAGGCTGTTCTACTAAGTAGAATGCAAAGAAGAATATTGGCCACGCTTGGTTGGATATGCTTTCATGCCTGGTGTAGTGAGTTTAAAATAGGAAATCTGGGGGACTGGTAGAATCACCAGGGATTTCACACAACGGAAGGGAAGAGTACAGGTTGCTTTTTAATACAAGTACATGGTGAAGCAGACACATATGAGAAATATGAAATTTTAGGGTAACGTACTTTAACCACCTGAGATCCAGGCCAATTCTGACATTTTTCTCCTACATGTAAAATTCCAAAATTTTTTGCTAGAAAATTACATAGAACCCCCAAACATTATATATGTTTTTTTAGCAAAGACCCTAAAGAATACAATGGCGGTCGTTGCAACTTTTTATCTCGCACGGTATTTGCGCAGCAATTTTTCGAACGCGTTTTTTTCAGAAAGAAAACAGTTTCCTGCTTTAAAAAACAAAACAGTAAAGTTAGCCCAATTTTTTTGCATAATGTGAAAGATGAAGATACGCCGAGTAAATAGATACCCAACATGTCACGCTTCAAAATTGCATGTGCTTGTGGAATGGCGCCAAACTTTGGTATTTAAAAATCCCCATAGTCGACGCTTTAACATTTTTTACTGGTTACATATTTTGAGTTACAGAGGAGGTCTAGGGCTAGAATTATTGCTCTCGCTCTAACGTTCGCAGCGATACCTCACATGTGTGGTTTGAACACAGTTTTCATATGTGGGCGGGACTTACGTATGCGTTCGCTTCTGCGTACGAGCTCGCGGGGACAGGGCGCTTTAAATTTTTTTTTTTTCTTTTTATTGTTCATTTTACTTTATTTTTTTAGTTCAACAACTTTAAAAAAAAATTAAATATTTGATTACTTTTATTCCTATTACAAGGAATGTAAACATCCCTTGTAATAGGAATATTACATGATCGGACCTATTTACAGTGAGATATGGGGTCAATAAGACCCCACATCTCACCTCTAGGCTGGGAAGCCTAAAATCAAAAAAAAAAACGATCACCGCTTCCCAGCGGAGGCGGCGCCGTTTTTTGAATGCAGAGGCCGGGCGTGACGTCATAACATCGCGCCCGGCCTCCGAACGATCATAGAGACTCCGGCGACCATCTGGTCCGCCGGAAATCTCTATGATCATCATCCGGGGGCCGGCGGATCCCGAGTCCGACTCACCGATGGAAGCGGTGAGTCAGTAGAAGCACCGGAGGGCGGCGGGAGGGGGGGGGCATCCCCTCCCGCCTCCTGTAAGAACGATCAAGCGGCGGAACAGCCGCTATGATCGTTCTTATGGTGCAGGGAATCGCCGGCTGAAACCGGCAATATCTGAATGATGTCTGTAGCTACAGGCATCATTCAGATATACCCCTGAGACCAAAAAGACGTCATATGACGTATACTGGGTCTCAGGTGGTTAATGTAAAAATGTAAAAATAAAATAATTGTCTTTAAGCGAAACTAACAAAAAAAACTATTTTTTGATACGTGTACTGTAAAAATAGATCTAAGCTAATAAAGTGTGTGTTTGTGTCTTATTTACAACTCTGACCATCTCTTACCCCCATACAGGGCAGTCGGCACAGAATGTCCAGCGCTTAGAGATACAGTTCTAGCTAAAGTACTCAGATGACAATGGGTCACTCACATTTCAGCTCCTTCATTTAGTAAACATCTTGCATCCTTTTCAGTGAATTCATTAATGCAAGAAGCTCTGTTATTAAAGGAGGGGTAGAGTTTGTCACATTTACTGAGTGGAGGAGCTGGAGTGCGAGTGATCGGAGTACTCCAGCCAGAACTGTAACTCTCAGCGGCAGACTTCTGGTGCTGACTGCACTGTACAGGGGTGAGTGAAAGTCAGAGTTGTATATAACGTGGCACCCTGGACACATGAGACACTCTTCATTAGTGTGGATTTATTTTTTTAAAGTCACATGTCAAAGGATAGTTTTTGACCAGAGTTTGTTTAATCATACTAGATTTATTCATATAGGGGTTGATTTACTAAAACTGAAAAGTGCAAAATCTGCAAAAACCAGTCGGCTCCCAGTTTTTTTTATTTTTTTTTTTGTCAAAGCATAACTAAACAAGCTGAAGTTAGAAGCTGATTGGCTACCATGTACAGCTGCACCAGATTTTGCACTCTCCAGTTTTAGTAAACCAACCCCTATGTGTCAGCTCTTGTTGAGGAGAACCATTAAGTGGACAGGTTGTTCTAAATGCTATTCTCGTTAAATGTGTCTATCGAGACAAAAAAACTAAAGACATCAGACATATAAAAGACTAGTCAAAGGAAGGTCAGATGCAACATCCAAAATGGAAATTAACAGAACAAGTCAATGCCTGACAATAAATAAATATCTCAGTATGGCATAAGAGTCATATACAACCATTACATAAAGGTAGGTTTGCAATTGCATATACAGAGGCATCAGCTTGAGAAGAACCAACAATGCTACATAGTAAGCAATGGTAATTGATAGCAAGCCTCCATACTTTTAATATATGGACCCTTACCTGTCCAGGGAGCCCGTGATGTCGGCACCCAAAGCCAACACGTCCCTCGACTCCGAGTGCAGGCGATGGCATCCTTACTAAGGCAAACAAGAAATGAAGCCTTACGGCTTTACAGCATGTTTCTTACTGCGCATGCACGAGTCGCGCTGCGCTTTCTGAATGGTCCCAACGGTCTTCTGGGACCTGTGTGTCTCCCAGAAGGCAGCTGGGGGGGGGGGTCCAGACATTGCCTAGTTCGCCACACAATACTGCGGCTATCTTTCCCCAGAAGTGGGAGCAGATACCTGGATTTGACGGGTATCCGCTCCCCCTCCCTCCGTAAAGGTGCCAAATGTGGCACCGGAGGGGGGGGATCCGATCCACATAAGTTACATTTCTGGGTGGAACTCTGCCTTAAGGGCAGGCAATGTGAGATCTAGGAGGCTGTTAAAGCTTTGTGTTAAACAAGCCCGTGGAGAACTAAGGCATGGTGGGGTACCAGACTGGCCACACTAGCTGCCGTTAGTTCAACAGAGTGAAGCATGTGTGACTAACTGGTTAAGAAAAAAGGGGGAGGGATAGTAAGAATAAAACGGAAAGAAGAAAAAAGGGGGAGATTAGATAGGAGAGGGGGAAAGAAGATGTGGGTGGAAGAAGAGGGTAAGGAAGCACTGGGAGAGAAGGCTCCCGTGAAGCTGTGCGGCTCCCAATGGTCACGAGCACTGGTTCTGATTGATATTCTATCAACGGTGATGATTGCACTAGCAGAATCCTTCCTCTATTTACCTCTTCAATAAAGAAAAATGTTTACTTGGCAGAGCCAAGCAAACAGACATGTAAAGGCCCATACACACACACACACAAGCAAAATCCAGCAGCAACTACAGAGTATAAAAGAGTAGAGGCACATCTAAGTGTAGCAATATGGTTACATTTAATGAAGGTACAACATTTAGAAATTCACATGGTTGACTATTTTTGGACGTCAATTGTGTTACGACGACCGATCGTCCGCAAATCTTACCTTTAGTACGGTGCTTTCGTCAGACAAAAGCTGGATGTGCAGACTATAACATTTTTGTCGGATGTGAACTCAACTTCTGATTTTCATTTCATTAGTATGGTTTTTGTACTACGCATGCTCAGAAATGAAAGGATACATACAAAACTATTCAGAACATTACGTCACTTCTGTCGTTGTATTCTGTCAAACGAAAATTCGCATATTGTTAGTAACCTCTTCGCTTTCAACATGAGACTAGCATGCCACAAAAATCAGATCTTCTGTTGTCCGAAAATCAAAGCATGTGTACGAGCCTTTAGTCAGGAATGGCCATTTTATAATAATCTGAATCTCCACCCTTGGATTGTACATAATAGTTCAGATTTACACCCCAGGAATATACAGCCTGTGGAAATTATGTGTTCAAATAATTAGATCTTTACTCAGACAGTGCCTACAGATATACATGAATAAGAAAAATTTGCCTTTTCACTTATTCAACAAACTTATTAAGCAGTGTTAATTTTGGCAGCGAATTTAGTTCGTCTTAGGACTAAAAGGGCATTTTAGTTTTAGTCCCATTTTAGTCTTCTGCAATTGTTTTAGTTATAGTTGTATTTAGTCGACTAAATCTCCAGTAAATTTTAGTCGATTAAAATGTCCTACGTATTAGTCGTCTAAAATCTAGTGGGTGTGATTCAATTGTAATGCATTAGTTAACAATTCTCTACAATTTGCAAACTCATAATATACAAGTGGAGTGAAAAATCGAATATGTTATTTATAATTACATTGAGGTATGAACATGCACTACAGACCAGTGTTAATTTTGAAGTCAAATTTCAATTTAGTTTTAGTCTTCGTCTTTTGACTAAAATGACATTTTAGTTTTAGTCCCATTTTAGTCTTTTGACGTATTTTAGTCATTTCAGTTGTTTTAGTTGTATTTTAGTCAACTAAAATAATATTCATTTAGTCGACTAACATGTTTTAGTCGACGAAATTAGTGCTGTTATTAAGAGACATAATGGTGTACAATGGAAAAAGTAAGTAAACGATTGCCATGAAAAGCTGTTATTGCCCTGTAACAAAAATGACTTCTTGTAGGCTTTTTGTATAACTGCCTACCAATCTCTGACATCGACATACCAGCACACTTGTATGATGCAGAATATCTAGTTGATCTGATGATTATGAGCTGAAACCGCAAAGTAACCCCAAACCGTAACCTTTCCATCACAGACCTTCACAGTGGTTCTGAGGTTATTCCCATGAAATCGTGTCTTCGGTTTGTGGCAGATAAGCCTACTGTTGCTTTGACCAAGCAACTCAAACTGTGATTGATCTGTCTTCAGCACTTTGTTCTAAGAATACCTGGTCTTTCCTTGTACAATGGCAAACTCTAATCTTGCTCTAATGTTTTATGGATGGCAAAGGCTTTTCCTTAACACATCTCATGCAGGTTGAATTGGTTCAATCACTTTCTAATTGTAGATGCATTCACTTCCACAACAATTACCTGAGCACACAGATGACATTTTGGCTTTCTTGGAGTCTTCTTTTAGCATGAAACGAGCACCGCTTGATAATGCTGGTCTCCCCTGTCCTGAACAAATTGGTGGTAGTTTGAAATCGACACCACTTGTAGATTTCTCTACAGTGAAATGATTGATTTAAGTTTATTTTATTTAAGTTTATTTGGCAACGTTTAAATGCCTTGCCAGACTCCTAGTCATCCACAACTTTTTTTTTTTTTCTTTTCTGATGGCCTCAGAGAGTTCCATTCACCTCTGTACTCCATGATCCTGATTTCATGGATTTGAAATAGTGGTAAATGTTGGGGTGTGCTTGCTTTTTACATATGCAATATTGTTAATTTGGATCATGAAAATTAATAATCCATATATGTATTTGTGTCATTTGTTCAAATATATCACAGCTATGTTTAGGCGCTATTTGAAGATAAAATGTTTACCTGTTCAATCATGAACAATAAAAAATCAAACATTTACAGGGGTTTTACTTTCTTTTCAACTTAAAGTGTTAAGTTGAAAAGTGATGCAGATGTTGGTAGTAGGGCAATGTCACAAGAATCCTCAAATAATAAAATCAGCTATTTACCCCCCCCCCCCCCCCCCCCCCCGGTAGCTATAATATCAGATCCGGTCAGGTCAGCTACCCTTTTAATTTATGTTAACACATTTTACTCATAAATAATTATGTATAATAAAGTATTAACTTCAATTTGCTAAATTCCATTTTGTCTTCACCTGATGTCATCATTTGGAAAAGCACTGTCAGCTGTTTCTTGCTGTGCAGCTTTTTGTTCTTTGCTTCGTTTTTAACATATGTTTATTGACAGGTTTATTTGGCATGAATGAAATATTAAATCCCATGCACAGAAATAGCAATGTATTATGGCTGGTAATTAAGCTCTCGGTGAGCCTGGAAAGCTAGACATTTCTCTGACGCTTCCAGATATTTCACACACAGACCTAATGGCATGGTTCCTATGTGCCTTTCCTTTACTGGATACTCCTTGCTAAAGACATGGGTGAAATGAACTAAAATGAAAAGCTGTTTCTTCATTTTTAAAATGAAGGAATTTCTTTTTATGTTACGATTTGTACAAAAACCCCTTGGAGCAAAAACTGTTGAGAGAAGTACAGCACACAAAGAAAACTTCTTCATAAAGATACCATAAAATTAAAATACCCATCCTTTAATTGCATTTATAATGCAGTCTTATTAATTACAGTATTATTCACTAAAGTGCAATGATGTGGAGAAGTGTGGCATCTAAAAAGGGAATTTCATTAGCTTTAACTACACTAAACTGCCATAAACCGTTTTTGTTGTGTTACCAATCTACAGGAAATTACTGCCTTTTGTCTTTTTTTTTTCATGGAAAAATTCAGATGTAAATTATTAATGTTGGACAGCGTTAAAACTGAATAAATAAGTAAAAATTAAACCAAAAACATGTGCCTGTGTCCCAGAGTGCAAATTTATATAAATTACCATAAATCTACAGAATCCCTAAATACCATATCCGCGGCAAATTCGTATATCCAAATTCATAAACTTGAGAATTGATTAATACATAAAAAAAATCATAAATCAAAGTGCATCAACCTGAGAATTAATTATTAAATAAACAATAATTTCCAAATGATAACTTAACGTCCATCATTTTTAAAGTTCATATACAGTAAAATGTACTGTGCTCAAATTTAAAATGCGTTGGTAACCGTGCACAAGGATTAAAAGTGTCCGTGCCTTCAGTAATTCCACCATAGAGTGCATTTTAAATGGGTGCCACAAATCTATACTAACAATTCCCCAAACAGATTATCCTCATCAGCATTCTAAAAATACCAGGGTCCACTTTCCTCCAAAAGACTTCAACCTTTACGGCTAATTCGTCTTTCTCATCTGTGTCACAATCATAATGGAGAAACCCAGAAAGGAAAGAAAGCTTCTATCGTGTAAAAAAGTTTGATTTAAAAGCATAAAAATAACTGCACTTAAGATTCACAGTGTCAGCCCGAGACTAGGGAACATATAGCTTGTGGTATTACTATAATGCTAAGCTGGCTCCAGTTACCAACCACAGGCTGCAAGCTTGGCTAGCGGCATGCTTGATGACATCATGTCCAAACGGCCCCTACTTGTTTCATTCTGACATCTTCAAGAAGCGATATTCAAGATGTCAGAGATCGTTTATAACACACTTTTCAGGATAGCACCTATTCATTTTATGAGAGTCTGGTGGTGCAAATTTTTTTGAGAACACTATTAATATAATACAGCAAATTTGTTCAATGCTACTAGTATATTAAGAACTAATGTATTTATTTAAATTGATATCAGTCTGTTCCAGGCCATTCTAACTATTGTCCATCAAGGTGTATATAAATGAGCAATACTGGTAGACTTTAGGTAGCATAACTATGCTTGTCTTCTAATACTCTCTTTTATTAAATGATAGGACTCTGAACCCTAAGCCTATGCTGTATACAGGCTGGGATTAACCTTTGCACACTGCCTCATTTATCTGTCAGGGCCTCTGTGATCAGAAGAGCCTTTGTGACCTGTAGGATAGGGCTTCATGCCATGAGGTGGTAGTGCTTGATTTCTGCTTGGAGAGGAGGTGGCCCTGTGTACATCCAAAGCCTAATATCCAGTGTCCTTTGGTGCATAGGAACAGATTTAAAAACAGATACCAGTAATGTTAGTCTAACACATTCTGTCTGCCTGCTTGCTTGTTTTTCACTGTATAACTATTGGTACACAAAGAGCAGTTGATGAAAACCAAGCTTTTTAAACTGATGTTTTATGGGCTTGCTGGAGAAACCATGTAAATATTTGTTGTAGAAGTGGTACTATATAAATATTGTTTGTTTGTTTTAAAAAGGCGGTGCTAAATTGCTCAGCATCTTATGAAAAGGCGTTTTGGTTGGTTTTGCCATGTTTTTCTTTTTCAAACTGTTCCAACATAATGTGGAATGGGGAAAAAGTTAATGGTAAACTTTTACTTTGAACTTTAGGACCCATTCACACTTGTGCAACTTGTCATGCAACTTTGGACATCAAAGTTGCATGTCAAGTCGTTCCCCATGTTTTCCAATGATAAATATTCATATATGCACGACTTAAAGTTGCAGTGACTTCAAAGTAGTTCATGCACTACTTTGGTCCAACTTTCATGCAACTTGTGAGTGCCATAGAATTAAATGCTACCACTCAGAAGTTGCGTGAAAGTCGTACCTGAGTGTTATACAATGCAACAGTTGTCCATTATCAGTGGTCAAAGCCACAGTCATATCCAAGTTGCACCCATCCAAAGTTGCACTCCAAAGTCGGCACAACTTTGGAGTTGTACAAGTGTGAATGGAGCCTTTGGCCTCTTTCACACGATTGGCCCACTCAGATCCGGCTGTCCCTTTTTCAGGTGGATCCGAGCGGGCCACCCATTGACTTTTATTGGCCGGCGGATGTCAGTGGAGATGTGTCCGCTGACACCCGCCTGCCATCCCATCTAAAAAGATCCGCTCAAAACAGACTGATGGCAATATGTTTGCCATCAGTCCAGCGGATGGGATGAAAACAGACATGCAGTCCATTTTCATCTGATCTGCCTATAGAGAACAGCAGGGCTCTGACAGGTCCGTCCCTGCACAGTGAGCAGAGACGGACCTGTCGTCCGCCAGCTCAGTGGAGATCAATGGAGCGATCTCCCGCTGAGCTAGTGGAGCCCGTCCAGCAGATCTGCCACATGTGAAAGGAGACTTACCGTTCTGCTAAATTTAAAAAAATCCTGTTATTGTGATGTTCTTTTATTCCGGCTTAGCAATTATACCTTGGAGTAAATATCTAGTTATGTAGGAATTTGCATATTTGTTTTTATCTTTTTTCTTTTTGCCTCCTCCTGTTTCCAGGTCTGCATCTATATTAAATACTTTAAAGCCGCATTGCAGCTAGCCAAAAACTTAAGTGACATCATCACTGTGCTGTACATAGCATGTACAAAGAACAGAACTGTGGGCAGGGTTCATAAACTCCACCCACAATAGGCTGTCTGCAGAAGGTTTTCAGAGGGAATGCAAGACCTGGAGGCTCCTGTAGCGGGAACGTGCAGAAGTTGTTTCATCCCAGATCACTGAACAGATCTGGAAGAAATACACACATAGCACCAGGATCCATGGAAGAATACACGTCTCTTGGATTAATCAATTGTTTAGCTTGTAGTTCAGCTTTAGGTAAAAGGGGATATACATGTATACAAAGATATAGCTTTGGAGCATACTTGGGTTTTTCTGTTTTTCAGCTAATATTGAAACCTTTTACCATTAACCATCTTTATTTTGCTGGAGGATCTCTAAAAAGGCGTAACTTGACTATACCTGTCAATCATCAAAAAATAACCCTTGGATTCTGATAAAAATCTTTACCAGTAAAGCCACAAAATCTGATTTTTAATGTGTTACATTGGAATGAATACATGGTTTCTGCATTAAGTAACATTTTTCTTTTTTATTTAGAGCATGCTTGGAAGAGGCGGTTAGGATCCCTGTGTCCTTTATGTCCACTCACTGTGCAGTTACAGGGAGAAGAGCATCTGAACTATTAACGTGAGGCCACAAAGATGATCACAGATGAAGACAGAAATTACATTAAAAACAATAATGAATTCAAGATGCCACTGGATTCTTATTGGAACACACTTCCATCCTTACAACAAAGTCCTTAGATTTCCAAACTGATGTTCTGTACATGCATTTATTATACACAGATATTCATGTTTTCTGTAAACACCTTACCCGATAGGCTCCCCACTTCCTGTTCTACACTAATCTAAAATTTTTGCTTTTAGATAATGAAAATCTGTTAATTTGCCTCTGTTGATGTCTCTTATTTAGATTTTTGCAGCCACTCTGTTATATCCTATTGTACTGGACAGTTTGATATCAGTACCCGAGTTCTGAACTCTATTTTATTCCTGAGTTCCTAATAAATATATATTTTCTGATTTGACATTCTGTTTTCAATGATTTCTTATGTTGGTTTCCTTGTTTCTAGAATAAAATTATTACTTGGTGAATGCTTTCTCTGTCAAACTATGTATAGCAAACCTTCTTTTTTTTTTTTTTTTTCTTTTTAGTTTTTGATAAAGTAACCTTGTCGGGTTTATTTCCTGTACCATCGGGCAAAATTTGACTTTGCTTTCTGTCCGAGGTGCATCAGGAAATGAGTGAAAATCTTTGAGAACAAGTGTTAGAAGATTTCCCTTCATTTTCTTTCTCAAAAACAATGGTCACCAGCAGAAATGGTGTGTAAATCCCCCCAATAAGGTAGTCAGACAGCAATAAAAACTTGACAATGTCATACCCCTTCCTCTCTCTATCCAAAACTAGATATAATTTAACCCATTTCAAAGCCTTGTTATATAATGTATGTTGAAAAAATGCAAAGGTAATATGTAGCTTCCTAGAGACCAGACAGAATCAAGTAAGTTTGAGTCAGTTGATCTGCTTTAACCACTTTCCTACCAGCTCATATATGTCAGCAAAGTGGCTCGTTCCCACGAATCGCTGTACCGTTACGTCAGCTCTTTTAAGAGCCATAGCAGGCACGAGAGCCAGAATGAGAATTTGTGTATGTAAATACACAAATCCCCATTCTGAGAGGAGAGACAGATCTGCTGTTTGTAGTAATTATGAACAGCGATATGTCTCCTCCAGTCAGTCCCATCCCCCTCCACAGTTAGAAACACGCATGAGGGAACACATTTAACCCCTTGAGCGCCGCCTAGTGTTGACCCCTTCCCTACCACTGACATTTACACAGTAATCAGTGCTTTTTTTTATAGCACTGATAGCTGTATAAATGTCAGTGGTTCCAAACAAAAGTCTCAAAAGTGTCCGATCTGTCCACCGCAATGTCGCAGTTCTGCTATAAAACGCAGATCACCGCCATTACTAGTAAAAAAAAATGCCATAAATCGATCCCTATTTTGTAGACACTATATTTTTGAGCAAACCAATCAATATACCCTTTTTTTGATTTTTTACAAACATTTTTTAAACAGATGAAGAAATTCGTTTTTTTGGGGGGAAGGGGGATATTTATTATAGCAAAAAGTAAAAAATTGTATTTTTTTCAAAATTGTTGTTTTTTTTTTTTTTTGTGATCAAACACCACCAAAAGAAAGCTCTATTTGTAGGGAAAAAAAGGACATCAATTTTTTTTGGGTACAATGTTGCACGACTGCGCAATTGTCCGTTAAACGACGCAGTGCTGTATCTCAAAAAATTTCCTGGTCATTAAAGGTAAATCTTCCGGAGCTGAAGTGGTTAATCTTTGACTCTTCAGACTAAATACAAAATTATGTGTGGAAGGTAGGTTGTGTCAAGATATAAGTTGACCAATCGAAGCTTAATAAGATCTACAGCAAGCATAATCGTCTTGTGATTATGGTTCATCAAGAAGTCACCATTGAAGGATGTTTATTTTTTGGGGCTTTTGGATATCATTCAGAAAATAACCATCTGGATGGGTTTCCAGGAACTTGCTTTGCCACAGGTTCTCCAAATATAAATCATATGTTTCAGTAGTCATCAGAATTATTCATGCAATAATCAGTAAGATCAGCCGTTAAATGCCCTATAATACTTAACCCCTTCAGATCCGCGCTATAGCCAAATGATGGCTACATCACGGACCTACTTTGGCGGGAGGCCGTCAATAGATGTTCTCCCCTTTTGCACGCTCTCCGCGTGCCCCCTGCAGGTACAGGCATCATCCAGATATTGTTTTTTAGAGCCGGCGATTCTGAGCTCAATAAGAACAATCATAGCAGCTGTTTAGCCGCTTGATCATTCTTAGTCGGGATGGGATGTCCCCCCCGCCCCCCTTTGGTGCTTCTCCGGGCTGTTCCGTGCGAGAACGAATTGGTCGGCATCAGAAGAGAGGCATAGAGATTTCCGAGGGGACGAATGGTCCCTGGCAATCTCTATGATCCTCGGAGGCCCGGGCGTGATGTTATGACCCCACATCTCTCCATAAAAGGGACCTGTCACGCACCATTCCTATTACAAGGGATGTTTACATTCCTTGTAATAGGAATAAAAGTGATCAAAAACAATTTGTTAAAGGGAAAGTGTAAACAAAACAAAAAAATGTAAGTGCCCCCATCCCGTGCTCGATTGCAGAAGCGAACGCATACGTAAGTCCCGCCGGCATATGTAAACGACATCCAATGGGAGTTATCACCGCAAATGTTAGAGCAAGAGCAATAATTCTAGCACTAGACCTCCTCTGTAACTCTAAACAGGTAACCTTGATTTGAGATTTTGATTTACCGAAGTTTGGCGCCATACCACGAGTGCGCAATTTTAAAGCGTCACATGTGAGGTATCTATTTACTCTGCGTAACATCATCTGTCACATTATACACAAAAAAATGGGCTAACTTTACTGTTTCGTTTTTTTATTCATGAAAATAGTTTTTTTCCCCAAAAATCGTGTTTGAAAAATACCGTGTGACGTAAAATGACCACCATTTTATTCCCTAGGGTGTTTGCTAAAAAAATATATAATGTTTGCGGGTTCTAATTCTCTAGCAAAAAAATGATGATTTTTACATGTAGGAGAGAGAAGTATCAGAATTTGCTTGGTATGGAAGTGGTTACATTTATGAAGACAGATTATTTAAATGTTACAACAAACTAAGAAAAAATGTTTTTTTTTTTTTTTTTTTTAATTTAGGTATAGTTTTATTCATTTTTCATTTTCATATAGCAAATACAAAAAAACAGTGGTGATTAAATGCCACCAAAGTAAAGCTCTCTTTGTGTGAAAAAAATTATATACATTTTATTTGTGTACAGTTTTTTTGCATGACTGAACAGTTGTCAAAGTAGCACAGTGCTGAAGAGCAAAATATCCCCTGGTCATGAAGTTGATAAAACTTTCCAGAGGTCTAGTGGTTAAAATCACAATTTGTGAGTTTATTATTAGTCATACCATTTAGGAGTGATCTACCTAGAGCAGATGTAGAACAGTTGCCCACAGCAGCTTATCATGTTCATTTGTTGGAGCTTACACGCTACCTATGTATTACATAAAATATATACTTTAACTTCCTCAGAGAAATCAAAATCATTAGCAGCGTTTCACAAAAAATATTTAAATAGTCCCATAAGGCAACCCCCTAAGTATTGCACTTACAAGATACAAAAAAGTTCAAAGCATGTAAACAAATTGGGTCACACTTCAGACTGTGTATACACTCTCACCGCTCCTCAGATAGACTCGTCAAGGTGATTCCCGAGTTGAGCTGCACAGTCATTGACTGACCTAGTAGCTGCGTGGTCATGCTAACACGTTTCGTCATCAACCTCATCAGAGGGCTACCTATTTATTGTGAAAAAGGTGCAAGCATAGCTGGTAATAAAGAACACAAACGAAGTACATACAGTAGCTAGTGCTTGCTGTCCTCTTATGTGCTAGTTCCTGGCTATCATGCTGAATTGGTGGCTTCAGTGTTTTCTAGGGCAATGACCTAAACATGTATGCAGATCAGGATTTCTGACTTATTACTAACTGACTATTAGGGTTCATGCACCCGCAGCTCAAAAAAAAGCTGCTTTTATTTCAGCTAGAAAAAGCTTGTGCTTTTTTGTGCACGTTTTTTAGAGTTACTTCAAGCTCCTTTGAGCTTTTTTGAGCATAAGCATTTTCTTAACCACAGTATAAACCAAACAAAAAGCTGGAGCAAACGTTTTCGAGCTTCTTTGAGCTCTTTTGATCGCTTTGGGGCACTAGCTCTTCTCAAACTCGAGTTTGGTGGGGTCTTTTTCTACTTGTAGGAGCATATGCCTGAAAAAGCGCATGCATGGACACAATGGCTAACATGGAGGGGAGTTTCCAGGCAGAAAATATAAGCGCTCAAAAGCATGTAGGAGCCGCTTCTTTGAGCTGCAGTGTGCATGAGCCCTTACTGTGGGGCAGCAAGATGTAAACAAGTTCAATACAATTGCTGACAATTACAGCTACAACAGCATAAAAAAAGAGTACCAGTTTTAACAACATTTAAATGAGGTACCTATGGCCTATCAAATTGGAGAGAAGAATGGACTTTCATGGTAACGTACAAAAGGCTTAACATACACAAAATAGATATAAATATGAATTTTATTACAAGACTATTAAAACATTTTAAAATAGGCACATTTTCTTGTGGCCTAAACGCTCTAGAAAACCATAAATGGAGTGACCTCTGGACCATTGTCAGCTTTAACAAATGCCATCTGTGTATTTAATCAACATGTTTCGCAGGGAGGACCGCCGCTTCTTCAGGAGCTTATTACATGAAGTTATAGAGCAATCATCACATTCAATACCGGAACATGGTCAAAAGGCATAGACTCAATAGTAAGTCTGTACCGGCAAATTCAGGAGCCAAAACGCATATTCTCCATCTAATAAACGGTGCAGGCCCGATCGGCGCCTCTCAAAATCAAAACTGGATCATGACAGGGAAGATCTCTTTCAAAAACTGACCGCTGTTAGGCTCAGTATAAAGAAGATATGGATGTGTCTATGTTTTTTTTTTTTTTTTTTAACAGTAAAGAGGTGTTTATTTCGAAATAACAAATACATACAATGCATGAACAGATTCAAGGGTACAAGTATACATGTAGTCATAGTAAGAAAAATACAGTCAACTGCATTCTGGATAGTAGACTCATAGGGTACATAGCAATCAAGAACAGGTGCTACAGTATGTTCTACCTTGTCAAGGGGGTGGGTCAGAACGCTCAGGAGGGGAAGGTCAGTTCGGGGGGGGGGTGGAGCCCCCCCGTCCCGGGGGGGGGGGGACGCGAGGGGGAAGAGGGGAGGGGGGGAAGAAGGGAGGGCTGGGAGGGGGAGGGAGAGGGAAGGGAGCCAAGGACTATGACCTCAGTAGGGCTTCAGGTATCTCCTAGGACTCTAAAGATCTCAGACCAGTTCTGCATCTAGAGGGTCGCCTGCCACTCTGTCCATCCAGGGGGACCATATTTTGTCGAATTTGGCCGGGCAGTTTCTACTTTCGTACATGATTTTATACAGCGGTAGGACCCTGTTGACCGTGTTTTCCCAGGTCTCTCTAGTGGGGACCTCCTCCCCCCTCCATTTCAACAGGATTTCCCTTCTGGCATAGAATAGGAGGAAAGTCATAGCTAATTTAGTGTACCTGTCCCCCTCCATGTCCCCCAGATAGCTAAGGAGAAAAAAGAGGGGGTCCATAGTCAGACTGATCCCATAGACCTCTTCCAAGGTCCCTGCGACCGCCTGCCAGTATGACTGGCGTTTCGGGCAGGACCAGACCATATGAATAAACGTGCCACTATCCTGTTTACATCTCGTGCAGAGTGGGCTCAGGGAGGGATAAATATTGGCCAGCCTATGCGGGGTGTAGTAGGCTCTATGTAGGAACTTCAACTGAATAAAGTGGTCCCTGGACGCAATCATAGAGGGGATATATGTGGAGACCAGATCCTCCCAGGCCTCCTCAGTGAGGTCCGGGATGTCTGCCCTCCATTTATTGAACAAGTTCGTCGTGTTCGTGTCCTGAGCCACCGTGAGATAGAGGTAGAGGGAGGACAAGGGTTTCCCCATCGCTCCTGAGGTGAGCAGTCTCTCTATGGAATCTGAGTCAAGGGCAACAGTATCTGGGAATTGTGGGATGTGTCTATGTTAATATAGAGTTCTCAAACGTATTATGCATCAACGGTACACCTTTCAGAAAATCGCAAAGGCATAGGTAAAGGGAGTAGTCAGGTTTACATCCAGTGCATGTCTCTCATACACTACCCTGCAATCCAGAAAGGAGACCATCCCATGACCACAGCTACAATAGCAACCATGAGCTTGTTTATAAGGTCTAGTGTAAACACTGGTGTCCATCCATAAAGAGTACCTGTCACTCTATTGCTATCACATTAGGGGGCTTTTCAGCGATAATAACAAAATTTAAGTATTAAAAAATAAAATGATAAAAGAAAAATGTAAAAAGAAAAAAGACTGCTGTGTCCCCACATACATGTACCTAGAATGCATGTGTGTATGTATATGCATATATTGCCCAAATAGAGCCAGGCAAATAAAGAGAAACAAAGTACAGATCTGAAAATTATTATTGCCGCAGTAAACGCAGTGCATGTACCTGAATTCAGCTCGCTATTGGCCTCTTGCACCAATAGATCTGACTTCACTTTATTTTTACATACTTGTTCTGGGTCAGCAACTCAGAAATAAACACACAGACAACCAGGCAACTATCATTTTCAAAAGGAGAGCAGCCACGTCAGCCTCCATAAGTCTTTACATATTTCATTTAACACAAGCTACGTTTGTGCTTTTTTTTTTTTTTTTTTGGATTTGTTCCCTTAATGCTGCATTTCCAAAACCTTTGGAATAAGGACAGCTAGGCTTTATGGTCTGTCTGGTTATTTTATTGCCTTTCTCAATGGCCATTTCTAGCTCTTCTATTATATTTGTGGTTCTTGCTTACTTAAATTCTGTTATCTTTTCCCACAAAATCAATAACTGTCCCCTGGATGTTTTATTGATGGTATTAGGGTAAATGATCCAAAAACTGAGTGATGTCCTTTGCAGTTTCATGCCCTCTACAAAACAGAAAACCACATTACAATTAAAATGAAGAAATATGTTGTAGCATTCTGTCCTGTGTTTGATAGGCAGAATATTGCTAATGTTTTTCATTTTCAATAAAATCATACAACATCAAAAAGATATTTATTTGATATAATAATCATAGAAGAGTTCTGGTATGATTTGCATTTCAAGCCTGCATGAATAAATTCCTGACATCACAATATACAGCAATGGTATACATTTTCACCTTTCGTTCCTTACCAAAGATGAGGTGATGTCATCAAACTGCTGGAGACAGGAGAAAGCATTTCCTCAATTTGAATTCACAAACACTTGCATGAAGTAAAGTATTTGATGCCCTCTTATCAGACATTTTAAAGAACGAGACTGGGCATACCTGCAGAAGCTTCCACAACGTTCCTTTCATTGGCAAAGCTCTACCACTTCTGTATCTATAATTGTCAGAGGTTGCTGCTAATACACATGCATTCCTATTGGACCTTCACAATGATAGGCAGCCTTATTGGCCAATAGGGTCTAAAGGTAGAAACAGGGCTGGCAAAATTTAGCAAGAATAGCCAAAGACTTAATTTTCTAAAAGAACTGAAATTTAGCCATCAAAGGCAAGGTTTTTGGAGGCTGCTGGTGCATGCAGCAGTTTTTTTCCCCAACAGAGGCTCTTTGAATGCTGAGCTGCAAGAGCAATTGGCAAAAAGTGAGGGTTAATCTTTTAAACATAGACTCAGATAGCTGTAAAAACCTGGCCAAAGTTTTAAATGTACATACACTTTAACCACTTGCCTACTGGGCACTTTCACCCCCTTCCTGCCCATGCCAATTTTCAGCTTTCAGCACTGTCACACTTTGAATGACAATTGAGCGATCATGCAACACTGTACCCAAATTACATTTTTATCATTTCTTTCCCACAAATAAAGCTTTCTTTTGATTGTATTTGATCACCACTGGGTTTTTTATTTCTTGTTAAACAAATGAAAATGGACATTTTGAAAAAAAAATTTTATAACATTTTGCTAACAGGTTATTTTTCTCCTTCACTGATGTGCGCTGATGAGGCTTCACTGATAGGTGGCACTAATGGCCACTGGTAGGCGGCACTGATGATGAACACTGAGTGGCAACACTGATTGGCGGCACTGGTGGGACTGCACTGATAATCTGGACACTGATAAGTGCCAATGTCCCTTTAACACTAGCCGGTTTTCATCTCTCTTCAAAGAAAAGCCAATAGCCGACTTGTGTTTACATCCTGTGATCAGCTGTCATTCGCTGACAGCTGATCACATGGTAAAGGACCTGTCATTGGCCCTTTACCCCGATCTGTGATCAGCTGAGTCCTTTGGGCTCTGCAATCACAGAGTGCGCCACAGGGGGCATGCAGGCAGCGCGATCATGGGAGGATGTCAATAGACGCCCTGCTGGCAAAGTAAGTCCACGCTGTAGCTGTCATGCAGCTATGGCGCAGGCAGCAAGGAGTGAAAGCTGAATTTTAGGCAGATATAAAAGGCACAAATTATTGCAGCTATGTAATCATTATTACAACATTAAAATATTTTAAGTACCCAAATCTAAACTGGTATCAGCCTCATTTAGTCCCTGTACAGCAGGGCTGTAGTGTGAGGGGAAGAAGCAGAACAAGGAGCTAATCAGTTCATGTGCTGTCAAGAAGCATGCATATAAGAGAAAGCAGGGTGCCTGGGAGATAAACTCATCACTGAGCTGCTTCTCCTTTCACTGTCCAGTCTCAGGCCCTGATGAGCTGTTTATTTTTATCTTGTAATTTTTGGCTGGAATTCTGCTTTAAGTGTGTTCATGTTTCTGTACATGTTTGTTTTTAAGAGAAAAATAAAATTATTCAAAGTACAGACCCAGTATAATAAATGTACTTCCTATTAATAGTGACAGAATGGAAACTAAACTGGTCTGCTGTAATTTTAGGTGAAACGTATCATTACCTAAGGGTAAACTACTGTGCTAATTTTAAGGACATATCTGGTCTATAAAGTATAGGTTGTCCATGGGCTCATTGATTGCCATGGGCAACATTTTTTATTTTGTACAATTTGATAAATGAGCCCAAGTAGGTATATAGGATTGCTGGGTTATTCACATTTTCAGCAACCTATTTATTTCTAGCATAAAAGTACCAATGCACATTCTATATATGTTGCACTGTACAAAGATGTTTACTACCAGCCAATTGTGGGTGGGAGATGCTTTTCTTAAAATGGATCTCTGTCTATATTTGAAAATAGTTAATTCTTCTGGTCATTTAGTACATTTCATTCAAACCAGCTCCCACACATAAGTAAAGGCAAATGAGCCTCCCACACTTTCGTGAGTGCATTTTGCATCTTTACTCTGATCTTTAAAGAATAAAGTGGAGTGGGAGAAAGTGTCAAGGATTTGCATTGCATCCTGTTATTTTGTAAAGCACTGTGCAAACTGTTGCCGCCATTTAAATCCTGTATAATATTATTAATACCACTGTTGCCATAGAAGCAACACAGCTGCTCACAAGGTAATAAATATTTTCAACATGGTGCTGCAGACAGAATGCTTAGCCATTATTACGGAAAAAAAGATTGTGATAGCAGAGAAGTCACAGAAGAAACAAATAACAAAAACAACACTTTCCTTCTATCTCAATTGTTGTCATGCAGCCTGGAGATACCATTCAGTTGATGGGGGAGCGGAGCAGTGAAGGTAGTGTTCTCTTGGTCTTTTAAATTATAAACTTGCCAATAACACTCTATCAAATGGAATATACAGAGGTGCAAGTGACTGTCTAATTGAATATACAGTGTTTTAATCTATTTATCTTACCTTCATTAAAAACTAACATAATACTAAACATACTTACCGTATTTTTCCGTGTATAAGACGCTATTTTTTCCTTAAATAATAGCCTGAAAATTGAGCGGCGTCTTATACATGATCAGTTAGCCTGGGAGACAGCCGCGCAGGAGTGTCGCTGCCCATAGCTTGTCAAACGACTTCCTTCGATCACGAGCCGTATGTTACTGACGTCAGCTGGAGGTGGGGGTGGAGGTGCAGAGTATGCAGATGCGATCCCGTTGGAAGTGGAGAGTGCGCAGATGCAACAGGGACCGGAGTGTTCTGAGCCCAAGATGTCAGAAAATAGGTAATAAAAGTACGGTAAGTGATTGTCTTACTCTGAAAAATTCAAACCAAATGTAGCCAGCTATGCAAAAGAGCATGGGAATAGAGCTGCAGAGAAACAGTTTCTCCCTCCACTGAGTGTATGATCAGACAGTGGAGAAAACAGGAAGAACAACCCCTGCATAATATACTGGTATTTAACCACCTGATTACTGTGCACTTAAACCCCCCTCGTGACCAGACCAATTTTTCAGCTTTTGGTGCTGACGTACTTTGAATGACAATTGCGCGGTCATACAACACTGTACCCAAATGAAATTTGTATCATTTTTTTCCCACAAATAGAGCTTTCTTTTGGTGGTATTTAATCACAGCTGGGGTTTTTATTTTTTGCTAAACAAACAAAAAAAGATGGAAAAAAAAATAAAAAATCATGTTTAATAGTTTGTTATAAAATTTTGCAGACAGGTAATTTTTCTGCTTCATTGATATGCGCTGATGAGGCGGCACAGGTGGGCACTGATAGGCTGCACTGGTTGGCACTGATAGGCTGCACTGGTGGGCACTGATAGACTGCACTGGTGGGGACAGATAAGTCTGTACTGATGGGGACAGCAAAGATGGCACTGATGGGCACGGATGGGTGGCACCGATGGGCACTGATGAATGACACTGATGGGCACTGATAGGTGGCACTGATGGGCACTGATAGGTGGCACTGATGGGCACTGGTAGGGGACACTGATGAGCACTGGTAGGTGACACTGATGAGCACTGGTAGGTGACACTGATGGCAGGAGACCTATATTTAGGTATCTACCTTACATATAATTTCACATAAGAACAAAAAACATGCTCCTTTTTTAAACGGGAGCTGGAGAGTTGGAATAATCCTACTGTTACATGGTTGGGCAGAATCAATATTATAAAGATGAATGCTCCCCCTAGAGTACTGTTTTTTTCTTTGGATGGTACCCATTGCCCTCCTCAAGTATCTAGAACCAGGCTACAAACTTGTCACTAGATGGCCTCTTACTAATTCACGCAATGTACCCATCTACACGAGCGACCTGTTGGAGATGTGGTTATCCTCCATATTTTCTGTTTCTGTCCAATTGTCCAACCCTTTTGGATGAGGGCGCATAATATAATTAACAAATTCCCAGATTGGGTAGTTACCGATTCACCTTCTTACTCCCCTTTACATCATAATGACATCCCTCATTAGGCAAATTTTAAGAAAGAAGGGGCATGCATACACTTTAAGGAGAACAATGGGTCTTTCATCTCAGTGGTAACAGCTCATATCCATACCAGGGACTATCAGCAGCAGGGGTTCTGGTGGTAATAGGTGCTTTTTCCTCTTCACCTAGTACACTTCCAAGCGATTCACAGGTGGACAGTTCACATAGCTATATTGGACTATAAGGCACAGCACATCCCTCCAGCAGTTCAGCAGCTGTTGATTGACTTCTGTGGAAGACTACCTATAGTAAGCAAAAGTATTTTTCATTTAGTCACTGTTGCAGATACTGGCATGCTGGGAGCTTGTTAAAAAGTGATGCAAATTTTTGAAGAACCATCCAAAGACAGGTAAATACAACTTTACTGCACTACACCCTATACTAGTCATTTTTTATTTTTTTACTTCTCTACTAGTTATTGTGCTATACAAAGAAAATACCAAAACTATTATTTTTGTATTAGTTATGGGTTTGCTATTTTGCACGTTCCATTTTTTGGAGCACTAGGCAAAACCAGTACCAGGGCTAATAATATATTTTTTCCGCTTTCCAAAAAAAAAGAAAGGGGCACATTCGATTATCGAATTAATGGCAAAGGCGATATTGTCTGTAGATGGAATAATAACAGTGTTGTCACTGTTGCCTTATCTGGTGCTGGTATTGATTCCCTGTGTCTTGTCAGTTTGTCAGTTTGTCCAGCAGCCAAACATGATAAAAGTGTATTACTAGAAGTCAATGGATTTTCTTGAGTTTCGTCGTCATGTGATATGCCATTATCTGGAGACTCATGGTCATTGTCCAGAACCTGGCTGAAGAGGAAGACCTATGGCATGAATCATCTGATAGTCAAACAGTGAAAGCAAACGTGGTGTGCTCAATGTCATAAGAACACCACTTTTCAATGTGAAAAATGTGATGTTGCCTTACAGGTGAACTGTTCTGTTGAATATCACACTGAATAACAGGTGTCACCACCTCCTGAGACAAGAGACTTGATTTAATACATTATATACAATGTAGCAGTGGTTTTGCCTCTTGTTCCTTGAATTTTTCTAGGTAAGGTATATGAATTTAATGCGCATATTCAAAAAATGACAACCTCAGGCATTAATGGTTTAACTTACCACACGCTGATTTTATGGAAGGTAATTAAAATGATGTACTGTTTGTAAAAAGTCAAGTGCTTGGTTAATTTACAGTGAATTTATGAGGAGATAGAAAAGACTAAATATTGTTTGCATTTGACTGCTATTAAGTCCTGACTGTCCTCCAGACCTCTTCATAATTTAATGGCAGAAGACCAGGAAAGTGGCAGATAGATGGGCAATGGCCATTGATACTACCAATCAACTATAGAATCCCGGCAGAGAAAAAAAAAGCTTATAGAAAATTTGTGCAGTAAATGTATTCTTTTAGCAATGTAATCAACTTCCAGGAGTGCCATAACTCTTTCTTCTGCAGACAATCTGGTATAACCTTCAAAGTACTAAGAAGACATGTATAAAAAAAGAAAAGTAAAAACCAGGTCAAAACCATGTGGTTTGTATAGATACTAAAGCTCTGACGAGATTAGTGAAGCCGAAGGACCCATGCTTCCCTGGTCCCTTAACACATTCACAAGGTATACAATGTAGAAACTTGGCAACATGTCACAATTTTTAATCACAATTTTTAATCAACCATTTTAACAAATTTCTTATACGCAATGTACTGATTTTCACATGTTCTACGAGAAACTAAAATGCTCACATGTAGTCTGGCCTAAATGCAAACTTACTGTTCTGTCTGTCTATCTATCCTATGCAATATTTCAATGAAAAAAAGGAAAGTGAGACTTCGAATGAGGCTATTGATATGTGGGGTTGAGATAATTAAAAAGTATATTTAATTAGCATATTGAGTCTGACAATACATAGCAATGATGCACATAGTAGAAAAGGTTTAATATGTATACACATACATACGTGGTGTTTACTCCATGAATACATTACATATACATATCAAAGGGACGGCATATAAAATTGACAAGAGATGTAATGTGGATAAAATTAATTATTGCAGATTCATATATGTACACGTCATCTAAATGGCACTATGCAGTGTAATTAATGGTAAGAAACACAGTATAATCATTTGGTTGTAGATAATGAGTCTAAGTAGGTTCCTATCAGTGGGCATGAGAATGCATCCTAAAAGTCCGAAGCATTTTGTGGATAATACCACACTTCAGGGGCAGATGCATGCGACTCTTTAAAAGACAACAAAATATGAGTAAACCAGTACGATCAAACGTTATACCCCTCAACGGGGAGGATGTGTACAAGAGAAAAGGGAGAGAGTTACTCACCCCTCTGAGTACTTACATCATGATAAGTCTGGAAAATGGGGGACAAGGAATCAGAGGCTGTCCCAATTGTCTGTACCGGGAGCTATGGAGCCCGCAGGAGAGGGACCGGGTGCACAAAACATCCCCAAGGAAAACGAAAGCCAAAAATCCAGGTAGTGGTATGAGTTGGCTTCATATCTAAAAATATATATATATATTGGGTGTACTATAAATATTCTATATTGTGGGAAGTAGCTAGAGCCCAATGCCAAAGTGCAGGTGGACAAGGGAATGTGAAAAGAAGAAATGTGTGAAGAGAGAAAAAAGATCAGAAATGAAAAAGAAAAAAGGAGAAAAAAAAGATCTCTGATCTTTTCTCTCTCTGATCATCTCTGATCTTTTTTCTTTCTTCACACACTTCTTCTTTTCACATTCACTTGTCACCCTGCACTTTGGCATTGGGCTCTAGCTACTTCCCACAATATAGAGTATTTACAGTACACCCAATATATATATATTTTTAGATATGAAGCCCACTCATACCACTACCTGGATTTCTGCCTATCGTTTTCCTTGGGAATGACGTTTTGTGCATCCGGTCCCTCTCTTGCAGGCTCCTTCCAAAGCTCCTGGTACAGACAATTGGGACAGCCTCTGATTCCTCGTCCCAGATTTTCCAGACTTATCATGATGTAAGTACTCGGAGGTATGAGTAAGGCCGCGTACACACGAAGGGACAATCCCGCGGGATTATCCTCTGGACTGAAGTCCAGCGGATAATCCCCTCGTGTGTAGGCACTGGCGGACTTTTTGGCGCCAAAGTCCGGCGGACCAAAGTCCGTGTGGCCCCCCCACCCCATAGCACCTTGTCCCCATGTTGATGAGGACAAGGGCCTCTTCCCGACAACCCTGGCCGTTGGTTGTCGGGGTCTGCGGGCGGGGGCTTATCGGAATCTGAGAGCCCCCTTTTATAAGGGGGCACTCAGATCCCGGCCCCCCACCCTATGTGAATGAGTATGGGGTACGATGTACCCCTACCCATTCACCTAAGGTGTAAAATGTAAAGTAAAAAAAACACCCACACTTTTGAAAAAATAGTTTATTGCGCTGCTCCGGGGATCTTCTTCCGTCTTGGGGGTCTTCTCGCCGGACTCCCCCGCCATTTACCAAGCTCTTTTACCGTGTGGGGGAAGTCCGGCTACCTTCTTCGTCGTCGCCGCCGTCGTCTGGGGGTCTCGATCCGCCTTCGGGGGTCTTCCGGGGTCTTCCGGGGGTCTCTTCTGTTCTTGCGGCGGTCGTCGTCTTCCGCGCCGCCGGCGCCGCCTTCTTCTTCTTGTCCTTCTTCTTGTTCTTCTTCTTCTTCCGATGTTGACCCGATGCTCTCTCTGCCCGGAATGCCTGTGCCGCGCTGCGCTGGGACTTATATAGGGGCATGGGTACAGGGTCACATGCTCATGTCACATGGTGACCCCGCCCCCTTGCGATGTCACAGTCCCAGCATCCTCCGGGACTGTGACAACACAAGGGGGCGGGGTCACCATGTGACATGAGCATGTGACCCTGTCCCCATGCCCCTATATAAGTCCCAGCGCAGCGCGGCACAGGCATTCCGGGCAGAGAGAGCATCGGGTCAACATCGGAAGAAGAAGAAGAACAAGAAGAAGGACAAGAAGAAGAAGGCGGCGCCGGCGGCGCGGAAGACGACGACGACCGCCGCAAGAACAGAAGAGACCCCCGGAAGACCCCGGAAGACCCCCGAAGGCGGATCGAGACCCCCAGACGACGGCGGCGACGACGAAGAAGGTAGCCGGACTTCCCCCGCTCGGTAAAAGAGCTTGGTAAATGGCGGGGGAGTCCGGCGAGAAGACCCCCAAGACGGAAGAAGACCCCCGGAGCAGTGCAATAAACCATTTTTTCAAAAGTGTGGGTGTTTTTTTTACTTAACATTTTACACCTTAGGTGAATGGGTAGGGGTACATCGTACCCCATACTCATTCACATAGGTTGGGGGTCGGGATCTGAGTGCCCCCTTATAAAAGGGGGCTCTCAGATTCCGATAAGCCCCCGCCCGCAGACCCCGACAACCAACGGCCAGGGTTGTCGGGAAGAGGCCCTTGTCCTCATCAACATGGGGACAAGGTGCTTTGGGGTGGGGGGGCCGCACGGCCCCCCTTTCCCCAGGGCACCCCCCATGTTGAGGGCACGCGGCCTGGTACGGCTCAGGAAGGGGGTCGCTCGTTCGTCCCCACCCCTTTCCTGGCCTGCCAGGCTGCGTGCTCGGATGAAGGTCTGACATGGATTTGGGGGGAACCCCCACGCCGTTTTTTCGTCGTGGGGAGTCCCTTTAAATCCATGCCAGGTCACGGAGCTAGCGCGGCGGCATTTACTGCCTACGCTAGCTACGTAACCTGAAGTTACGTTCTAAATGAACGGACTGCTCCGTGTGTGGGCAAGTCCGTTCATTTTCAAAAGTCCCGCAGACTTTTGGCCGGCGGATTATCCGCCGGAGAAGTCCGTGCATGTGTGGGCAAGTCCACACGCTCGGAAAGTCCAGCGGACCCAGCTGGAAAGTCCGGCGGGATTGTCCGCTGGACTAAGTCCGCCGGCAAAAGTCTGCACGTGTGTACGCGGCATAACTCCCTTTTCGTTTGTACACATCCTCCCCGTTGAGGGGTATAATGTTTGATCAGTATGGTCTACTCATGTTTTGTTGTCTTTTATAGAGTTGCATGCATCTGCCCCTGAAGAGTGGTATTATCCATGAAACACGTCAGCCTTTTAGGATGCATTCTCATGCCTACTGATAGGAACCTACTTAGACTCATGATCTACAACCAAATGATTATACCGATAATGATTATACTGTGTTTATTACCAATGATTACACTGCATAGTGCCATTTAGATGATGTGTACATATATGAATCTGCAATAATACATTTTATCCATATTAAGTCTCTTGTCAATTTTATATGCCGTCCCTTTGATATTTATATGTAATGTATTCATGAGGTCAACATCATGTATGTGTGTGTATACATATTAAACCTTTTCTACTATGTGCATCATTGTTATGTATTGTCAGACTCAATATGCCAATTAAATATTCCTTTCTAATTATTTCACCCCCACAAATTAATAGCCTCATTCAAAGTCCCACCTTTCTTTTTCTCATACCTGAACCAGGGATGGAGGCACACACCGTGTACTTCATTTTACTTCATCCCTAAAAAAGTAGAAGTGCTCTACTAATGGATGCAAAATATTTGGATGAAGATTGAATAATAAGTTTGGAATAAGATAGTGACCATCTTGAAAACAAAGTCTCCTAATAAGGAAAATCTTCCAAAAAATGTGCATTCAAATTTACTTCCAGTACCACAGAAATTAACAGAGCGGTGGTGATGAAAGAGTCTAGTGAGGCAATAGTTTTTATTTTTTCAAGATGTACTGTATTTTTCCGCACCATAAGACACACTTTTCCCCCCCCCAGAAAATGGGGGAAAATGTCCCTGCGTCTTATGGAGCGAATACTGACCAGGTACCGCTCCCCTCCTCGTCGCTGCCGCATCAGAATATCGGCGCTCGGCTTCTCTGTGGAGGAGAGAGGACAGGATGTGAGCCAGATCCTAGCAGGGGCATACCAAGTAGGAGCGGGGGAGGCGGTCTGCCCCGGGTGCCAAAACATGGGGGGTGCCAGTGGCGTTGCTATGGCGGTCTGCACCCAGGTCAGTTGACACCCACCAGATGTGACACCATCACGCGGCGGCAAGAGCCCTGGCTGTTTTTTTTTTAGCCGGAACACCCCCGGCACCGTGATCTGGTCCAGTCTTACTACCTGCTCCTTCCACCGGCAGTTGCTGCTGATGTCCTCAGTCCTCCTTCCTAGCTGCTGCCCGGGTGTATCTGAGGCTGAGAGCCAGCCAGCCAGCGAGCGAGCCTGCCAGCCAGAGGGGGTTGTGGATTGTAACGGCAGTGTCCTCCACTGCCTGAGGTGAGCTGGTGATAAGGGGTGTGGGAGGTGTGGGCTGGCATGGTATCCACTGCCCAGTCACCTGAGCTGTTTTGATAGAATAGGCTGAAGGGGTATTTGTGTCTGCCCTGTCACCTGAGCTGATCTGGGAAGGGGGGGAGGTTGCTGTGTCAACCACCACCACCACCACCACCCAGGTATAGTGTAGCTGAGCTGATTTGATAGGGGGGTGGTATTACTGTGTCTCCACCACCCACCCATAGTAGTAGTATAATATTAAATATTTTAGGACACCATTTGGTTCAGAATATTTTTTTTCTTGTTTTCCTCCTCTAAAACCTAGGTGCGTCTTATGGTCAGGTGCATCTTATGGTGCGAAAAATACGGTATATCATAATTTTTCATTCCTGGCTCCACCCCCTCTGCCCTTCTGAGACCACTAGCTAATTTATAAATATCTATCAGTCTCTCTCCCTTTTGTTACATAAAAATCATTTGTTCTGGTATTGTACGAGAACATTTTTCATGTTTATCCCTTCAGATAATGTTGCATGAACTGTCGTGATCGGCTCTTGAACGATGTGCATTAACGATCAGATTATTGTACGATCACTTCGAAATTTGTATTTTTAGTCTGATTTTCTGATCGTGTGTACTAGACTTAAGTGTCAGGTCATAAGTTTTAAACTCTAGTTTGGCAAGTTAGAATGAGTTGCAGCTGTAGGATTTGTGACTGTTTTCTGTCGTTGATAAGGCCTTCATTTGTGGGAGACGCAGCAAACTATAGTTTGAACAATGTCAGCTACTGCATATCCTGAATGTTTATTTTCTTCTTCCTGTACCTTTTTGGCCATTTATTTTCATCACCACAGTTTCCAAGTCCTGATGAAAAGGGAATGCCAGAACCCCAAAACAGGTAGGATGGTTAAAAACCAACTTGGACTCTATAATCATTGGTGTGGGACTCTTGACAGGTTATGTTTATGACTGGGAGAATAAATTAGTATTTGGATGGCTTTGCTTTTAGGGCTTGTTCACATCTATGCACATCCTGGTTTAAATGCATTTTTTGCATGTGTTTTCAGTGCTAACACACATTGAAGCATAGTCTTGCTGAGCCTTGATATGTCTGTTTTAATGCACTTAGTGTTTTAGTGTTTTTTCCACAATTTTAGAGTAAAAGGTCTTCCTCTTCTGCATGGTTAAAGGGGTTGTAAAGGTTCGTGTTTTTTCACCTTAATGCCTCCTATGCATTAAGGTGAAAAAACATTTGACAATACCGGCCCCCCCAGCCCCCCCGCTTTACTTACCGGAGCCCGTTCACCTGCTGCGCTCGCCCACGATGTCTTCTCCGCTCAGTCATTGATTGGCTAGAGTGGGTGGATTGAAAGCAGCGCAGCCATTGGCACATGGTAGATTTGAGTGTCCTTATAAGAGTTTGTAACACATGTATTTTGTCTTTGTATTTTGTTTGTTATGTCTTTGCAAAACAGATGTGCTTTAGAGCAAGTATTTTTTACTTTTGTTTATTTTTTTATTTTTTTTTTGGGGGGGGGGGGGGGGGTATTTTTGCCTGAAATATGTTTGATGTTGTCAATGTGTGTTGTTGGTTGTTAGTTTCACTTTGATTTAATTGTCTGTGCTGCATTATTTTGCTAAATCTTCCTCAAGATGTTGTGACTACTAAATGTTTAAATCCTTAAGAAACTGTCCGTTTGTGGGCCCGGTACTTTTAACTCCTGTTAATTTCCTCTGCAAAATGGTCATACCTCAAAACCATTTTCTGTGTCTCAAATTAACATACATGTGTTTTTTGCTTTCCTTTCTCTTTTCCAAGTCCTGTTTTGTTGACCAATAGAATTTGTAGCAAATTTTATCATGTTTAATGTGTTTTGTTAACAATTTGCTTTGCAGATGCATGCTCAATCCAAGTAATGCATTTTACACCCACCCCAAACAATTTTCATGCAACAGATTTTACCAGCTGCAGCTTAACTAGGCTGATTGGCATGGAAAAGCAACAAAAGGTGTGATTTGTCTAAAAGCTACTTTCCCTAAATCCCCTTTCGCTTATACCAAATACAGGGATGGAGGCGCTTACCCACGCCTCATTTAAAGTCCCAAAACTCCCTCTCTTTACAAACCATTATAGGGATGTAAGCAGTTGAGAAATTGGATTAGCAGTGTTCCCCTACTATCCACGCCTGAGGTTCTCTCTCGGATATTTGCATGTCCCTTGTGGGATCTGTATACCTGGGATAGTCATATACTTTGTTCATGGTGTACGCATATATGGTTTTAACAATAATACTAACAGACGGCATTACAGGTATTGGTCTCATGGTGCCTGCACACTGGCTGTCTTTCCGCCAGTGTTGCATGGTATGCAGCATATGGGTAAGCGTCTCTGGGTTCAGGCTCACTCCGATTGTCACGCTGTTTGTTTTTCCACTTTGTTTTTTATTCATTTCATCACTATTTATCAATTTATCATATGCATATTATTTAAATAACCGTTTACCACTTCTTATGTATGCCACAACTTCCCCTCTCATTATCACCTCATAGAGAAGACACTGGGCCCATTAATTATTTATTCCTATAAAATTCATTACCGTTTTAAATCACTTATATATCTTAATATATATCAAATAAATATTTGTTCCCAGATACCCCTGTTTAAAGAGACATACACTATCACTGTTGTCAAATGGAGACCTTCCCTCTACCCAAGCGCTTTCCAATATCATCTGTTGCTGCAAGTATATATTATGCCGCCTCAGCTCCCGCAGTGAATTTTGTGCCTCTGACTCTCTTTATGCCGATTTTCACGTGTCGCACTCCTTGCCAGGGTTGGTAAGTGTGTCTGGTTAACAACCGTTACTACTATTTTTCCTAGTCTGTTCTATATAGTGTATGGCTTATCATATCCGTATATTTTACAGGAATCTGTCGCATCTGCTCCTGACGAGTGAGGAAACACCCACGAAACGCGTAGGGCTATACTTTGATGCCACAGCCATACCAATTACATTTTGATGATGCTACCAACACTAGACAGTACTACTATACCCATACCCAACCCTAACATAGCTGCCAGGCATGCCGTCTGTAGCATGTGCAGGTCATATTATTGTTTTAGATGCTACTATTTTGACCACCATGTATTCATTTAGATCATCTTTATCCATCATGCTTATATTTTGTGCATAATACACATGGTTGTATATATATGAAATCAATCTTTTGTTATATATTGTCATGAAATAAATACTTTTTTACTTTTACCTCTGCATTCTCAACTGCTTCATTTAAAGTCCCAAAATCCCCTTTCGCTTATACCAAAAGCTACTTTCCTATTGCCTTCATGGTAGCATATGCATGGGTTATGCGTATGCTGCCATGGATAGGCACCAGGAAAGTAAAATTACAGAGAGGTAAGTATTTAATTTTCCATTTTAGCGCAGAGGTTCTCAGCATCAGTCCTCAAGTACCCCTGACAGGACATGTTTTGGGAATTTATCTTAGCTAAAATGGCTGTCCAAAATACCAAGCCATTGACTCTGATTTAAAGCACCTGTACAAGATAAAGGAAAACCTGCAAACATGGCCTGTTGAGGGTATTTGAGGACAGGGTTGAGAAGCACTGATTTTGAGCACTGAGCTAAAATCTAGCTCAAGACAATCCTATTCTAATTGTGGGCATTTGAGGGAAACCAAGTGAGTGTTAGAACCCCTGCTTGTCTTTTTTATGTTGGGCTTTGTATCCCTTTTCTGAAAATTGGCTTCACTTCCTGTCACATGGCAAAACAGGAAGTGAGGGTGAAAACCTACCAATGTCTTTCTTTGGGGACACACAGGTCAATATAACTAATGTCCCCATTAGGCAAATAGCACTCTAGCACTTTGTTGTGTACACCCCAAATGATTAGGTATTTTGGGGTTTATTAAAGGCAAATCCACTCTGCAATACAAATGTACTCACACTAAATCAGAGGGGAAGCACTGGTGATTTTATCATCCAATCATGTAGAAGCAAAGATGCTGTTTTTTATTTTCCTTGCATGTCCCCCTCAGGTCTCCAGCAACTGCACTTCCAAGTGCACTTGTAGTGCAAAGTGGATTTGCCTTTAGTAAATAAACCCCAAAGTCCAAGATACCTAATAATTTGGGGTGTACAGAGCAAAATGCTAGAGTGCAATTTACCTAATGAGGAAACTATTTAGATTAACCTGTGTGTCCCCAAGGAAAGACATTGGTAGGGCTTTACCCTCACTTCCTCTTTGGCTATGTGACAGGAAGTGAATAAATTTGAAGGAGAAACTGGCAAAATTTGGGAAGTGTCTTCACCCTATCAGGGGTGCAGACATCCCCAAAAACTGACAAGACTTCTAATCCCTCTGCACTCTATCCCCAAGCAAAAATAAGAAAGTGTTTCATTTAGTTTAACTTTGCAAAGACACATTCCTAAGTTCAACTGTGATGCATGTCAATGGCCCATTTAGACGCTGTTTAATAGAAAACATCAGTTGCCTTTCACTATAAACATTTGTTAGTCCAGTCCTGGAAATCTGCATCTGCTTTACTATTAATTTCCATAAAAATTGGGTTTCTGCAGCTAGATGCGCCAAATGCATCTAGATGTGCGACGGCTGTGTATGTGAGATGCCCAACTGCTGTGTGCATGGAGGTATGTACCCGTGGCGCATATCTGGTTCCCGGAAGCGGTGACCAGCACACAGGAATGACATCACGCCCCTACAGGAAGTTGCTTGTACTGCTGCTAATTTCTTCCCACCACCATGCCCCGCTCACTGTTCTCTGAGGAATAGATGATATTTATTTGCAAATTAAGATCATATTTTATTTATTTTTACATGTGGTTGGTGTTTGTGTCGGTCATGTGTGTATGTTTAAATGATTTAGCCTCAAAACACACACCTACTTCCTGTGTACAGATTCACTTCCAGACCAATGTATATTGCTTCCTACTTCAGTGTGTGTGTGTGTGTGTGTATATATATAGCTATATCTATAGATGTAGGTTATTGTGTCCACCAGCAGAGAGAAGTTGGGTAGAGGCCACACTCCCAATTCTGGAGGCATAATAATGGTCTAGCACATGGGTCTTCAAACTACGGCCCTCCAGTTGTTCAGAAACTACAATTCCCATCATGCCTAGTCATGTCTGTGGATGTCAAAGTTTTACAATGCCTCATGAGATGTGTTGTTCCACAACAGCTGGAAAGACATAGTTTGAAGATTCCTGATTCACTCTAGCATATCTTGAAAAAAGATGTTTTTTCATGTGCCTTGTATAATGCCCAAGAACTATCGTTTGGAAAATATAAGTGGGTCATGGCACATCTACATTCCAAATTTGGCACTTAAGATGGTCATGCACTATGCAATCTGATTGGCCAATCGCTGTACAACTCGATATTTAGGCAAAATAGGTAATAGGAAGACCTAACTGATTTCAGTGTATGGTCAGCTTTAAAGATCAAGATCTGAAAATATAATAGTATTAGGTTTAGAAACACTTCTTTGTTCTTTGTAATGCATTGAAAGATTTGGGTAAAAAAAAAAAAAAAATAATTTCAAAGCTATATTAGAAGTGATAGGAATGAGATAAGCATCAAAAGGGTTAATTAACTGAGAACACCTACTAATTGCCTAACAAGACACATCCAATGAGATGAAATTAACCAATTGTATTGTATTGGGCATGCGCTATTATCAGTGGGAAAACCGCAGTTACCCTAGCGACAGTTGCAGTTTACAAAAGCGGAATTTCTTATCGCTATTTGCGTTTCAATGTGCGCCGGTTCGCACTTTTGATTAATGACTTTTCCGGCGCACCAATTAATGTATGAACTGGTGCAGTGTCTTCTTCTTAGTAAATCACCCCATATGTGCGGTGACAGGAAAGTGTATTTTTTTAAATATACGCTTTCACTTTTATTGTAATTGTGCATATTTGCTCTTTTTTTTTCACATTAAGAAAACACTGTACAGATTTTCTGTAATATGCAGAAGTGAAAGTACGCAGTTATATTAACATCATCAATAGATAATATTGAATTGATATTTTGCCTTTCTTTAAAGGCCAGGCATTTTAATGGCTAAATATGGAAGCTAGCATTGATCCAGGAAGCAATGCAGTAGAAAAGGAGAAATAATTTCCTTTACTAATGGTTTTAATTTCCTGAACAAAAAGTCTCACATAATCAAGGTTAATTGTGTCTTGGTGTTGCATGTGCTCCCTCCTCTTAAGTATCTAAGAGTGTTCTGTGGATGCAGCAAATGCTGCACATTTTTCAAAGCTGATGGCATGTTTATGCATGCTAGGTTATGTGTAGAGGTAAAACTTGCAGGAATTTATCCTCAAGCAGATACGCAAAATACGCCCCTGACAATGCTATCATCTGCTTTACCCTACAGAAGCACACTGCCATCTTTAGATCAATGTCTATTTCCTGAACTGTATATTTCATATCATCACAATTGTAGCCATGGTCTTTTTTACGGGCATATAGATAATGGCACCACATAAACAATTATATACAAGCAAAGAATGTATTATACATATAATTAAAATTCAGATATAGCACCATGCCATTATAGGGTTCACACATTTTTTCATCCAGTGATTGACATGATTCACATGTGGAAAATTCACATTTTGAATAATCTTCCATCTTGCATATGTGAATAATATCAATGTCATGGAACTCAATCTCTTTAAAATAAAAAATGTGCAAGATCTGCTGGAACCAAACGGGGGCCACAAAGGAGCGATGATGGGTTGAGGAACATCAAATTCCTACCCGGGGACACCATCACAAAACACGCAGCCCAGTGTTTTTCCATTTTCCAAAAAGATGACTTTCCCATACTTTTAGCCATCACGTATTGGTATAACACTACGCTACAGGAATCCAAAGTAATCAGTTCACTTAATCAATCATAAGGTATAGCACATCTTCTAGTGTATCTAGACAGCATCCTACAGCAGACTAAATAATTTAAAAACAATATAGGAATAAGAATAAGGAACACAGTGCCGAGTACAGAACGAGGTGGGGAAGAATAGGAAATGCACAGTGCTGAGTACAGAACAAGGTGGTGAGGAATAGGGAACGCACAGTGCAGAGTACAGAACGAGTTGGTGAAGAATAGGGAATGCCCAGTGCAGAGTACAGAATGAGGTGGTGAGGAATAGGGAACGCACAGTGCAGGGTACAGAATGAGGTGGTGAAGAATAGGGAACGCACAGTGCAGAGTACATAATGAGGTGGTGAAGAATAGGTAACGCACAGTGCAGAGTACAGAATGAGGTGGTGAGGAATAGGGAACGCACAGTGCAGAGTACAGAATGAAGTGGTGAGGAACAGGAAACACCTAGTGTTGAGTACAGAACGAGGTGGTGAGGAATAGGGAATGCACAGTGCAGAGTACAGAATGAAGTGGTGAGGAACAGGAAACACCCAGTGCTGAGTACAGAACGAGGTGGTGAAGAATAAGGAATGCACAGTGCAGAGTACAGAATGAAGTGGTGAGAAACAGGAAAACCCAGTGCTGAGTACAGAACGAGGTGGTGAGGAATAGGGAATGCACAGTGCAGAGTACAGAATGAAGTGGTGAGGAACAGGAAAACCCAGTGCTGAGTACAGAACGAGGTGGTGAGGAATAGGGAATGCACAGTGCAGAGTACAGAATGAAGTGGTGAGGAACAGGAAACACCCAGTGCTGAGTACAGAACGAGGTGGTGAAGAATAGGGAATGCACAGTGCAGATTACAGAATGAGGTGGTGAGGAAAAGAGGACTGCACAGAGCAGAGGTCAGAATAAAGCGGTGAGGAATACAGAACAGAGTGCAGAGTACAGAATGAGGTGGAGTAAAATCGGAAATGCACAGCGCAGAGTACAGAATGAAGCGAGGAACAGGGGACACCCAGTGAAGAGTACAGAATGAGGTGGTGTGGAATAAGGAATGCACAACACAGAGTACAGAATTAAGTGGTGTAGAATAGGGAATGCACAGCAGAGCAGTGTCAGAGTTGCATACAGTTACAATCACAGAAGCATACAGTTACAGTTTAAAATTAGCATACCAGATCACTGCTCACTTCTCCAGCCTCCACCTTCTACTGTGCACGAAGGTAATAGAAGAAAGCCACATGCAGCATTCAGCAGATGTGACACTACACTTCCTGGACCTGGAAGGAAGTCCTCAGTATGCAGGTTCTTCTTTTCAAAAACTGCCTGCAGTAAGCATGAAGGCGAGATAGAGACATTCACTATGCGATCGTGCTGATGCTTACCTGCCCTCCCGCTCCACGATGTTTACTTGTCATCATTCTACAAGCCTACACTGGGTAGAGGTACTGTACAGTACTTCTACTTGGTGCTTCTTTGTGCACCGTGGAAACCTCTGTGCTGAGCTGGACAACGCCTGGAGGGGACAATCTTCTTCAGCATTGCACTGTCAGATACATTAGTCAAAGTTGAATTCCAGGTTTACTGTCACGTTAACTAGTTTGTTCGGCCAGGCTGGCCCAAAATAACAATTTTCTACAATAACAGGTGTACCTGCTGGGCAGGTGGTAAAAAATGTATGTAGCCTCAACTACATACAGTATACAGCCTTGTATTGTGGTTTGAAGAGACATTTTTGTCTCACATCTGGAACAAAAGAGTCGGGCTGAGCAACGCTCATTCTGTAAATGAATACAAAGCTTCCAATGGCTGACTGAGTTGGAGATTGTGACATCATCAGCCAATTGTGCGCCAGACCTAGCTGCAGTTCTGGAGCACAAGGCTTAAACTTTCTGTATAAAGGATCGGCTGTCAGTGATCCTGTATAAATGAGAACAATTTGCCACTGACAGATCAGCACTTGCTTCTGTGTAAGTAAACAATGTGTCACTGACAGATCGGCATTCGCTCCTGTGGAAGTAAACAATGTGCCACTGACAGACTCGATGTCCGCCGGCACGGCCGATCATCCTGCAGAGAGACAGAACAGTAGTCTGCCTATGTAAACAAGGCAGATCACCGTTCTGACAGGCGGGAAGACATTGATCCTGTGTCTCTGCAAAGCAGGGTCTAGGATCCATGTCTTCCCCTAGCAAAAGCACCTCCCACAGTTTAGTAAAATATTGGTTAGGCACAGAGTTAACCCTTTGATCACCCCTGATGTTAACCCCTTCCCAGCCAGTGTCGTTAGTACAGTGACGGTGCATATTTTTTTAGCACTGATCACTGTATTAGCGTCACTGGTTCCCACTAAGTGTCAAAAGTGTCAGTTAGTGTCTGAATATCCGCCACAATATTGCAGTCCCACTATAAGTTGCTGATCGCCGCCATAACTAGTAAAAAAACAAAAAACTTTAATAAATAAAAATATCCCATAATTTGTAGACGCTATAACTTTTGCGCAAACCAATTAATTTACACTTATTGGGATTTTTTTACCAAAAATATGTAGCAGAATACATATTGGCATACATTTTTTAAGAAATTAGATTTTTTCAATTCTTTTTTTTTTTTTTTGGATGTGTTTTATAGAAGAAAATATATATATATTTTTTTTTAAATTGTCAGTCTTCTTTAGTTTATAGTGCAAAAAAAAAAAAACGCAGCGGTGATCAAATACCACCAAAAAAAAAAAATTCTATTTGTGGGAAAAAAGGACATACATTTTATCTGTGTACAGTGTCGCGGAAGTGCAAAATTGTCAGTTAAGGTAATGAAGTGTCGTATCCCAAAAAATTACCTGTTCATGAGGGGGGGGGGGGGATCTTCAACAGGTCAAGTGGTTAAGAGGCTAACATTTTGTAATTAAAAAAGATGCTGCTTGCGGTACTTTTTCTAACCATCATACTGACAGTTCTGCAGATCAAACTTAGACTCCTTTCACACGGAGGCAGTTTTCAGGCGTTTTAGCGCTAGAAATAGTGCCTGTAAAGCGCCAGAAAACTCCCATTCATTGCAATGGGTCCGGGTGTGAAAGCACCCATTGCAATGAATGGGAGGCAGTTTTCAGTCGCTTTACAGGCGCTATTTCTAGCGCCAAAACGCCTGAAAACTGCCTCCGTGTGAAAGGGGTATTTTGCACATGGTGAGGTCCCTTCCCTGGCTGCTGTCACATTTAGGTGGAAATCGAATAAACTATAAAAGGAAATAATTGTAGATTATAGAAGATCAAAAAAGACCAATCATTACCCAGTACATAGACATTGATGACATGGAAAGGGTGGACACTATCACATTTGTGGGTGTGCCTATTAGGTCCCTTTGACATTGAGGTGTTTTTCAGGCGCTACAGCGCTAAAAATAGCGCCTGTATAGCGCCTGAAAAAAAAACGGCCCCATTCACTTCAGTGTGAAACCCGGAGGGCTTTCACACTGGAGCGGTGCGCTAGCAGGGCGGTCAAAAAAGTCCTGCTAGCAGCACCTTTGGAGCGGTGAAGGAGCGGTGTATTCACCACTTCTAAACCACTCCTACCCATTGAAATCAATGGGACAGCGTGGCTATACCGCCGGCAAAGCGTTGCTAGCGGCCGAAATCTTACGACGGTAAAGCAGCGCTAAATATAGCGCTGCTTTACCGCCGATGCCGCTTCCGCCCCAGTGTGAAAGGGGCCTTACACTGGAGTATGTGTTAGTAAGTATTCATCTACAGTGTGTTTTCCCCATTGCTGTCAAGAAAAGGGTATTGAATACTTAAAACGCACACTAATTGCTTGAAGTATAGTTTTTCCCTAGGACTGTAGTGTCTATAAATCCACCAGGTGCAGAGTTTTAGGAATTCTATGTAAATGTTTTATTTTGAAAAAATATTTTATATGTTTGCTATATTTAAGAACAGATATGTGGCCATGTTTTAGGAAGTATGCATGTGTGGTTGCGTTGAATATTGTTTTTTAATATTGCTGTTGTAAAGAGTATCTTGAGAAATCTTGTATGTATAAAATTACAATATGTATTATTTTATCTTGTCTTAAAAGATTATGGATCCAGGATAAGCTAATATCTCTTAGTCTGTTTATGGGCACCCATATAGATGACAAAGATGTTTTTTACAGCTTAAAAGATGTTTTCCATTGATCAACCAGAGCTATCCATTTGTGTAATTTGTTAAATGAATGCCTCAGCAATATTATTTGACCAATCTTACTAGTTGATTTTTATTGCTAACAGCATACTGTCCCAGCCAATTGTCAAAACTCAATTTTAATTGGATTCTTTCATAACTTAATACTAGGCTAAACACATTATTTCATGTTGCATGCTTAGTGATAATCTATTAGAGTGTATACAGAAAACCTACATTGAGGCTGTAAATGGTTTCCATATAACCCAAGGTTCCTTTGTCTTCTTAGCGATCTATAAAATCATTTTAATAAGTGCAATATTGTGGGTTATTTGGATATTTCATATCATAGATAGTCACAAACAAAATCAATTAATTGCTGTTGTGTTTAAGGTAATATTTACAGATGCAATAGAATAATTTTTTTTAAATATGAAATAGATTTTGGAGATATGCAATTATAAAGCTGGCCATATGCAATATATGGAGCTGCTTAGTTTACAGACGTTGGCTCTCCTGGGCGAATTACCTTAGGCGTACGTCGGCCGCTATAAGAGCGATAGGGGGGGGCGGTGCGCGCACGTGCCTGTGGCGCGACGCCTGAGCCAATGGGCGTGGCCGACGGCTGCAATGTCCACCGACCATGTAAACAGACAGATCCCCGTTCTGACAGGGGAGGAGAGACAGATCTGCTGTTTCTAGTGTCGCAACCCCCGAGGGAGCTGCTTGGTATTATTGGTTCAATCTGTTGTTCTGCCTCTAAACCCCAGCGAACTGTACCAGCCCCTCTGGCACACCTAGCTCTGTGGTAAATAGAATAACCTGATAATAATACACAACACAGTGCTGTATTTTTTTGTTTACTTTGAAAATGAATAAATGTCAAATTAACACCAGTCAGCCAGGACCAGTATAAGTATCCAGGTCTTGGTTGAAACAATTTAAAGGAAAACAGTCAGTAACACTATGCAAGCATATTCAAGAAAATAAATGACAATATGCACAGATTCAATAGGTTCTTAAAACCAGATTTCCATATGTGTGAAATGCTATGAATAAAAGGGAACCACAGGCCAGCCTATGATGTCTCTATTACACACAATTAAGTAATTTCAATACCTGCGGTGTGTCCCCTTTAAGGACCACAGCATCGCGCGACCGCGCAATTGTCAGTTAAAGCGACCCAGTGCCGTATCGCAAAAAATGGCCTGGTCATTAAGGGGGCAAATCCTTCCGGTCCTTAAGTGGTTAAACAAATGCAACAATTTAGAAATTGGATGAAAGGTTTAGCACTGGAAAACACTTTTTGAAAGATAAATATTGCATTTTATATACAATTTTATTCATCAGACTAAAATGAGGGACAATTGAAGAGGAAAGAGGGACAGAGGGTTTTTGATCCGAATCAGGGGCAGTCCCTCGAAATCAGGGATAGTTGGAAGCTATGCATTCTCCCTATTTGAGTATTAATGTATTTAATGATATGGGCAATGCAGAAGCAGGAATACGAACACTCAGTGTTCGGGCAGGAGGCACTTACAACTCCAGCGTTAAAGGGAAACATAATTATTTAAATAAAATCTATTATAAAAAAAAAAAAATTAGAAAACGGTACATAAAACATGGCTAGGAATGGACAGTGCAGAAAAAAGTAAAGTGTAAATAGTAACCCAGCCCATTAACCACTTGCCGACCGGCGCACGACGATATACGTCGACAGAATGGCACGTACAGGCAGGAGGGCGTATATATACATCCCTCCTTTAGCCTGTCCGTGCCATCGGGAGCGCGCCGGGAGCGGCGCGCTCCCGCGCCGGTCGGGACACCCGTGAGTCCGATCGCGGTCCCCGCGGACTCGATCGCCTCACGGGGCGGCTGAACGGGGAGATGCCGAGATAAACAGCATCTCCCCGTTCTGCCTAGCAACTAGTGACGCCGATCTCTGCTCCCTGTGATTGGAGCAGAGATCAGCATTCACTAGCTGACAGCCACGCCCCCCCACACTAAAAAACACACCCCTAGGCATACTTAACCATTACACTGCCCTCTTGTGGTTAACCCCTTCACTGCCAGTGTCATTTATACAGAAATCAATGCATTTAAATAGCATTAATTGCTGTATAAATGACAATGGTCCCAAAAATGTGTCAAAAAAATGTCCGATGTGTCTGCCATAATGTCGCAGTCACAAAAAAAAATCGCAGATCTCCGCCATTAATAATAAAAAAAAATTATTAATAAAAATGCTATAAAACTATCCCCTATCTTGTAAACGCTATAACTTCTGCGCAAACCGATCAATAATCGCTTATTGCGATTTTTTTTAACAAAAATATGTAGAAGAATACGTATCGGCCTAAACTGAGGAAAAAAAATTTTTTTTTATATATTTTTTGGGGATATGTATTATAGCAAAAAATAAAAAATAATGCATTTTTTTCAAAATTGTCGCTCTATTTTTGTTTATAGCACAAAAAAATAAAAACCGCAGGGGCGATCAAATACCACCAAAAGAAAGCTCTATTTGTGGGAAAAAAAGGACGTCAATTTTGTTTGGGAGCCACGTCGCACGACCGCGCAATTGTCAGTTAAAGCGACGCAGTGCCGAATCGCAAAAAGGGGCCTGGTCCTTTGGCTGCAAATTGGTCCGGTCTGAAAGTGGTTAAATCATTAAAGTGCTTTGCTTAGTTTTGCTTAGAATGTAAGACTATGGGGGTGATTTACTAAGACGAATGTGCTGCGCCAGTTCATAAATTTATTTGGAGCGCTGGAAAAATCATTAATTGATCGTGCGAACCGTCACCCGCGGACGCGCAACACGATAATAAATCTAAACTGGCGCTATGGTAAATATGATTTTCTCGTTGATAACAGCGCACGCCCAATGCAATTAGTTAATTTCATCTAATTGGGTGTGTCTTGCTAGGCAATTAGTAGCTGTTCTTAGTTAATTGACCCCTTTTGATGCCAATCTCATTCTTATTATTTCTAATATATCTTTGCAGTTTTGTTTTTATTATTTTTTTAACCCAAATCTTTCAATACATTACAAAGAACAGAGAAGTGTTTAAAAACACAATAAATTCATGTTTTCATATCTTTAAAGGTGACAATACACTGTGCAATCAGTTAGATCTTACCTAAATTCGATTTAGGGCCAGAGCCTGTTTGAATTACTACAATTAGAAGTAATTCTTCAAGTGTGTCTTCCTATTACCTATTTAGCCTTAATGTCAAGTTGTACAGAGATTGCACAATCAGATTGTGTAGTGTAAGAACATCTTAAAGTGGAAGTAAACCCCCCTATCGTTTTCAGCCAAGGAAGCTGCCATCTTTGCCTCTGTTTAATCTTCAACTGCCACAGTGCTGCACATGTGATCCGTTATGACACCAGCCATTGGATGGTTTGACTGTTTGGTTGAGAGCACAGCCAATGTGCAGTTAGCATTCACGGCATGCCTTTTTTTTTTAGACTGTTAATCGATGGGTTTACTTCCGCTTTAATTGCAAAATTTGGAATGTAGATGTGCCATGGCCCACTTGTATGTTCCAAACAATATTTTTTGTCCATTATACAAGGCACATGAGAACACACCTTTTTCCAGATACATGGATTGCCTTCAAGACATGCTAGACCATGATTTTTCAAGCCTGTGCTTTTTTTCATACATCACAGATTAGGGACAGTGCTCTCACCGCAGGGGCAGTAGCAGTGAAGAGCCTCACCTCACAATTGGTTATTATCCCCACTTCCTCACATGCCCCCACAGACCCAAACACCATCTGTCCCTAGTGATTCAAACCAGCAATCACAAACTTCACGTCAAAACACAGCATCTCCCCGTTCTCAAATTGCAAATATGCCCCCACCTGACCAGCCTATGTCATCTCACATTGCCCTTACCTCAACTCCATATACCTCCTTGCCCTCTGCCACACACACCTCCTCTAGACACTCTCAACCTGACAACTCCCCTGTCTATAAAACTCTCACTACCCCTCTTCGTCAAAGTCCTAATCATCAAATACTTTCTTCATTTCAAGCCCCAAATTACAATCCCTCCATGATTTGTAATGTTCCCTCTAGTTTACCCCTTTCAAATTTCCCTATCAATCTTGCCCCCCAAAGTTTCACTTACACATCTAGTCTGCCCACTTTTACACATTTAAATACATACTTGCCCCAACTATCCTCTTATACCTTCCCCACCCCACAAGCACAACCCCTGTCCAGTATCCCACTCTTCCAGCAGCTGATAATGGGCCAGCAGCAGCATCAGATGGGCCAGCTGCAGCAGCACATAGGCCAACAACCACAGCAGCACACGGGCATCAGATGACCACACAACAACCACAGCAGCAGATGGCCGCACAACCACCACAGCAGCAGAGGGCCCCACAACGACCACAGCAGCAGATGACCGCAAAACAACCACAGCAGCAGATGACCGCAAAACAACCACAGCAGTAGATGGCCTCACAACAACCACAGCAGTAGATGGCCCCACAACAACCACAGCAGCAGATGGCCGCACAACAACCACAGCAGCAGATGGCCGATGGCCCCACAACAACCACAGCAGTAGATGGCCTCATAACAACCACAGCAGCTTGACCAACAAACAGCCCCTGCTACCTCAGCAGTAAGGCTCCTTTTTGATAGTGGTGCAATATATTTATTTTTGTTATCCTTCATTTTTTTGGGGCCAATTTAAAGTAAAAAAAAAAAAAAAAAACTTGGCCTTAATTATGTTTTAAGGTATTGTACAATACATTTTGTTTGTCTAGGAGGCTTCCCTTTATTGTGTCTTAAAAAAAATATATTTTACTCTGTAAATTAAGGCCCCATACACACAATTATGTTTTCGGCAGCTTTTTGTCTTAAGGTTTGACCTCATATTATATAGTTTTTTGGAAATCTGAAGAGCTTAAATTTGTATGCAGTCAGGCAGGCCCGTGCACTACATGGTTTTGTTAAATCTGAAGACAAAAATCAGTAGAAAATTTAATAGTGTGTATGGGGCCTATGTCTGCCATCGCTGGAGTGTTCAGAAGGGGAGGAGAAGATTGTGCCAGCTATGCACACATTGAGCAGAACACCACAGTAGGCTAACTGACCCTTTTGCACTCATCTTAATGAATGCATTATGTTGTAAATAGGCAAACAACTGACATGAAACTTCGTAATTTTACTCTAAGGAAGCACCACAAAATGAAATGTGTTTAGTTTCATGCAAGTAGCTATTACAGCAGACACAGATGGAAAAAGTTTGGTTGACATTCAGGAACATCTCCCAGAAACTGCTATATAAGTAGCTGACTTGCCATATCATATAATCAATACATATGTCGGTGTAAGTTTTTTTTCCTACATCATGGACTTTATTCTAATGCCCCATACACACGGTCGGATATTCCGATGGAAAAAGTCTGATCGGATTATGTTGTTGGAAAATCTGATCATGCGTGGGCTCTAGAGGAGTTTTTCCGTCGGAATTTCCGCCGGAAAAAATTTGAGAGCAGGATCTTAAATTTTCCGACAACAAAATCTGATCTGACTTCTTCCGATCGTGTGTAGAGAGTTCCGACGCACAAAGTGCCACGCATGCTCAGAAGAAATTTGGAGATGAAAGCTATTGTCTACTGGCCTCTACATGGTCCAGTCATACGTGTTGTACGTCACCTCGAACGATCAGGTTTTCCGACAACTTTGTCCGACCGTGTGTTTCGGGCAAAATCCGTCGGAAAAAATCGGACGGATTTTGTGGTCGGAATGTCCGACCGTGTGTACGGGGTATAACAGATTTGGGGTCAAGACAAATCTAAGGGCCTACATTAGTCAATCCATGTATGAACAATTAGTGGCCATTTGTGCCTCCCTGCACTCCATGTTGGCAGCTTGCTCCACCTACTGTTACCATTCCACTGAAATGTGAAGGAACATACTAGTGATGGCTGGAGACTATGGACAATGATGATTAGCTACATCCACAGTTGTCACCCTGACTGGTTTGCAACAGTGCACATAAGTGTTTTTTGGCCTAGCTGCAAGTCGTAAACAAGGCGTCTTTTAACTCCGGTGGCTGCTGCCTTCTCTTTCTCCAACCTGGCTGTTACAAAGGGAAACTACTTCCAGGTGGACCAAACGCCACATCCACTAAGAGCAAACTTGAGGCTTTGACAACTGAGGAGTTTTCCCAAATTTGCCACCACAAAAAAATAGAGTTTGTGATTTTTGGCTAACTTTATCCATGGCAAATTTACAAGGAGACAGAAGTGGTTTTCATGTTTAACATTTTGAAAAAGAAGAATCCCCAAACTAAATATTGTATGAGCTGCAATCCATGGCAAACCATCTTCAAAGCTTGAAAATCCACAACTTTAAAAAGGTAACAGCTGAAGTTGGAAGTGGTTGTTTTCCTATTGACAACTGCTACACATCCTTCAGTTTTTACCTAATCATCTGAGAGAATCTTTAGCACTGCAGCTGGAGTGGGCAAAATCCGCCCATTGTGCCTCAAGCTAGCAGAGTTTTGATCAGACTTTGGCAGATATGTACGTGTTCTGTAACTGCAGGGTTTCCGATTATGTTCAAATGAAAAATAGAAAAGGACGTTTGACAAGGTAGTGCAGGGTTGGATACCTTTTTTTTTTGTTTTTTAGAATTTTTTTTTAACAAACTTTCTGAAACTAAAAATATTTAAAAAAAGGGAAATACATATCTACAAAATGAAAAAAAAAATAACACAACTCTGGTGGCTGATCATCACAGGGTGGCAAGCCCTTCAGCTGATCCACGTACTCAAAAGATGGTGCAGCCAGCCCACCACCACCTTCGTGTCATGTTGAGTGGGGTCTGTGGAAAACAAAAAAATAAAGTCTTCAATCCTGAGTCTCATTTGTGGCAAATACAAAACATGAATTGTGTCTCTGTGGGTATTTTTGAACAATCTAAGGATCCAGTGTTGTTGTGCGCTAATAACTTGACACCTGGCTTACACAAACTATTTACTTAACCACTTACAGACCGCCCGCCGCAGTTTTACATCGGCTGTTTAAAGGAGGATATCGTTGTTATGGCAGCAGCTAGCTGCCATAACCCCAGTATCCTCCTTTTCAGCCGGCGGTTCGCTACAAGATAAAAGTGGTCTCTGCGGCAGATTCGCCACAAGATCACTTTTATCTGTGGCTTTTATCGGTGGCGATCTGGTGCCCTCGACCACTTACCGGAGCCGTCGGCAGCGGCGGTGGCGATTGCGTCTTGTCACTTGCTGTGCATGAAGACGAGTGAGGGGTAGATGGCCCCCACCGTCTCCATGACACTGCAGGGCGGAAGCGACGTCAAAACGTCACTTCCGCCCACAGCTCTTAAAGGGACATTTTTTTAATTATTTTTTTAAGTGACAATTTTTTAATTGCATTTTAGTGTAAATATGAGCTCTGAGGTCTTTTTGACCCCAGATCACATATTTAAGAGGTCCTGTCATGCTTTTTCTATTACTAGGGATGTTTACATTCCTTGTAGGAATAAAAGTGACAAAAATTTTTTTTTTAAAAACTGCATAAAAATAAAAAATAAAGGGTAAAATAAATAAGAAAAAGCAAACGCATACGTGAGTAGCGCCGCATATGAAAACAGTGGTCAAACCACACATGTGAGGTATCGCCGCGATCGTTAAAGCAGGAGCAATAATTCTAGCTCAAGACCTCCTCTGTAACTCAAAAAAAGCAACCTGTAGAATATTTTAAACGTCGCCTATGGAGATTTTTAAGGGTAAAATTTTGTCGCCATTCCAAAAGCGGGCGCAATTTTGAAGCGTGACATGTTGGGTATCAATTTACTTGGCGTAACATTATCTTTCAAAATATAAAAAAAAATGGGCTAACTTTACTGTTGACTTGTTTTTTAATTCAAAAAAGTGTATTTTTTCCCAAAAAAGTGAGCTTGTAATACCGCTGCGCAAATACAGTGTGACAGAAAGTATTGCAACGACCGCCATTTTATTCTCTATGGTGCTAGAATTTTTTTTCATAATGTTTGGGGGTTTTAAGTAATTTTCTAGCAAAAAAAAATTTTTTTAACTTGTAAACAACAAATCTCAGAAAGAGGCTCGGCCCTTAAGTGGTTAACATGTTAATTTATGGGCCAAAGTAGTCTTCCTGGAAGTTGGGTGACTAAATTGCTGACATTCACATGTCAAGGTGGGTTACAAGGATACGTCTTTGGTGTTCACAATAGAAAGTGTTTGGACATTTCATGGCCTCCAAATACATGTTCCACAAAAAGGCATTTGAAATCGAGTAAAGAAAAAATTAAATCAAGGGACTGCCATAAACAAAAAGGCTCTGTGAAAGCTGCACATCAAAGATGTAAGTGTGTGAATAAGTGAATGCTTCTTCAGAATCACATTGTCAAAGATTGGTCCTCCTTGCATATACCCCTGAAAATCGAAGGTTTCACAAAGATTACAACATCAAAAATCCATACATGATCACACCTGGAATCCCTTTCGCAAAAATTAGGGGAGGGGGGATGGGGTTGGCAAAAAAAAACTGCCTAAAAAAAAAATCACAGGTTGAGAGAATTATAATTAGTAAGGAATTTAGAAGAAACAAACCCACACCTCTCTACACAGGCAGAGAAACAGCAAACAGAAGGTGCTAGACAAGGGTGAGACAAGGGTGAGATTTGGGCTTCACCTATTCATAGCAAGTCATATTAAAAGAGGATAGATTGTATAGGATCTAAGATTCTGTCTTTGGGAATGTGTTCAATACACACTAACTAGATTTCTCCAAGTTGGGTTCCCTAAAAAATGTCTTGTGTTGGGGAAATTTTATGATGCTGCAAAAATAACTAATGTTTGTAAGCTGAATATTTGATTCTTCGATGTAGGAAGTTAAGCCAGGTGACATGACATCTGCAACACCCTAGGAACAGTCAGGCAAATCTAGTCAAATATGGTGAGTGGACTGCTTGAAATAAGGTAACCAAAGATACATTTAAAAAGGCATTCTTTCCCCACAACTTGGCAACCACTCAGAATTGGAGATTTAATAAAACTGGAGTACAAAATCTGGTGCAGCTCTGCCTAGAAACCAATTAGCTTCCAGTTTTTTTGGTCAAAGCTTAATTGAACAAGCTGAAGTTAGAAGCTGATTGGCTACCATGCACAGCTGCACCAGATTCATAATGCTCCAGTATTAGTAAATCTCCCCCAGCATCTGCTCTGTGGAACCTTACAGCAAGTAGTGGAGGAATACCATATGGATTCACTTGATACTTGAGTGAAAATATTCTGTGCATAAGACACTGCCTATTTTAAGAAATTGTATATACTTTTTTCAACATGTTTTTTGGACATGAAAATAACCAAGTAATTCTAATGACTGTTTTGGATTGGCCAAATCCCACTCAATGATGAATTTAGTGTAATAGGAACAAGGGATTGTGGCAATCACACTCACAGCTATATGTTTGCCATACAAATACAAAATTATTCTTACGTTCGCCATCGGGGGGTGAGCACCAGGGTGGATGGCTCTGCCTCTTTTAGGTGGCCCCTTGGATCACCAGTTACAAAAAACACACACACACCTTTCAAAAAGGATTCCCATCAGGAACTGAAAACCAGCCTGACCCAGATCTTACCACCAATGGGCCACTTGGCTCCTAAACCTTGCAAATACATGGTCCTGCCACACTGTTCCCAAGGAAAGATTAAGCAAAACACAAAATAAAGAGCAAGCCATGGAATGAGGTTGGCCTAAAAAATAGTGTTAAAAAGCAAGGAACACAACATGAATGATGTGCATAAACTGTATGTAAATTTAGGTAAAAAGAAAAGGAGAAAAGGACTCCTTGCTCAACTCAAAATATGTTCAACTCTGCGGAAAAACATAGGAGCAGGCAAAACTGGTTACTTACACATGCATTTGAGAACATCACATTTCCACAATGTCACAAATGTTTCAGTTCATAAACTTCAGCATCTGGCCAAAGTGTGACAGAACCTCCAAAATAATAGGTATTGTTGGAGTAAGGGGTTTGATGACCAACTTGTATTGTAGCTGGTGTAGTGTATGTAACAAACGTCCACTATCTGGCCCTGTTTTACCAAACACTAAATGAGAAATCCTTCATCGGTTACCCAAAACCATTTTTCAAAGGAAATACCCAGAGGGGGAGATTTACAAACACTGGAGAGTGAAAAATCTGGTGCAGCTGTACATAGAAACCAATCATCTTCCAGGTTTTATTGTCTGAGCTTAAATGAAAAAGCCGAAGTTAGAAGCTGATTGTCACCAGATTTTGCACTCGCCAGTTTTAGTAAATAACCCCCTATACTACACTTTTTACCTAGACCAATAACACTGGCAGGGAATGTGCCTTCCTCTATGTTCCCAAGAAGTGCCAATAATCTACACATCAAGTGTAAGATGTGTTTTTTATTTTTTTTAGTATTGTTTGGGGGGGTTACTTCTTGGTGGACTTGCTTTGCAGACTGACCCCAAATAAAACGACTGCTCTCTGTGCCAAAAAGACAGTAAGCAAAAGCACTCAAAACAGCCATACATCTCTTCCCGGACCATGCTGAACTTAGCCTTTTTTTAAAGCAGGCTGGATTTTCCAAAATGTGGCTCACTTTGGACAAGGTCTAAACTAGGGGTGGCAAACCAGTGGCCTGGGGGCCACATGTGGCCCATGGACCATTATAATGTGTGCCACAACTTCCTGCTCTGGGATGGCGGGTCTGCAGATCTTGGGTTGCCACCCCTCTATCCCACAGCATCAGCATTGTAAAAGAAGCCGGCAGTAGAGGAAGCATGTGGCTGAGTAGCAGAGTCCCATAAGCCATTGCTTACTGTATAGCACCGGATCCTGTCACAGGTGGAGTGATACCAAATGTACTCTGCCTGGGCCAACAACAGCTGGCAATTCTGGAATGGAAGACTGTTTTTAAAGCCAAGTTTAGGACTATAGTCACATTGTATATATGGGTATATCTGTTCTGCAGTGGTTACTGGACTGCTTTCAAACTGATCCACAGGTGCACCTGCAGGTTACCTGCACTGAGCCATTGACTTCTGTTATTACCTGCGGGTTTTATGCACTTTCACATAGTACACCACACCTGCAGGATCTAATAAAAGCCTAGGGCAAACTGCAGCTAACACACAGGAAAGCCACAGGCTCAACTCATCTGTTTTGGGGGTAAACTGCAGTGCAACAGTGGGAAAGCAGCCTAAGGATCAGTCCAACCCAATCGGATCCTTTATTCGCCTCTATGGAGTGGCAGATGTAAAGGGACGTGTGTCAGTTTACACCCACCTACCTAAAATTTGATCCACTAAAAATAAAACAGAAGGGAGTACAGCGGGCTGTGTCCATGTCATCCGCCCTTTTCGCTCATTGTGGACTGCGCCAGGTTAACAAGTTGCTTAAGTATCCCCTCGCTCTTCAAAAGGTTGGCCACGCCTGGTCTAAACTCAGCTAACAAACTGCTTGTTCTATCTAGCCTGGGTGTTAAAATTTCTAAGCTAAGGCCCCTTTTACACTGTAGTCACATTGTTGAAAAAGTGCTGCTCGTTTTCATGGCGCTTACCCACTGTCTAAGTGTCTATTTGGCACCGCTTTGCGCCCGCTAGCGATGCGCTTTTAACACAGAAAATATTGTTTAAGATGCCCATATTGCTTTACTTTCAAAGTGATTTTAAGGACCAAGATTCCAATGGACAGGGGTGGGTTGTGAGCACAGTATACAGCGCTTCCAGCCCGCCCCCTAGAGGCTGCTTGCAGGACTTTTTTGCCCCTCCCACAAGCGAACCACCCCAGTGTGAAAAGGCACACTGGAATGAATAGGGTGCGGTATTCATGCACTCAGCAGAGGCTATTTCCAGCGCTAAAGCACCTGAAAAATGCCCCAATGTTAAAGGGGTCTAAGGCAGCTAGCTACATCAACCCTCCCCCAAAGAAAAAAAAAAAGATAGAAAGGACTTACACGTTGCCACACCAATGTCCTGTGCTCTCTCTTGAGCCACTCCCTCGTCCTCCAAACTTGAAACGAAACAAAAAGAAAGAAAAACAAATAATTAAGCATGACAGAGCACAACCTTCTAGCTAACCTTCCTGGAAAACAAAACAAAAAACAATGCCACATTTGTCTGCTGTTACCTATATTATTGAACATATCAGACTATGATCATCCCCTTCTCTTGTCCCCCACTCCTGGCTCCTTGTCCACACTTGTGAATTTCAGCACTGATTCACACCTCACTTCTCTCCTGCAGATAGGTCAGACTGCCCTCTGTGACCTGCTGCGGGTGTTATTACACTGTTAATGACACCGCCAAAACGGTTTATAGATTTAGGTACGAATACACAGTTCGTACTGCAATCTTATCGCATGAGTGAGAACACCCATGCGATCTGCTTCCAGTACATTTAAAAAATAGTCCCGGCATCTTTTTCTCTGCAAAGCCAATGCAAGTTCAGCCATACAACTGTATGGCTGAACTTGCATTGCTCAGACATTGCATGTGATTGGCACCTGCGGTGCATCAGATTTGTACACTTGTATTGCAGAGTGGATTTACCTTTAATAAACCCCAAAATACCTAATAATTTGGGGTGTACACAACAAAGTGCTAGAGTGCAATTTGCCTAATGGGGACATTAGTTAGATTGACCTGTGTGTCCCCAAGGAAAGACATTGATAGGTTTTTACCCTCACTTCCCGTTTGGCTATGTGACAGGAAGTGAAGCCAATTTTGCGAAAAGGGACACAAAGCCCAACCTAAAAAAGACAAACAGGGGTTCTAACATGCACTTGGTTTCCCTCAAATACCCCCAATTAGAATAGGATTGTCTTGAGCTAGATTTTAACTCAGTGCTCTAAATCAGTGGTTCTCAACCCTGTGCTCAAGTACCCCCAACAGGACATGTTTGCAGGTTTACCTTCATCTTGCACAGGTACTTTAAATCAGTCAATGGCTTGGTATTTTGGCCAGCTATTTAGCTAAGATAAATTCCCAAAACATGTCCTGTCGGGAGTACTTGAGGACTGAGGCTGAAAACCACTGCTCTAAATTGGAAAATTGAATACTTACCCCTCTGTAATTTTCCTTTCCTGGTTCCTATCCATGGCAGCATACACACAATCCATGCATATGCTACCATTAAGGCACCAGGAAAATGGCTTTTTTTGTTTTGCCATGCCAATCAGCTTAGTTAAGCTGCAGCTGGGAAATCTGTTGCATGAAAATTGTTTGGGGGGGGGGGGGGATTTTAAAATGCATTCATTGGATTGAGCATGCATCTGCAAAACAAATTATTAACAAAACACAAACATAAACATTTGCTACAAATGTTATTGGTCAACAAAACAGGACTTGGAAAAGAGCAAGGAAAGCAAAAAACACATGTATGTTAATTTGAGACACCAACAGAATATCGTTTTGAGGTCTGACCATTTTGCAGAGGAAATTAACAGGAGTTGAACGGACTGCGCCTATAAATGGACAGTCTCTTAAGGATTTAAACATTTTAGTCCCAACATCTTGAGGAAGATTTTGCAAAATAAGGCAGCACAGACAATTAAATCAAAGTGAAACTAACAACCTACAAACACTGAAAACATCAAAAATATTTCAGTGAAAAATATCCCCCCCAACACACACAACCCATCCCCGAGCATGCCCAGACCAATACAAATGCATTTCACACACCAAAAGCCACAGCAAAAAAACAAAGTCCCTGAGCATGCCCAGAACAACCCAAATGCAGCTAGCACAAAATAAGCCAACCCCTGTCTAAAATGAAGCACATCATCCAGCATGCTACAAAATTACAGATGGGACAAACACCCCCTTTCCAGGGGGGCAAACAAAGAGCCTAACATGGGCAAAAGTTATACAACAAATACCATTGCAGTCTATGGGAACTGAATTGTTAATTTTGCGAGTCTCCACTTGGCCTTAAAATGGGTATGGGGGACCAGGTCCCACCCTGAGGGACATATATTAATGTCACCAATGTCACCAATTTGGACAGCCTCAAAAAATGAAACAAGGAGAAGTGCCTTTAAAAAAGCAAAATTGCTTAAAAGCTAGTAACTGGGGGGGGGGGCTTTCTCTGCCTGTAAAGTGGAGCATCTGTAGCATGTATCCAAAATGCTGCTTCAAAGATGTACGGCTTTAGAGAAAACTTACAAATCTACATTGCAGCTGCAAGATTTTAACCCAAAATGAAAAATAGCCTGCCCCCCAATACATACAAGGCCGTTTGGGTCTGTTAAGGCTTAACATGAGAACCACCATGTGAAAAATACCACCCCAAACTCAAAAAATATTGTGCCCCTCCCACACACTAACAAACCCCTAGCCAAACACACAGCAAGCCAGCCCAAGAAAGGAGGGGTGGATGCTTGGGGGCAGGAGGGGTTTAGGCACCCCAAAAGTCAACCATCTTGTCCCCCTATTCAGGGGGACAAGGCCCTTTTCCGCACAACCCTAGGCTGGGGTTGTGGGGGGCTGCAGACAGGGGGCTTTATGGAATGTGGAAAGCCCCTTTAAACTAGTGGGTACAAGGTGCTTTGTGGTTGGTATTGGGCTGAGCCCAACATGTCCCAAAGGCAGCCAGCTATGTTGAGTGCATGTGGCCTTGTATGGTTCAGGAGGGGGGTTGGGCAATCGCTCTTCTCGCCCCTTTCCTAGCTGGCCCTGTTGTATGCTCTGAAAAAGGATGTGGTTTGGATTGGTGAAGGCAGCTCACAGCCTTTGGAGAATGGAGTGGAGTTCCCCTTTAAAAGCAAAAGTTAGCCCATGAAAATCCAAGGGATTAGATGGGGGAGACAAGATCATTAGAGAATGGAGTGTGGAGTTCCCCTTTAAAAGCAAAAGCTAGCCCGAGGAAATCATAAGCATTAGAGGGGGAAGGATAAATGCCCTTTTAGGAGGAGCTAGAGGAGGGAGAGTCTTTTTACATAATTTTAACAAGGTGCATGTGACATGTTGGCAACATAACATGCTAACATGACCTGTGTGCAAATCTCCTTAAAAAAATACATAAAAGTGAACCAGCGTAAAAAGAAAAAAGACAAGTTTAGAGGTGCGCCTGTTCAACCCTTTCAATTGCATCTACATTGTTTAACATTTACTAAGATTTTTGCCGCGCAGTGAACAAACGCATTTGAACGAGCGCAAGAGCCGCTTGCGCATGCGCACTGCTTACATTGATCTCACGCAGTTCTAAACGTACTTGCGGGCACAGCAGGCTTTCTCTGAAAAATAAACTTTCTAATTCTAAATTGGGCATATTTGTTACTTGGGTAGTTGTTACTAAACTCTCGCACATCACCCCATAATATTGGCACCTCCATCTTCTGTTAATATTGAATCGAAGATGCCGTGCGCCATGTCCATAGTGGCGCACGGATTGCATTCTCCCGTGTGCCGAGATCGCTATAGTAATTGGGGGATTCGCGCTCTGTTCCCAGCGCACCATTTCGTAACTATGAAAATACTATACTGATGGTGCACAGCTTTCGTAAATCAGCCTCTATGAGTTGGTAAACTAATTAAAAACAATACATTCCTTATGTAACTGCTGCTAAGCAGGGGGTTTGAGTAAGATTTAGTTAAAATTAGAGCTCACATTTGTGTTTTATCTACAAACTTCTATATTAAATACAATAACTATATGGACACCCAAATAAAATCACTTTAACCTCCCTGGCGGTAATCCCGAGTCTGGCTCGGGTTGAGTTTTTTCTACCAGGAGCGGTAACCCCGAGCCAGACTCGGGCTGCGTTGCAGGATACAGGGGAAGTTACTTACCTTTTCCCCTGGATCCTGCGATGTCTCCCCGCTGTGTGTGCGAGCCGTCTACTCGCTCGATTCACACAGTGCCCGAGTGCCACTGATCTCCGTTCCCTGCGACGTTCCGACGCACAGGAGCAGAGATCAGCGCCAAATTCAAAAAAGTTTAAAAACACACAACACATACAGTACTGTAATCTTACAGATTACAGTACTGTATACAAAAAATACACATCCCCTTTTTCCCCAGTGGTCTGCCCAGTGCCCTGCATGTCATTTTATATAATAAAAAGATTTTTTTTCTGCCTGGAAACTGGAGATTGTCCATAGCAACCAAAAAGTGTCCCTTTATGTCAAAAGTGGTTTTAGACCAGCTAGAAAACACCGATAAAAAATTAGAATCACAATTTATCATCAAACAATAAATTTAATGACAGTGACTATTCTGCAACTGAGCAAATTTCAGTGTTTTTGATTTGATTACATTATTGAATCATTTTTATATATATTTTTATTATATTATATAATTTATGATTTTGTGTTTCAAACTTTATCATACCCGGATGTCTACTAGACTCTGGTTCGGACAGATTTAAGTAAGTTATTCATAAGAATTGCATGCCTACAATATACAAACGCCAAATTTCAATGCAAAATAATTGTACCGCTTTCAGCACTAAATTCCAGACAGAATCATACCGCCAGGGAGGTTAAAGTGAGCACTCCAATAAAACTCACAATATATGTTCATTAGAAAGATATTCTTTCCCCTTAAAGCTCATCACCAGCAAACTTTTTATTCAAACTTTGTTGCAGTCAGTGTCCTTGTTGGAGAGATTTCCCATCACTCCCTAATGGGAAGTGAGAAGAAATCTCTCCCCATGGGAGAAAGAGGGTATGGGGGTCAGTGACTGAAGTTAAAACCTGTTCTATCCCTTCTTCAATATGTCCAAAAATAAAACTGAAGTATTGGCTGTAATTCCACATTAAAAAGAACATCCTTATTTTTAGCTAATCAACAAATGTTATCACCCTTTCTGTAAAACTTGCCTGTAGACACTAACAGCAGCAGATACCAGCAAAAAAGCATAATCCCTGGAGCCATTTTATTTTTTGAAACACATACCCACCAAACTATTTAAATGTGACCACAATGGCCTAAATAATATATTTTAATATAAAACAATTTAGTATGAAGAGCAGGAGGTAAGGGGAGGACCTGGAGGGGATATAAAAGAGTTTGTGTCCCTATAACGGAGACATACCCATCACAGTGGCTGGAAATGCAGACATGAATGGATTGCTTTCAAGCATTTATTGTGCCTGTGGGGTTCCAAAACATAAGGAGTTGCATTACGCAACTGTTAGCCCTTAGAGGAAGTTGGGGATAATAATCTCATACACCTCCTGTGCTGGCTAATCGGGGAAAACCATTGGATAGGATTTTTAATTTCTGATTACTTCTTCCTCTGCCAGGCATCTGTCATGTAGTATCTTTTGGCACCTTATGCTTGTACAATGTCAGACCTTGATCAAAATGTATCACTGGGGTTGATCATCAATATGGGGTATACTTTGTGACAAAGACAAACTACCCTTCTAGAGTGCAATGCTACATGTAGTTTGAAAAGTTTGGGAACTTATACAGCAACTTTCAGACGAGATTAACCCTAGTCCTCAACAAATAAAAAGCTGCCACAAAGAGATAAAGCAAAAAGTAATTGTGGGACACAGTTTTCTTCTGTGAATAATGAGTTATATTTATCATAAGTGGAATCTCAAAAAGAAATTCCAGTTACTGGAACATAGATAAAGCCATTAATATTAGCAGAAAAAAACAATATGATACATACAGTACATTTGTTCCAAATAAAATCAATAAAGAAAATGTAACCACTAGAAACACAGTCTGTACCAGGGGTAGGAAACCCCCCCAGCACTGGTGCCACCAGTAGCACTTGAAGCCTCTTTTGCCAACACTTGACTCTCTCCCCATCAGCAGAGTAGGGCAGGGAACTGTCAGTGAGACACTAATGCATTCCAATTTCAGAATTACCCACACCGCAAATGTACTGGCACTGTGCCCCCACACATTGTAAAAGATGGGAAACATTGTTTGGTTCTCTAACTTGCTGTAGCTGCAATTGTAAGCTTTTGTGATGGGGAAGAGATTGGGTGCAGTTTGGCTAGGGGGGGGGGGGGGGGGGGGCGGTCCCTGTTTCCAGGAGGAGGAGGGCTGTCATTGGCCAATGCTAAAGCCAATCACAGTCCTGCTAGCTCCATCCACCATTTGGAGGAAGATGACTCGCTTGGTTGCCACTACCAATCTCAGAAAGAAAGGATTTCGCTGTGATTGAGAAAAGCAAAATCAGGTGACAGTGCTGGGGCCCAACTTATGATCCTGCCCCTATGCTTTCAGAAAATGCCCCTGACCTGAGCTCATCATTGCGCATTCATTCCAGATGCTTATATGTGACATCACATACAAGCACGTGGGCTGGATGTGAGAGGTGGATCAGCAGGATGAGTGTGCCAGGACAGGTAGATGTGTCTCATCTCTGCTCCCTTTCACCACTCTGCATATCATAGATGAGAAGAGGGTACAGCGACGGTGCAGATGAGCAGGAGGGTACAGCGGTGGGGAAAATGAGCAGGAGAGGTTCAGAGGTGGGACAGAAGAGCAGGAGGGTACAGCGGTGGGGAAGATGTACAGGGGGTTACAGTGATGGGACAGATGAGCAGGGGGGTACAGTGGTGGGGCAGATGTGCAGGGGATTACAGTGGTGGGGCAGATGTGCAAGGTAGTACAGTGGTGGGGCAGATGTGCAGGGGGTGACAGTGATGGGGCAGATGAGAAAGGGGGTACATTGGTGGGGCAGATGAGCAGGGGGTTACAGTGGTGGGGCAGATGAAAAAGGGGGTTACAGTGGTGGGACAGATGAGCAGGGGGTTACAGTGGTGGGACAGAAGAGCAGGGTGGTACAGTGGTGGGGCAGATGAGCAGGGGGTACAGTGGTGGGACAGATGAGCAGGGGGTTACAGTGGTGGGACAGATGAGCAGGGGGTACAGAGGCGGGGCAGATGAGCAGGGGATTACAGTGGTGGGGCAGATGTGCAGGGTAGTACAGTGGTGGGGCAGATGTGCAGGGTAGTACAGTGGTGGGGCAGATGTGCAGGGGGTTACAGTGGTGGGGCAGATGCGCAGGGGGGTACAGTGGTGGGACAGATGAGAAGGTGAATATGGGCTGAGAGTTGCGTGTGAAGTTGCAGGAATTGGGGCTGATCAGAGGTGTGAAGTTGCAGGAATTGGGGCTGATCAGAGGTGTGAAGGTGCAGGAATTGGGGCTGATCAGAGGTGTGAAGGTGCAGGAATTGGGGCTGATCAGAGGTGTGAAGGTGCAGGAATTGGGGCTGATCAGAGGTGTGAAGGTGCAGGAATTGGGGCTGATCAGAGGTGTGAAGGTGCAGGAATTGGGGCTGATCAGAGGTGTGAAGGTGCAGGAATTGGGGCTGATCAGAGGTGTGAAGGTGCAGGAATTGGGGCTGATCAGAGGTGTGAAGGTGCAGGAATTGGGGCTGATCAGAGGTGTGAAGTGCAGGAATTGGGGCTGATCAGAGGTGTGAAGGTGCAGGAATTGGGGCTGATCAGAGGTGTGAAGGTGCAGGAATTGGGGCTGATCAGAAGTGTGAAGGTGCAGGAATTGGGGCTGATCAGAGGTGTGAAGGTGCAGGAATTGGGGCTGATCAGAGGTGTGAAGTGCAGGAATTGGGGCTGATCAGAGGTGTGAAGGTGCAGGAATTGGGGCTGATCAGAGTTGTGAAGGTGCAGGAATTGGAGCTGATCAGAGGTGTGAAGGTGCAGGAATTGGGGCTGATCAGAGGTGTGAAGGTGCAGGAATTGGGGCTGATCAGAGGTGTGAAGGTGCAGGAATTGGGGCTGATCAGAGGTGTGAAGGTGCAGGAATTGGGCTGATCAGAGGTGTGAAGGTGCAGGAATTGGGGCTGATCAGAGGTGTGAAGGTGCAGGAATTGGGGCTGATCAGAGGTGTGAAGGTGCAGGAATTGGGGCTGATCAGAGGTGTGAAGGTGCAGGAATTGGGGCTGATCAGAGGTGTGAAGGTGCAGGAATTGGGGCTGATCAGAGGTGTGAAGGTGCAGGAATTGGGGCTGATCAGAGGTGTGAAGGTGCAGGAATTGGGGCTGATCAGAGGTGTGAAGGTGCAGGAATTGGGGCTAATCAGAGGTGTGAAGGTGCAGGAATTGGGGCTGATCAGAGGTGTGAAGGTGCAGGAATTGGGGCTGATCAGAGGTGTGAAGGTGCAAGAATTGGGGCAGATCAGAAGTGTGAAGGTGCAGGATTTCAAGTAGTTTAAAGCATTTACTTTATATAAAATCCTTTTCGTGATTGAGAGTATGAAGTTGACATTTTTTTGTTATAAAATCGGCTCGCTCAATTTCTTTGAAAACATTTTTCGGCACACTGTGCTCAAAAGGTGGCCTATCCCTGGTCTGTTCTATGGATGTCTACATACTTGTATTCTCAAAAGCTTTGTAGGCTATAGAAATATTGAAAAGTTTTATCTTATCTTACATTATAACTAATGTACAACAGGTTACTATGAGTCAAAGCTTCACCAGACAAAGAAATGTTTCAAAATATACACATTAAAAATATTTTATAGAATGTCAATTGTGATACTTTATTCTTCCAGGGTATGGATGATAAGCTCAGGCACTTTGAACTTGCTGACACTCTAATAAATGTCTCTCTAGATGATCCAGGGAGTAGCCACTCGCAACTGGATAACTCACTGTTGGATAAATCCTTGTCTTTAGATCTAGCAGCCAACAAGTGATTCAGATTTAGCAAAGTCTCTGCCACAGACTTGGTTAGGAAACTTCAGATAAACACACCAAAGTCTCTCACAGGAACTTGATTGCAAGGATGAGTTAGGAACTTTTCCTATGGTACCTGTATCTTTCAGCCGTTTCGGTGATACTGTAAGAGATGCGGATTCCGAAAAACTAAATTTTCAAGAATAGCGCACACTTTGCAAAAGTGTCGGCGCTACATATGATTAATTGTTCTTTAACCACTTGCTTACTGGGCACTTAAACCCCCCTCCTTTTCAGACCAATTTTCAGCTTTCAGCACTGTCGCACTTTGAATGACAATTGCGCGGTCATACAACACTGTAACCAAATTACATTTTTATCATTTTTTCCCCCCAAATAGAGCTTTCTTTTGGTGGTATATGATCACCTCTGCGATTTTTTATTTTTTGTTAAAAAAAAATTAAAAAGACCGAATTTCAAAAAAAAGATTTTTTTTTTTTTAAATTTTGTTATAAAAATAAAAAAATGGGTAATTTTTGTCCGTCATTGATGTACGCTGATGAGGCGGCAGTGACGGGCACCGATAGGTCGTGATGGGCACTGATGGGTGGCAGTGATGGGCACTGATGGGTTACACTGATAGGCAGCACTTTTAGGTGGCACTGATTGGCAGCACTGGTGGGCATTGATAGGTGGCACTGGTGGGCATTTACAGGTGGCACTTGTGGGCATTTACAGGTGGCACTTATGGGCATTGACAGGTGGCACTTGTGGGCATTTACAGGTGGCACTTGTCGGCATTTACAGGTGGCACTTGTGGGCATTTACAGGTGGCACTTATGGGCATTGACAGGTGGCACTTGTGGGCATTGCAAGTGGGACCGATGTCCCTTTAAGATAAGCCGGTGATCAGCTTTTTTTTTTCTCCTCCGCTGTCAGCGTGAGGAGAAAAAAAAAACGATCACCGAGCTTTTGTTTTTATCATGTGATCAGCTGTCATTGGCTGACAGCTAATCACATGGTAAGGGGCCGGGACCCGCCCCTTACTCGGATCGCTGATCACCCGAGTCTCAGTGACTCGGTGATCACAGGGCGCGCGTAGGGACCGTGCACATGGGAGGACATCATATGATGCCCTCCCGGGAATTGACATCCGCGCTGAGGCCGTCATTCGGCCATAGCGCGGATGTCTAGTGGTTATAGGATTAACCTCCCTGGCTGTTTTCCAGAGTGTGGTTCAGGGTTAAATTTCAGTGCAATTAGCGGTAACCCAGAGCAACACTCGGGATTGCATCTCAGGATCCTGGTGCAGGTTACTTACCTTGTCCCCAGGATCCTGCGATGTCTCCCTGCTGTGTCCTGCCTCTGTGTGTCGGGCTCCATTCCCTGCGAGCGTCGCAATGCACGGGGGCGGAGCCCGGCAGCAAATTCTAAAAGTACAAAATTCATAACACATACAGTACACTGTAATCTTACAGATTACATTACTGTATGAAATCATTTCACATCCGTTTTGTCCCTAGTGATTTGTCCAATGCCCTGCATGCAGTTTTTTATTATATGTATATACTGTTATTTCTGCCTGGAAACTTGAGATTGTCCCTTTACGTCAAAAGTGGTTTTGGACAAGCTAGAAAATAGCGATAGTAAATTAGAACACTTGCAGAATTGAACAATAGTGAATCGTGGGGAAATTCAATTTATTATTATTATAATATTATTTTTTATAATTATTTATTATATTATAATTTATGATTTTGTGTTTCAAACTTTATCATACCCAGGATATCTACTAGACTCTTGTTTGGACAGATTTAAGTGTGTTATTGCTAAGAATTACAGGCCTACAATATAAAACACCAAATTTCTATGCAAAACAATTGTACCGCTTTGAGACAATTGTACCGCTTTGAGATGCAAAAATCTGACATAATCAATGCCGCCAGGGTGGTTAAATAACATTTCCATTGGATGATGTAAACCCACCTACATCCCCTACCACCCTCACTCACAAAACCACCTTAATCTGCCATGGCTCTGTGACCACCCTTAACTACAGCACAACCCGTAACTAGCCACTTTTACCTACAACACCACCTACAGTTTGTCACCCTTACCCACAGCATCACCTGCTCAGCTTGCCACCCTTTTGTACGACACCACCCTCTTATGTAGTGCCTCTGTGGCCACCCTTACCTACAACATCATCTCCAGCTGGCAGCCCTCTTGCCACCCTTTCCCACAGGACCACTCTTTTCTGACACTGTTCTGTGGCCACCATTACCTGACACCCCTCTGGCAGCCTTTACACACAAAGCCACCCCCTTCTGGTCCCATCTCTGGCCACCCTCAGGACCATACTCTTCTGCCATGGCTTAGTGGCCACATAGCAGTTGTTTGGTACTATACCAGTGGCATAGTAGAAACCAACAGCTGGCTTTGTGCTAATGGACTCTGAGCTCTCATAAGATCTTACCAGGCTTTTGAGCCACCAAAAGATTACATAGCTTTTTAGACAACATTGCATACAGTGGATATACAAAGTCTACACACCCTTGTAAAAACGCCTGTAAAGAGATAAATCACCTCATATTTTTTTCTACCTTTAATGTTATCTAGAATCTGTGCAATTCAATCGAAAACAACCTGAAATCTTTAAAGGGGAGCAAAAAATTAAAATAAAAAATTTACAATAATGTGGTTGCACAAATGTGCACACCCCTAAAAACGAATACAGCCCTGGTCAAACGTTTTGAGAATTACACAAATATTAATTTTCACAAAGTCTGCTGCCTCAGTTTTTAGGTTGGCAATTTTCATATACTCCAGAATGCTATGAAGAGTGTTCAGATTAATTGCAATTAATTGCAAAGTCCCTCTTTGCCATGAAAATTAACTTTATCCCCCAAAAAAATATTTCTATTGCATTTCAGCCCCGCCACAAAAGGACCAGCTGACATCATTCTCTTGTTAACACAGGTATCAGTGTTGATGAGGAAAAGGCTGGAAATCACTCTGTAATGCAGATTGTGTTATGCCTCGTACACACGTACGGACTTTTCCCGGCGGACCTAAGTCCAGCGGACAATCCGCTGGACTTTCCCGCTAGGTACGCTGGACTAAAAAGCGAACGGACTTGACCACACACGATCACGCAAAAAGTCCGGCGGTTCACGCAATGACGTACGCACGTACGACGGGACTAGAAAAAGGAAGCTCGAGATCCCAAACGACACCCTTTGGGCCCCGTCAGCTAATCTCGTGTGTATCGCGTGTTAGTTGACGTTTGGTTAGAGACGATTCGCGCTTCTCAGACTTCTGCTTAATTCGTTCGCTTCTGCCGTTCAGTTTGTGCTTGTGAGGTTTGTATCTGGCTTTCAGTGCGTGTGGATCAGTTCCTACCTGTTCTCAGGCCGTTCTGGTCCGCTCGTTCCTGTTTTTCAGGTCGTTCTTCATAGGCCTTGCTGTTCTTCAGTGCGTTCTGTTAAGTTGTTTGTTTGATCAGCCGACCGTTTTGAAGCCATGGAGTGTGGACGTACTCGGGAACGAGTTCGTGCTGTGCAGGGGCTCGGTGTTGCGGTTAACACCTTGGCACGAGCCCGGTCCATGAACAGGGTGAGGAGGAGTTCATGGACCAAGAATTGGTTGCGCCAGCGTGACCAATTCTCGCATATGCCTTTGCTCCGTGAGATCCGTGAGAATAATCCTGATGATTTCAGGAATTATCTCCGGATGACGGACCCCATTTTTCACCGTCTGTTGGCTTCGCTGTCCCCTTATATTAGCAGGCAGAATACCTGCATGCGGCAAGCCATCAGTGCGGAGCAGAGGCTAGTCGCCACGTTGCGTTACTTGGCGACGGGGAGAAGCTTGCAGGACCTCAAGTTCACGACAGGCATCTCCCCCCAGGCTCTGGGGCTCATTATTCCAGAGACCTGTTCTGCCATTATCCACGTCCTGCAGGAGGAATACATTAAGGTAAGTCTTCTCTTTTAAAATTACCTATGTCTTGTATGTTTGTTAATGTAGTGCATCAATGTCATCATTAGCTAATTACCATGATAGGACTATTCTATGAATGTCCCCTATTCCTTTTATTTTTGGATTTTGTTTTTTTGTCTAGTATTTTATGGTTGACTTATCGAAATAGTTTTAAGAATGTATTATTTAGTGGGTCACATGCATATTTGCTTGCACCAACCTCCCCAGCATGGAAGCTTGGCCCCCTAAACACCCCTAGCCTAGTCACTTTCTTTGTTTAAAAATGTATATTACCAGCTCCATTGTACAGCTTTACTCACCCCCCCTTTCACCCCCCTTGACCCTCAATTTTAAATTGATTGCATGTGGTTTTGGTCAGCTTGTAATTATCCCCACCCCCCCACCCCCCTAATAATTAATCTCATGTGGTTTTGGTCAGCTTGTAATTATCCCCACCCCCCCACACCCACCGTTAATTAATATCATGTGGTTTTGGTCAGCTTGTAATTATCCCCACCCCCCCAGATAATTAATATCATGTGGTTTTGGTCAGCTTGTAATTATCCCCACCCCCCCACACCCCCTGATAATTAATATCATGTGGTTTTGGTCAGCTTGTAATTATCCCCACCCCCCCACACCCCCTGATAATTAATATCATGTGGTTTTGGTCAGCTTGTAATTATCCCCACCCCCCCCACACCCCCTAATAATTAATCTCATGTGGTTTTGGTCAGCTTGTAATTATCCCCACCCCCCCACACACCCCTTTAATTAATTTCATGTGGTTTTGGTCAGCTTGTAATTATCCCCACCCCCCCACACCCCCTGATAATTTATATCATGTGGTTTTGGTCAGCTTGTAATTATCCCCACCCCCCCACACCCCCTGATAATTAATATCATGTGGTTTTGGTCAGCTTGTAATTATCCCCACCCCCCCACACCCCCTGATAATTAATATCATGTGGTTTTGGTCAGCTTGTAATTATCCCCACCCCCCCCACCCCCTGATAATTAATATCATGTGGTTTTGGTCAGCTTGTAATTATCCCCACCCCCCACACCCCCTGATAATTAATATCATGTGGTTTTGGTCAGCTTGTAATTATCCCCACCCCCCCACACCCCCTAATAATTAATCTCATGTGGTTTTGGTCAGCTTGTAATTATCCCCACCCCCCCACACCCCCTGATAATTAATATCATGTGGTTTTGGTCAGCTTGTAATTATCCCCACCCCCCCACACCCCCTGATAATTAATATCATGTGGTTTTGGTCAGCTTGTAATTATCCCCACCCCCCCACACCCCCTGATAATTAATATCATGTGGTTTTGGTCAGCTTGTAATTATCCCCACCCCCCACACCCCCTAATAATTAATCTCATGTGGTTTTGGTCAGCTTGTAATTATCCCCACCCCCCCACACACACCTTTAATTAATATCATGTGGTTTTGGTCAGCTTGTAATTATCCCCACCCCCCCACACCCCCTGATAATTAATATCATGTGGTTTTGGTCAGCTTGTAATTATCCCCACCCCCCCACACCCCCTGATAATTAATATCATGTGGTTTTGGTCAGCTTGTAATTATCCCCACCCCCCCCCACACCCCCTAATAATTAATCTCATGTGGTTTTGGTCAGCTTGTAATTATCCCCACCCCCCCACACACACCTTTAATTAATTGCATGTGTATTGTGTGACCTTACAATTATTTACTCCCCACCCACATCCCCATTATTATCTTCTCTGGTCCATCAGAGGGGTCATCAATCAGAGATTTGTCCCTTTTATCCTTAATCTTTTGGCTTTATTTCAAGGATTTACAAAATAAATACATATGTTCTTCCAAATTGTTTGTTAATTTGTAGCATTTAGTTTGGTGTTTTGCCTGGTTTATAATTTAAATTGTATCTTTCTGTTTGACTTCACAGTGTCCCTCCACGCCACAGGAATGGCAGACTGTGGCTTCCCAGTTTGCTGCCCGTTGGGACTTTCCCAACTGCGGAGGGGCGATTGACGGCAAACACGTGCGAATTGTGCCCCCACCCCATTCGGGGTCATACTATTGGAATTATAAGGGGTTCCATAGTATCGTGTTGATGGCGGTGGTGTCGGCACAATATGACTTTCTGTATGTGGATGTGGGGAAAAACGTCCGGATGTCGGACGGAGGAGTCTTCAACCACACGGAGTTCGGTCATCGTCTCCAAACTGGTGGGCTGGAGCTGCCACCAGATGAAGATAATGTGGAGGGACTCCCCTTCGTCTTCATTGCCGACGAGGCGTTCGGTCTGGGTGACCATCTGATGAGGCCATTTCCCCAACGATCCCTCACCCCTGAGAGGAGGATTTTTAATTATCGGTTGGCCAGAGCAAGAAGGGTGGTGGAAAATGCCTTTGGTATTATGGCCAACCGTTTCAGATTGCTCCTTACATCCCTACATCTGGCAGAGTACAAACTCAATACTATTATTCTTGCATGCTGTGTCATGCACAATTATTTACGGAAACATTCAGGAACATACTCCTTACCAATTGGCCCTGAGGCCGGAGTGGAAGGCAACATGACAGGGCTGGATAATCGCCCTCTTGGTTCCGCACCACAATCAGCCCAGCAAGTGCGGGACCTTTATTTACAGTATTTTAATGGTAGGGGGGCCATTGAAATGGCAGCAGACCCTTAAACCACCTTTTTCATTTACAAAGAATAAATACAGTTATTTATGTTTGAAATATTGGTAGTTTCGTATTGTTTTGCTTTTAATTTGGCCTGTTTTATATGTTGTCCTAGTGCACATCTTAATAGTGGCAAACTTGTTTAGCGTTTAGTAAATAAGCCCCTTTGTCAATGAACCACAACATGTTTTTGTCAAACTGGTAGTATTTAAAAAGAAGAAGCCACACATTTTTTATTTTGTGCAAACATTATTTTTTTTTTTATTGTGCACATCAAAAATTTTTTTTTTTTTTTTTTTTTTTTTTTTTGGTTTTTTTTTTTTTTTTTTTTTTTTTTTTTTTATTTTTTTGAACCAGATTTTTTTTTATTTTTTTTTTATGTTATCTTTTTGAAATTTTTTTGGTGTTTTTCTCACAACATATTTTTTTTTTTTTTTTGATTGATTTTTTAAAACAAACATAAAAACATGTTTAAAATTGTTTAAAAAATTTTGGCTTAGCATTTGAAATTATTTACACAATGTAAAAGTCCAGAACTTACAAAGTTCAACAGGTAACCCATGAACAGAAGAAGCCAAATTTTTAATATGCACACTAATTTAACTGGAAAATGGGTAATGTCAACATGTGCTATGTTCCATCATGGGGAATCAATGGACGTGTTTTGTGTGTGAAACCCCTTCCCTCTCACCTACTAGCATTAGGGGTTGCAAACACCAAATGCGTCCATTGAGATCCCCTGATGGCACATAGCACATGTTGACATACCGTGTGCATATTAAAAATTTGGCCTCTAAAATTAGTTAAACAGCGCATCAAAAGGGGAATGAAGGACATGATTGATGTTAAGAAATGTAAAAGGGGTCTTTAGATTCTCCCCAAAACATCAATCATGTCCTTCATTCCCTGCTGCATGGTGGCCATCTCCTTCTGCATATTTTCCAGCTGCAGATTCCAGGCCATGATCTGGCCAATAAGCCTGTGGGCACTGTCAGTGGAAAATGGCTCCGCAGCTTGTCGTTCCACAAACAGATCAGCATCACCTAAAAGTTGGGTAGATAAAACACAAGAAAAAAAGTGTCAAAAACATGCAGACCTTAATTTATTAGCTCAATCTGTGTTCTGAGACACTCACTTGGTGGGGTGCAGATTTGATCGACTTCAACGACCTGTTCCGCCACATCCACGCGCGGGCTTGGGCTAACTGCCCAATTAGTCTGGTGATGCCGGGAGGTCCTCGTAGGTTCGGACTGACGTCTGAGTCTTTTGCCCCCTATGGTAATGGAACACAAAAAGGTACACTTTTGAATCACACTGATATTTGAGTGCCAAAATAGGATTAGTAAACATTGTTTAAAAGTCTTGCCAATTATTAGCAGTTTGTTAGAAGATCCTACTTGAAGACAGAATTGAAATGTCTATCTAATGAAACTCCAATACTTAAACCGGCCTTCAACCCTAAATTTGAACTTCCGCTCATTGGATCCCTGCACCCCTGTGGTGTCTTATTTTGAACCTTTTAGGGGGGATGGGTTGCAGATACCTGTGTAAGGCAGGTATTTGCACACACATCCGGCCCTAGACTCCCACAGAAGTATACGCCACATCCCGTCCCACCGTGCTGTCTGCTGGGACACACAGGGGTCCCCGAGCTCGCGCGGACCAGTCCTATTGCATTGCGCAACTGGCGCATGCCCAATAGTGACCCGGGAAGTGAAGCCGCAAACATTAATTTCATGATTGCAAGATCAGAGATTGTAGCTGCACCATCCAAGGGACAGGTGAGTGTACTTCTTTGAAAAGTCACCACCTACAGTATTTAGAGATGATGAGCATTTTTTGGGAATTGTGAGCATGAGACCCTGCTTAACATATTTATCCCCCCCCCCCCCAAAACAGCCTCTGGAGTCCCTGTGTAAGTTACCCCTAAAACCCTTACTACAGCAGTAATTGTATAGATAGTGACAATAATAAACAACCTTACAACTCCAACAACCCAAAGCAAGGTAAACTCAATAAACGTTATGAAGACAAACGGAACTTTCATCAAATATGCGCAAGTTTCAGGTACGAATGGTAATAACATCTGCGCAAGTTTCACGGACGAATGGTAATTAAATCTGCGCAAGTTTCAGGTACGAATGGTAATAACATCTGCGCAAGTTTCACGGACGAAAGGTAATTAAATCTGCGCAAGTTTCAGGTACGAATGGTAATAACATCTGCGCAAGTTTCACGGACGAATGGTAATTAAATCTGCGCAAGTTTCAGGTACGAATGGTAATAACATCTGCGCAAGTTTCACGGACGAATGGTAATTACATCTGCGCAAGTTGTACGGACGAATGGTAATAACATCTGCGCAAGTTTCACGGACGAAAGGTAATTAAATCTGCGCAAGTTTCAGGTACGAATGGTAATAACATCTGCGCAAGTTTCACGGACGAATGGTAATTAAATCTGCGCAAGTTTCAGGACGAATGGTAATAACATCTGCGCAAGTTTCACGGACGAAAGGTAATTAAATCTGCGCAAGTTTCACGGACGAATGGTAATTAAATCTGCGCAAGTTTCAGGTACGAATGGTAATAACATCTGCGCAAGTTTCACGGACGAATGGTAATTACATCTGCGCAAGTTGTACGGACGAATGGTAATAACATCTGCGCAAGTTTCACGGACGAATGGTAATTAAATCTGCGCAAGTTTCAGGTACGAATGGTAATAACATCTGCGCAAGTTTCACGGACGAATGGTAATTACATCTGCGCAAGATTAGACATATCAAGTATAACCATAGTAGCGCACGTGCTTGACTTACTTTTTTTGATGGCTTTTCGAATTCTCCTGTACTGATCGTGCTCCCTCGATTTGATGTCGGACCATCGTTTGCGCAGTTGATCCTTGCCCCTTCGTACGCCGAATTTCTGCTCCAGGGTGCTGACGATTGTAGTGAGAATCTTGTCCTTGCGCAAGTTGGGACGAGGGTACGGGCCATTTTCCCCGTCGTAATCTTCCCTTTGGAGGATGTCCACCATCTCCACCATCTCTTCAAAGGCCATATTGGTGGCCTTATATCTGCTGCTGGATGCAGATGTGTTGGCTTCTTGGCTTTCCTCCGCGCTACTGGCTGAGAATGTGTCCGCCATATTCATGAATTAATTCACCAACAATGCAACGAGGGGAAGCGGGGCGGGGAATACTCGTCATGAGGAACGTCATGGGCGGGCGACGCGGAGGACGCAGGCGGACTTCGACGCGTGCGCAGTGTATATAAGGCTGTTTGAGGGGCCCACGTGTTCCCGAACGGAAGTAGCGAGCGCTCTGTACGAAGGTAAGTGTTTTCTAGGATGCATTACTGTGTTTTTTTTTGGGTTTTGGGCCAGCATTTTTTAAGGATATGTGTGTGTTGCTGGCTGTGTGTAGGGGTTGCTGGCTGTGTGTAGGGGTTGCTGGCTGTGTGTAGGGGTTGCTGCCTGTGTGTAGGGGTGCTGCCTGTGTGTAGGGGTTGCTGCCTGTGTGTAGGGGTTGCTGCCTGTGTGTAGGGGTTGCTGCCTGTGTGTAGGGGTTGCTGCCTGTGTGTAGGGGTTGCTGCCTGTGTGTGGGTGTGTTGTGTAATGTTTGTTTAGAAAAACTGGTTGTGCGTTTTAAGTAACATTTGTGTTTTTGGTCTTTTGTATTGCCATTACTAACAAAACAGAAACAAACATGTCATCACCCCAGTTGAATCCATTCAAGGACCAGCAGTTCATGTCCGAATTCATTGCCCTGTACAGAAAAAATACCAACCTGTGGCAGCTCAAGAACCCTTTATATGGCAATAGGGATGTCCGGAAGGCAACACTGGGGCCACTTGTGGCTTTTGTGAAGACTAAAGTCCCCAACGCAAACACCAAGTTTGTGGAAGCCAGAATTGCAAGTTTAAGGCACATGTACAAGCGGGAGCGCAAGAAGATTGAGGAATCAGTCAGATCAGGAGCAGCAGCAGAGAATGTTTATGTACCCAAGCTGTGGTACTACAACCAACTGACTTTTATAGGTGACCAGATGGAACCCAGGCAATCACTGTCGACTCTTCCCTCCACCCTTCCCTCCACTCTTCCCTCCACTCTTCCCTCCACCCCAGCTGAGGCTTCCACGGAAGGAGAAGACCCCTCCACCTTGGAGCAGGCTGATGCACCCAGCTGGAGCCAGGTATATATTTAGTAGCCTAAATTGTGATTGTGTGAATATTAATGCTGTAAACGTTAAAATGTGAAACAATTAACACCCTGAACTCAGAATTGTGAAAAAAACTGACAAAAATTATGCACACTTCTAAAAAGTGTTGGTGCAACATATCGATACATATATAGTGTATACATACATCCAGTAGTGGCAAAAAAAGCGTTAGACAACATTGGTGATCTGGTTGGAAAATGCAGGGGTCCAAATGATAGCCTTTTGGATCTTTTGGAAAATTTAGATGCTCGTTCCTAAGTTTACAATTGGATGATTGAGGAGGCCAGAAACCACAAAACAGGTGTTTGATTTTTGATTTTATTTGCACACAGGATGAGCTGACCCAGGATGATGCCGGGACAAGTGGTATGGAGGAGGAGGAGGACATGACCAACGAGAGCCAGGAGGTGGCTGGGCCCAGCACGAGCCAGAGTGACAGCCAGACCCAATTAAGAAGTCTACCTACACCCCTGCCCTTACCCCCAAGAAGGCCCAGGAGGATGACCATTGTTGAGGAGGAATCACTGCAACTGATTCGGAAGGCGAGTGCCATTCTGGACAAACCCACCCTTCCAGAAGAGGCCTATGCCAGCTACGTGTCCAGCAGGTTGCTGGAAATGGAGAGGGGCCAACGGCACCTGTGTGAGGGCCTAATTTCTGAGGCAATTAGGGGGGGTTTGAGGGGTGAATTACGACAATCCACCCGCCTGACCCATGAAGGCCCGACACCAACTTCTCCTCCTCCTCCTCCTCGTCTTCCTTCTTCTCCTCCTCCTCCTCCTCCTCCTACTCCTCCTCCTACCACAAGTCAGCCTCCAAGGAAGCGTGCAGGGAAGACTGCAGGGAAGAGTGCAGGGCAGCGTGGTGGGAAGAGTCGGAAGTGATTGCCTGGCTTCAGTCTGGTCTCACAGAAGACACAGGCTGTTGTAGTGCCACAGCTTGGGGACATAGATGTCATCTGCTGCTGTTCCTGGTCTGTCTGATTCCTGGTCAATCTTCTTGTGCTCCCTATATTGTATGAAATGTGCCCAAGCTTAATTTTTGGCTTCACAAACTTGGTGTCTGCCGTTGGGGCAAAAAGTCTTCACAAAATCTACAAGTGGCTCCAGTGTTGCCTTCCTATTTTGTTTTGCCTTGTTTGTTTTAACCAGAATAAATGGTCATTTAATTTTCATCAAATAATGATATACGTGCTTGTTATTCAAAAACATAGTTTCTTTAGGAGTAGGCAGGTACATGTCTAAACATTCATTTGACAATACAAGTGTAAAGTGCAACTTCAATGGAACTGCAAGTGCAGTCGCTGGAAAGGTGAGGGTTAAGATCTGAATTAAGGGCAAGCTCTGCTGACTCCACAATTGTATCATGTGTAATAACTAATCCTTTTGATAACCAACAAATAATAAAAAATATCTATATAGAGATATATGTACATATATAATATATATATATATATATATATATATATATATATATATATATATATATATATATATATATATATATATATATATATATTTTTTTTTTTATACACGTATAGATCTATATATCTATATATATTAATATATATATATATATATGTAGATATCGATATATATTTTTTTTGGCTTATTGAGAAATATAGATATATTTTTCATTTGGTGATTTGGATATCTATATCTATATCTATATCTATATCTATATATATATATATATATATATATATATATATATATATATATATATATATATATATATATATATATATATATATATATATATATATATATACAAATATATAACTTCACTAAAGAATGCTGAAGAAAAAACGTTCGGGAGTACTCTGCGTGAATATACAAGCAGCAAGGCAAAATCATTCTTCAAGTACGATAACATACAAATCCCGCTGTCAGAAAAAAAAAAAAAAAAAAAAAATCAGCAGCGTGACGATTGTGCGAGCTTCAAAACGAAGGCTAGTTTTACCAGACCGAGCGAGTCCGTGACATAATTGCTACTGAGCATGCGTCCTTTTTGGTACGCCGGACCATACTACACACGACCGGATTATCCGCTGGACTGCCAAGTCCAGCGGATAATTTGAGAACAAAACCTGAAACTTTAGTCCGCCGTACTTTGGCCAAAAAAAGTCCGCCGGCGCCCACACACGAGGGGATTATCCGCTGGACTTCGGTCCAGCGGATAATCCCGCGGGATAGTCCCTTCGTGTGTACGCGGCATTAGAAAAACAGACTGGAAGCTTTTAAAGGAGGGTGGTGCTTGAAATCATTGCTCTTCCTCTGTTAACTATGGTTACCTGCACCACACAGTTATCATTGGATTAAAAAAAAAGGGATTCACAGGTAAGGATATTGCTGCTACTGAGATTGCACCTAAATCAACCATTTATCGGATCATCAAGAACTTCAAGGAGAGAGGTTCAATTGTTGTGAAGATTGCAGAGCGCCCAAGAAAGTCCAGAAAGCTCCAGGACCGTCTCCTACAATTGATTCAACTGCAGGATCGGGGCACCACCAGTGCAGAGCTTGCTCAGGAATGACAGCAGGCAAGTGTGAGTGCATCTGCTTGCACAGTGAAGAGAAGACTTTTGGAGGATTGCCTGGTGTCAAGAAGGGCAACAAAGAAGCCACTTCTCTCCAGGAAAAACATCAGGAACATACTGAGATTCTACAAAAGGTACAAGGATTGGACTGCTGAGGACCGGGGTAAAGTCATTTTGATGAATCCCTTTTCCGATTGTTTGGGCATCCGGAAAAAAAACCTTGTCTGGAGAAGAAAATGTGAGTGCTACCATCAGTCCTGTGTCATGCCAACAGTAAAGCATCCTGAGACCATTTATGTGTGGGGTTGCTTCTCAGTCAAGGGAGTGGGCTCACAATTTTGACTAAGAACATAAAGAATGTGTAGCCATGCCCTTGTAGGGGTTACTGAATGTAGTGTTTCACCTGTCACCCTGTCCAGCCAGACATCCATCTCTCAGTCACATAGAACAGTCCATAAGCTTTGTTTTTGTTTTTTAATAAGGGGATTGAACTTGGATGGGAAATATGGGATTATGGAATGCCCAGGAATATTCAGTGCAACGTGCTTGGGACTTCTATATATACTCCAGTATATACACTCCAGTCTTCTCTCCAGCACAAACTCTTGCTTAAGACCTCTTATCCTTCATTCCACCAGCACTTCACTTGCTGCATACCGTTACTCCACCAGCACTTCCCTTGCTGCAGACTGTTACTCCTCCAGACTAGCTAGCACCGCATAGTTAGGCCTGACATTAACTCAGCCAGGCCTCAGTGAACTGCCTTTTGCAGGCAGGGACCTCTGGCCCCTGTGGTGTAGAAATAGTTCAGGTACTAACTGTCCTCTGCTCAGCTACCACTCCCTGATAGCTCTCTTCAGGCCCTGCCAGCCAGCCTGGCTGCAATTACCTCTTTCCACTGCCCTTCCCAGAGTCCTATCTTCTGGTTCTGTTCCCATCTCAAATTTCAATCTCCCAGTTCTCTCAGGTGTGCATCAAGTGTGCCTCCCCAGTCCACCCGACTGTGCTCACTCACCAGCCCTCCTAGCTGTGACCAGTTGTCCTCCCTGGAGTCTCTTAGCAGTGTTCTCTCCCGCTGTTGTCCCCTTGCTCCCTCATGTGCCTCTCCTTCCAGGATCTCTTCACTCCTCCTTGATGCACCCGAGCCCTGGCCCAGGGTCACCTACCCCAGACTCCCCGTGGGCCCTGACAGCCTCCACACTCTCTCTCTCTCTCTCCAGTTCTTTCACCCGACAACTGCTCTCCAGCTGGGCTGACCCCAGGTATTTTAGGAGGCCTGCCCCCTGCCAATCCAAGTTGGGGATTGGTCAAGGCACCTAGAATAGCCCAGGCAGCTCCACCTCTCCTCCCCTCCTCTCTTTCTAGTACCTTCTAGAATGAAGAGGGAGGTGGCAGTGATGCTACCTGTGAGTCACCCAGCCCTGCCTTGAGCCACTCCCAGCCCAAAATGAAAACAAACAGGCCTAGCCCCCAGCTAAGCCTGCCTAAATTTTCCTACACTCCAAAAAAATCCCCACTCTAGCATCTACCTAACTAGAGGGTGCTACAAATGGTACAAAAACATCCTCTGAGAGCAACTTCTCCCAACCATCCAAGAACAGTTTGCTAAAGAAAAATGTCCTTTCCAGCATAATGGAGCAGCTTACCATAAGGCAAAAGTGATAACCAAGTGGCTTGGGGAACAAAATATCAAAAATTTTGGGTCCATTACCAGGAAACTCCTCAGACCTTAATCCCATTGAGAACTTGTGGTCAATCCTCAATAGGGAGGTGAACAACAACAAAAAACCTACACATTCTGGCAAACTCCAAGCATTGATTATGCAAGAATGGTTGCCATCAGTCAGGATGTGACCCAGAAGTTGACTGACCGCATGCCAGGGCAAATTGCAGAGGTCTTGAAACAGAAGCTTCAACACTGCAAATATTGACTCTTTGCAAAAACTTAATGTAATTGTCAATAAAAGCCTTTGACACTCATGAAATGCTTGCAATTATACTTCTGTATATTATAGTAACATCTGCCAAAAAGATCAAAAAATACTGAAGCAGCAGACTTTGTGAAAAATAATATTTGTGTCCTTCTCAAAACTTTTGGCCAGGACTGTACTTTGTTGAAGAACATTTTGATTTTATGAAACCGTTAAGTTTTTTGGGGTAGGAGTTTATCAGCATGGCACATCTTGCCTTGGGACCTTTTTGTCCACTTTTCCTTGCAAAAGCACTGCAAATCTGTCATATTGCACTGTCAGAAACATATATGAAACACGCCACCACATGCTCATGCATTAAAACGTGGTCTACCCTATGTGTTTAATCATAAGTGGATATTGTCAGGGGCCATCCATATGGAAGCAGCCATTGATTTTATCATTTTGAAAATGCTAATTGGTTAGCTCATCTGGGCATAAATGCTATAATGTTCTTAATGCTGTGTCACTGCCCCTGAACCAGTACAGAGATAAGACAAGTCAGAGGAAACCACTTACTTTTTCTGGTCGTTGCCTCAAAGTACTGACTCATTGGGGACAGTATGACATTCTGGCAATGAGTATTGCAAAAATGTCAGAAGTCAGCAATGACAGCCTCCAGGTCTCTTTCAAGAGAGGTTTCCTTTCACATGTATTTAGATACACATTCTGAGCTGTAGCAAAGCAATTAGCTTCAGTCTGTCAAGTAAAATGAAAGCCAGTGTCTAATTATCTGCATTGGCCTTTTAGTAAGTTTGGCATAAAAAAAAAACGCGAATTAGTGAAAGAGGTCTATAGTTCAGTTACAATAATCATGTTAGGTGTACAAATGACTCACAATAAAGGGTTGTGGTATTACTCAGACATAATTACCAATAATCCTAATTTGAAGGTGTCCTCTACTTGCCGTTCCTCTTTACCTGTAGGGATGTAGTGCTTATATGAACTTTCTATCTGCCTTAAGAATGGACACCTCAAAGAAAACTCTGGCCTTAAAGCATTTGTTACCCCAACACTTCATATTCTTGACATGTGCCTGCTGTACCATGTACTTGGAGGAGAAAGTTTCCTGTTCTCTTTGTATGCTTCCTTTATGTGAAATCCCTGGTGTTCCTGCCAGTCCCTTTGCTTTCCTATTAAAAACTGACCTCACTAAGCAGGAGAACATACCATGGTCAGTTCTCAAGCTATGCTGGGAACTCGGGGTACTCCCTAACAATGATCAGACTTATCCTGAAATGCCCCTGCTGCACAGCCATTCATTGGGAAGCTCAGTGAGCTGCTGCTTCCCCTCCCTCAACTCTAATGCAGCTGAGAACAGAGAGAATGTGATCACTTATAAAAAAATGCAAAACAGATATTTATAATGTATTTTTTATATCTATACAAAAGTGTTTTGCATTTCATTTCTATTTTAACCCCTTAATGCCAACCATACGCAAATACGCATTCTCGGCTTGAAGGGATTATATCGGGGTGATGCCTGCAGCTGCACGCATTACCCTGGTACTGTTATTTAGAGCCAGTGTTTGGCTTTCTATTGATAACAACCAACGCGGGTAAAAGCTACTTGGCTTTTATCCTAAGGAGCGGGAGGGGATGTCCCCCCCTCCCGCCACCTTCCACGGCTCTCGTGGGCTCTCCCATCCAACCGGAAAGCCCGAGCGACCAGCCGGCATGCTCGCTGGCTGGCCGAAGACCAGAATGATCAGGTCGCTGCTCTAGTAACTCAGAAGCGATATCATGACATCACTTCTGTTTACTCGGCTGCCAATGGTGCCGTTAAAAAAAAAATCCCTAGTATTCCAAAACAGATTTAGCTGTTTTGAATACTTTTAAGTGCAAAGGAGGGATTTGGGGTCTCGTAGACCACAGATCCCTCCATAAAGAGTACCTGTCACTAACTATTACTGTCACAAGGGATGTTTACAGCAATAAAAATGATCAGAATTGTTTTTTTTTTAAAGAGACAGTGTAAATAAATAAGAAACATTTTTTCCCTGCGTGCTCACTTGTAGAAGCGAACGCATACGTAAGTCACGCCTGAAAATGTAAATGGTGTTCAAACCACACATGTGAGGTATCGGCGTGATAGTTAGAGCAAGAGCAATAATTCTAGCACTAGACCTCCCCTGTAACTCTAAACTAGTAACCTCTAGAAATTATTAAGACGTTGCCTATGGAGATTTTTAGGTACCAAAGTTTGTTGCCATTCCACGAGTGTGCGCAATTTCAAAGCATGACAAATTAGGTATCTATTTACTTGGCATAACATCATCTTTTACATTATACAAAGAAATTGGGCTAACTTTACTGTTTTTATCTTTTTTAAATTCATGAAAGTGTATTTTTTTCAAACAAATTGTGTTTGAAAGACCGCTGCGCAAATACTGTGTGACACAAAATATTGCACCGATTGCCATTTTATTCTAGGGTCTCTGCTAAATATATATATATATATATATATATATATATATATATATATAATGTTTGGGTGTTCTAAGTAATTTTCTAGCAAAAAATACGGATTTTAACTTGTGAGCAAAAAAAGGCTTAGGCAAGAAAGGGTTAGCCTGAATGGGTTGTTTTACAAGATGATAGTTAACAAAAACATGTACTGTACATAGTTTTCAATGTCTATGGTGCCAGATTTCTAAATATAACTTACCAATTTTTTTTTTGTCTCAGCAGTTGAACCTGGGGGACTACTAATGCGGCGTACACACGGTGGGAATTTCCGGTGGAAACAGTCCGATGGGAGCTTTTCATCAGATTTTCCGACCGTGTGTATGCCCAACGGTCTTTTTCTGTCGGAATTTCCGACGGACTTTGGACCTGTTCTCAATTTTTCCGACGGAAAACCTTTCTATCGGATTTTCCGATCTTGTGTAGGCAATTCTGACACGCAAAATTCCGACGCATGCTCGCAAACAATTCGACGCATGCTCGGAAGCATTAAACTTCCCTTTTATAGTGCTGTCGAACGTGTTTTATGCCGCTGTGTTACAGACCGTCGGAATTTGGTGTGACCGTGTGTAGGCAAGACAGTTTGAGCAAAATTCCGGCGGAATTCCGACGGGAAAACCATCAGAGCTTTTTCCGACGAGAATTCCGAACGTGTGTATGCGGCATAACAAGCAAATTATGTCCTAAACCAAAGAACCAGTATTATTTCTGGTGCCCAGTCTGCTGGAAGTCTACAAGAGTCATGCTACATCTGCGTCTGCCTCCATCATTGACAGCTATGAGATGCTGAAGAGCTGTGATTTCACAGATGCTACATTTATTTATTTGAATGCATAGATATGACTGTAATAACAGTGATTTTTTTTTTCATAGGGATGTTGTTCTTCTGGAATGCCACTGAGTTATGTGTCGCTTTTGATGCAGTCTGTGCTTTGTGAATTTCTTGTCAAAAATCCTAAAATGATAAGCATTTGTAAAAGGAAAGTATAGCATATTTTCAGCAAATCATTACTGCCATGTTTACCTTGAAGTGGTTGTAAATCCTTCACATATACGGTAAGAAACAACAAGAGATGGCGTACCAGTTTAGTGCATTATCCAGAGCACCATTTATTTAGAAGGAATCAAGTTGACAATTATTCTCACAAGACAAATAGCATAAAAAGCTCATCACATGCCAGAAGAGATTAGGACCAGAATCTCTATCTGTGCCCCCAGATGGACCAAGATGGCATCAAAATGAATTGCATCTAAACCGTTTCAGCCCCGGAAGATTTTACCCCCCTTCCTGACCAGAGCACTTTTTGCGATTCGGCACTGCGTCACTTTAACTGACAATTGCGCGGTCGTGCTACGTGGCACCCAAACAAAATTGACGTCCTTTTTTTCACACAAATAGAGCTTTCTTTTGGTGGTATTTGATTACCTCTGCGGTTTCTATTTTTTGCACTATAAACAAAAAAAAGAGCGCCAATTTTGAAAAAAAAAAAAAACGCATTATTTTTTACTTTTTGCTGTTAATAAATATCCCCCAAAAATATATAAAAAAATATATTTTTTCCTCAGTTTAGGCTGATATGTATTCTTCTACATATTTTTGGTAAAAAAAAATCGCAATAACCATATATTGATTGGTTTGCGCAAAAGTTATAGCATCTACAAAATAGGGGATCGTTTTATGGCATTTTTTTTTTTTATTAGTAATGGTGGCGATTTGCGTTTTTTTATCGGGCCTGTGACATTATGGTGGACACGTCGGACACTTTTGACACTATTTTGGGACCATTGTCATTTACACAGCGAGCAGTGCTATAAAAAATGCACTGATTACAGTGTAAATGGCACTGGCAGTGAAGGGGTTAACCACTAGGGGGCAATGAAGGGGTTAAGTGTGCCCTGGGGAGTGATTCTAGGGGGGATGGGCTACTACTCACGTGACATCGATCACTGCTCCCGATGACAGGGAGCCGTGATCTCTGTCATGACACAAGCCAGAATGGGGAAATGCCTTGTTTACATCTCCCCGTTCTGAGGCCCTGTGGCACAATCGCCGGGAGACCGGCAGACATCGACTCCGCTGGTCCCGCGGGCACGCGCGCCTGCTATCCCCGGCTCTTAAAGGTACGCCCATTTGCCCACCGCTGCCATTGTGCCGATGTATATTGGCGTGCAGCAAGTGGTTAAGGAAGAAAGGATACCCTTAAAATGCATCAGTGTCTGCAGTTCATTTTTGATGCCATAATATAAATGCAATATTTGTGGACCACCCTGGAGGGCTGCAAGGCATAGTGGGCTCTTGATGACTGGGGATCGCCCTATGAAAAATTTTAAGTAGAGACCATCCATTTCCATTATTGTCTCACACTTCAGCATGGAAGATTTTCTTGTTCTTTGTATACTATTGATTGCTGTAAACCCTTTACATATACCCACTAAAGTGACTAGGCTCAGGTGATACACAGAGATGAAACAAATTCTCCTACATAAGTTGTACCTGTTTATCATTCATCATTCTGTTCTCTATAGCGGGTCAAAGTTCACACATCAAAGTCTATAGCTGAGCTTCCAGAAAGCAGGGGGTGGGAATCTGATGCACAGGACACAGCAGAGAGCTGAGTGTAATCTGAGACCTGAGCAGAGGGAATTGACACACACCCCTCTAAATAGTCTCATATGAAAACAAGGCTGCCTTAATTTACCTGCTGTGTCCTGGAGGGGTGCGGGGCCATCTCCCGGGATTGTATAGGGTCAAGATTAACCCTTTTGCCGCCAGGTCCATACTTCATACGGACCTAACAGCGAGGTGGGGGGGGGGGTTTCACACACAATCCGGTAGCTGCAGCCACCAAGATTGTGTGTGAAACGGACAGGCATGACAGCATTCGGGTGGCTCCGCTGCCGCCTGATTGCTCGCACACGCCCTAGTACCGTCTCCCTCCCGCCGCTGCGCCTGGCCATGCTTACCGGGTCCCACTTGCCCATTGGCGGGCCCGGGATCTCCATGGCAGGTGCAGGGGGGAGAAGGGAGGAGAAGAGCGTTTGCTATCCTCTCCTTCGTCTCGAGACCCCGGAAAGCGACATCTCTGACGTCACTTCCGGTGTCCCCGGCTAGCTCAGCCGGGAAATATTGTTTTGCAATGCGATCTGCATTGCAAAACATTTAGTGGAGTACAGGGGAGACATGCAGAGTCTTTTAGATCCTGCATATATCAATAAAGAAAACCTGTCACCTAAAAATCATCACATATGGGACGGTTTGTCCCCTATGTGATGAAAAAAAATATATATTTTTTTTTTTCCCCCAAAAAAATTGTTGCACATAACCCCCCAAAAAATTTGAGGCCCCCACTCCCACATATATACACGCAGGAACGTAAACACATGTGTCAAGGTGTCTACACGTGAAAACCTCAATTGCGATACACATGTTAAATTTGAGTAATTTATTGCGTTTGTTTGCTCTAAAATGTGTGTTTTTTTTACTGAACTTTTGCACTTTTGCATTTCCTAGACCTTTGCGGTAATATCCTGTGACATAAATTGCAACTACGTGTGTGTGCGTGCGTGCGTGTATAGCAAATTTTTATGTGTTTTGTTAATAATTTGTTTTGCAGATGCATGCTCAATCCAAGTAATGCATTTTACACTAACTAAACAATTTTCATGCAACAGATTTCCCAGCTGCAGCTTAACTAGGCTGATTGGCATGGCAAAAATAAAAAGGTGTGATTTGTCTAAAAGCTACTTTCCTGGTGCCTTCATGGTAGCATATCCATGGATTGTGCGTATGCTGCCATGGATAGGCACTAGGAAAGGAAAATTACAGAGGTAAGTATTACATTTTCCATTTTAGCGCTGTGGTTCTCAGCCTCCGTCCTCAAGTACCCCTGACAGGACATGTTTTGGGAATTTATCTTAGCTAAAATAGCTGGCCAAAATCCCAAGCCATTGACTCTGATTTAAAGCACCTGTGCAAGATGAAGGAAAACCTGCAAACATGGCCTGTTGGGGGTACTTGAGGACAGGGTTGAGAACCACTGATTTAGAACACTGAGCTAAAATCTAGCTCAAGACAATCCTATTCTAATTGTGGGCATTTGAGGGAAACCAGGTAAATGTTAGAACCCCTGCTTGTCTTTTTTAGCAGTATAGTCAGTGTTTATCTGGCGCTCCAGATGGAGTAATCCTTAGGGGCATAGTCTGTGGCTGTAATAGCTGGATGGTGATGTATCTATAGAAAGGGGTATTAAGGGTTAAAAAGGAAGGCAGTCATCCTTCAGAGTGTGTCCAGAATTCTGCTAGACATGTAAGGAAAAAACAGGGAGGGGGAGGCGCCGACCTGAGAGTAGTATTAAAATGATGACTTTAATAGGATAAGATTAAAAACGCTGTTTTTAATCTTATCCTATTAAAGTCATCATTTTAATACTACACTCAGGTCGGCGCCTCCCCCTCCCTGTTTTTTCCTTACATGCTTGTCTTTTTTAGGTTGGGCTTTGTGTCCCTTTTCTGAAAATTGTCTTCACTTCCTGTCACATAGCCAAACAGGAAGTGAGTGTAAAACCCTACCAATATCTTTCCTTTGGGACACACAGGTCAATCTAACTAGTGTCCCCATTAGGCAAATTTGTTGTGTACATCCCAAATTAGTAGGTATTTTGGGGTTTATTAAAGGAAAATCCACTCTGCAATACAAGTGTACTCACTGTAAATCTGAGGGGAAGCACTGGTGATTTTATCATCCAATCATGTAGAAGCAAAGATGCTGTTTTTTTTTTAATTTTCATTGCATGTCCCCCTCGGATCTCCAGCAAGTGCATTTCTAAGTGCACTTGTAGTGCAAAGTGGATTTGCCTTTAGTAAATAAACCCCAAAGTCCAAGATACCTAATAATTTGGGGTGTACACAGAAAAATGCTAGCGTGCAATTTACCTAATGGGGACATTAGTTAGATTGACCTGTGTGTCCCCAAGGAAAGACATTGGTAGGGTTTTACCCTCACTTCCTGTATGGCTATGTGACAGGAAGTGAATACATTTGAAGTAGAAACTGGCAAAATTTGGGAGGTGTCTTCACCCTATCAGGGGTGCAGACATCCCCAAAAACTGACAAGACTTCTAACCCTTCTGCACTCTATCCCCAAGCAAAAATAAGAAAGGATTTCATTTAGTTTAACTTTGCAAAGACACATTCCTAAGTTCAACTGTGATGCATGTCAATGGCCCATTTAGACCTTGTTTAACCACCTAAAAATCGAGCCTCTTTTTTAGATGTGGTGTTTACAAGTTAAAAACATTTTTTTTTGCTAGAAAATTACTTAGAACCCCCAAAACATTATAAATTTTTTTTCTAAAACCCTCGAGAATAAAATGGCGGTCGTTGCAATACTTTCTGTCACACCGTATTTGTGAAACGGTCTTACAAACACACTTTTTTGGGAAAGATAATGTTACGCCGAGTAAATTGACACCCAACATGTCACGCTTCAAAATTGCGCCCGCTCGTGGAATGGCGACAAACTTTTACCCTTAAAAATCTCCATAGGCGACGTTTAAAAAATTCTACAGGTTGCATCTTTTAGGTTACAGAGGAGCTCTAGGGCTAGAATTATTGCTCTCGCTCTACCGATCGCGTCGATACCTCACATGTATGGTTTGAACACAGTTTTCATATGCGGGAGCTACTCGCATATGCATTTGCTTCTGCACGCAAGCTCTTCGGGACAGACCGCGTTTAAAAAAAGAAAAAAAAATTCTTATTTATTTTACCTTTTTTTTTTTTTTCATTTTTGTTTAAAAAAAAAAAAACTGTGTCACTTTTATTCCTATTCCTTGTAACAGAAAAAAAAAAAGCATGACAGGACCTCTTAGGCTACTTTCACACTGGAGCGGTGGGGACGCTGGCGGTAAAGCGGCGCTATATTTAGCGCCGCTTTACCGGCGTTTTAGCGGCGCATTGCGGCCGCTCGCGGGGGTGTTTTTACCCCCCGCGAGCGGCCGAAAAAGGGTCAATACCGCCCGCAAACCGCCGCTGCAGCGGCGTTTTGCGGGCGGGTTCGGCGCGCTCCCCCATTGTTTTCAATGGGACCGGGCGCTATAGGAGCGGTAAATATACCGCTCCTATAGCGAGCCAAAGATGCGGCTTGCAGGACATTTTTGAGCGTCCTGCAAGCGCACCGCTTCAGTGTGAAAGCCCTCGGGCTTTCACACTGAAGAAACAGCAACAGCTGTTTCGGGTCGGTTTGCAGGCGCTATTCTTAGCGCAATAACGCCTGCAAACCGCCCCAGTGTGAAAGGGGCCTTAAGGCTGGATTCACACCTATGCATTTTTAGTGCTTTTTGCATTTTGCAGATTTGCACTACAGAACGTGTTCCATAGGAAACCATGTTAAATGGACTGTAGTGCAAATCTGATAAATGCAAAAAGCATTAAAACTGCATAGGTGTGAATCCAGCCTAAATATGAGATTTGGGGGCCAAAAAGACCTCCGCTCTCATATTTACATTAACGCAGCGGAGGGCACTGGATTGCGGCAGGAGGGGGGGCCTCCTCTCCCGCCACCGATAAAAGAGATCTTGCTGCGAATCCGCCGCAGAGACCACTTTTATCTTAAACCGGACCACCCGCTGAAAATGAAGATACCGTGGTTAAGGTAGCTAGCTGCTGCCATAACCACGATATCCTCCTTCAAAGTCAACGCGTAAAACTGCGGTGGGCAGTCCGGAAGTGGTTAATAGAAAACACCAGTTGCCTTTCACTATAAACATGTGTTAGTCCAGTCCTGGAAATCTGCATCTGCTTTACTATTCATTTCCATAAAAATTGGGTTCCTGCAGCTAGATGCGCCAAATGCATTTAGATGCGCGATCGCTGTGTATGTGAGATGCTCAACTGCTGTTTGCGCACAGGTATGTACCTAGGATTGCCACCTCATCCCTTTAAAACCGAACACATATTAATTACACAGGTTCTGTGGCTGATTAAGGTGATAATTAAACTCACTTGGTGCTTTATCTGCATTTAATTAGCCTCAAAACCTGTACAATTCAGTTGTGTTTGAGTTTAAAGGGATGAGGTGGCAACCCGTGGCGCATATCTGGTACCCGGAAGCGGTGGCCAGCACACAGGAGAGTAGAGTAGAGTAGAGTGGAGGTTCTGCACAGCAGAATTATGAAAATTATCTTTTAACTTATCTAATGCAACTTACCAATATTTTACACTGATATTGAACCTTTCCTTCAGCCTTAAGGCCGGCTTCACACTGGGGCGGTGCGGGCGGCGATGGTAAAGCAGCGCTATATTTACCGCTGCTTTACCGTCATTTTAGCCGCGGTATGCAGCCGCTAGCGGGGTGGTTTTAACCCCCGCTAGCGGCCGGAAAAGGGTTAAAACTCCCCGCAAAGCGCCGCTGCATCGGCGATTTGCCGGCGGTATCCCCGCGGTGTCCCATTGATTTCAATGGGTAGGAGCGGTATAGGAGCGGTGAATACACCGCTCCTTCACCGCTCCAAATATGCTGCTAGCAGGACTTTTTTACTGTCCTGCTAGCGGACCGCTCCAGTGTGAAAGCCCTCCAGCTTTCACACTGGAGTAAATAGACCTGCTATTTCAGGAGCTATACAGGCACTATTTTTAGCACTGTAGCTCCTGAAAAACGCCCAGTGCGAAAGCAGCCTAAAGGGATTGTAAAACCAAATTTTTTAGAAAATAAAAATAACAAACATGCCTATATTTACCTGCTCTGTGCAATGGTTTTACACAGAGCAGCCCCTATCCTCTTCTTCTGGGGTGCTTGTCGGCGCTCCAAGCCCCTCCTCTTCATCGTGTACCCCCATGGAAAGCTGCTTTCCATGGGGCACCCGTGCAGGCTTGCTTCCGAGTCCCACTGCTGCGTCCATTGACACAGACAATGGGACTCGGCCCTGTCCCGACTCCCGTGTCACTGGATTTGATTGACATATAACTGCTATCAATCTGTTCAATGAGCAGCGAGACAGCAGCTGGGTCGGATTAGGCTCAGGTAAGAAAAAGGGAGGGCCCCGGATGGATTTACTCCCTTAATGACCAGGCCATTTTTTGCGATACGGCAGTGCGTTACTGTAACTGACAATTGCACGGTCATGCGATGTTGTACCCAGACAAAATGTATATCCTTTTTTTTACCCACAAATAGAGCCTTCTTTAGGTTGTATTTGATCACCTCTGCAATTTTTATTTTTTGCACTATAAACAAACAACATTTTTTACTTTCTGCTATAAAACATACCCAATACAAATATGTAAAAAATAATCGAATTTCTTCATCAATTTAGGCCAATTTGTATTCTGCTACATATTTTTGGTAAAAAAAAAATCCCAATTAGCGTATATTTATCGGCTTGTGCAAAAGTTATTGCGTTTGGGATTTTTTTTTACTAGTAATGGCGGCGATCAGCAATTTTTTTTTTCTTTTTTAGCTGGACATTGCCAAGGACAAATTGAACATTAAGTGACACTTTTTGGGGACCAGTGACACCAATTCAGTGATCGGTGATAAAAAAAAATGCATTGTCACAGTATAAATGACACTGGCAGGTAAAGGGTTAATAGGGGCAATCAAAGAGTTAAATGTGTTCCCTGGGAGTGCTTTCTTACTGTGTGGGGGATGCTGACACTAGACAGAGAGAGAGATGTGTGTTCCTGATTAGTAGGAATCACAGATCTCTCTCTCCCTGTCTGACAGAATGACCGTTCATTCCTGAGAACGATTGCGGGTGGCCAAACATAGTGAATCGAGTTATTGCCCAAGAGCTCAGTTTTGGTCTCATCTGACCACAGCACTTTCTCCCAATCCTTCTCTGAATCATTTAGAGGTTCATTGACACGACTGTACATGCGCCTTCTTGAGGAGGGGGACTCGCTGTGTTTGAAGGAAGAAAAATGCCTATGACCCTAAGAACACCATCCCTACAGTCAAGCACGGAGGTGGAAACATTATACTTTTGGGCTGTTTCTCTGCTAAAGGTACAGGCCGACTTTGCGGAATTGAGGAGCCAATGGACGGGGCTATGTATTGTAAAATCTTGGATGAGAATCTTCTTCCCTCAGCCAGAACACTAAAGATGGGTCGTGGATGGGTCTTCCAGCATGACAATGACCCAAAACAAGAAGAGGCACATTAAGGTTATGGAGTGACCAAGCCAGTCTCCAGACCTTAATCCTATAAATTATGTATGGAGGGAGTTGAAACTCCAATTTGCTAAGCGACAGCCAGGAAACCTTAAGACCCGGTTCATACAGGGGCGACTTAGCCAGGTGACAAGTCGCGTTCCGTTCTGTACTATGGAACCTTTCTAATAGGAACGAGTCAAGTCGCTCCGACTTAGAAAAAGGTTCCTGTACTACTTGGGGACGACTTCAGGGCGACTTAGATTGACTTCTATACAGAAGTCGTTTGCAGGTCGCCTTACAGAGTCGCCCTGTGTGAACCGGCTCTAAGGATTTAGAGAAGATCTGTAAAGAAAAGTGGACCAAAATCCCTCCTGAGATGTGTGCAAACCTGGTAACAAACGTCTGACCTCTGTGCTTGCCAACAAGGGTTTCCCCACCAAGTACGAAGTCATGCTTTGCTTGGGGATCAAATACTTATTTTACTCACTGAACTGCAACTTGATTTATAGCATTTGTTTTATGTGTTTTTTTCTGGATTTTTGGTTGATATTTTGTCTCTATCGTTTAAAATACACCTATGATAAAAATGATAGACCCTTCATTTCTTTGTAAGGGGGCAAACTTACACAATCTGCAGGAGATCAAATAATTTCCCCCACTGTATGTAAAATAAATTGGTTCCTTTACTAGTCAAAATCTTCTACCGGAAAGAACAGCTATACTCATGGTATTGCAACTGTGAGAGCTACTGCTCTCATACACAGAAGCCATACTGTTGTATATCTGCCCCTCCTCTCCCCTTGTCCAGTTACTGAACACTTTTCATTCTGTGATCCATTAAAAAAATACAAGGCATTCTGTGAATGGACAAGGGGGGAGAAGGGGCATATAAATGAAAATATGTCTTTTGTGCATAAGAGGCACAGCGCAAAGTCACAGCACTGGAAGTTTAGTGATAGCTGTACTATCCAGCATCTAAAAATGTATGAATTACGGTAAGTGTGAAGATCGCTTCCATTTATGGTCCAATTCACCTGCCCAGAATTAACTTTTTTCTTACAATTAAGAATTTAAAGAGATGTGTTTGTGCTACGAGTTCCTTTTGAGAATGGTTGAATTAAGCACTCTTGGTAATACCAAACACAGTGAAACAGTGTTCTCTGGAAAACTGAAAAGGAGAAAAGGTACATGCCCCAGCCAAGGACTTTCGCAATACCAATGTTTAATCTTTATTAAAGAGAGCAGATATACAAGAGACATCAGTGCAATGGGTCAGCAGAAAGAAGGCACAGAATGACTGATATCCTTGTTCTACAAGGTGCAAATACATTCCATCAGCAGGATATGGTGCTATTCGTGCTGCCGAGCTTTCCAGCTGAAAGTTATTCTTGGCAGATGTATACATAACAGCATACCTATATGTACATAACTTTTTTATATTAGCTCTTTGGGGAAAAATGTTATGGTTTTGGATAGTTTTATTAATTTTTATTTTTTTAGGTTTATATTTTTTAAATCTGATTTCTGTTTCTACAAAATGTATACCTTCTCTGTTTTACAAATAAACATTTAATACATGACAAAGAGCTCAGAAAGCACTATGAGTTATCTAAAAAGACAGCACAGCAGTAGCAGTCTGCCACGCAGCTTGCTTTGTCTGGAGGAAACTTCATGTTGTGCCGCCTGATAAATGATCAATCACTATTGATGAGTCATTCAGGTTTTGTGTGTAAATTGGCCTACTGATCTCTGAAAACAAATGAGTGTTTACAATGCACTGCAAAACAGTCTCTATATAGCTATTTTTAAGCTTGTGGGTTGGGGGAGGTAAAAAAAAAAGTGGTTGAGCCGCAGTCTTATCGCTCCGCAATCACTCCCCTATAATTTGCGAAGGCAGCAGATGGGGGTGTACACATGCCGCAACAAAATCTATTCCCTGTCGCATTCAAACATGACCCATTCAACCACCCTGCAACTGCATGGAGTGTACACAGTTGTGGTGTGGTGGTGTGGGGTTCTAGAGGTTAAAGCAGGCAGTAAGGAAGTGACACAATGGGGGTTATTTACTAAAGGGAAATCAACTTTGCACTGCAAGTGCACTTGGAAGTAAAGTCGCTGTAGATCTGAGGGGGACATGCAAAGAAAATAAAAAAAACAGCATTTTAGCTTGCACATGATTAGATGATAAAATCAGCAGAGCTTCCACTCATTTCAGACCTACCCCTTAGATTTAGAACGACTGCACTTTCAGTGCAAAGTGGATTTGCCCTTCGTAAATACCCCCCAATGCCTCCTCATCGCCTGTCAAATTCCCTCTAAAAACAATCTGCTGTGGATTGTTTTTCAGGGGGCCTGTGTAAACTAAATATTACAAAAAGCCGCGCTAGTGACTCAAATGTAAATAAATAAATGTGCAAATTGGAAGTGATGAAAATCCAAGAAAAAGGGGTTAAACCAAAAAAGTAAATATCCATACAAGTCCAGTGATATAAAATAGAACAGTGTTCATAAATGTGACAGGGTGAAATCCAATAACTGGTGACTGTGAAAATCAGGAACACCGTGATCCACCACCGTTAGTAAAATGCGCTTACCAGAGGGCAAGCTCAAATAAGCCCATATGATGATATCGGGATAAATCTCAACCATCCAGATAGGCACCAAACCGGATCTCCTTATGTAGGGTCAGCCAGGGATAGATAATCGAATCCTATTCCTCCTTGGGACCAATAGTGGTATAGGCAGTCTCCAATAATGCCGGACCAGAGATCTCTTAGTAGCCAGTATGAAAATGTAGGAAAAAAAGGGATGCTCCCATGGTGTGATACCAGATATAAAATTTTATTCAATAAAAACACTCCTACTTACATGTAGACGTAAATGTATAAGCAGGAACAAAGGATAAAAAAATGTGCCGGCCGGCAAATCATACACCCGTTCACAGCGCGGAACGCGATGACGTCAGTGCGTCAGCCTCCCTACGTCCGTTTCGTCCAATGACGTCTTCTGGGGAGTTATTGGATTTCACCCTGTCACATTTATGAACACTGTTCTATTTTACATCACTGGACTTGTATGGATATTTACTTTTTTGGTTTAACCCCTTTTTCTTGGATTTTCATCACTTCCAATTTGCACATTTATTTATTTAAATTTGAGTCACTAGCGCGGCTTTTTGTAATATTTTGTTTGTTTATTGTGTATATCTCGCAATTTTTCAGCTGCTGCTAATTATCATTTTTCACTTACACATAATTTCATATGTTATTTATTTGATCAATATCAGTAATTCCTAGGATTTTTTAGTTAGGGATTAGCGCGGTGTTTACTTCCTTTTTTTTCGCCTGTGTAAACTAGCCTTATCACGTGAGTAGGAGTCTAAAGCTCAACCTGCAAGATAAAATAAAACAAATAATTAATATGTAATATTTACCTGACGGAAACCATAACATTATGACCACCCACCATATTCTGTGGAGGCATGGATTCCACTAGACCTTTAAAGGTTTGCTGTGGTATCTGGCATCAAGCTGTCAATAGCAGAACCTTTATGTCTATAATTTGTGAGGTATGACCTCCATAGATCGGACGTTTTTCCAGCACATCCCTCAGATGCTTGATTGGATTTAGAGCTGGAGAATTTGGAGGCCAAGTCAACAAGTCTCAAACTTTGGAGACCAAGTCTCAAACTAATTGTTGTTTTCCTCACACCATCCTTGAATTCATCAGGCCAGACACCTTCTTCCATTTCTCAGTGGTCCAGTTCTGATGCTCACCAATTTTAGGCACCTTTTGGCTGCAATGCACTTTCTATTGGAACCAACATTAACTTTTTTAACAATCTGAGGTACAGTAGCTTTTCTATAAGATTGAACTGCACAGGCCAGCATTCGCTCCCGATGTGTATCAATGAGCCTTGGCTGCCAATGATCCTGCCGCCGGCTTACTGGTTTTCCTTCTTTGGACCACTTTTGGTAAGTCCTGATCACTGCAAACCAGGAATATCCCACAAGAGCTACAGTTGTGGAATTGTTCTGACCCAGTTGTGTAGCCATTACAATTTGTCAAAGTCCCTCAAATCCTTATGCTTGCCCATTTTTCTTCTTTCAACACACTAACTTCAAGGACAACATGTTCACTTGCTGGCTAATATATTCCACCCAATTTCAAATGCCATTGCAGCAAGATAAATAATGTTACTCACTTTACCCGTCAGTGGCCATAAAGTTATGGCTGATTGGTGTATTTGTGGCTTCAGTAAAAACAAAAAATAAATTATTAGAAAAATGCTACAGAAAAATGCTACATTTGCTACATTATCCCAGTTGTCTTCTGTGAAAGCCATACAGTGTCTTGTTTTCAAATAAGACCTATACCTAAAAATATAAATTGCTTTGTATGAAAGATTAATGGGTAAATCTCTCTACAAAATCATACTTTGAGGCTTTCTGTATGTGACGATCTATTGCAAATAAGTTCCTCTAGGGATTCCCTTCATATGATACTCCTGCTGTTGCCACCTGTCTTGAATTCTGAAAATTTCCCATTAGGGTCAGTTAGGACAGGCAGGGGAAGCTGATGATGTGCAGGTCTAAGATTAGATAGAATGATGACACGAGTACATAAGAATGATTGTCTTCTGTCAAGGCTTTCTGTATTATCTATACTAGTACTATACTAGAAAAAAAGGTTTAATTCACAAAGCTTTACACAAAGATAAAGATCTTTATTTTCCGCCATATGTCTATTTTCTTCAAATCACATTGTACTCAGCTGAAAATAACTGTCACTGGTCCTTATTCTGGTGTTGTAGCTCTTACCAACTGAGTCAAAAGCGTTTTATATGTGGTCGTTGACTAATTTAAAATTGACCCACTTATCCCCATTCTTAAAGTTAAGCTGTAGGATCAAAGATTACTACTAAATAGCAGGCACCAGAAAGTTACAGATCATATAGGTATGATTACAGAGAGAGTCTTTAAAGGGTAACTCCACTTTTGTGGGAAAAAAAATAGCAAATAAAAAAAGAAAAATAGTATAGCATATACAATTGCGATACAAGTAATATTGTAATTGAATGGTATTAAAAATGTGTTTTCCTATTTAATCTGCAGTGCTGTAATTTTATGTAAAATGCAATGCAATATGGCTACCTGGAGGTGTTCTGTACAGAGTACACCCAGAGTGTGTACAGAATGCCCCCCCTCCAGATATATAATTTCCTGTTTGTGTGATTGGCTCACTGATTTTCCCAGAAGTCTGCACTAAGATACAAGTAAGATATCAGGCATCCACTGGAACAAAAATTTAATTTCTGGTGAAATACTCCCAATAGGAAATCACATCTAAAGGGATGCAGATCCAGCAGCTTTCCTCATTAGAGGCCTGGAGGTTCAGCAGCTGATTGATAATTATGAAACCACTCCCATTAGATTGACTTTCCACAAATGAACAGTGATTTTGATTTCTTCAGAATAACAAAAGGTAGAAATCTGCAACAAAATTTCTTAAAATCCTTGCACTATACAGTAAATAGATCACCCAGAGGGGAATGTTTTTTTTTTCAACAAAAGCGGAGTTACTCTTTAAAGCATCCCCAGAGCTCCATAATGTTCCTCTATAACAAGATGGTATTTGCATAGGTACAATGCCCACCTACCATGAATCAATGTTTTGGCTTGGTGATAGATACTGAGCATAGCATTGTAGTATGCAGGATAGATATTGCTTATCCTCGACATACTTAATGCCAGGATTTGTGAGGCAATCTGGCAGCAATCTGAGGTATCTAAGTGTATAAATAAAGCCATGGTGTCTGCTAGTAAGCAGCGATAGTTTAGAACCTTTTAATATACTACAGGCTTACTTTAAATTTAGGGGAAAGGTTCTCATATTTGAGACTGCACTGTGAAAGTCCTAAAGAAAATGTACGATGTAGCACCCTCCTAGACTAGGATGCTAGGAAAATTTGTGTTTGGTTTGCTCTGTAGCCAGAGGAGCTGGATTTGATTGTTTAAGTCTGTTTGTGGTTTCCCAGGTGGTGAGATTGATTGATTATTTTTACCTGTCTCGATTTGAGAACCTTCCAGAGTTTAGGGAGGCAAATTCAAATCTCTCACCTGAATATTTACTACCCTCTGGCCAATCACTGGGGAGGTATGCCAAGTAGATGGTCAGAGAGGGGTAAATAGGCTGGAACCTGTTTAGACTGTGTGCTTTAGGGGGCTGTTTCCCTGGACTTGCTGCTGGACTACTCTCTCCCATGGACAGAGTAAATCGACTTGTTCTGAGTTGGGATCTGTGAGTAGTGCCTAAACTGCAGCACAGGGGATTATCTATGGTCCCCAGCTGGGGGTGTTGAAACTGCTCCAGTCAGCCTGTGTTGCCTTGGTATCTTGTGGTCTTCAGCTGCAAGAAACTTAGACTGTTACAATCTACCTTTTATGATATGCATACACTCTAATATTCTCTTGGCCCGCAGCTGGGAGTGAAAGACTGTGTTGCTACTAACCAGTGGAGAAGTGCCATCTACTAAATCTGTGCCCTAATATTCTCCTGGTCCACAACTGGGAGTAAGCGACTGGGTTGGTGTTGTCTAGAACAAGGGAAGTGTCTGCAGTTTTTTGCTCAGATGCTTTGGAGTACACCATACCCCACAATCCTCCCCAGTTACAATATCTTTAGTAATTAACAAAAAAATTAAAAATCATCTCCTAGACTGATTATTGGGCTGGAGTGACTTAACTGTTGCTCTGTGACTGACTGCCTCTGTACTGTTTTGGGAAAGAACCTCTCTAATCTTCAGCAGCCTCTACGGGAGTAGAGCTACAACTACAGAATTGTAACTTCAACAATTACATCTTGGTATTTAGTTAGTACTCAGTATTAGATTGACACACAGATTTCAAGAATATTTTATATACATGCTTTTTTTAAGACCGCTATTTATTTGGCTGGAATATATCACATACTAGACATTTTCATATGCCTTCACATTAAGTTAATATCCCAATATATAGCCGGAGTACTTCCAAATACCTGAAAGCATTACCTATCCGAATTGAATTAACATTGGCTGGGCTTGCTAAAGGAGTACTTTAAAGCATACTTATAAATCTTTTTATTCTCATTTAGCACTTTATTCTCTTGGGGTGACGCCAAATGAACCCCTATGTAGTGTGGTAGGCCATCATTTCCATCTCAGGATTTGCTTCTTGGTGTATGGTGGGGAGAAAAATAAGCTGGTTGGTTGTCAGTGTTTTTAGACGATTTTTGTTATCGATGAACTCAGTTCTAGGAGGGAGAGTTTAGAAGTACACAATACCCAAAAAGAGCACAAAGCCAGGACAGGTATTCTGGTAGCAGCAGGCCCTCTAATAGCAGCCTCTTGGTAATTATGAGAGCAACCAGAAAGATCAATGACCCTGCAAGAGCAGTCAGTCTTTCTTGTAACACTTAATAACAGCTTAATAATCCATGAAGAAATATAAAATAAGTAATCCAGCAGCGCTAGAAATACAAACATGTAAATAAAATACCACTATCATTGAGAGTAAAGAGTCTATGTTCCAGGAAATGTTGGTACGTTGCCCCTGACAACGTTTCTTATTGGACGAAATGCTACGTAGGGTGGAGCCCAGAGATCTGACGTCACGACACTAGATGTGCTGACCGCGGCCATTTTGTTGGTTGGAAACAAATGTTAACCAAGGACTTTTTTGTGTTCCTGAAATGCTTGTTTTAATTCTCAAAATGTGGGTACCCTGTTTGCTTTTTACTTCATCATCTTGAATTAACATACTACACTATGAGGAGCTTCTTCTCTTTTATGCTACATATGAACCTGTGGATTCACTCCATGTTATGACCCTATGAGATTCAGCTCTCTGGTAGTGGAGTCATGCTATAGTGCATATATCATGCTTATCTAACCACCTATAACCTAGTGGTCCATTTTCTGCGGTAAGAGGCCCAGTGTGTTGGTGTGCGGTGGAGGTTTTCATAGATCACCTCAGCTTGTGGGTTATACAATTTCTCAGGACACGGACTCTTTACCCTCAATGACAGTGGAATTTTATTTAAAAAGTTCATGTTTGTATTTCTAGCGTATTTTAATATTGTTACCTATATTTTATGCTAACTGCTGAATAGACATCAGAGCAGTGATTCATTTTATTTATAATCCAAAATAAAGAAAAATGTTAAATGTGTCGCAATAAAATATTACCAAATAATACCTTGTATTTGTTCATTATAAGCATTACCATTGTAATAGTGAACCATAAAACTTTTATATAAAACAATAAATAAAAGAGTTTATATATTATCTATAACAATTGGTAACCAGTCTGGTTTTAGTGCTTTCTATGTAATATTCAAACTCTGACATACAAATAACCTAGATTGTAGCTGATAACTGCTGTGGAACTTCTTCTTTTGTTGCTGTTGTATTATCCTTCTGCAGTGTGAACAGGGTTATAGTAAATATTCATTAATGCAGAAATGCAGCAGCCATCTTTAAGGATACCACTTTGCAATGCTCATCTATGGAGTTTCTCCAGTGCAGGGGGTAGCTATCTTGACTGGGTCTGATTCGATACTGGAGGTGATTGGTGATGCAACAGAGCAAGGAGAAGAGGTCTGCAGACTGGTGAGGAAATGGAGAAAGGACTTATCTAAAAATCTGTAAGGTGAACTTACACAGGACATCCTCCTGGCCCCCCACGGTCCCGCTGACCTGGGCCGCAGCAGTCTGCTGTTCTAAGCCCTGGTATATCTGCATCAGAAGTCTGGGGTTTAGAAATCCCCTCAGAATCCATGCGTCTTCTCCATAGCTGGCAGGACGGACAATGCGGCTGCTGATTGGTCGTGCCACCCATGTGATGGCTCTGACCAATTAGAATGCTCCAAAACGTCCCTCCTGACAAGGTACATTTTGGACATTCAGCTCAGGGGATTTCTCAGTCCCAGACTACTGTCGCGTATATACCAGGACTTAGAATGGGAGTTTGCCATGGTCCATGTCAGCTGGCCCCGGGTGGGGGAGCGAGGAGGGGGTCCTGTGTAAGTTCACCTTACAGATTTTCCTGTAAAGGTAAACTTATACTTTAAAGCTGGAGTGGTGTGGAAAAATAATGAGCTGCTGACTGAAGGGAAGCCTGCCATAGCTGACCACAATTGGGTGGAACCTGAGGAGAAGCAAAGAGACTGTTCATTGCGCAAGACCTTCCCTCAGAGACTGGGAACTTTCTCCCTGGAAGGGTGTGTGATTAGACTGTACTAGAGAGCATTCCCACTGCTTGCAAGAAAGAAAAAGAGTGACCATCTTAGCAGGATTGAAAGAGACATTACATTGTCCGGAGACCCAGAAAAGGGTTCCCTGGGTCTTGTAAGGGAATAACATTGTTGTCTGCTGGGACCTATTGTGCTTTCTTCAAGAGCCCCAGCTTTGCTTGGTCAATAGGTTCATTTTTTTTCATTTTATCAATCACTGGCCAGTGGGATAAAACTGTGATTTTTATAGCACAGTTTTATATACCGTTACTAAGTAAATGCAGTTCAGTTCTGTTAATTACTGATGAATACTGCAGGTGTTTAACCATATCTTTCAGAGTAACACTATTGTTGTATTGATTGATTGTTTGTTTGTTTAAGTACACTCACTAATCTTCTAATCCTTTAAGCCGGTCATAGATGGTTAGAATCTCGGCCAGTTCAACAGGAACCGGCCGAGATTTGAACCATGTGTGGGCAAGCTGAATGTATCCAAGTTGATCGAACAATCAAGTTGGATACAACCAGCCTGCCGGATTTTACATGTGATTATTGCAAGTGGCTGTTGCTCCAGCATGGTGAACACAATGGCTCGGCAGGAGGGATTCCCCATTCAACACTGCCTGTGTTGATGGGGGAATCGAGTAAACTTCTTTCCTGTGGGTGAGAGAGGTGGATCATCTTTAGGTGTGCAGAGAAATTACAATGCAATTCAGCTGCTCCTCTGTGGGTAGCACCACATACATACATACATACATACATGATTCTAAAAGTGCAATAAGTGCAGTTCAAATTTGTAAAATCTTCCATCTGCTATAACTAATGGCAACCAATCTTTTCCAACAAAGATCCACTCTGTGCTGAAGGATCAGTCACATTTTCCAAGTGCCTTCTTTACCCCTTTGCAACCCCCTCAGTAGGATAGATTTACATAATTATATCGCATTGCTAGTCCAGTGATCTCCTTTTGCTTCCAAGTGCCACATTTAGTGGCTGCCTTGCTGTATTCTGTTGCAGCTCAGAACAGACACCATTCAGAGAATGCTTCTATTTTCTGAATGAATGCAAAGCATTGTCTGATTGGACGAGGTGAAGAGTGATGTCACCTGTGTTTAGAATGGAGCAGAGCAGTGTTAGCCCCCGTACACACGGTCGTAAATTCCGACCACAAAATCTGTTGGATTTTTTCCGACGGATTTTGTCCGACACTGGTGTTGCATACACACGATCAGACAAAGTTGTCGGAAAATCCGATCATTCCGAACGTGGTGACGTTCGTTGCGTACGATGGAACTACGTAGAGGCTAGTAGCCAATAGCTTTGGTCTCGTAATTTGATCTGAGCATGTGTGGCACTTTGTCCATCGGAATTCTCGACACACGATCGGAAAAAGTCAGATTGGATTTTGTTGTTGGAAAATTTGAGATCCTGCTCTCAAATTTTTACCGTCGGAAATTCCAACTGAAAAAGCCCGCTAGAGCCCAGACACGATCGGATTTTCCGACAACATAATCCGATCTGACTTTTTCCATCATAATATCCGACCATGTGTACGGGGCATTAGTCCAAGCTGGACCAATGTAACTATGCATAAAATATCCATACCTAGAATTCCTCTTTAATGCATAAAAAAGAGGAGGAACATTCTCCACAGTGTAAAAGTTGAAAAAAATGATTAAATGCATTTACAGACTTTGGTGTTATAACATGCACCATCTAATGTACACAAAGTCCCCCTCCCCTGTCCCTGGTCTTCCTGACAACAATGAGCATTCCTAATGTACATAATAAAACTCAAATGAGAAATAGTCAAAAAAATTCAAATATCTCTCCCTCAGCAACCAAGGAAAAAATGTTTGTAAAGCACAAGCATCAAAGTAAAAAGCAGCTACTATAACAAAATAATATACCATAAAATTGTGTCACAGAAAAAATTAAAATTCACTTTGTCATAAACACTAGCAGCGCTTGAAAAAATAAATATTAATGATATCATTCAATGCTATATATATCACAGTCCAGTGTGCGCAACAGCAGACTGATTATAACTGTAAGGCCCCTTTCACACCGGGGCGTTTTTCATGCGGTACAGCGCTAAAAATAGCGCCTGTTCACCGCATGAAAAAATCCGGCCCCTTTAACTCCAGTGTGAAAGCCGGCGGGCTTTCACACTGGAGTGGTGCGCTAGCAGGATGACAAAAAAAGTCCTGCTAGCAGCATCTTTGGAGCGGTATAGGAGCGGTGTGTTCACCGCTCCTATACCGCTACTTCCCATTGATTAGAATGGGACACCGCGGTGAAACCTTGGCAATACCGCCGCAAAGTGCCACTACGGCGGTGCTCTGCGGGGGGTCTTTAACCCTTTTTCGGCCGCTCGCGGCCGAAAACCGCGGTTAAAACGACGGTAAAGCAGCGCTAAATATAGCGCTGCTTTACCGTCACCGCGGCTCCCCGCCCCAGTGTGAAAGGGGCCTAAGTGGAAATCTTTCAATGGATATAGGAGGTCCCATATAGAAAATTCATTAAAGTACAGAAGTGACTTGTGCTACGCAGCACCCTAGGTTGTTCTGAGACCCATCTTGCCTTCCCGGGAACACCAGATGAGTCCATGCGACCGGCACTTTTTTATGTATATGCCTGTTTAATAAGGATAACATTTCCAATTTATATAAGCAAGTCTGAGGAATCTGGTATCAATCTATGGTGGATCTGATAAGTGTGTGAACCAGCTGAGTCTGGTAAGTAGGACATCTATAAGAATTGGCACACGCGGTGTGGTAAAAGGATTTTTCCACGCAACAGTCACCATTTTACTTGGTTTTAATGCGGTCTTATGTCTGGCACAAGTCACTTCTGCACTTTAATGAATTTTCTATATGGGACCTCCTATATCCATTGAAAGATTTTCACTTAGGCTGCATTCACACCTGAGCGTTTTGTCGCCCTAAGCCGCCCTACGCCTTAAGCTACAAAACGTACGAGGGGATAAAATACATTATTCTCTATGGAGATGGTTCACATCTCCACTCCATGTCGCCTGAAGCCGAACGCCTGAAGCTCAAACAAGTTCCGGACCCTTTTTTGTCGTGCGAATCGGGCTGATTTGGGCGTTTGTATCCCCATAGAACATGATGATCATTTTTCCTATTGGCTATCAAGAAAATCGCCGAAGTTGAAAAACGCCTGTTACGCCGTATGCAAATGTGCAAAAACGACCGCATTCGCGCGACAAAACGCCGGTAAAAACGTCGGTAAAACGCCGGTAAAAACGCTCGTTCCGCTACGCTCAGGTGTGAATGCAGCCTTACAGTTATAATCAGTCTGCTGTTGCGTACACTGGACTGTGATATATATAACATTGAATGATATCATTAATATTTCTTTTTTCAAGCGCTTCTAGTGTTTATGACAAAGTGAATTTTCATTTTTTCTGTGACACAATTTTATGGTATCTCTAATGTACATAATGACATCACTCCACTCAACACATTTTATAAGAGCAGTGTAAACCCAATGGCTTAAGCTCAACACATGCACCCTGAGGGTTAATGAGCAAGCCATTATTGCACCTGCAAGATTTGTTGTGGGCTAATAAAAAGTGGGCATGAAATGCAGAAAGGGATACTCCAGCTGAAGGCAGGGCCCCTGCACTAGGCAAATGCAGATGATTTTAGATGGATTATTTTTTTTAATTACCGTATATACTCGAGTATAAGCCGACCCGAATATAAGCCGAGGCAACTAATTTTACCATAGAAAACTGGGAAAACGTATTGACTCGAGTATAAGCCTAGGGTGAGAAATGCACAGCTACTGGAAAAGAAGGTCAACAATGCCCATTTGCAGCCTCACTGTGCCCATTTGCATGCCTCACTGTGCACATTTGCAGCCATAGGTCCCCTGAACTTCAAACTTGGTAGTTAAGGGTTCTAGATGCCCCCTAGCTGCAGCCGAATTTGGGGTCTCTGGACCCAAAGGATCCCGAAATTACATTGCTGCAGATGGACACGGTTGACTTTGGGGGCCCCCGTATCTTGGGCCCCGTATCTTGGGGCCACTTGGTGCTAGGAACCCCAAATTTGGTGTGCAAACCCAGTGGAACTAGCACTACAACCTATTCAATGTGGGGTTGGGGTTCCTAGAACCAAGTGGCCCAGAGATACGAGGCCCCAAAGTCAGTTCGGAAAATGTCAAGTACTTTTCTGCAGCAGAGAATGACATTTTCCAACTGAATTTGGGGCCCTGTATCTCAAGGCCACTTGGTGCTAGGAACCCCGTCATATGTTGTAGTGCTAGTTTTGCTGGGTTTGCACACCAAATGTGGGGTTCCTAGCACCAAGTGGCCCCGAGATACGGGGCCCCAAAGTCGGGTCGGGAAATGTCATTCTCTGCTGCAGAAAAGTGCTTGACTCTAGTATAAGCCGAGGGGGGCATTTTCAGAACAAAAAAATGTGCTGAAAAACTCAGCTTATATACGGTACCAATTATTTTGTTAAATGTATTACAGTGTGCAAAGAGACAGGCTAAGTCCCAACACCCATAAGGTTTGGGCTGTTGTATTTTATATTTACACTTTACATTTTATTGTGGATGAAAATACGTACATATTCATTATACCGACTTGTATTTATTATATATTAATGGTATGTAATAGTAACTTCATATAAGCATTAGATTTTGTAGTTGCTTTATTGTACTATTGTATCTGCAATTTTCAAACAAACAATAACTATAAAGCAGAAAACACATTAATAACAAAATGGTAGCACTTGACATTTTTATCATGTATTGGGTAAAAATATAATTTTTCCTGAAATCATGACTTGTCTCTAATTAAATGTACATTTTTGTTTCATGTGCTGTGCTGGGTTTCCTGTGTGGTGTATTACAAATAAATTAGACATGTTTATTAGCTTCTAACAACAGTTTTTTTCTCCTGTAGTTTACTTAAGTAATCATTATCCTATTAATAACATTTTACCAAAATCAAACAGACAGTTGAAATACAGCATGCACTGTTGAACCTAAAAAGCTGTATGCTGAATCTTAAATCAATAGCAAGATGCTCCAAAGTGTTGTAAAATAGTTTATTAATGAATGAATTAATAATCACATTACGGACCAAGCCGCAGGCTCCATGCTGTCTCGCCCTGTTGTCTCAGAGACACATTGGATGATGTGATAATAGCACCCCTTTATTTCAGGGACTACATGTTCACTAACAGGACGTGAGGAATCAATGATGTCCTTGTCTGTCCACAAGTGATAATTATAACAAATGGCTCAGCAGAGATTACAGTTCGCTATGTCAGTTGTTCAAGAAACTGATTGACTTGCCATTCTAGGACAGGACTTAATAGAAAAATCCTGTATTGACCCACGGTCAATAGAGAAAAGCAAGTCGTAGACCATATGGAAAGAAACATCATTCTTAAGGTATAGGAAAAGGTGTGGGTGGGAGGGCAATGACAAAAAGGTGACTCGATATAGTCTCTCTCAGATGAAACCTTAAGGGAATGTGCAGTATTTATGTATACATTTTGATACGTTAGGACTAAAAATGTATATATATTTTCTTAGTAAGATAAATGTGAAATATTGCACAAGGATATTTTATTTTTTTAAATTTCAGATAGCAAATGGAGCTCTAGATAATGTTTTTTGTATGCTTATGAAAAACCCTCTTGTTTACAGAGATGCATAGCTGAAGCTTAAATTTACTATACAAAGAAATGTCAACATGGAAGAAATGTTGATAGGGTAATAACATCAAAAACAAACAAAAGACTTGCCAGCACACTTACCAGCCATTCTGCAAAACAACCAAATTTACGCTATCTACGTGTAAATATATACATAAGCTGCAGTGCTCGCATCAAGGCTCCTCTGTAAACGGCAGTCCTCTTAAGTAGAGTCCCCAGGGTAGGAGCACATATAGCAGTAGTATATTGTTAGACAGGATCAATTTGCACGTTTTGCAGGCTGGCTGGTAAGTGTGCTTAGAAATCTTTTGTTTTCTTTGTGATGTGCATTGCCCTTCCAAGTGCACCGTGCTGCAAAAGCTAGTTATAGGTTGGGGTGGTTGCCACTTCTTTGTACAGTTGGTTGAATTGTGTGTGGGGATGCACGGGATGCCTTCACTGCCATCGTGCCCTTGCTGGGCATCACATGCATCCATGTGCCTTTGAGGAGGAGTGGGCTCCCTCCAGGCACACCTGCCCATAATCTATCCTACTGCTATATGTGCGTATACTTAGGAGACTGGAAATTTATAGATTTGTGTGCGACCTGGGGGCAACGCAGCTGTGCCATCTGTGACTGTTGTGTTCACTGGACACAGCGGATCACTGATCGGGTTACTGGGTCACTGTGATTGGTCTCGGTACCATGTAATCACTGTAACCAATCACATGAAAAGTAGTAAACAATGGCTGTCATTCATGGTGCAATTGCTTACTACTGTGATCTCTGTGATTTTCACAGTCAGCACAAGGTACATGGCCAATCACAGAGGCCCTGCACCATGTAAAAGCTGTGGCCAATCACATCGGTCACAGTAGTAAACAATGGAATCATAAATGGATGGCAAACACAGTTAAAGAGGAACTGCAGTATGCTCACATAATTTGTAATAAAAATATCTTTGCCATTCTGAAGCTTCCCTCCAACCACTTTGCATAATATTTCATATATACTGTGATTTTGTACTTGTCAAATATGCTGCAGAAATCTCCCTCCACTGAATCTGGCTAAATCCATTTTAACTGTGGGCAGCTGAAGCTGTTGCCTGTTCACTTTCTAGATTTACACAGACACACAGAGGCACACCTCCAGCTCCGCAGCTCTCATTGGCCCTCTTATGACTCACCCCCCTCCTCGCAAACTTTCATGAGAGTGAGAGAGAGAGCTGTGCATGATGTCATAAGCTTAGACCTTTTTACCAGACAAGAAACAGGAAGTGGGCTATATAAGGTATTTACTGGTAGAAAAAAAATGTATTACTATCCAAAGTTAAAACAACAAGGGCATTTAATAGATGGAAAGATGAAAAAATGACTAAAGTTTCACTTTCATACTGCTGTGATGGTGATCATTTACAATGGCTGGCTGCTCTGATATCACTGTCACTGCCGCCAGCCATTATCTCTAATCACCACCAGAGCAGTACTGTGTCAAATGACCTCCACCAACTCAGTGTCCCTAATCACCGACACCCCACTCACAGTGCCCGTAATCACCACACAAGTTACAGTGTCTCCGATCACCACCGCACCAATACAAGTATCCCTGATCACTGCCACACTAGTCATATTGTCTCTAATCACCAACACTCCAGTCTTATTGTCCCAGATCATCATCACACCAGTTACAGTGTCCCTGATCACCGCCAAACCTGTCATAGTGTCACCACACTTGTGGAAGCCAGTAACAGTGTCTCTGATTGTTGCCACACCAGCCACAGTGTCATCAGACCTTTGTAAATCAGCAGCAGTGTTCCTGCTATAGCTGTTTATAGGGCCAACGTACAGCTACAGTGATTTGCGCAGGAGAGCCGACCTGCCACAGTAGAATGACGGCGGCTGGCCTGCTAGTGGTTAAAAGACACCATGCCTCCTATAAAATAACTTGGGGTGTTTGGTTTTCAAAATGTAGTTATTTTGTGGGTGTTTCTACTATCCCAGTGCTCCAGGGCCTCCTATTAAGTGATGGGTAGTCAGGAAAATTATGCCTCTGGAACGCCTGAAGGTGCTATTTGGATTTTGGGCCCCTTCATGTGGCTAGATTGTAAAAACGTCTTGGGCCATACTCTGGATAAGTAGCAGAAAGTGTCTTGGGGTTTAATTCTAAATATACCTATGATGTGTGTTAGAAATGGTATTAATTGACAATTTTGTGTAAAAAAATGTTTTTATTTTTTCCTGCATTTTCCAAAAACTTGTGGCAAAAAAATTTAATTTTTAAAAGACTCATTATGCCTTTCAGATAAAATCTTGGAGTGTTAGCTTTCCAAAATGGGATCATTTTGTGGGTGTTTAAAGTGTTCTGGAGATCCAAGGCTTCAGAAAATGTGATAGGTAGTCAAGAAATTACAAGTGTAATTCATGCACCTTGAAAGCCCGTAGGTGCTCCTTGGATATTGGGCCCCTCTATGCATTCAGGCTATAAAAAAGTCTAACACATCTGGCATCCCCATATATTTATGTCTTAATTTTCCAAAAAATTATGACGAAAAAATTACAAATTCAAAAACCTACTATGCTTCTTACTTAATACACTGGACTGTCTACTTTCCAAAAAGGGGTCATTTGAGGATATCTTTATTGTCCTGGCATTTTAGGGCCTCAAGAAATAAGATAGGCAGTCAGTACATCAGGACTGATCAATAGTTTGTAGACTCTATAACTTTCACACAAAGTAAATAATCTACACTGAAAAACAGTGGTGATTAAATACCCACCAAAATAAAGCTCTGTCTAATAAAGTGAAAATTTTAATTTGGGCACAGTGTTGTATGCCTGAGTAATTGTCATTCAAAGTGTGATGATGCTAAAAACTGAAAAATGGCATGAGCAGAGAGGGGTGAAAGTGTCTGGTCTTGATGTGGTTAAAGGACTTAAAGAACTAAGGGATAACATGCAGGCAACAAAAAGCTTACAATATACAAGCAATTAACAAGAGTTCATTGCAATATGCAGCAACAAATTGGAAGCTTTGGAAATACATGGGTAACAAACAGGCAAACATAACAATATTTGGCAACAAATGGGCTATAGTTACAATACCTATCAAAACAAATGAGCAATCATTACAATACATATTCTCTTTCTATATATAAATATATACGTATAAAAGTATGTCATGGGACATATTTGTTTAGGAAAGGTCTTAAAATGGTTAAATATTTTAAAGAATGTTTTTTTTATCCAAACTTTAATCCAAACCCATTCAGAATATGGGACTGACCTAGTATTTGAAATTATAATTTTTTTCCATTGGGGGTTAATCTTGTGTACCGCAGATTATCAGTTGAGTTGCTTTCTAAGTGCATGGAGGAAGCAAGTGAAAAGACTACTGAGTATATGCTGCTTATAAACTGTGGATAATAATAAACCGGGGACTAGGATTTATTTTAAGATGTTTGCTAAGTGTAGTTAACTACAACTGCTGGTGTACGTCTAAATAAAAATATGTTGTGGACTCCTGCTGCTGCTTTATAGCCTCTGACAATACATATATCACATCTACAACACAATACCCACAATATCCCTACATGCAAATGCAAATTCATGCATAAGTTATAAGTTAGTCCAGTAAAAGCAAGCCTTCCCTGGTTGTATCCATGCTGTCATTTAGGCATCATGGCTTTTACTCTGATTTGAACATTTCTGTGATTTACGTGCTGCTATTATCCCTAATGGCTGTGGATTCAGTCCCCGGAATTCATAAAGACTGGCATAGATAGATTTTCCAAAAGTGTCTCATGCGTTCTAAAAGTGGTGCAGCGACTTGCACTTTTAGAATGCATGCAAGACATTTTCACAAAATCTGTCTGCGCCAGTTTCTTTTTTATGTACCCCAAAAGAGAGTTGGTCTTAATTAGCTCCACTTTCACAAGATACTTGTATGTATATAAGAAACTGTATTTTATTCAGAATTTGGAGCATTCATTGTGCCACTGTCAAAAAACAAAAGCGTTGGAAATAATTAATGAATTTGACACAATGCAGCTTTATTTAATTCCTCCCAGTATTTGTTAAGGTGTATGGGTGTTTTCCGGTACATCATGGCAGCATACAATGGGTTGTGACTCCACCCCCTGTTTTGCTTGTGTCTTTTTTTTTAAAGGTTCTTGCAGTAAAAGTCAAGGAAGCTTAAACCTCTGTAGTGTATTAAAGTGATTATAAAGGCTTGTTTTTTTTCCTATAAAAATAATAAACATGTCATACTTACCTGCTCTGCTGCAGTGGACATGCACAGAGCAGCCCGTATCCTCCTCTTCTCAGGTCCTGCTTCTGTGATACTAAACAGCTACTTATCTTGGATATTTCTTTATGATGGAGTCATTGTCTAGGGCAGTGATGGTGAACCTTGGCACCCCAGATGTTTTGGAACTACATTTCCCATGATGCTCATGCACTCTGCAGTGTAGTTGAGCATCATGGGAAAAATAGTTTCAAAACATCTGGGGTGCCAAGGTTCGCCATCACTGGTCTAGGATCAAGGATCTTGCAGACTGCTTCCTACTTCTCCAAAGTCCTCAGATCAGCTCTAATGATGCCCAAACAAAGCCTGAAAGCAGAAATAAGACATGTGCCACTGTTACTTCCCATAAGTGGGAAATTGTGAGTCTGATAAATTCAAATAGAGATGGACGAGTCAGAGAAAAGCCCTATGATCTCCAGGAGACACATGTGGACTTATTCACTTAAGGTGGGGGCCCCTACAGAGCAACTAGATTGGATTTAGTCACATTAGGTGTTTTTGTTGTCATAGACTGGGTCACATTGCTAGAGGGTGCCATGCTGTGAAGACAGGACAACAGCAGGCCAGTATTCCCAGGACAGCATGGAGAGATATGCAGGTTTCATAGTTTCATAGTTAGTAAAGGTTGAATAAAGACATCAGTCCATCCAGTTCAACCTGAGTGAGTGTCTACAATTTCCCTATCCCTGTACAGTGCACACTCACATCGGACCCTACCCTCCAGGAGCTCACAATCCAAGGTCCCCATTCATATACTAGGGCCAATTTTTGGACAGAAGCCAATTAACCTACCTGCATGTCTTTGGATTGTGGGAGGAAACCAGAGAAACCCGGAGGAAACCCACGCAGGCACAGGGAGAACATGCAAACTCCAGGCAGGTAGTGTGGTGGTTTGGGATTCGAATCAGCGACCCTTCTTACTGCTAGGTGAGAGTGCTAACCACTACACCACTGTGCCACCCAGGTTTATTCTTTCTGCTTGAAATCTATGCATTTTCGTAAAAGTGTTACAAGGCAACAGTGGGCTCCCTACAATAGTTTTCAGTAAGAAGCAGGCAGATAGGGAAATGTAAGCAGTGAACTATGTTTTTTTTTTTTGTTTAAAATACACAAAAATATTGTGCAATGGGTGCGCTTTCAATCAACCTTAAAATTATAATGTAGATATGATTAAAATTCCTTGTGCAAATGTGCTACATATGTGGTGTGTAAAAACCTCCCTTAAATCCGTGCACTGTGTATATATAAATACATAAAAACATAAATAAATAAATGCTTTTTCCTAATTGTGATACCAGTGGGTATGTAATAATTGTGGGATAGTGCTTTAGGTAAAAACGCGTTTATTTTAGGACCCTTATTAAGTCCATGCATCTAATAGATGCCTCCTGAGGGTTTATTGCGGTCGCATAACAGGTATTTCTCCTTAACCGCTTCAATACAGGGCTTTTAAACACCCTTCCTTACCAGAGCACTTTTTGCGATTCGGCACTGCGTCGCTTTAACTAACAATTGCGCGGTCGTGCGACGTTACACCCAAACAAAATTGACGTCCTTTTTTTCCCACAAATAGAGCTTTCTTTTGGTGGTATTTGATCGCCCCTGCGGTTTTTATTTTTTGCGCTATAAACAAAAGAAGAGCGACAATTTTGAAAAAAAACACAATATTTTTTACTTTTTGCTATAATAAATATCCCATTTTTTTAAAAAAAAACAATTTTTTTCCTCAGTTTAGGCCGATACGTATTCTTCTACATATTTTTGGTAAAAAAAATCGCAATAAGCGTATATTGATCGGTTTGCGCAAAAGTTATAGCGTCTACAAAATAGGGGATAGATTTATTGAATTTATTTTTTTTTTTTTTTTTACTAGTAATGGCGGCGATTTGCGATTTTTTTTTTCGTGACTGCGACATTGCGGCGGACACTTCGGACACTTTTGACACATTTTTGGAACCATTCACATTTACACAGCGATCGTTGCTATAAAATTGCAATGATTACTGTGTAAATGTGACTGTCAGGGAAGGGGTTAACACTAGAGGGCGCTGGAGGGGTTAATGTGTGTCCCTAATAGGAGTGATTCTAACTGTAGGGGGAGGGGACTTAAGGGGAGGAGACCGATCATGTGATCCTCTGTACTGGGATCACATGATAGGTCTCCACCCCCCTGACAGGACGTGGGGCAGTGTGTTTACACACACAGCTCCACGGTCCCGCCCGGTCCCGTTGTTTTAACGGGCAATCGCGGGTGCCCGGCGGACATCGCGGCCGCCGGGCACTCGCACCGGGTCCCGAGCGATGCCGCGGGCGCGCGCGCGCGCGCCCCCCAGGCGGCCGGGAGCCCGAGGACGTCATATGATGCCCACCCAGGATGGTAGATCCACCTTGTGGGCGTCATATGACTATGGGCGGGTATTGAAGTGGTTAATTGGTTCTAAGGCTTTAATTGAATAATTGCCCTTTGCAATCCAAAAAATAAAAAAATAAAAAAGCTGCAACCACCTTTGATTGGTTAGCTTAATTCACCTTTGATATTGAACAAAAGTTAAAAGATGTAAAAGATATAAGATAAGCACCGTCAGTGAATATATGTTGTAACAGATATATAAGTTTCACTTTCACTTATCTTATTGCAGTGTTTTCTTCCTGCTGATCACGTCCTCTTTATCCTTTCCGTGTTTGCATGAGGATATAAAACAGATACATACACATTGCGCAGTATTGCTACACTTTGAATGATGTGCATAAGTTGTGACTTTATCAAGGGATTAATCCCTTAATAATCCCTTGATAAAGTCACGTGGGCGTGACGCAACGCGTCGGGAGGAGGAGCCAAGTGACGTCACCGAGACACCGAGGACGAGCAGGGCAGAGAGCCCTTACAGTGCCTGACACATTTCTCGCTACCGCGCTCAGATCGCAGGGTGCTGTGTGAGTAGACTGGCTTATGCCACAACTTATGCACATCATTCAAAGTGTAGCAATACTGCGCAATGTGTATGTATCTGTTTTATATCCTCATGCAAACACGGAAAGGATAAAGAGGACGTGATCAGCAGGAAGAAAACACCGCAATAAGATAAGTGAAAGTGAAACTTATATATCTGTTACAACATATATTCACTGACGGTGCTTATCTTATATCTTTTACATCTTTTAACTTTTGTTCAATATCAAAGGTGAATTAAGCTAACCAATCAAAGGTGGTTGCAGCTTTTTTATTTTTTGGATTGCAAAGGGCAATTGTTCAATTAAAGCCTTAAGCCCCATACACACGCGCGGATTATCCGAGGACCAGGTCCGTCGGACCATGTCCGTCACACTTTGTCTGATGTTGGTTTTGCATACACACGGTCAGACAAAGTTGTCGGAAAATCCGATCATTCTGAACGTGGTGACGTTTGTTGCCTATGACGGGACTACGTAGAGGCTAGTAGCCAATAGCTTTGGTCTTGTAATGTGATCTGAGCATGCGTAGCACTTTGTCCGGTCGGACAACCGTACACACGATCGGATTTGGTGTGATCGGACCGTGTTGACGGCAAATCTTTCCAGCAGGAGATAAGACTTTGTCCGTCGGACAAACCGACGAACACTGTCCGATGGTGCATACACACGGTCTGATTTTTCAACAACCTTGTCCGATCGGACAGAATCCATGAAAAAGTCCGACCGTGTGTATGGGGCTTTAGAACCAATTAAGGAGAAATACCTGTTATGCGACCGCAATAAACCCTCAGGAGGCATCTATTAGATGCATGGACTTAATAAGGGTCCTAAAATAAACGCGTTTTTACCTAAAGCACTATCCCACAATTATTACATACCCACTGGTATCACAATTAGGAAAAAGCATTTATTTATTTATGTTTTTATGTATTTATATACACACAGTGCACGGATTTAAGGGAGGTTTTTACACACCACATATGTAGCACATTTGCACAAGGAATTTTAATCATATCTACATTATAATTTTAAGGTTGATTGAAAGCGCACCCATTGCACAATATTTTTGTGTATTTTAAACATTACCTTTCACGTGTGAGAACACTATTTTATGGGTTGCAGCATCATCATTTGGTTATCTTAAAATACTGTTGCAGTTCTGTTTTTAAATACTCATTCTAGCGCTTAAGTACACACATTCAGAACTATGTTTTTTGGCACAGTAATGCCCCGTACACACGATCGGACTTTCCGATAACAAAACCATGGATTTTTGTTGGATTGTCTTGCATACACACGGCCACACAAATGTTGGCCAACAGTTACGAACCTAGTGACATACAAGACGTATGTGATGTCTCCATTATGAACGCTAGTTATATCTCTGGCTCGTACTTGATTCTGAGCATGCGTGGACTTTTGTCCGACGGACTTGTGTACACACGATCAGAGAGTCCGACAACAAACATTTGTTTGCAGACAATTTGAGAACCTGCTAGCCAACATTTGTTGGCGGAAAGTCCGACAACAAATGTTCGATAGAGCATACACACGGTTGGACTTTCTGCTAACAAGCTCACATCCAACATTTGACGTCATGGGGAAAGCCATAGGGAATTCCCCATGATGTCCCCGTGTGTCAGAGGGGGGCGGGGTTACCAGGTGGCCCCGCCCTTCCTTATAAAAGACCTGTCAGACGCAGCGAAGCCTCACACAGCGGGAGCCTCCCATTGTGCGGAGCGGCCCAGAAGAGACGCCGACGCCATGAAAGAAGATGCCGGACGAGAAGACCAGAGCAAGAAGAAGCGGATCGGGGGAAGAAGATGATGGAAGAAGAAGATGCCGGAAGGAGAAAATGAAGAAACCGAAGGATGAAGAAAGGAAGAAGGAAGACCAGAAGAAAGAAGATTTTAATAAAGGAATTGTCAAAGACCGTATCCTGTCATTACAATTTTTGACACTTTTTTGGTGAAATGGTAGGGGTACTTTTGTACCCCCTTACCATTTCACACAGGGGGGGGGGCGGGATCTGGGGGTCCCCTTGTTAAAGGGGGCTTCCAGATTCCGATAAGCCCCCCGCCCGCAAACCCCCACAACCAATGGCCAGGGTTGTGGGGGTTTGGTGCTCAGACCCCCAAAGCACCCTCCCAATGTTGAGGGCATGTGGCCTGGTACGGTTCAGGAGGGAGGGGGGGCACTCTCGTCCCCCCTTTTTTTCCTGCGGCCTGCCAGGTTGCGTGCTCGGATAAGGGTCTGGTATGGATTTTAAGGGGGACCCACGCCATTTTTTTTTGGCTGGGGTTCCCCTTAAAATCCATCCCAGACCTCAAGGGTCTGGTATGGATTTTGAGGGGGACCCCACGCTATTTTATTTTTTTTTGGCTGGGGTCCCCCTTAATATCCATAGCAGACCTGAAGGGCCTGGGTATTGAATTTGGGGGGACCCCCACGCTTTTTTAAAAAAAAAATTTTTATTTTTTTTCAATGAATTTTTTTTTATGAATGGCTTTCAATGAATGACTGTTCTCTGTGTTACAGGAGCCGTCAATACATTAGCCGCAAATGATTTTAAATAGCTTTTTTTCCTGCAAAAATGACACTTTTTGCAGGGACAGTTCTAAGCACAGGAAACATGCCCCCCTTCACAGGCATACTATAGACACCCCCCAGATGTGATACTGCAATGCTGTACTAACAGCACGCACACACTAATCCCCAGAATCATAGCACATAATGTCAGCAGTCAGCAGCACATAACACTGACGCTGGAACACAACACAATATGCGAGGCCGCCGGCGCAGCAGCCTTTTATACTGTGGGGCGTGTACTAAACCCCCTGAGCTATAATTGGCCACATGCAAAAAGTGGTTTCAACTGAGCACCAATATGATAATATAATAGTATGTGTATAAAAAGTCCAAACACAAAATAAGTTCAGTAGTGCAAATAGTGAATATTCAAACAGTGTAACAAAGTCTTCAGACAATGTATCAACTTCTTCAGATATTGTACACAATCTTCAAATCCCTGCTGAAAAGTAGGTAAATTTGACTGAAATATCTTCCACCACCATCACCTGTCACACATCCTACTCACCAGACTTCCATGACCCCTATTACGGGTGGTCATAAAGCATATATGGGTATATTCAGCAGGAGTTGTGCACGATCCCAATGTTGATCCCTGCATTTAACCGACCTCCAGGACACACACACCAAATTAATCCAGATCGTTTGAGAACTTTCCCAGGAACAAAACGATTTGAAGGGAGTTGTCCAATGGTTAGTGGGAAAAAAATGAAAAAGACACGGTTTCCATAGTGAGAAAAGTCACAGTTTTATTCAAAAAAAAAAACCCAGATAAAAAAAAGCAAATTCTCGTAGCTTAGAAATCCATGTGCATGGAAACGCTGTGGTGTGTTCCAGCTGCACTTTAAAAACAGCGGAGATGATGTATCACAATCAAGCACCCACGGTGCTTACGTCATTTCCTCTGTGTTTGAAGTGCAGGTACAATCAGTTGATGATGGAAGTGTGACTGTTAGTCGAATAAGCTCAGACTAATTGAAAAAACTTGAGGGCAGTCTGTGTGCCAGCAACTCAAAATCAATTCATTGAGCCACTCCTTATCAAACGACTGGTCCCTCAGCTGGGGTGTTTAGTCAGTTAACTCTGATCTCCCCAGGTGGATTTAGTGACAACTCCCTGGAATATGAAGTATGACAGATGGCAAAAAAAAACAAGATGGCGGACCTATGAAGACTCATCACAACTGACTGTTCCCCACCTGGCAGCCTGATTGTAAACAAAGGGTTTGCAGATGTTGGCTGATGCCCTTGACCAAATAGGAGCATGCCCATATTTGATGAACAATGGCAACTTGCATAGCAACCCATTTGTTTACATTGATCTGTTGGCTAGGAATGCCCAAGCTGGCAGATGAAAGATGCCAGGGATTCATCACTGGTGGTTAGGACACTGGCAGCTGCTGGCTTGGTGGACAGGCAAATGAATCTTACATTAGTCCAAACCCAAATCTAATGCCTAATCTAAGATTTAGGAGTTGCAGCAGGTTTTACAGTGGGAAGAAAGAAATATTCTTTGTTTTCCTTGTTTTCATTTTCATGGTTAGCTGTCAGAGACAAATTTGCAGCATTTAGGCTGAGTAGCTAAATGCATCAAATGTAAATCCTTTTATCTTAGAGCTCAGCAATCCTGCCAACTCTGTCAACAGCGTGTCTTTCTGTGTACGTGTGTCCAATGCACAATTCTAACAATATGAAATGTGTAGAAAATGTGTAGAAGAGCAAGATATCAACAGGTTAAGTATTAACAAAGAGGATGATAGACGCGGAGGGCTGCAATCTTAAGCATTTACCATGGCCTCTCATGCCCATTCTTTAATATAAATGTGCTAAGTGATGGTACAGGAGACTGGCTGTTAAAAAACGGTGTGTGTACACAAATTTAAAACACAGTAGAAGTGATTGTAGAAGTGAAGGGGGAATAACAAGGGGGGAAAAAAGAAAGAGAAACTGGGGGGGGGGGAAAGAGAGAAAAAGACTATGAATTTTTTTTTTCTTCTTCTATGGGTTGCGGAAAAGGGGGGAGGGGGGAGTATAAAAGGTTGATAAAGATGTTTTTATGTATAAATATTTGTATCTATGGTTAAAAGCGAGATGTTAAATGGAAATGTCAAAAAAACTAATAACGATTTGATAATAAAAAAGTGATTGTGTGGTATAGACACTTTCTGCTTTCAGATAGGCCAGAAACGTGAACAGCAGAACAAGGCATTAACCTGTATTTTACACTATGCTGGCAATCATAAACTGCAACACAATAATTGCTTGCCTCTTATGCCCCGTACACACGGTCGGACATTCCGACCACAAAATCCGTCTGAAACTTTAATTTTAGAACAATACTAGGAGGGGAAGTTTTGTCCTGCACCTGTCTTCCAACTGCCACACTATTTAGGGACACTTTTCGCCATCACCCAAAAAGGTGAAAAAAGTAAAGGTTAAGTATGGTATTATAATTTTTTAAACTAATACTTTTACTACTTGTTAATAATTTAAATGCCAGCTCTGACAATATTTCTGCAACACTGAACCAATTACATCAGATGCAAAAAAAATGGGCTTGCAAGCTCACAAGGTTAACCATATATGTACGAGTAACACATTTTGAGTGGAAGACAATTACCCTTGGGACAGCGTATTAAAGCTACCCCATAGACATTGGGCCACTCAAAGAAAGAATTTATCAAACAGGTTGGAGAATCTTTTCTTGCTTTTACTTTCCCTGTTATCATCTTGTGCCAATAATATCCACACTGCATCTCCCTCACCCTTCTCCATAGGCTTAAAATTAGTGATTGGTAAAGTCAAATGCTCATACATAGGAGCTTGACAGCATACACAGGTGCATGAGTATAGTCATACCTGTACATCCAACCATTGTTATTGTGTCTAAAGTCACCTTAACCACTTGCCCTCTGGAAGAAATCCCCCCTTTGTGACCAGGCCATTTTTTCGATACAGCACTTTTTGTGCGGTCATGCAACACTGTACCCAAATTTAATTTATGTCACCTTTTCCCCACAAACAGAGATTTATTTTGGTGGTATTTGATCACCACAGTGTTTTTTATATTTTTTGCACTATAAACAAAAACAAATCAACAATTCTAAAATAACAAACAATATTTTAAATTTTTTGCTATAAAACATATCCAATAAAAAAATGTAAAAAAATAGAATTTCTTCATAAATTTAGGCCAATAAGTATTCTGCTACAAATTTCTGGAAAAAAAATCCCAATAAGCATATATTGATTGGTTTGTACAAAAGTTAAAGCGTCTACAAACTATGGGATATATACTGGAATTTGTATTTATTTCATTTTTATACCAGCAATGGCGTCAATCAGGGACTTATAATGAGACTGCAATATTGCGGCTGACAATTGGACACTAACTGGCACTTTTGGCACTTTGTGGGAACCAGTGCTCAGTGCTAAAAATATGCACTGTACTAATGACACTGGCTTGGATCTGATTGGTTTCCATGCACAGCTGCACCAGATTTTGCACTCTTCTGTTTTAGTAAATCAACCCCTATGTGTGGTGTTTTTACTAAGGGATGTGATGGATTTTATTCCCTGCAAAGTCCTGTTAATACTTAACCTGTTAAAATCTTGCTCTTCTACACCTTTCCTATTGATGGAATTGTGCATTGGACACACGTACATAGAAAGACATGCTGTTGACAGAGTTGGCAGGATTGCTGGGCTCTAAGATAAAAGGATTTACATTTGATGCATTTAGCTACTCAGCCTAAATGCTGAAAATTTGTCTCTGACAGCTAACCATGAAAATGCAAACAGGAAAAACAAAGAATATTTCTCTTTCCACTGCCAAACCTGCTTCAACTCCTAAATCTTTCACACAAGGTTGTTCCTAAGTAGGGATGAGATTGGAGTTCGGATTGTGGGATTTTGTAGATCTACAGGTGAAGATAAGATAGCACTCTATGCGGACTATACTCTAGTGTTTCTGGGGGATACTGGCCCATCCCTGATTGCAGCAGTCCTTAATAGACCTGTATAGATCATTTTCAGGATTTAATATCAACTGGGACAAAGCTGTAATGCTGTTTGTGGATCCTGTGCATGTGGGACATCCACACCAGACTCAACAGTTGTCCTTGGTTACATCATTAAAATATTTAGGGGGATGGTAATTGCATTGAATGTTATAGAATATACAGATAGGAATATACTCCCTCTTATTACTAAATTTAGACAACAGAGAAAAACATGGAGTAAATTTCCATTGTCTATGGTGGGGAGAGCAAATTTGGTGAAAATGGTGTGGATGCCCCAGATGCTATATGTATTGCATAATTGCCCCATATGGGACGTTATGATTATTTAGGACTATTGATTCGGTTTTTAGGGATTTTGTGTGGAAGGGTAGAAAACCTAGAATTAGATTAAAATATTACAACAGTCCATAGATAGGAGGGTAATTGAGATACCAAATGCAAGATTATACTTTATCGCATCACAATTACAACATTGGCATGGTTGGGAGGTAGTGAAGACCCTACACAGAAGATAATAGCATCCCAATTTAAAAAAATATCCTTTGGTTCAACTAATAGTAGCTCACCATTTTTATAATAAAAAAGGCTTCCCTACTTTCTACTTGATCCATATGATATGGGAAGCAGTGCAAAATATCACTCAGGATAGGGGGTATACGAAACATATGCCCATATGGGATAACTTATACCTTTATGAATGGGATAGACTCTCTGAATTTTCGGATTGGAAAAAGGCGGGCATAATATTTTTGTACCAGTTATATGAAGGGGATGTTCTGATTCCTTTTAATATATTAAAGGACCGCTATCAGTTAACGAATAATAACGTCTACCAATATCTTCAAATACGTCATGCATTACAAATTCAAAGCTCAAAAAATCCAATTACAGTATGAACACTCTAAAATACTAACAAAGGCAACCTCGGCTGCCTGTGTGAAATGAGGATTAATAGGAGATCTTTATTCCAACTTACAAATAATAGAGAATACTGAAAAACATAAAAATAATTTTGCTCGGTGGCAAGGTAGACGATCAAGATGAGGTGGACTGGACACAAGCTTTGGAAACACTTCCCAGGATATCTCTCTTGCCCTCTCAAAGGCTATCTCAGCTTTTTATTATACATATGGCTCATTATACCCCACAAAAAATCTATGCTTGGGGAAAAAACACTACACCGTTATGCCCGCGATGCTCTTTATTTAATTGTTCTCTTCTCCGCATGCTCTGGCATTTTCCAAAGCTCGATCATACTGGGAAAAAATATTCATAACCTTAAATGTATTAAGAGAGATAACCCAAACTTGCACTACTGGGAATAATACACGATGGAGCATTACCTGTAGAGATGTACACTATGTGGATATACTTAGCGCGTAAAAGTTATTCTACAAAAAAAGGTCATCTGTTGATCCTCCAACCCATAAACAATGGGTTAAGAAACCTAACTATATACTTAAAAGAGAAAAATTAACATATAAGCATAGAGATACACCCCAAAGGTTTGGTAAAATATGGTCATGGTGGATAGAACCTAGTAATGAATTTTATGACGGTTTACCTAGTAGAGAGGAATAAAGGTAGTGGAGATAGATGGGAGCTGAGGTAGAAGGGTGTGGAGTAGATGAGAAGGGAAGAAATTAATACGTAAAAGAAAGATAATCTGAAGCTGCATAGAGGAAGCTATCATAGTCTGACGACTGATATTAAGGGAGCTTACTTTGATGAGTAAATTGTATTTATGCTCCTATTATGATTTTAATTATTATATGTTAAGTTACGAGAGGTGCAAGGTCTGTTTGGTTTATGTGTTTTTTTATTTCTTGATATTTAATTAATTAACTTGATATATTATTCGTTTGGATGTACAATTATAAAATAAAATAAAAATATTTGATTTAAAAAAAGGGATGAGATTTGAGTTTGGGCTAATGTAAGATTAATTAGCCAAAAAGAGTGCTGCTCACCCCTAAAGGATAGCAAAAAGGAACAATCCCCCACGTTGGGGGTTTTAGGCAGCGTACAATGAAAAAGTCAGAGTTGATATGTAAAAAAGTTTTAAAGTTTATTTAATATAAAAAAATATGAGACCATTAGGTTAGAACATGAGCTCCAGTGGGAAAAATAATATATGTATATATAAAAGAACATGGATATACATTAAGCAGACTAACGTTCACATAACAACAGTAAATACAGAGTCTGTCGTGTAAATGAACAAATATCCCTGACGCGTTTCAACCCAATACGAGGGTCTTCCTCAGAGGGAAAAGGTCTGCTAGACAAAAAGGAATACAATGTCAATGTAAAGGAAATGGGCTGTGAAGAAAAGGGGGGGGAGAGACCAGTATTGGACATAACTGATCAAAGTGATAAAAAGGGGTGACAGTGCGTGTGTGTGGTAAGAAAATAGGTGGCTATGGTCCTACCTGAGGATATAAGACACAGGGATAGTGCCACAGGCTGCTATCGGTGAAACAATGTCACAATGGCAGGTGATGCGCTGGGAAGGAATCCCAGGTCCTGATCACAGGCGTGGTGGTTTTTTAAGAGGACCTTGGGTCGAAAAGATGAAAATCACCCAGTCTGGAAACAGATAATAATAGTATTCTTTAGAGCAAACAGAAAATTAAATGGACAAAAATGTCCCATTAGAGCATCAGAGTAGTGTGCGGAGATGAGGGCAAAGAGTATAGCCTTAGGACGGTGTCCATACATACCGCATAGGAGTCTCAGGGGAATATGATCCTGTTTGAATGGTGGCAGTAGTGTGTACTAACTGCCAGTCCTTTATATGGGTAGGCAATCAGCAATGATGATGCCGGAAATGAGCCACAGGGAGTGGTCAGCGAAAAGCTGACCCTATTGGTGGATAGGTACCCGCAAGTTCCCGTCTCCATCCAAGTGAATAAGGCCGCCATGTAGGCAGGCCGCGTGTGGCGTCCCCGGTGTTCCTGTCGGCCAGAAAGTGGCCCGTAGCTACGTCATCCCTGACGTAAATCACGTGACGTGCGCAATGAGGAGCGCCGTCCAGGGATGTCCAGGGACGCCGCCGACGAGGGGTGCTGCCAGCGATTGGTCGCACGGGACCAGCCCAGGTGCGTCAATCAGTGGAAAAGGGGGAGGCGCGCAAAGGTGGAAAACGGCGCGACTCCTCACCCTCGTCGGGAAGGCATGATGGCGTCACCCAGCAACCGGATGATACAGCGGGGTCAGGCAAATCCCAGGGGTGGACAAGTGTCTTCCTTTGGTAGAATTGGCCAACCTGCAGCAAGAAAGATTATATAATGATGTTGAACTGGGGATAAACAAAATGAATAATGATAAATAAATAAATAAATAAATAGGTGAGAATTATAAACGTGAAAAAAAAAAAAAAAAAACCCATATCAACATAGCCGCAGGTGAGTCAATGGAAACAACTCAAATCTATCGCAGGTAACAGAGAACTCTGACTAATTCTAGTATGTAAACATGAAGCACAAATATTTTAGAGGTCCAGGAGCAGCTGCCAGTGTCCTAACCACCAGGAATTAATCCCTGGCATCATCCATCTGCCAGCTTGGGCATTCCTAGCCCACAGCTGATTGTAAACAAATGGGTGGCTATGCAAGTTGACATTGTTTATCAAATATGGCCATGTTCCTATTTGGTCAATGGCATCAGCCAACATTCACCAACCATTCGTTTATAATCAAGCTGCCAGCTGGGGAAATGTCAGTTGTGGTGGGTCTTCATAGATCAGGCATCTTGTTTTGGTTATAATGAATGGAGATTAATCTACTTCGCTGGATGAAGTGATTGACTTTGGATTTGGATTTTGTGGGGCTTTTTTTTTAATAAATAATTTGTCAAATGTGTCAGTATGTTCATTTATTTTTTTATTTATTTTTTGGAAATGAGTAATCAGGGCTACTATTTATACCTTACATGTGAGGGGCAGTATCCAGGGACCCTTATTTTATATACCCCCCCGCAGACCCCTGCAACCACCAGCCAGGGTTGTGGGTAAGAGGCCCTTGTCCTCATCAACATGGGGACAAGGTGCTTTGACAGAGAAGTCTTTCCTGGCAAGCTACCCTCCCAATGTTGAGGGCATGGGGTCCGGTAATGCATGCATATATAAGGGTCTAGGGATCCTACACTTTTTTAATTTTTTGCCTGGAGTTCCCCCTTAAAAATCCATACCAGATACAATAGGCCTGCAATAGAATTTAGAGCATCTGGGAACTTTAAACCCTGTGGTGGGACATGTTTATACCGCCAGGGAGTTATGGACTGTGTTGTTGGTTAATGCTGATGATGAGCTATTTTTGCCCTTTTTAAAGAAATAAAGACTGTTTTAACAAGATACGGCTACCTAGTGATCTGGACCTGCAAATATCACACTGTTTAAAAAGTGTTAGCTGGATTTTGGCTTTAATTTGTTAGTTAAGCCAATCTAAATTTGCTAGTAGATACAGTACATTGAAACATAAAAGAGTTTAACCTCTGCAGTGCTGCGGACCCAGGGTTGCTCCACTGCTCTTCATAAACTGGAGCCCCCCTATTGGTATCCAATTGATGTGCAGCTCAATCAAGACTGATAGACATGCTTTATTTTCCAATCTACAGTATGTAGATAAAATGTACCGTAATCAAACTGAGTTGATCCGCCTGGATGGAAAATTATCGATTGTGAACACTGAAATGCTTTGTTCATGAATTTGCTTGTACTTCAATCGATCAGATTATAAGATTGCATGGGGAAAACAGAGATACAATGAATAACTTACAATAAAATCTTCCAACTAGCGATTGAAATCAACTTCCCCATGTGCGGCATATTAATTGAATGGGTTACCAACTATAGATTATTTATTCTTGTTGAGAGAGATCAATTGGAAAATAAATCAATCATTTGTCAAAGTTTGTATGGCCACTATAAGGCAGGAAGTATCTTACTGACTTGATCACCACAGAATTTAGGGATTGGTATTAAGAGGAAACACATACACAATATTGGTATAATGTTCAGCGCTAAACCATCTGATGAAAAGGATTAAAGTTTAAAATGTAAATGAAAAGGCATGCATCTGCATGCTGATACATGAAGGTGCAACCATGTGAATGGTGAGTGGATTGAAAGTTCTGGGGGATGAACCCCTAAAAATTGGTTTCTAAAAAAAGTCTCTAAATGGAGGCTGTAAAGGGAGCGAGGCTGCTTCACGCACGGGCTGGGGAACCTGATTGCTGTAACCTTCTACCTATTGGTATAGTTAACCCCCAGTGGCGACGAGTGCATGTGTATGTATGTGTATTTATATGTATACACATGTATCACTGTTGCATGTAGTTAATTTTATGCATCCTTTTCACCTTTTTTACAACATCGTACACACTCAGGTATTTACCCACCTAAGACCTATTCCATCAAATTTTCCTTTTATCCAAAGCGACTGGTAACATTATTTCTCATATTCACCTTATATATATATATATATAAGATGAATATGAGAAATAACGTTACCAGTCGGTATATATATATATATATATATTATATATATATATATATATATATATATATATATATATTTTATATCTTTTTTATATATATATGATTTTCAAATATTTTTCACACATATATTACACATTTTTAATTATGTCTCTAAGTTGTACACTTGCTTTTTAACAATTACAGCATATAGCGCTATACAAGTTATTCATTCATTCATCATTCATAGCTTTTTAAATCATTATATTCCCAGCTGACACCGCTAATTGCGGCTCAAAGTGGGAAAATTGTATCTTCTATATAAATGTGATGTGACTGTTAGAGGATCAGCTGATGAAGAAGGCGAGGCCGTGCCTACAAAACGTGTTCTGATTGGCCAGACAGCGTGTGGGCAGCTCCCCAGTTTGCCAGCCCTGGACCACTCCCACCCAGAGACACACAGCCAACGTCTCCATGAGGCTTATTGAGGCTCCAGCTGCGGCTAACACACGGCACCCGTGGATCCCTCAATAGAGACTTTCCGGCAGTGTGCTCCTGTGACACTGCATGTGGAAGCTCCCACCCGCTCTAGCACACTGCAAGTGCGCCAACATTTTTCACACAAGCGGTGCGCTAGCAGGACGGTAAAAAAAAGTCCTGCTAGCAGCATTTTTGGAGCGGTGAAGGAGCGTTGAATACAAAGCGCCTGAAATCAATGGGGCAGCGCGGCTATACCGCCGGCAATGCGCCGATGCAGCGGTGCTTTGTGGGCAGTTTTAACCCCTTTTTCGGCTGCTAGCGGCCGAATAGCGCCGCTAAAATGACGGTAAAGCAGCACTAAATATAGCGCTGCTTTACCGCCGACACCCCCACCGCCCCAGTGTGAAAGGGGCCTTAGGGATTTGAAAGGTCCAATAAATTACATTTTTGCTTTTGGGTTTAGATTACTTTAACTGCTTGCTGTCTGGGGCAATTTTGAAATTTTGAAATGTTTAAATCTGCATTTTTTTTCCTAGAAAATTACTTAGAACCCTCAAGCATTATATATTTTTGGAAAGCAGAGGTCCTGGAGCACAAAATGGTGGCTTTTTTAATGTCACATAATATTTGATTAGTCATTTATCGCATTTAAAGCTAATTTTCAGGAAAAAAATACACTTGAATTTTAGTGCACACAAACACAATATAATACCTAATTTTCTAGTAAAATATAAAAGATAATTTTGCTCATGGTAACAAAGTATAGCTTCAGTAGGACTGGGTTGCGTCCAACACAATGCTTGGGCAGGGGCCAAATGCCTTGCTTAGATTTAAATGACAGATCCAGCATGCCTCTACACCACATGATGCATCACTTGACATGGCCACGACAATCCAAGTCCTAGAAGTGCCCATGGCCATGCAGAAGGGAGGAAGCACTGGCACTGGATCACAAGAGGTAATGGGTTTTTAGAGCACTGGTCTGACTTTTCCTTGGGGTGCAACCTATATGTTAAAGATGGTTTGCACCTAAATGGAAGGGGGTCTACTGTGCTGGGGGAGAGGTTTATAAAAAGGCTGGAGGAGTATTTAAACTAGGATTGTGGGGGAGGGTGAATTAGATTATAATGGGGCAGACAGGTCAGACAGGGGTCAGCCCCTATTGGTGGGTGGAATGGGGAAAGATGGGGTGAGGGCTATGGCAGATGATATGAAGGTTCCTATGTTACAAACAACCATTGCAAATGGTACTATTTGTACTACAATAATAAATATGCAACATACATTTGCAAAATTAATTAAAGTGTTTGTTCACTAATGCCAGAAGTCTGCCAAGCAAAATAGGTGAGTTGGAAGCTCTGGTGTAGGAGGAGAATTATGATATAATTGGCATTGCTGAATCTTGTCTTCATTCTTCTCATGACTGGGCTATTAATATTCCTGACTATGCTTTCTTTCGGAAAGACAGGGTAAAACGGAGGGGTGGTGGTGTCTGTCTCTATGTGAGAAGTGATCTTAAAGCGAATGTGAAAGAGGACCTAGTTGATGGAGAGTGCTGTGTGATGTGTCTGAAGCATTATGGGTGGAACAGTACATGGGTGTGAGTACTACAAAGGTTGTCATTGGAGTTTGTTATAGACCTCCCAGTGTTATTGACGAGGTGGAGGCTCCTTGCACAGATGGAAAGGGCTGCAAGGGCTGGGACAGTGATAATAATGGGGGATTTTAACTACCTAGAAATTGACTGGAGTAATGGCCCTGCTGGGACAGTTAAAGGGCAAAAATTTATAAATCTATTACAAGACAATTTTATGGTCCAGTTTATTGAGGCCCTGACTAGGAATGACGCTCTACTGGACCTGGTAATCTCAAGCCATGCAGGGCCTATTACCAATATTCATATAAAAGAATATTTGGGTAGCAGTGACCATAACATGATTTCATTTAATGTTAGTTGTAAGCATTAAGCCCATACGGGAAAGATAAATACACTTAACTTTAAGAGAGCACATTTTCCGAGGATGAGGGCTGCTCTCCATGACAGACTGGGAGGGAATATTGGCATCAATGGACACAGAACAGAAATGGGGATTCTTCAAAAAGACTGTATGCGAACTCACTGCAAAGTATATTCCCATGGGCAATACGTTTAACCGCTTCCCGACCGCCTCATGCACATATACGTGTGCAGAATGGCACGGGCAGGTAAAATCTCGTACCTGTACGTGATCCTTTAAATGCCTGCCCTTGGGTCGCGTGCGCGCCGCCAGCGGCGCGCTCGCGACCCGGTCGGGAGCTCCGTGACCCTGGCCGCGGGACCAGCGGACCCGATTGCCGCTGGTGTCCCGCGATCGGGTCACGGAGCTGAAGAACGGGGAGAGGTATGTGTAAACAAACCTCTCCCCGCGCTTCCTACTCTGCCTGTCATTGATTGGCTGTTCCCGGTCATCGGGAAAGCCGATCAATGACGTCAGACTTCAGCCCCGCCCCTAATGTAAAAAAACACACACACGTCACAGCCCATAACCCCTCCCCTCCCCCTAGTGGTTAACCCCTTCACTACAATTGTCATTCATACAGGAATCAATGCATTTAAATAGCATTGATTGCTGTATAAATGACAATGGTCCCAAAAATGTGTCAAAAATGTCCGATGTGTCCGCCATAATGTCGCAGTCACAATAAAAATCGCTGATCGCCGCCATTACTAGTAAAAAAAAAAATATTAATAAAAATGCTATAAAACTATCCCCTATTTTGTAAACGCTATAACTTTTGCGCAAACCAATCAATAATCACTAATTGCGATTTTTTTTTACCAAAAATATGTAGAAGAATACGTATCGGCCGAAACTGAGGAAAAAAAATGTTTTTTTATATATTTTTTGGGGATATTTATTATATCAAAAAGCAAAAAATATTGCATTTTTTTCAAAATTGTCGCTCTATTTTTGTTTATAGCGCAAAAAATAAAAACCGCAGGGGCGATCAAATACCACTAAAAGAAAGCTCTATTTGTGGGAAAAAAAGGACGCCAATTTTGTTTTGGAGCCACGTCGCACGACCGCGCAATTGTCAGTTAAAGCAACTCAGTGCCGAATCGCAAAAAGGGGCCTGGTAGGGCCAATGTGGTGCTCATATTTAAAAAGGATCAAAATCTTTACCAAGTAACTATAGACCTTTTAGTTTAACTTCTATAGTTGGGAAGATAATAAAAGACCACATAGACGAGTTCTTGCTGGAAAAAAATATTTTAGGCATCAGACAGCATGGGTAAAACCTTAGACAGAGCCCGTACGGTGTCACAACTATAGCTGGAAAAAGCGAGGCAAAGGGTGTTCTTCTGTAAAATGAGAGTTTATGAACATGGGGAGAAAGCAGGGAAGTTGCTGGCATATCTGGCCCATCTAGATGACAAGCCACCAGTGGTGGTTTCAATAGCTGGCCTGGATGGGACGCTGATTACTGACCCCTCCCCCAAGTGGTAGATACATTTCTCAACTTTTACATACAATACAATTCCCACAATTATACCTCGATCAAATCAAAATGCTAGACACCCCTATAACTACACAGGATATATCTACAGTAATCTCCCAACTAACGAAATCCAAAGCACCAGGATTAGACGGCCTACCCCTGGAATTCTATACCATGTATCCGAAATACCGCTAAACTTAAGATCTTATATCATTCCATATTCTAATTAGGAAAACTCCCTTCCTCCATGCAAGAAGCCCAAATTATAGCTCTCCCTAAACCAGGCAAAGACCCCCATCTCCCCGAATCGTACCACCCTATATCCCTACTTCCAGTAGATATAAAAATATTGGCCAAAATCTTAGCCTCTCGTTTAAGTACTTCAATACCAGGCACTTAGACACCTTCCCGCCCAGGCCAATTTTCAGGTTTCAGCGCTGTCGCACTTTGAATGACAATTGCGCGGACATGCTACACTGTACCCAAATAAATTATTTATAATTTTGTTCCCACAAATAGAGCTTTCTTTTGGTGGTATTTGATCACCTCTGCAATTGAAATTATTTGCGCAACAGATAAAAAAAAGACAGACAGTTTTGAAAAAAAAACGTTTTTCTTTGTTTCTGTTAATTTTTTTTGTAAATAAGTAAGTTTTCTTCTTCAATGACGGGCACTGATATGGCTGCACTGACGGGCACTGATGGGCACCAATGAGGTGGTACTGATGAGGTGGAACTGACGGGCACTGATGATGGGCACTGATAGGCGGCACCCTTGGGAGTGATGGGAAGAATACATTTAATAAAAATGATTCTTCTACCTAAAATTTGGTATATGGTTTGGCAAGCCCCTCTCTACATTCCCCTGAAAACCTTTAAACAGATGGAAGCAATCCTAAACTATTTTGTTTTGGGACACAGTAGACATAAATTAGCCTGGCATGTACTTAAAAAACCCACATCGGAGGGGGGAATGTGCCCTACCAGATATACAAGACTACTACTTAGCCTCACAACTCTCAGCGTTATAGGTCTCTAGTATGTGATAAACTAGGCCATCTGCTGTTTTCCCCTTGTACAGGTTATTCTCCGAAAGGAACCACATAGTAATAGATCCCCTAGGAATAATGTGGGGATGCTCTTGCATCATCAGACGGTATGGGATATTACAATGAAAAAACAGAACAGGACTCAGTTCAACTCTCACACCCCGCTATGGCATAATACCCATATGCATGAACTCAACACGGTCCCAGAACCGGTACTATGGGCCTCATATGGTATAATGTACCTGTCCCGAGTTGTGACAGAATCCAGACCTCAGACCTTTCAAGCACTTAAGGAGGAATTCTCGCTCCCGAACCACTTACTGTTTAGATACCTACAACTTAGACACGCCTTTCTGACACAGTTCACGAATCGTGTGATTACACTAGACACCCCCCTTTCCTTAACACCATTCTGGGGGCAGACCCGTACAAACTTGTATCTAACATCTACTACACCCTTAGACTCCAAAGGGCAAATTTAGTTATTCAGACAGCTAAACTTGCATGGGAAACTGATGTGGGACCCATAGATTACACTGACTGGGTAGAAATACTGGAGGGGGTCAAAACCGCATCTCCTTTCAGACAGACTGACGCAACCATACATAGTACATCGGGCATACTTAACACAGCTGAAACTAACTAAGTTTCAAACCACAAGAAGTCCATTATGTCCCCTATGTATGCTCATTCTATCACTTGATATGGGACTGCCCTAACATACAAACCTACTGGATGCAGATAATTTGCTTCCTCCGCGACAATATGGGCTCCCCAGTGGTCCTTGACCCAAAGCTATGTCTATTAGGCTTATTGCCCGATATAGAAGTTGACAAATACCAAGTCATATTCATGCATGAAACCTTATTCATAGCACGAAAAGTGATAGCCAGATCTTGGATGCAGACGTTGCCCCCTACACTTCATATCTGGAAAAGGGAAATTAATTATACCCTTCCATACAGGAAAATGATCTATACCCATAGAGGATGTGCGCAAAAATACTCTAGAGTTTGGGATAGATGGATGGAGGATGGCGAGACATGTATCTAACTGATCCACTCTATTGAGGGGAAATAAAAAACAATAAAATTGTTATTGCATAAATAAGTTTATTAAACATATGCTATGTACAATACTATACATTTATGTTGAATGTACCTATGTATACCATGTTTACATCTCAATAAAGTTTTTTTTTTTTTCAATTTTGCAAGAACGTTTGACACAGTTCCCCGCACATGGCTAATGTGTAAGGTAAAGTCTACAGGTTTGGAAAGATCAGTTTTTAAATGGATAGAAAGCCGGCTAAAAGACCAAATTTAGAGAGTAGCGGTTAATGATTCTTACTCTGAATGGTCTAAGGTTATCAGTGGTGTACCCCAAGGTTCAGTGTTGGGACCCTTACTTTTTAATATCTTTATAAATGAAATAGGGTCTGTGATTATCTGAGATATCATTATGCCCCTGTACAAATCATTAGTAAGACCTCATCTGGAATATGCAGTTCAGTTTTGGGCACCAGTTCTCGAAAAGGATATGGGGGAACTAAAGCAAGTGCAGAGAAGGGCAACAAAAATGATAGGAGGAATGGAGGAGCTCAGCTATGAGGAAAGATTAGCGGAACTGAATTTATTCTCTCTTGAGAAGAGGAGATTAAGGGGGGATATGTACAAATACATGTACAAATACATAAGTGGTCCATATAGTAAACTTGGTGTTGAGTTATTCACTTTAAGGTCATCACAAAGGACAAGGGGGCACTCTTTACGTCTAGAGGAAAAAAGATTTCATCTCCAAATATGGAAAGGTCTCTTCACAGTTATGCCCCGTACACACGGACGGAAAATCCGACCACAAAATCCATCGGATTTTTTCCGACGGATTTTGTCCGACACTGGTGTTGCATATACACGGTCGGACAAAGTTGTCAGAAAATCCGATCATTCTGAACGTGGTGACGTTTGTTGCCTACGACGGGACTACGTAGAGGCTAGTAGCCAATAGCTTTGGTCTTGTAATGTGATCTGAGCATGCGTGGCACTTTGTCCGTCGGAATTCGCTACACACGATCGGAAAAAGTCCGATAGGACTTTGTTGTCGGACAATTTGAGAGCAGGAGATAAAACTTTGTCCGTCGGAAAATCCGACGGAAAAAGTCCGATGGAGCCTACACACGGTCGGAATTTCCAACAACATTGTCCGAAAATCCGACCGTGTGTACGGGGCATTACACCACCTGGTAATTGAGGATAATATATGCAAACACATTGGGGGTCATTTACGAAAGGCAAATCCACTTTGCACTGCAAGTGCACTTGAAAGTGCAAAGTGGATTTTCCTTTAGTAAATAACCCCCATTGTGTTTGTTCACCAAGCACTCCTACAGAAGTGTGTTTAGGCTACCTACTTATAACTCTTCAATTACATCATTGCTCTATTTTATAGGTTTGTCTTCAGAGGTATTTATCCATACATGTAAACAAACCCATTGTGGTTGCTCATCTTGCACTCCTACTGGAGTGTCTAGTTTACCAATCCACATTTTTAATTTATTAGATTTTTTATCATTATTGGTTATCATTGTCTTATTTTATATAGTCCCTTCTCACAGGCACACATTCACACATGCACAACATTTTCACACATTCACACGCCAATCTCTGTGTGGGCACACAGGTGATCCACTCATTTCATACACTAGCTACACTTTTTATCCTTTTATTTGTACTTATTTGACCTTGATATATTCCTAGTGATATATGGTGGTTTTACACATTGTTTTTTAGGTATTTACAATACAGGAACTGTGCTGTGGTGGTCTGGCACATCCCTTGGCTGTCCCCCGTCCCCTCTTCCTCTTGGAGGGATGGGGGAGGAGTGGGGGGGGTCTCCCACCTCAACCCTGGGTGAGACACACTGCCAGGACCCATCGTATCCCCATTCAGAAGCTGGGCACAGCCTCTGAGCTGATTCGTAAAAAGATTGACCAGCTAGAGGGTGTTGTTTGTATGTTCCTCCTTTTCAGAGGGCATGATGCATTAATAGTTATATTTATTCATTCATCTTTCAGTATGGTCTTGCATTTTTCACTCCTGATGATTGGCTACAGGCCATGAAACGCGTAGAGTCTCCGTTAAAGGGTGTCAAGACAAACCAGTTCTTATGATGAATTTTGAATTTCTAATATCATGTATTGATTCATATTGGATGTATGTTATCTTTCTGCATTTAATCTATTAATCATGATTTTTGCGATTTGGATTCTTATCAATTATGTTTACTGATTACCTGTATCAAATATTCTATGATGATTATGTGATATGCTATTTATTGAATAAAAATTTGATGATTATTATTATATCATTGTTATTACTTTTATTATTATCATCATGTTTATTAATATTATGATTATTATTATCATTATGTATTGATTTATTATGTGTCCTTTTCATGTGATTGTGACATCTAATTAAATTAAAGTAGATCATATGTACTTCATTACTGTTTATATATATTATTATTATTCGCACAGACATGCCTCATGTAAAGTCCCAACATTTCCTTTTCTATCTAAATCTACGTAACTATGGTGGCATTTAGACTTTCCAGGTCACTGACTCTTTTAGAAGGAAATCAGCAATAGCAGCCTACATATTGTTCTCATTACAGATTTTCTTTAACGTATTTTTAAATGTTAAGCAAATTAATGCATCTAAATAAAAAGAGAAAGACATCCAATGAGTTGTTTAGGAACTAGGGGAAATGTAATTAAGTTACAGAGAATATATTTTTCTTGCTCGAGCAAGATGGGGGATCTAACTTTCATAACAGCTACTCTCATTTATACCACAAAATGTCTAAAATAAAACTTTTGCCATTCTTCTCTATAATATATTTTTGTTTGTTTTGTATAAGGTTATTAATGGCAAACAAAGCAGATTTATTATGTTATCTGCTACACTGGCTTGTTCTCTCTTAATTTTAGTTTATTTATATGAACCTAATACTAGCCAAAGGGAATTTCTTTATGATTCTCTGCAAATAAGAGGCACATCAACATGCCTGTAATTTGTTTGGGCAATTTTAACAATGTTTTCCACACTCACTTACACAGATCTTCTAACTTTTTCTCCTTTCTATCTTCATTAAAACAATTTTGGCGTACCAACAAAAATCATGAAACTACTTTAGATTTAAGCCTCTGGAAAACCCTATATATAGGAAATGTGCTAATCAATCACATCTAAAATTGATTACATCTTAATTTTTTTATTGTTAAGTATCAATGTACAATCTTTAGCAATGTCAAAGAAAAAGATCCATAAGCCGCACATCATGAAGCAGACCCATGTACAGATGAATGGCAGCCTCAACGGAGACTCCAGCCAGGCCACACCCCCAATGCATTTCGCTCTGCTCCTTGGAGCTTAATCATGGGGATCAATCCTTCACAATCTATCACTGTACAATCTTTTGTCATTCTGTCATGTCCACAGTCTGATCATGTTATGGTAAATTTTACAAGTTCTGTTTTAAACAGGTGTTCAATCACCTAGAGATTCAACAAATCCATTGAGATGCCATCAGAAATTAAAGATTCATTTGTTTACTATAAAAAAAAGAAAACGTCATCAGACAGAGCTTCTGGGTGACAGATAAGCACTTTATAAAAGGGGAATAGTTGCAAATGTAAACTAATTTGCAACTATTAAACCTAATTGGAAATAACAATTTTGCTAAAACTTCAACTCTGTCAAAATATTTAAGTGTTGCTCTCTGGAAAATACAGCATCCTTTGGTGTTCGCTGCACCATGTATAGAATTCCCCCAGAAATCATATTTAATGTTCATTAAATACGATTAGCTTAATGCTTTTGCCGAATGTTTGCATAGTCTTTGAAATACAGTTCAGACACCCCAACAATAGGAGTTTCATTCTTTGAGAAATACTTTAAAAGGATCCTCACTACTAAAGGGATATCGAGAATGTTCATTTTCATATTACAATACCTAGTGTATAAAAATTAGCATAGCAATTCGCCCAATAAAAATGCATGTACATCTGTTCTGTGTGAATGCATCAAGAAACAAGTAGCTTATAGTCTACTTTATTTGGGCTGGATGAATATTTTTTATTTTTTTATTTAAAATTTTAAACATCACATCTGGTCACTAGATGGTGCTCACCACGATAGGTAATTCATTTCTATCATAGGTGTGCATGCACTTTCTATGGGAAAAATGCTATGCACATTTTGCCTAGATGTTATTAGTTAATGCAGAATTTGCAAATTTGCAGACGAACATTTCTGCAACATATATCATTCCACTGAGGGATTTTTTCATTTGTAAGGATAGTAATTCATTTTAAATAACCTTTTCAATGAAATACCAAAAATGTATGTCTTTTTGAGAAATTAAAGAAATGTTTACATGATACTAGTACTGCTTTATCTGCTTTGCTGTTGGATGAAGATGAGAAATGTGTGTGCTGGTTAAGATCCAAGCTTTACCTCACCTGTAACAAATCTAGCACTGTGTTTACCCAGGTAGTTATTTATCATTCCAAGAGGTCATTTATTTGATCAAATGTATACAGGAAGATGATTGGTAGATTGACTTCTGTTAAACCAAATTGCCCTTACATGGATCGAAATTTGGCCGGTGATTTAGATCCATGCATGCGCAGGATTTACATCATCCAGTTCTGGCAAATGAAGAAGCCCAAAGACTGGCATTCGTAAAAAATATGCCAGTGCTGGTAAATGACACCTCACGGACTTTGGACATTAGAGAAAAAGTTAGTATAGTGACTTTAGCTCTGCGTTAACTTCTTGCCACACGGGTAATGCATATGTGGAGCAGCAAAGAGGGTGGGCTTTGACCGCCATATGCCACACTTCAGCGTACATAGGTGTCTGAATGTACTCAATGCATGCTCCAACCAGAATGACTCAGCTGTTATAGGCAGCTCCCATCTCTAGTAATGATTGAGAGCCAGTGGGATTGGCTTCCGATCATGTGACCACTGTGACAACCAATCACAGTGGTCATGTGATGGGGCTGTTCCCCCTGGGTGTAAAGAATAACTGGCTTTACTTTTGTCAGTAAGGAAAAAGAAATAGCAACATGACCGCATGCAATATGCACTTAAACATGTACAAACATATGTATTCAACTAGCAATGGGGAAACGGAGCGCCCAGTGTGGCGACCGCATGCTATGCACCCCTGACTCACAAGCAGACTGCTGAAATAAGAATAACTGGCTTTACTTTTGTCAGTAAGGAAAAGAAATAGCAACATGCGTTTAAACATATGACTTACAATACTTTAGCAGGTCCCTGCAATATGCACTTAAACATGTACACACATATGTATTCAACTAGCAATGGGGAAACGGAGCGCCCAGTGTGGCGACCGCATGCTATGCACCCCTGAGGTGCAATAAATCTATCTGCGCCTACCTAACGGACCAGGCCTGATCCCTAGCAATAGAGCTCAGTCCTTGTACTAGTACAGTGTTCTTCACCGGCAATGAATCTGTAGAGGTGGTGCACATGTAGCTTTAAATGGTGTCTTTGTAATCCACAAAAAGTAACATTGCTGCTCTGAGGTAAATTGCGCCTAGGCAGTTCAATAGGCATAAAACGTGTGTGTCAATGCAGGATGAGCCTCTCGGCTCTCTCACCAATCCTTGGGTACCGTCCTCAGCTCCGGTCCCTCCAATGGTGGCTCTGGTCTCTTCAATGGCGGCGTCCGGTCTCCTCAGTCACAGCCCTGAACTCCGGTCATCAGCTCCGTCCGACCGACAGTAAGGGGAAGTCTCCGCTCCGCTGCTGTGGACTCTGAGGGGTGAGAGTCTCACTCCATCGGCTGCAAGGCCCAGGCTTCAGGCCTTCAGCTCCGGTCCGCACAGGTGTCTCTGCTGGCTGTCTTCTCCGCGTCACCAGCTCTGTCAGCAGAGGCAGGCCAGTCCTGTCCGGCCTCAGAAGAGGAAGTGTCCCAAGAGGAAGAGGCGGTCTCCGCTCTTCCTTTTTATAGCCTCCCCCAGCAGCCTCCCGGGCGGAAGCAAGCAGCCTGGGAGCCTGGGGAATTATGGGAAATGTAGTCTCTTCCCCAAAAAGGGGTACGACCCCGCTACACACTCCCCCCACTTTGAATCTTTGGTCCCCAAAGACAGTGTTCAAATTACAAACTTTCTCGGGAACAACATTTTCACATAATTTGTTAAAGGGATGCTGGGGCTGGGCAGGAAGGGGTTAAGCATTCCCAAGCATTTCTACTCACATTCTACCAGTTTTGAGTTTCAGATAAACACATTCTAAAGCATACTCAGCCGAAAAAGCTATTTTGGTGGGAAGTTAAAACTGCATTAAGCATAGTCCATTTTTTTCCACAGATAGAGCTTTATTTCTTTTATTCACTAGTTTTTGTTTTTTTTGCTATATAAAAGAAAAAAAAAAAAAATGTTGAAAAAAAATTGGTTGGTCACAGCAATTAATTGGTCATTTCACTGACCCTGTACCATGTGATCACAGTGCCCAATCATAAATGCCTATGTTTACTATTGTTATTGGTCACAGCAATCACATGGTACAGGGCTAAGCAATTTGGCCTTGTACCACAATCTGTGATCTACTGTGTCTGAGAGTGTTGCACGAGCAGGCGATGTGGGTGGATGTATGGGTATGTTCACCCCCATCAGCTGCTCATGCACACTCTCAGGCACAGCAGATCACAGATTGTGGTACAGGGCCACCCACATCAGCACTGCTCCCGTCCGACCCATATAGATAAACGGTTAAAACCAGTTAAAAGACCATTCTGATGCATTAAAGACTATAACTGAATGACACTTAACATTTCAATGTAAAATGCATTTTTTGGTATCATAATCATAATAAATGGCCCTTTTATCTTCTAGGAGATAAAATGACCACATTAAGATCAGTATGGGAGCCTTGAAAGAAAGTGAAATCTCTTTAATGCTAACTGTACATTTTTATAGATCCATAAAAAGTTATTGCCATTGCTTGTTTACCATATTTGCTGTGATTCCAGGGATACTTCATCAACTAATACTCTGTCAAATAATTTTATTGGATGAGGTCCTGCCGCACACGAGAAACATTATCTTTATTATACTTGCTGTAAACCAAACCATGCACTTTCTCAGTTTTAAATATTGTGTTTTATATTACTTTTCATTTTTTGGTTGCCTTATAGAGAAATATAATGAAAACACATTGTTTGTTTAACTATTATTAAAGTGGTATCACAGAGTTATATCCAGAAGATGATTGACCTCTTTTACTGTCACCAGAAAATAAAAATAAATTTGGAGAGCAAGAGAGCCCAATAAGACACCGATAGTGCTCTGTGTAGGTCCTGTCACCACGGTTATTATATCATAACAGTATGAGAATTCACAACATCACCAATTCAAGAGAGTACAAATCCAAATCAGTTATTAATTGATAGACCTATGCACCACGGTGCAACAATACTAAAACCAAAAACCACCAATGAATACAAATATGTCAAAAATGAATGAATAAATAAACCTTTCTGCCATCCATGAAGTGTAAAAACACTGGAATTGATGCTATGAAATATAGGGAGCGCTAGTAATGAACAATTTTATCACACCAAAACAAACTATCTGTATGAAAACTAAATCATGTGCATAAATAAATATATAAAAAATAAAAATATATAAAAATAACTTCATAAGTACAGGTATATACAGTATCAATTCATAAATTATGTGATGCAAATCAGTATGTGCCAAAAGTGAAACAATTGTAATTAAAAATCTATAAAATAACATGTGCTTTTGATTAAACATATACATACAAAAAGTGACATCTTTGGAATAAAAAAAAACAGTGACATCAAAGCAGTGAGTGCCACCACAATTTGTGCAAATAAGCAGTCAAAATAAATTATCCAGGAAACAAATAAAGTCCATAGAAATAAAAAAAAAAAAAAAAAAAAAAAAAAAAAAAAAAAAAATAAAAAAAAAAAAAAAGAAATAGTCTATTTATCTATTATCTATTTACAATACAATATTTTAGAGCACAATAGATGAGGACAATTAAAGATATATATATATATATATATATATATACAGTCATGCTCAAAAGTTTGCATACCCTGGCAGAAATTGAGAAATTTTTGCATTAATACTGAAAATATGACTGATCATGCCAAAAAACTGCCTTTTATTTAACCGATTAAGCCCCGGACCATTTTGCTGGCAAAAGAATAGAGCACTTTTTGCGATTCAGCACTGCAGCGCTTTAACTGACAATTGCGCAGTCATGCGACCTGGCTCCCAAGCAAAATTGATGTCCTTTTTTCCCCCACAAATAGAGCTTTCTTTTGGTGGTATTTGATCACCTCTGCGGTTTTAATTTTTTGCGCTATAAACAAAAATAAAGCGACAATTTTGAAAAAACACATTATTTTTAACTTTTTGCTATAATAAATATCCCCCCAAAAAATATATATAAAAATTTTTTTTTCCCAGTTTAGGCCGATACATATACTTCTACATATTTTTGGTAAAAAAAAATAGCAATTAGCGTTTATTGATTGGTTTGCGCAAAAGTTATAGCGTCTACAATACAGGGGTTAGTTTTATGGCATTTTTTTGAATATTTTTTTTTTTACTAGTAATGGCGGCAATCTGCAAATTTTTATGGTGACTGCGACATTATGGCAGACACATCAGACAATTTTGACACATTTTTGGGACCATTGTCATTTTTACAGCAAACGGTGCTATAAAATTGCACTGATTACTGTAAAAATTACACTGGCAGTAAAGGGGTTAACACTAGGGGGTGATCAAGGGGTTGTGTGTCCTGGGGAATGATTCTAACTGTTAGGGGGCACGGCTACGAATTACACTTCACTGATCATAGCTCCCAATCACAGGGAGCAATGATCAGTGACAGTGTCACTAGGCAGAACGGGGAGATGCTTGTTTACATTAGCATCTCCCCGTTCTTCAGCTCCGTGAGACAATCGCGGGTATACCCACAGCAATCGAGTCCACGGGACCCGCGATCCTACTTACGGAGCTCCCGGCAGGGTCGTGCGCATGCCGCCGGCAGTGCGCACGTGACCACACAGCGGCAAATTCAAAGGGACGTACCTGTACGCCCATTTGCCCAGCCGTGCCATTCTGCCGAAGTATATGTACATGCGGCGGTCGGCAAGTGGTTAAGAATAAAAATCACATGTAGCAATTTATTATCACTGTTTTTTGGATCCTTTTTAAATCATAATGATAACAGAAATCACCCAAATGGCTCTGATAAAAAGTTTACATACCCTGGAATGTTTGGCCTTGGTACAGCCACAGAAGGTGGCACACAGGTTAAAATGGCAATTAAAAGTAAATTTCTCACATTTTTGGCTTTTTAAATCACAATTAGTGTCTATGTATAAATAGTCAATGAGCTTGTTAGCTCTCACATGGATGCACTAAGCAGGCTAGACACTGAGCCACGAGGAGGTAGAAAAGAACAGTCAAAATACCTGTGTAACAAGGTAATGAAATTTTACAAAGATGGAAAAGGATATAAAAAGAAATCCAAAGCCTTAAATATGCCAGTCAGTACTGTTCAATCACTTAATAAGAAGTGGAAAATTTGGGGATCTCTTGATACCAAGCCAAGGTCAGGTAGATCAAGGAAGAATTCAGCCACAACTGCCAAAGGAACTGTTCGGGATACAAATAAAACCCCACAGGTAACCTCAAGAGAAATACAGGCTGCTCTCCAAAAAGCTGTTGTGGTTGTTTTTAAGGAGCACAATTCAACGATACTTGAACAATAAAGAACTGCAGGGCTGAGCTGCCATAAGGAAGCCTTTACTGTGCCAATGCCACAAAAAAACCAAATGAGGCATATTGTAACCATACTTTTTGTGGAACTTGTACAGTAAAGGCTTCTTTTCGGCAACTTGACCATGCAGCTCTTTTTGGTTCAAGTATCATTGTATTTCGCTCATTAAAGGTGTTATAAAAGTAAATGTCTTTTCACCTTAATGCATTCTATGCATTAAGGTGAAAAAACATCTGACAATGCCGCCCCCCCCCCCAGCCCCCCGTTCTACTTACCTGACCCCTCGAAAGTCCCGCACTCACCCCGACATTCTCTTCGCCGCTCAGCCTGGCCGCTGATTGGTTACACTGGATGGATTAAAAGCAGCGCAGCCATAGGTTCGCGCTGCTGTCAATCACATCCAATAACGTGGCACGCCGTGGAGTGGGGCCGAGTGATACAGCGAGCGGCTATAGCTGTATCACGCGTGCAAGTACTCCACACCATGCGAGAGAGCTCGCATGAAGGTGAGAAGTACTTGCGGGGGGAGCCGAGACAGCCGCCGAGGGACCCTAGAAGACCACTCTGTGCAAAACGAGCTGCACAGTGGAGGTAAGTATAACATGTTTGGTATTTAAAATAATAAATTCCTTTACAACCCCTTTAAAAACAACTATATTTTTCCAGAGCAGCCTGTATTTCTCCTGAGGTTACCTGTGGGTTTTTCTTTGTATCCCGAACAGTTCCTGTGGCAGTTGTGGCCGAAATCTTTTTTGATCTACCTGACCTTGGCTTGGTATCAAGAGATCTCAATATTTTCCACTTCTTATTAAGTGATTCAACAGTACTGACTGGCAAATTCAAGGCTTTGGATACCTTTTTAAATCTTTTCCATCTTTGGAAAATATTACCTTGTTACGCAGGTCTTTTGGCTGTTCTTTTATACCTTCCACTTTTTCAAATTTCTGCCAGGGTATGCAAACTTTGAGCATAACTGTATATTGAATAATTTAATGTTCTGTACATGACACATAGTGACTGCAATATTTTTTGTATTTCTGTTATGTTTCATGTTGTGGGTATTCAGCGATGTCCGTCTAGCCTAGGATTATTGCTTGCTCTTAATTCTGACTATTGTGTCCCTTTTTTTGTCTGTTCCCCATTCTAGTTTTGTGAGCATTCACCCGGCGCGCGTGGGCCACCCATGTGCTTTCAGAACAGAATGGCTGTTTTTCCCATCCTAGGCTTTATTGTCTCGGCTCTGTTGCTCGCTTCTTAGTTTGACTGGCAACCCAAGGGTTTGGTCCTCTTGCCAATGTCAGCAGGTGTCTGATGCATGATGCTGCCCTGCCGGTATGGGAGGGGCTGTGTTGCACGTCAATCACCCGGGGACGCGGGATGGCATGCCAGTCTTGGCAGAGCGAAAATACACCCGCTGGCTGGTGGTATAAAGGGCAGACATTGCTATTGTCTCCCCATCCATCCTCTGGATGTAGGAAAAAGAAAGCATGACATCCTCCCATGGAGTGAACTGCATCTTCAATTTCCTTACAGAGCTGGTAAACTTCAATCACTGCTTTTTCTTTTTCTTTGTAACTTCTTATGCCCCGTACACACGGTCGGAAATTCCGACCACAAAATCCATCGGATTTTTTCCTACGGATTTTGTCCGACACTGGTATTGCATACACACGGTTGGACAAAGTTGTCGGAAAATCCGATCATCCTGAAGGTGGTGACGTTCGTTGCCTATGACGGGACTACGTAGAGGCTAGTAGCCAATAGCTTTGGCCTTGTAATGTGATCTGAGCATGCGTGGCACTTTGTCCGTCGGAATTCGCTACACACGATCGGAAAAAGTCCGATAGGACTCTGTTTGTTGGAAAATTTGAGAGCAGGATCTCAAACTTTTTCCGTCGGAAATTCCGACGGAAAAATTCAGATGGAGCCCACACACGGTCGGAATTTCCGACAACATGGTCCGACCGTGTGTACGGGGCATTACAGGCTTATGTTTATCTCTTTTTTTCCAGACTGGAGCTCCTCTTTAAGGAGCAGATCACCCTGCAGAGATATCCCACTTTTTATGATACCAACCAGACCACATAAATATAATAATGCCATAAATAACTCAGATCACCACTTTTCATGATTTTTTTCCCCTTGTTTTTGCTTCATGTCATGGGGCCACCAGATCATTGCTTGCATAGGTATTCATTGCTCTCCACAGACTTCAACGGTGCATCTCTCATTTTTAGCAAAAATAAGTAGCCGTGAAAAACCCTTAGAACACAAACCCTAGGACAGAACCTAAAGTATTTTGTAAGCACATTTTCCAGAGCACCAAATGTATACCCCTTTGTCATATACGGTAAAATGGTAATCATTCTTACTTAAGCACAGCAGTATTGACCTGTGGCTGGAGAACTCCTTGCCTTGTGCTGTCTTGACAAGATGAATGTAGATTAATTATTGTATTATCTTCTCCTTTGTTGTAATACACCACAAGAGTGATCTTTACATTCTGTCTCCTCCCAATGCTAGTTGATGGTTAAAACTCCTTTGACCTTGTCTTTTCACTGTCGTTAATCTAAATGCAGATGGCCAGTTGAGGTCTCCAGCCAGCATCTATCCTAAGTCATAGTCTATTTAAGCACTGTTGCATTTCATGGTACACTGCCATCCACTTAAATGCCTGGGACTTTTTATTCTACCCTGTGCCCATCACTAGAATAAAACATACCCACTGTGTATTCCAAAACATAGTAATGGAACATCTACTACATTGATATCTAATATATTGATTTGCTAAGACTCACTTGAGACTTTAATGTGTTCACAATAATTCAGTCAATGTAGAAAACATCATTATTAAGCCATTAACAAAGATTTAGAATGGATCCAAAAAAGAATAAGACTGTTTGTTACAAACTAAGAAGTATTAAACGTAAAGCTATTAAACCTATAAACTATGAATAAAAAACTATAAAAATATATACCTGCTGCCTATTACTGTTACATCTTGTTGAACCTCTTCCGGACCAGCCACCGCAGTTTCACTGCGGCAGGTTGGCTCCCCTGCGTGAAACCATGTTACTGTACGTGATCTTGCGTGGTCTGGATAGCACAGAGGGGAAGCCGATGCTCGTAAACACACACTTCCCTGTTCTGTTCTCACAGGAGTGACAGATCATGTGTTGCTATTAGCTAGGAACCACAATCTGTCACTTCCTGTAGTTAGTCCCTCCCCTTCAGTTAGAATCACCTCCCAGGAACACAGTTAACCCCTTCACCGCTCCTAGTGTTAACCCTTTCAATGCCAGTGCCATTTTTACAGTAATCGATGCATTTTTAATCGCACTGATCGCTGTATTAATGCCAATGGTTCCAAAAATGTGTCAAAATTATCTGATGTGTCCACCATAATGTTGCAGTCACGATAAAAATCGCAGATCGCCACCTTTATTAGTAAAAATAATAATAATAATAAAAATGCTATAAATCTATCTCTTATTTTGTAGACGCTATAACTTTTGCGCAAACCAATCAATATACACTTATTGTGATTTTTTTTTTTACCAAAAATATGTAGAAGAATACATATCAGCCTAAACTGAGCAAAACTATTTTTTTTATATATTTTTGGGGGATATTTATTATAGTAAAAAGAAAAATATAATTTTTTTTAAAAATTGTCGCTATTTTTTTGTTTATAGCGCAAAAAATAAAAACCGCAGAGGCGATCACATACCACCAAAAGAAAGTTCTATTTGTGGGAAAAAAGGACGTCAATTTAGTTTGGGTACAATGTTGCACGACCGCGCAATTTTCAATTAAAGCGATGGAGTGCCTAATCGCAAAAAGTGCGCTGGTCAGGAAGGGGGTAAATTCTTTTTTTTTTGGAGGGGGGGGGGGGGGCTGTAGGGTAGGTATACAATAATAACACTTTTTAACTTTTTAGTAGTTTGGGAGGAAATTTTAATCTGTGTCTGATCAATGTCTGAACTTTGGACATTAAAGTTGGATGAAAAATTGCACCCCATTCCATTCAATGGCACACATTAAAATCAGTGTGACTTAAAGTCACAGCGACTTTGAAAAGATGACTGTCTTACAGGATTATCAGTGATCTGGAGTGCAAGGTATGACAATGATGCAGCCTGCAGTATCTGTATCAAAGAGGAGACACAAAACACTGTTGTTCACTTGCTTTCCAATTTATTGTGTTAAACAGAAATGGATCACATTACACAGATGATTACTTTCTTTAGAGTGGCACCAGAGGCCACACGGAAAAGTACATCAATTTGTGTTAGCGAGTTATCAGTACTAACATATAAGATACGAACAATGAAATTGAATGTCAGAATAAACACAAAACTGAACCAATATACCACAAAGTGTAACTAACCTGTATTGAAGAGGATACACAAAACACTGTTACACACTTGCTTTTCAAGTTTAATGTGAACTTGTTGGTTTTAGTCTCCTGAAGTCACACTACACATCATTAGAGCTCCCTCTAGCTGCAGCCTGGTAATAGCATTACTGGGAAGATTATGTATTTACTTGCTACACCTGCATTACTTTGGTATGAATTTTGATGTGACTTTGATCCATAGAATGTAAAGTTGATTCACACCAAAAATCGAATCAAAGTTGGGCTCCAAAGTCGCACTGGAAATCATGTGACTTTGGAGCTGCACTAATGTGAATGGAGCCTAAAACAGAGAGTGCAAATTCTGGTGCAGCTGTGCATGGTATCCATTCAACTTCTAACTTCAGCTACTGTAGTTCAATTAGGCTTTGACAAAAAACTCTGAAAGCTGGTTGGTTTCTGTGCAGAGCTGCACCAGATTTTGCACTCACAGTTTTAGTAAATCAACCCCAATATCTCTCAAGCATGTACAGTATCTCACAAAAGTTAGTACACCCCTCCAATTTTTTGGAAACATGTTATTATATCTTTTCATGTGACAACACTAAAGAAATAACACTTAGTAGTGAGTGTACAGCATGCATAACAGTGTAAATTTGCTGTCCTCTCAAAATAACTCAACACACAGCCATTAATGTCTAAACCGGTGGCAACAAAAGGGAGTTCACGCCAAAGTGAAAATTTCACAATTGGGCCCAAAATGTCAACATTTTGTGTGGCCGCCATTATTTTCCAGCACTTCCTTAACCTTCTTGGGCATGGTGTTCACCAGAGCTTCAAAGGTTGCCACTGGAGTCCTCTTCCACTCCTCCATGACGACATCACAGAGCTGATGGATATTAGAGACCTTGCACTTCTCCACCTTCCATTTGAGGATGCCCCACAGATGCTCAATAGGGTTTAGACCTGGAGACATGCTTGGCCAGTCCATCACCTTTACCCTCAGCTTTTTTTTGGAGGTGTGTTTGGGGTCAATATCATGTTGGTATACTGCCAGTCTTCGAAGGGATCATGCTCGGCTTCAGTATGTCACAGTACACGTTGGCAGTCATGGTTCCCTCAATGAACTCTCACCATCACGCTTGACTATAGGCAAGACACACTTGTCTTTGTACTCCTCACCTGGTTGCAGACACACACGCTTGACACCATCTGAACCAAATAAGTTTATCTTGGTCTCATCAGACCACAGGACATGGTTCCAGTAATCCATGTCCTTAGCCTGCTTGTCTTCAGCAAACAGTTTGTGGGCTTTCTTGTGCATCATCTTTAGAGGAGGCTTCCTTCTGGGACGACAGCCATGCAGACCAATTTGATGCAGTGTGCGGCATATGGTCTAAGCACTGACAGGCTGGCCCCCCACCCCTTCAACTTCTGCAGCAATGCTGGCAGCACTGATATGTCTACTTCCCAAAGACAACCTCTGGATATCACAATGAACACGTGCACTCAACTTCTTTTGTGAACCATGGCAAGCCCTGTTCTGAGTGGAACCTGTCCTGTTAAACTGCTGTATGGTCTTGGCCATCGTGCTGCTGCTCAGTTTCAGGGTAATGGCAATCTTCTTATAGACTAGGCCATCTTTATATAGAACAGCAATTCTTTTTTTCAGATCCTCAGAGAGTTCTTTGCCATGAGGTGCCATGTTGAACTACCAGTGACCAGTATGAGAGAGTGAAAGTGATAACACCAAATTTAACACACCTGCTCCCCATTCACATCTGAGACCTTGTAACACTAATGAGTCACATGGCACCGGGGAAGAAAAATGACTAATTTGGCCCAATTTGGACATTTTCACTTAGTGGCATACTCACTTTTGTTGCCAGGTTTAGACATTAATGGCTGTGTGTTGGGTTATTTTGAGGGGACTTTACACTGTTATACAAGCTGTACATTGTAGCAAAGTTTAATGTCTTCAGTATTGTCACATGAAAAGATATAATAAAATATTTACAAAAATGTGAGGGGTGTACTCACGTTTGTGAGATACTGTATGTGTTGGATCAGAACACAATCATCTAATGGTCATTATGTCACATTTCTGTGGTGCACACTTATCTTTTTCATAAAATAAAAGCCGTGCTGGTTTATTAATACGGGTGATTTCTCAATTCCGAAACTTGGAGTTTGATCAAAACAAAACAGCACTTTTGTCCACAGCAGCATTCAGGTCTGAAATCAATCAGCTTTTATCAACCAAACCACAGATATCCTAGTCAGCTTTCTGAAATTTCCCTAAATTAACTGAAGATTTTTAGAATTTTGGTTATATGTTTATAACTTCTGTGAGTCACAGAAGCCACCCTGACTTCTCATGTAGAATCTATAATCTAAAGGTCAACAAAGTAAAATTAGAATTAATATTGTACTGGATTCAAATTTGGAACTTCTATTGTTGCAATATGCACCACAGTCACACCTATGTATTATCTATAGCATAGTTTCAGTAATGGCATCATTTAGTTGTAACAAAATCGGACATTTAATAATCTGACAGAGGGTAGCTGTTACTTGATGTTTACTAAATAGGTGCATAGTGGGATTAATGACAAAAGAGTCAGATTGCCAAAGCGTATACATACAGTATAGAACAGATAATAAAGATGTGCAAATAAGAGTTCTTCAAAGCAATGTTTCTGCAGCTCAATCAGGACGCTAGGCAGTAGCATCAAACGGCACAGTCTCTACTGTATAGTAACAGAGACTAGATAAAAACCAACACTTCAATAAACAATACAGTACAAAAACAGTTACTTGTGCTTATCCTCACAGACGGTGCCACTTACAGTTAAGCCCAGGATGGATCTCTTAACAACGATGGACAGCTCAAGGGATCCTAGTGGTGGTAACACAAGTGAGTGGCTGGCAGCAGTTTCAGTCTTGCAGTGGCTAGGTCTTTAGTTAAGATTGTGTGCTACTGAGCTCTTACCTGGCTGTCTACATGCAGGGGTATGTTAAAAGATATAGTACCAATTAACATCAGCTTTGACACTGTCTATCACTATGCTGCACATAACAAGTTTAGAAAGCAGAGGTATGGGATGAACCCAGTAGACCAACCCACTACAGGAAGCCTACAATCTTGATGTATTGAACCCAGTGTGTCTCAGGTTTTGGGAATGTTAAGGAGATTCATATAAAATCATAGAAGTAGATGAGAGTAAAAATGAATGGGGTGGCACAAGATAGGGCCCAAGGTGGAATAAAGATGGCGTTGACCAGTTTAAACCAGGTACATTGATTAGTATTGATCAACTCAGGCTCCATACAAAGGCACCTAGAAAACAATTGTTTGCACCACATGTCACCACACTGCAGTGTATCGCAATGCATTGCAGGTCGAAGAGTTGAATAAAATGTAATTTTGTGACATTTCAATAACATGAAAGAAAAGTTAACAATGTGATGTTTTGTAATATTGCATCACACCGCCCTTCACATTGCACATCAGTACACATGTGTAATACAGAGGATAAAGTTTACCAGCTTCTGTGGACAAGCTCCTAAATGGCCCCTTAAGTCTTGCCTTTATCAGTAGGAAGAAGTGTGAGCTTACATATAGAGTTTAAAAAGATTTGTTGTGTTTGAGTGTGGTTAAAAAAATTAAACAACATCAGTATATGAAAACGAAGGGGGAAAAAATATAATAAAAATGTTTTGAAAATTAAAATACAGCTGATTTATCAGGTGCTGCAAATGAGTTAAGACTGGGGTCACACTTGTGCAGATTGGGAACACTCACAAAATTGTGTACCCAACCTGCAGGCAAAATGTGCTGCATAATTCTTAATGGCACCCCTACTTATCAGCAAATGTGGTGCATTTTGAGCATGATAAATCACAGGGTGCTGTGGCACCATGCAAATTTATGCGGCGTGATTTAAAAAAGAGGCAGGGACTTCATTCTATGCCTTTCTGTGGGTAAGGAAGCCCATTGAAATGAATGGACTGCCTACATGCAGAACACAGGTTGCAGAATGGTAAACCTTAAAGATTACTGTGATGGGATGTAATAATAGAAATAAATAGGATGAGAGAACTAAAATGATTCCCTTGGGAAAGCCAGGTATTCCAGCAAAACATCAGTTCCTTGCGAAGCACTGTAGTTTCTTGGGTGATCTATTCTTTATCTGCAGTTTGACTGCATTATACTGACCTCCAAGGTGAATTTTTTTGGTTGGAATTTGTTGCCTAGACTAGAGTAGCTGTTTTGTGAAGAATCAGTTGATACTAATATGAACTGCAAACAGGATCAGCAAAAGTGCATCAACTTTTGAGAACCCGAGGCAGTCTGCCTTAAGGAGAGTCAGTTGCAAAGTAGGCAACATGGCTCTAGAGGAACAATAAATCTGATCGCAAGTATGGATACAAAGTCTTGGATTTATATATATATATGCATATGTGAAGAGACTGGTAAGGGCTTAAAGGGTTGAGTAGTATGCTTTTAAATTATTTGAATAAAAGAGAAACCCCTTAAGTCCAATATGTTAAAGGTGCTAGATAGATTCAGGGCTTTTTTTCAGGGGAAACTCAGTTCCACCACCTCTGGCTCAGACCCTTGGGGGGGGGGGGGCTGCTCACCACAATCACTTGTAAACACAGAAGTCCGGTTTCTGTGTTTACAAGCAACAGCTCTGCACTCTGTGTGTAAACCCCCTGAACTCTGCACTCTGTATGTAATGCAATCCTGGTATTTAATACCCCTTAAAGACCCTCCTACTGTTCGTGAAAGTTGACTGACCACACCCACTATTTGATGTAATTTGGAGGGTGTGTGTGGGTGGAGGGTTTTGAGGGGTCCTGGTTGAGTTCCAGCACCTATTGTTTGAGAAAAAAAGCCCTGGCTAGATTAATTGAAGAATTACAATAAAATAAGATGATGTAGAGTTGTAAAAGGTTGCAACCCACAGATCTGTTTTATTTTTTTAAACATGTTAGTTAATATTTGGTATTTAAAAAAATGATGCATTTTATATTATGAGTACAGAGAATTTGATTGATGATTTATGATAATCTCGAAAAATGTGATGAATAATTAATAGGAGGACAGCTGCAGTTTAGCAATGTAAATTGGGTAATATTTGTTCAGTCTGTCCATGCAAGATAAAAGATTTGTACAAGTAATCAAAAGTTCAATCAAACAGTTTATAAACTTGTAAACGTTTAAATAATATTAGAAAGGTTGCCAACATCTATTACACTTTTCTTTCAAATGCTCTTTAATTTAATTTTTGGTTTATGCCAAGTACCAAATGATGGTGTTATAAATTATTAACAGATGTTTCTTAAGAGGAACAGGCAGTATTTAGAAATGTGAGACATCTCTCTACCAAACTAATTGTGTTGAATGACTTGAACTGAAATATATTTAAAAAAATTGAGAAATTGCCTAGTGCAGTTTGATATATGACTATGACATCAGGACAAGAAAAGAGGAAAATTAAAGCAATAAAAACCATAGAAATTATAACCCTTCCCACTCTAGTAAAGAAAAAATTGAGGGGAAAATCTTCCCGAAGACAAGACATACAGCAATGAAAATCTGGTGTTCTAACCCTTCCAACTGTGTCCACAACAAAAAAAGTAGAAGATGGGCTTTAATAAAGTTAGAAGATAAACTGGCTAGTTGATCTCATGAGAAATAAAATGTACTGTATACCATGTTGGGATGGATTGCTTTAACTGATAATGTGTCCTTTTTCTAACTTTGTTAGAGAGGCTAAATGGCTGAGCTAGTGGTATTAAAGTCAACAGGCCCAAGGCAATCCATTAGGAATCTCACCAAAAGCAACCTTGGATGTTTATTGTTTAATGTTTATAGCATTACACATTCATATCTGCTTTTGTCATTGCATGGAACTGCAGAGTGTCTCTGTACCTGCAGGGTTCCATTAAGGAAAAAGAAGATATGTCCAGAATTCTCCGTCCTGCCATGACCTAATTCAGAGAAATACATATTAAAAATTGTTTTAATGGTGCCTAGTGTGATTTTTTTTCAGATTCTAGCGTATAGATATCTAATTTATGTTAAGCATAAATTCCCTTTATAGCATAATAATGTACAACCTATTAGGCTAATTTACATATAACAGGAGAATTTATTAAAGTATTATGTCTTTGAAGAAAATTGTAACTATTCCTCTAGCCTTACTGTTCCAAGTTATGAAGATCTCTATAATTTAATTCCTGCACCCCTCCAAACAATATCTATTTGCACACTTAGCAAGTGAATTCTGTGTAACCTCCCAGCTGTGTTATATGACTAAATCACATAGGGGTTGTGATAATATTCTGCAATTATTGGACTTTATATTTTAACTGTTAGAGAATAGAGGTGAGCTTCAAACTTGTGTTAAACGTGAGTTTAATCAGACCTAGCCTGCCTGCAGTTTGGCAAATGGACAAACTGGCCATATTTTGCATCAGCAAGGTCTCTCACAGGCAGACACATCCTGCTTATTTCCCTTCAACATTGGAAGATTTATAGCACTGCCATCAACAAAAAACTGGCAGAATCAAGTGGGACCCAGGTATACCCATCTACTGTCTGAAGAAATCTGGCAAGAAGTGGTCATCATGGAAGAATTGGTGCCAAAAAGACATACCTCTCATATAAACACAAGGCTAAGCGACTCAACTATGCACAAGCACATAGGAAAATGGAGTGCCGAAAAATGACTGATGGGTTAAGATTTTAAATATTTGGCTGTAGCAGGAGGCAGTTTGTTTGGGGAAAGGCAGGAGAGTGGTACAGTACAGAGTGACAGTAAAGCATGGTGGAAGTTCCTTGCAAGTCTGGGGCTGCATTTCTGCAAATGGAGTTGGAGATTTGGTTAGCATCAATGGTGACCTCAATGCTAAGAATTACAGGCAGCTACTTATACATCATGCCATACCATCAGGGAGGCCTGTGATTGGCCCCACATTTATTCTGCAGCAGGACAACAACCCCAAACATACAGCCAATGTTATTAAGAACTATCTTCAGTGTAAAGAAGAACAAGGAGTCTAGGAAGTGATGGTTTGGGCTCTACAGAGCCCTGTTTTTAACATCATAGAGTCTTTCTGGTATTACATGAAGAGACAGAAGAATTAGAGGCAGCCTACATCCACAGATGGATCTTTGGTTAGTTCTCTAAGGTGGTTGAAACAACTTAATGGCTGAGTTCCTTCAAAATCAGCGTGCAGGTGTACCTACAAGAATTTATGCTGTTTTGAAGGCAAAATGGTGGTCACACCAAATATTGACTTTATTTAGAATTTATCTTTTGTATATATACCCAGTGAAGTGACAGGCATAATTTGATAGATAGAGATGAAACAAATCCTCCTACATAATGCACACCTATTTATCTGCAGCTGTTTCTTCTTTACATCTGTTCAAATTGCAGAATTTATAAAGTTTGTCTGAGCATTCAGAAAAAGCCGAAGTTACACTCTGCAGAGCTCAGGGAGGAAAGCTCTGGGAGCTGATTGGAGGGATGGGACACACACCCCTCTTATCAGCACACAGGAACAGAGCTGAGGCTGTCAATCAGCTGGAGCTCCCACCCCTGTCACCTTTTTCCTCTTGGTGTCAGGTAAACATGTCACAAGTGATTCATGCTGATAGCAGAGGAAAGAAGACGATAGAAATTACACTTGGTGTTCTTAACTGAGGCAAGTCCACACTATAGAGGGATATGTCTTGTTCATATTTATTGTCTGAGGTTTACAACCAGTTTAATTGATAAAAATAAACTATTAATGCTTCTATTTCTAAAAGCATTCTTAATTTACAGCATTTTTCACACCTGCCTAAAACTTTTGTTAAGTAGTGTATACTGATATTAGAATACAGTGGTGTTGATTTACTAAAACTAGAAAGTGCAAAATCCTGTGCAGCTGTGCATGGTAGCCAATCAGCTTCTAACTTCAGCTTGTTCAGTTAAGCTTTGACAAAGAAACCTGGAAGCCAATTGGTTTTTATGCAGAGCTGCACCAGATTTTGCACTCCCCAGTTTTAGTAAATCATTTGCCTCTGTCACCCATAGGCACAGGCCTACTTTGCCAATCGATAAATCCAGTCCTACGGGTCATGATGTCAATGTGGCTAACCTGCAAATATGGCTGGAGTGGAGACACATAGAGAGATTACATCAATTTCCGTTAAATCTCTGACATCAGACATGAAACTAATTTTCTCACTTTTACTGCCATGATTGTGTGATTTACCCATTTTGCCATTATGACAGGTCTCCTTTTAAAGAAACAGGTCATGTTAAAATTTCATACCATTGCTAACCCCTTGTGGAATTTGGAAGCTGACAGTTTTTTTTTTTCTGGCATTAGGACCTGCTAAATCACTGACCCTCATTAAGTGTGCAGCAGAAGAAATCAGAACTTCTGATCAACGTACTTGTTTTAGGTTTGAGGTTCAGCAAGCATGGCAGCAATTGAATCATTATAACAGCTAAGAAACTAGCATTTTCAGAAGATCAATAGTGGCAGGCAGCCCCCATATATCTCATTCCTTTAAAGGTGGGTCTATATTAGTACACTTTTACACTTTAGTTGTTCAATCAAACTTTCCTTAGCAAAACTTCCTTGTCTTCTGAGTGCTCTATCTGCATGATATCAGCATAGATAATTCACCATCATTCACATAAGTACCATTATGAACTATAGAAATAAACGATCTTGTCTGTGTGCTGTCCGGAGCTCTATAATGAATGTCTCCATGATGTCAGAGAACCAGGTAAATGGGGGAAGGAGGTCAGCTCAAACCATCACAGCATATTCAGAACTAATTGAATTACTAGATTAGCTAATGCATGATCCATTAGGAATGGAATACAGCCATTCTCCAAGGACCATATGTGTTGCCACAAAGGGCATGAAAACCTTATAATGGAAAAGACAGGGAATTGTACACTGAACATATTAGAATTATTTCATTTCAAAAGTCTTTCGGTTATGATCTTATGTCTTTTGCTTTTAATATAAAAGCTTTTATGATAAAACTAACGGGTATTTATTAAGGATTCTTCAATAATACAGGTTCACTTAGGAAATACAGCAAAATGGATTCTAAATTGTTCACTAGGGTTTCAGGTGTGCCATTTGAAGTAAGTGTTTGTGAAAAGTTGCTTTAAAGCCCAATTTCAAGCTGGCAAAAAAAAAAAAAGAAATCAAAGAAATCATGCTTGCTGCCCCTCCCTCCACTTATATGTAGGCTTTATTGCTCATTTAATCTGGTGGGCTGTAGTAGAGAATATTCCTTACCTTATCCTATGATCCCACAGGCTTCTTCCAGACTGGTTCCGGTAGTGCTGTTTCACATGAGGAAGTAACCCTTCTTTACCAGTAAAAATGTTTTCCATCTCACTGATGTCATCATATACAATGCAGGGCCAGCAGCGACTCCTGGTCCTGCATTCTATGTGATATTTGCTGGGTGAGCACCTACATTTCAGGCTGGAAGCGAAGAAGACCAGAGCCCTGGCTACTGTGGGATCTAGGAATATATTAAAGTGTATGTATAGCCAATTTGTTTTGTTTTGGATAAAGCTGGAAAGGATTAGAACCCCTGCCAGGTTGTACTGCTATTTGAGGCTATGTTATTCCCCCATACACACAATCCGAAAATCGGACGACAGATCGTCCTTTTTTTTTGTGTGCATGCTAGTCGTATATATATCGAAGAGTTTACTAAAGATACAAAAATTCTTGTACGATAGAATAAAAATTGTGATGTAATATGTTGTAGTGTATTTGTGTTGTATTTTCGGATGACAACTGTACTGATTAAATGAAAATCGTACGATCTGGTATCATACGAGAAAATTGTTCGTGCATGTCTGATAAAATAATATCGGATGAACTGTCATGATTGGCTCTCGAAAGCTCTGTACTAATGATCTGATTATCGTACAATTGCGTGGAAAGCAGTATTTTTCGTCTGTTTTTTGGACCGTGTGTATGGGCCATTAGAGAGATTTTCCCTAATTTTCAAGGACAAAAAAGTCAGACAGAAAGTGAGGGAAAATATGCAACACAAAACCTGATAACAAGAAAAAGCTAACATGGGTTCTAGCATCCCCCTACTCTACTTTTTAATTATGTCTGTATTTCTGTTTGAGGGTTTGCTTCCCTTGCTATCTGTGGAAAAGGTTGTCCCCGGGACAACGAGTAAGGGTAGTAAAACATAGCAGTTAGGGATGAGCCAAACATTCCTGGGTTTGATTTGAGGTAGGTTCGGTAAACATTACTGTATGCCATATCCTAACTCTATTGAAGCCAATAAAGTCAATGGGAGTCAATGGGAGCTGCTCCCTTCAAATTCACCACACAAATTCATTAAAAAAAAGAAAGCTCTTGCTAATTATCCCAATTATCTATGACAAAAGAAATATCAGTGCCATCAAACTCATAGGCGAATATGAAAAAAATGTAATAAAATTATGTAATAATAAAATGTATAAAAAATAATGTGATCTAAATAAAATCTATGATAATTCATGTACACAGTGTATACACACACACGTTAATAATTAAATAATAATTCACATATATATAGGTATATATATATATATATATATATATATATATATATATATATAGCTATAAATCTATATACGGTGCCTTGCAAAAGTATTCACCCCTTGGCTTTTTACCTATTTTGTTACATTACAGCCTTTAGTTCAATGTTTTTTTTAATCTGAATTATACAGTATCTCACAAAAGTTAGTACACTCCTCACATTTTTGTAAATATTTTATTATATCTTTCATGTGACAACACTGAAGAAATTATACTTTGCTGCAATGTAAAGTAGTGAATGTACAGCTTGCATAACAGTGTAAATTTGCTGTCCCCTCAAAATAACTCAACACACAACCATTAATGTGTAAACCGCTGGCAACAAAAGTGAGTACACCCCTAAATGAAAATGTACAAATTGGGCCCAATTAGCCATTTTCCCTCCCAATGTCATGTGACTCGTTAGTGTTACAAGGTCTCAGGTGTGAATGGGGAGCAGGTGTGTTAAATTTGGTGTTCTCGCTCTCACTCGCTCATACTGGTCACTGGAAGTTCAACATGGCACCTCATGGCAAAAAACTCTCTGAGGATCTGAAAAAAAGAATTGTTGCTCTACATAAAGATGGCCTAGGCTATACGAAGATTACCAAGATCCCAGAAACTGAGCTGCAGCATGGTGGTCAAGACCATACAGCGGTTTAAAAGGACAGGTTCCACTCAGAAAAGGCTTCACCATGGTCGACCAAAGGAGTTGAGTGCACATGCTCAGCGTCATATTCAGAGGTTGTCTTTGGGAAATAGACGTATGAGTGCTGCCAGCATTGCTGCAGAGGTTAAAGGGGTGGGGGTCAACCTGTCAGTGCTCAGATCATACGCTGCACACTGCATCAAATTGGTCTGCATGGCTGTCGTCCCAGAAGGAAGCCTCTTCTAAAGATGAGGCACAAGGAAGCCCACAAGCATATATATAGATATATAGATCTATAGCTATATATATATATATATATATATATATATATATATATAATAAATGTGACAATTTCACATTTACAATTGTGCTCATAGGTTTACATATAGAATTTATGATTTCTTGGCCATTTTTTCAGAGAATATGAATGATAACACAAAAACTTTTCTTTCACTCACGGTTAGTGTTTGGCTGAAGCCATTTATTATCAATCAACATTGTTTACTCTTTTTAAATCGTAATGGCAACAGAAACTACCCAAATTACCCTGAACAAAACTTTACATACCCCAGTTCTTAATACCGTGTATAGCCCCCTTTAACATCAATGACAGCTTTAAGTCATTTGTGGTATTTGCTGATGAGGCTCTTTATCTTCTCAGATGGTAAAGCTGCATATTCCTCTTGGCAAAAAAACTCCAGTTCTTAGAAATTCTTGGGCTGTCTTGCATGAACTGCACGTTTGAGATCTCCCCAGAGTGGCTCAATGATATTGAGGTCAGGAGACTGGGATGGCCACTCCAGAACCTTCAGTTTATTCTGCTGTAGCAAATGACAGGTTGACTTGGCCTTGTGTTTTGGATCATTGTCATGTTGGAATGTCCAAGTATGTCCCATGCACAATAATGCATTCATCTTGACATCCATTTTGACCAAATTTACTGTGCCTTTGTAGCTCACACATCCCCAAAACATCAGCGATCCACCTCCATGTTTCACAGTAGGAATGGTGAACCAAGTGAAGCGCTTATGGTTGTGGCCAAAAAGCTCAATTTTGGTCTCATCAGTCCAAATGATTTTGTGCCAGAAGGTTTGAGGCTTGTCTCTGTGCTGTAATGTAAGCATGATACTTTGTGACATTTGCGTAATAATGGCTTTCTTCTGGCGACTCCATGCAGCACATCTTTCTTCAAGTGTCTCCTTATTGTGCATCTTGAAACAGCCACACCACTTTTTCAGAGAGCCCCGTATTTCACCTGAAGTTATTTGTGTGTTTTTCTTTGCATCCCAAACTATTTTCCTGGCAGTTGTGGCTGAAATTTTAATTTGTCTATCTGACCGTGGTTTGGTTTCAACAGAACCCCTCCTTTTCCACTTCTTGAATAGAGTTTGAACACTGCTGATTGGCATTCTCAATTCCTTGGATATCTTTTTATATCCCTTTCCTGTTTTATACAGTTCAACTACCTTCCCTTTCCCGCAGATCCTTTGACAATTTTTTTTGCTTTCCCCACGATTCAGAATCCAGAAATGTCAGTGCAGCACTGGATGAAAGAAAGGGTCTGTCAGGAGTCCAGAAACGCATTGACCTTTTATACACACACACTAATTACAAGCAAACAGATCAATGGTGAGGATGGTGAGGATGTCAACTTGTGTGCATGTTATCAGGCCAAAATCACCAGGGTATGTGTTGGAAGACAACATGGTCTAATGTCATATTCCTGGTATTTAATTCCCTGGTTGATACAGGCAGATGGCCCCAAGTTGAAATGTAACCAGTTACACATCAGAGCTTGTAGCATATCAGAATCTGCATCTGAAAGCTAGCAATGCTTGTAACAAGGGCTTGGCTCCGAGCCGACTGGTATGATAAGCGAGCTTCAAAAGGACCATAGCTGACAAGATGATTGATGAATGTCCTGCTACAGAAGATCAAAGGGCCAGGTAAGGTTGAAGAGTGACCTAGGATACAGAGACATGATACATGGACAATGCTGCCCTAGAGGCCAATACAGCAGGATGGACAGTAATATATAATTCCCATAAGTACTGTGATTCGTCAAAAGTCTAGATAGGATGGGAATGGGGTTGGTCTGGATGGTGTATGATTTAAGTATAAAAGAGGGCACACAGGAAGGAATTAATCCATTATCGCTCCTGGCTTGTGCCTGAGCCACATTGCTCTTTGCCTCTACCCTTTTCGCTGGTGGCTCTCCGAGCCACTTGGCTCGCTCTCCATCTGAGCACAGCCATACAAAGCCTTGAGGAAAGCATTGTGATAAGTATCTTTGATATTCTGATATGATGTGTTTTGTTGGTATATAATATATGCCAGTATATAATAAAATAACCTTATATTATTGTGATATCAACATTAACATGTGATCAGAGTTTTAATAGACTAGCTAACTAGGGGAATAGACAAGTTAATACATAGGTGCAATAAATATAGGGAAAAAACACCCCCAAATAATATTTGTTTGCACCAATTACTTCAGTATGTAAACTTTTGATCAGGGTAGTTTCTGTTGTCATTATGATTTAAAAATAGTAAACACAGTTGATTAATAATAAATGGCCTCAGCAGGGGTGGACTGACAACTCATGGGGCCCCCGGGCAATAGAAGATCATGGGGCCCCCATGGGTCCTGCCCACACGCAAGCCACACCCACACAAAGCCCCACCTACATAAATCATGGGGCACACAGTAAGGTTCATCAAATGGTACACAGCAGGACATGGGGCACATCACAGAGCATGGGGCGCACAGCAGGGCACATCATGGGGCACAGGGCACATCAAGGGGTACACAGCAGGGCACAACACAGGGCATGGGGCACACAGTAGGGCGCATCACAGGGCACACAGGAGGGCACATCATGGGGCACAGGGCACATCAGGGGGTACACAGCAGGGCACTGAGCACATCACGGGGCATGGGGAAAATCACAGGGCACACAGTAGGGCACATCACAGGGGACATCAGGGGGGAAACAGCAGGGCATGGGGCACACAGTAGGGCACATCACAGGGCACACAGCAGGGTTTATTATGCAGTACACAGCAGGGCACATTATTGAGCACATCATGGTGAATCACAGAGGGCACAGGGCACATCAGGGGGTACACAGCAGGGCATGGGGCACACAGTAGGCACATCATGGGGTACACAGTGGGGCACATCACAGGGCACATCAGGAAGTACACAGCAGGGCATGTGGCACATCACAGGGCATGTGGCACATCATTGGGCACACACCAGAGCACAGGGCACACAGTAGGGCATAACCCAGGGCACACCATTGGGGACAGGGCCCATAGTAGGGCACATCACAGGGGACATCAGGGGGTACACAGCAGGGCATGGGGCACACAGCAGGGTTTATTATGCTGTACACAGCAGGGCACATTATTGAGCACATCATGGTGCATCACAGGGGGCACAGGGCACATCAGGGGGTACCCAGCAGGGCATGGGGCACACAGTAGGTACATCATGGGGTACACAGTGGCCCAGGGGGGACCTGTGGGGGGGGTGACGGACACAGGGTGTCACCATGGAGGACACAGGGGTCACTATGGCTGACCCTTTTACTCATGGTCAGCCAAACACTAACCATGAGTAAAAGAAAGGTTGTTGTGTTATCATTCATATTCTCAGAAAAATGGCCAAGAATTCATAAATTTTGCCTTATGCCACGTACATACGATCGGAATTCTCGTCGGAAAAAGCTCTGACGGTTTTCCCGACGGAATTCCAAAGGAATTTCCGCTCAAACTGTCTTGCCTACACACAGTCAGACCAAATTCCGACCGTCAAGAACACGGTGACGTACAATACTACAACGAGCCAAGTTCAATGCTTCCGAGCATGCGTCAAATTGTTTCCGAGCATGCGTAGGAATTTTGCGTGTCAGAATTGCTACAGACGATCGTAATTTCCGATAGAAACCTTTTCCGTCGGAAAAATTTAGAACATGCTCTCAATTCTTTGCTGTCGGAAATTCGGCCAGCAAAATTCCGATGGAGCCTACACTCGATCGCATTTTCCGATGAAAAGCTCTCATCGGTCTTTTTCTGGCTGGAATTGCGATCGTGTGTACGCAGCATTAAACTTATGATGAACTTATTATGGGTGTTATATATATATATATATATATCACATTCCTATCACCGGTCATTTATATTTATCAATTTTGGTAATATATATTTTTTATCATTATATATTATCTTACATTATATGTTTAACAATCACTATTGAGCACTCTGAGCGCCGCACTATATATTCATTCACGCTTTTTTCATCTAACATATTATTGTTGTGTAGGCTGCTGAATTCATTTACGTTTAGATATCGCGCCCCCCCCCCCGCCCCCCCCCGCCCCCCCCGCCCCCTCGCCCCCCCCCCCCCCCCCCCCCCTGTTGTCAATCATTAAACTTATGAGCACTGTAAGTATCCTTGTAATTTTTCATTTTTCGTTTTATAATATTTACATTTTTATTTTCCAGTTTCACTCTCTTTGCAGTTTCATTGCATACTCTACCATTGTACGTTATTACAGTATAACAGTACAGTATAACTTGTATAACAAGAAATGTAATACCAAGTTAAATGTATTTACTACTACTGCAATGTTTTTTTTCTAAAACTAATAAAAAGTAAAAAAAAAAAAACCTTGATTCTTCCCTCTCCACCTATTCAATTTAGTCAAGTGAATAATAGCACAAAGGGGCTTCATATGAAAACTGGTCAGCACAGTAGCAGCATGGGATAAAGTTGGGTTTCTTGCAGAAATACAACGGTAAAGTTAGTGTGACTGATAAAGCTTGAACTTGGAACACTACAATACAATATTCTTATTGGATACTGATGAGGTAAGCTTACAATTCAGTCATCTGAGTGACTTGCACTGATGATCATAGAATAGAATTCCAAAAATCCAGATAGAAATTTCCCGGAAAGACAGCCTACTGAACTGTCTTGTTAGAAAAGCAATTTGCAACAGAGTAGTAAAACCGAGCTTGATTGGTTTACTGGGTGCAGTTACATAAAAAAACTGATATTTTATGTATGTTACAGAGCTCAGTAATGCATTGCTTGTAATATGCATATGTGTTATCTTATGCTTTTACTTGCTACAAGAGACATGGCACGTGGCAGTGTCTTGAAGAAATGAAAGAAACAACAACAACAACAACAAAAAATATTGAAATTAAAAAGCGTCTCTTATACCCATACACACTATAAGTTTTAATCTAGGTAATAACTTTTGCATGTAACGAGCTCCAGTTGTTAAAATACTTTACCAAGAATGAGGTTCGGAATTAGCTGGCTGTAAAGTGCAAGCTTAATAAAATGTATATGCACTCTCTGGCTAATAGCCTAGATGTTTTTCCACTTTGCTCTTAGTGACTACTGCATATTACCAAACTTTACAAAGAAATTACAATAAAAAGCAATTTGCACTAATACCCATATTGTGAAGATCATGTCAGTTCAGCCACAATTTACTCAGTGAGACAGTCACAATTTGCAAGGCAGGTAAAATCAGCCTTTTTCATTCCAAATAATTCTTTCTCGTATTCAAGAATGTTTGCTCCTAGAGTTAGAAGTGTTCTGCTATTACCATTTCCTGACACACAGATACAATGAAATACCCTAAAGTTGTATTTCTTTTCAGTTGTATATTAGGGCAAGCATAATTGCATACAGCCCTTTGCAACTTTGCCTCCTATTTGGAACTAAAGTGGAACAAATTTGAGTCATTTTCCAGCTCTTGGTATAAAGGGACTGAGGGCCTCTAATCACTGCCTGTGGGTTTGACTCAGCCATCCATAAACTGCAATATCCACTCATTTATTACTTTTCATTCAATTGACTTCAAATTACTTCATACAGGCTTCCTTGCTACAAGTAAGAGAAGCTGGCTTTATTATCATTACCAATGACAGGAACACAAAGAGATTTTCATTTTAACCCTTAGCTTTCAGACAGGAATTGTGTTGACATACTAGAGATAAATGGGCATATTTGGCATTGCTGCATATATATGGTCTGGAGAAGGTCAAGATTTTGAAGAGTACATGTAAAGCTAACAAAGCAGATGAGAGGCTGTTAAAGAGACTTAAATATTTATCATACTTTTTTGTTCATAGCGTAACACATTGATTGTCATAGCAGTACAACCTAATGTAAAACACCTGTATACTGTATATGGAGTGTCGGGCAATATGAAGCCAACCACAGGCAATTATTTTGCATATTGTGTCTTCTAAATAGGAGATTCCCTATAGTGTTTTTTTTTTTTTTTTCACATTTATACATTTTTGCCTGATCTGTTTTTAAGAAATCTATTGAAAGACACAAAGTGCATGTTAACTTGCATTGATATGCACTTTACATCACACATCAATGAGTATCATAAAGCAGGTCAACTAATTTCAAGGTTTGACAGTGGGCCTAGATGAAGAAATTGGTTTTAATGCTAATGTAATTGTAATTTCAGTGGTTAGGATTTTAAAAGGTATAAACATACACTATATTGTCATAAGTATTGGGACATCTGCCTTTACACGCACATGAACTTTATTGGCATCCCAGTCTAATACACCGTACACGCGGTCGGAAATTTCGACCACAAAATCCGTCTGATTTTTTCCGACGGATTTTGTCCGACACTGGTGTTGCATACACAGGGCCGGACAAAGTTGTCGGAAAATCCGATCATCCTGAACGTGGTGACGATCGTTGCGTACGACGGGACTACGTAGAGGCTAGTAGCCAATAGCTTTGGTCTTGTAATGTGATCTGAGCATGCGTGGCACTTTGTCCGTCGGAATTCGCTACACACGATCGGTAAAAGTCCGATAGGACTTTGTTGTCGGAAAATTTGAGAGCAGGATCTCAAACATTTTCCGTTGGAAATTCCGACGGCAAAAGTCTGATGGAGCTCACACACGGTCGGAATTTCCGACAACATGGTCCGATAGGACATTTTCTGTTGGAAAATCCGACCGTGTGTACGGGGCATTAGTCCGTAGGGTTCAATGATGAGTTGGCCCACCCTTTGCAGCTATAACAGCTTCAAATCTTTTGGGAAGGCTGTCCACAAGGTTTAGGAGTGTGTCTATGGGAATGTTTTACCATTCTTCCAGAAGCGCCTTTGTAAGGTCAGGCACTGATGTGGACAAGGCCCAGCTCACAGTCTACACTCTAATTCATCCTAAAGGTGTTCTATTTGGTTGAGGTCAGGACAGTCAAGTTCCTCCACCCCAAACATGCTTATCCATGTCTTTTATATTATATTTCTGCTCTGTTTTCCCTGTTTTTATAATGCATAAACAGGGCATATGAAGGGATTAAAGCTTTGTTTGGTGTGATTCTATAGGTGTACTTATGCACTTATGTGTAGCGATACCCCCAGTTAAGAGGGCCGCTGGTTTGTTTTGGGTCCCTGAGTACAGCTCCACCAACCCCCGGCAATTTACTCTACCCGCTCTGGCACAGTTAGTAAAGGGGTATGTATCTATGCACATATAAATATCACTTATACTCTAAGTGTAATGGACTCCAACTCACAAGCAGACTGCTGAGATAAGAATAACTGGTTTTACTTTGGCAGTAAGAAAAGAAATAGTAACATGCATTTAACATTTGACTTACAACACATTAGCAGGTCCCTGCAATATGCACTTTAACATGTACACACATATGTATCAAACTAGCAATGGGGAAACGGAGCGCCAAGTGTAGCGACCGTCTGCTAGGCACCTCTGAGGTGCAACAAATCTAACTGCGACTATCTAATGGATCAGGCCTGATCCCTAGCAATAGAGCTCAGTCCTTGAGAAAATACAGTATTCTTCACCGGCAAGAGAACTGTAGAGGTGGTGCACATGTAGCTTTAAATGGTGTGTTTGTAATCCACAGAAAGAAACATCTGCTGCTCTGAGGTAAACTGTGCCTTGGCAGTTCAATAGGCATAGAAGTGAATGTAACAGTGTAGGATGAGCCTTTCAGCTCGCTCACCACTCCTGGGGTACCGTCCTCAGCTCCGGGACCTCCAATGGCGGCGTCCGGCCTCCTCCGTCACAGCCCCTGCGCTCCGGTCCTCTCTCCGACCGACCGTCTGCAGGGAAAAGTCTCTGCTCCGCTGCTGCTGACACTGAGGGGTGAGAGTCTCTCTCCACCTGCTGCAAGGCCCAGGCTTCAGGCCTTCAGCAGTCCTGGTCCGCACAGGTGTCTCCTCACTTGCAAGTCTCTGCGTCACCAGCCCAGTCCGAAGAGGAAGAGGCGGTCTCTCCTCTTCCCTTTTATCACCTCCCCCAGCAGCCTCTCGGGCGGAAACAAACAGCCTCCCGGGAGCCTGGGGAATTATGGGGAATGTAGTCTTCTCCCCTAAAGGGGGAACGACCCCGCTACACATGTAAAAGGGAGCCCCAACAGCTATATATGTTTGCATATTTAGTTTTTGACATGCTTTGTGAAGGGATGGAGTTCCTAAATGTTGTGACCACTTTACATAGAAAAATTTAATTAGGGTAGGGAAAAAAACAGACAGGCACTTTATTGCTGCATCTGATAATTAAATTTAAAGGTATGAATAATTCCAAATAATCATAATGTCTCTTTGGACAGTTTACTAACCTGGTGTATGTACAACCAAAACTTTTTTTTGTAATTTTGGATAGAGTGAGGAAAAGTTAAAACCCATGTCATCTTTTACTGATATCTGGGACTCCATTAGAGGGATAAGAGGGAGCATTCCCCACCATCAGCACACAGAGAGCAGTGTTGACAGCTATAGCCGGCGGCACTGATCCTTCGGGAAAAACCTGACTGGGTGGTTGTACAGAAGTCAATCAATAGGGTGCTAATACATGGATCGAAATTTGGCTGGTCCCTGTAGAACCAACCAAATTTCAATCCATGTATGGCAGGCTTAATTCTATAGTTCTACGGTATTTTCACAAGTAAGATATACTCAAGAGTAACTAAAGTCAAACAAAAAGAAAGCAGCACTAAGAGACCTTTCACACTGAAGCGCCGCTAAAACAGCACTTAAGCGCCGGTTGTTTTTGCGGTGCTTTGGCAGCATTTTAGTGGCACTTTTGTGGCACTTTTCGGGCACTAGCGGGGCGTTTTTTTTACGGTCACGTGATAACGTGACCTAAAAAATTAGAGGAGAGCCAATTTTCGGCACTTTCAATTTGCTTTTAAGATGCTTTGGAAGCCCTGCTCATTCATTTCAATATTGCTCCCAACCTGTTCCAAAGATGCTGCTTGCAGGACTTTTTTTAACGTCCCGCAAGCGTACCGCCCGAGTACGAAAGCACATATTGCAATGAATGGGAGGCAGTTTTCAGGCACTTTTCAAAGGCTATTTCTAGCACTAAAATGCCTGAAAACTGCCTGTGAAAGGGGTCTAGTTAAATGTGCTAAACAACCAAAATGTCCTAATTACAATATATACAAACTGGGGTAGGCACAGTAGGACATAAAAAATAGTACAGGTCCCACCAGAATATTCACTAATACTTTAAGCCTTGGGTAAAGCTCTGAAGGATAGAAAATGTGTCATAACTTGCTATTTGTGTGGTTTTTGGAGAGATTTTTTTTCACTTTCTGTCTATGTGACTAGTTTATTATAAGAATAGTAAACATCACGAAGGGTATAAAATTGTATCATAAGAAGTATAGCAATTTAATCATATTCAAGCATTCAAAAACACAAATATAAATTTATTTCCCTTTATGTATGTACAAGTAAACTTTAAAAAAAATGTGCATAAAAAGGAAAGAAAAAATAAATATCCACATGACCAAATCTTCTGTGCAATTCTTTATTATACCTGGTGATCCACAGCAACCAATAGTGAATGTCCCTATCCACAGGCATTGCAAAAATGCGCTTACCAGACAAATATGACCAACTAGAAAAGATAGGTCACACTTCTTTAAAGTTACAACCTCCTCCAGGAACCAGGATCAGCCCAGTACTCCTTCACTAAGATCTTTCCAGGGTAGATGGAATGTGGCCAGATCAGACACATCAGTTTAAATAATCTGATGTCATATGTAGGGGTACAAAGGGTAAGAAAAATCCCAATAGTGTAAAAATTAAAAATTGCACTTACACTGAATAAGAACAACACTGTATGGGCATAAAACCAGTTTTATCAAAGATGACCGTCGAACAGTATGCATTTGTGGTGGGTGACTTGTTCCCAAACTTCACCCGACCAGTTTTGTCAGAAATTATGTCATTAGGCGTTTTATATCTGGTATCAAGATATGTGTTAGCTGCTAACCTTTGCTTAAGATATTCATAATTTTTTCTTAAGCGCAGATTTCTCTCTATCCCCTATATGAAAAACTTTATAAAAATATAAAAACATAATGTTAGGGGTCATGGGATTCACCCCCTTACACTTCTAGTCAAAACACTCTGCTATTCAGGAGGTATGAACTTGGGTTTGGCTCAAACTTGGGTGTCTGGTAAGCTGTCATTACTGACCACTGCTGCCCAGTTAACAGTGATCAGGACATTTCCCACCCTGCAGATGCACATGCACAAAGGGGCAGGGATGCTTGTGACATCATTGACCTATCGAGTCCACAAAGAATAACATCTTCCTTCTGGGTTTGGTCTGAACCCAAGTGTGGACCAAACTCAAGTTCATCTTTACTCTTCAGTAGAAAGCAAGATGATTCATACACATCCTTCTATCTCTAGCAGTTAAAATGTTTGCTACCACAGTAATTTTTAGCCATGCAGAGGCTTACCCTGCCTCTTCAAATTTAAAACTCCAGAAAAAAATGAAGATTCTTCTTTGCTGTAAGACTGTGCCCACACTGGAAGGGTTATCTATGGACCCTGCATTGGTCTTGATGATGTCAGCACTCTAGACCGCTGGATCATTTGTTTGAAGATGCTGTGGGGACTGGTCTAGTCGAGTGGAGACTTGTGCAAGTAAATATTTTTGTCCATGCTCCCTAGACCTAAACGAGCAGTTAACCCTTGCAATGCATACAGCCCCACTGAAAGGGAGCATTTTCGAGTTGGGCTTTAAAGCAATAAAAGAAAACAGATTCATAGCTGTAATTCATATCCCAAAAGTGTGGGTCAAACATGAATACAAATATTTACAAAAAGGTAACAAAATATGTGCAACCGGTCTAAGCAATTGTTAAAAAAAAAAAAACGAAATCCCAAGAATATGTGTGATTATTACATTTTAGACATATATATATATATATATATATATATATATATATATATATATATATATATATATATATATATATATATATATATATATATATATATATATGCCATATACAGTATCTCACAAAAGTTAGTAAACCCCTCACATTTTTGTAAATATTTTATTGTATCTTTTCATGTGACAACACTGAAGAAATGACACTTTGCTACAATGTAAAGTAGTGAGTGCACAGCTTGTATAACAAGGTACATTTGCTGTCCCCTCAAAATAACTCAACATACAGCTATTAATGTCTAAACCGCTGGCAACAAAAGTGAGTACACCCCTAAGTGAAAATGTCCAAATTGGGCCCAAAGTGTCAATATTTTGTGTGGCCACCATTATTTTCCAGCACTGCCTTAACCCTCTTGGGCATGGAGTTCACCAGAGCTTCACAGGTTGCCACTGGAGTCCTCTTCAAATCCTCCATGACGACATCACAGAGCTGGTGGATGTTAGAGACCTTGCGCTCCTCCACATTCCGTTTGAGGATGCCCCACAGATGCTCAATAGGGTTTAGGTCTGGAGACATGCTTGGCCAGTCCATTACCCTCAGCTTCTTTAGCAAGGCAGTGGTCGTCTTGGAGGTGTGTTTGGGGTCATTATCATGTTGGAATACTGCCCTGTGGCACAGTCTCCGAAGGGAGGGGATCATGCTCTGCTTCAGTATGTCACGGTACATGTTGGCAATCATGGTTCCCTCAATGAAATGTAGCTTCCCAGTGCCGGCAGCACTCATGCAGCCCCAGACCATGACACTCCCACCACCATGCTTGACTGTAGGCAAGACACACTTGTCTTTGTACTCCTTACCTGGTTGCCACCACACATGCGTGACACCATCTGAAACAAATACATTTGATTTGATTTGATAATGGGATTTGTACTGCGTATTTATCTCGGTCTCTTCAGACCACAGGACATGGTTCCAGTAATCCATGTCCTTAGTCTGCTTGTCTTCAGCACACTGTTTGCGGGCTTTCTTGTGCATAATATTTAGAAGAGCCTTCCTTCAGGGACAACAGCCACGCAGACCAATTTGATGCAGTGTGCGGCATATGGTCTATGCACTGACAGGCTGACCCCCCACCTTTTCAACCTCTGCAGCAATGCTGGCAGCACTCATACCTCTATTTCCCAAAGACAGCCTCTGGATATGACGCTGAGCACATGCCCTCACCTTCTTTGGTCGACAATGGCAAGGCCTGTTCTGAGTGGAACCTGTCCTGGTAAACCTCTGTATGGTCTTGGCCACCGTGCTGCAGCTCAGTTTCAGGGTCTTGGCAATCTTCTTATAGCCTAGGCCATCTTTATGTAGAGCAACAATTCTTTTTTTCAGATCTTTTAGAGAGTTCTTTGCCATGAGGTGCCATGTTGAACTTCCAGTGACCGGTATGAGAGAGTGAGAGTGATAACACCAAATTTAAAACACCTGCTCCCTGTTCACACCTGAGACCTTCTAACACTAAATGTCACATGACACTGGAGAGGGTAAATGGCTAATTGGGCCCAATTTGGACATTTTCACTTAGGGGTGTATTCACTTTTGTTGCCAGCAGTTTAGATATTAATGGCTGTGTTGAGTTATTTTGAGGGGACAGCAAATTTACACTGTTATACAAGCTGTACATTCTCTACTTTACAATGTAGCAAAGTGTAATTTCTTCAGTGTTGTCACATGAAAAGATATAATAGAAAATATATGAAAATGTGAGGGGTGTACTCACTTTTGTGAGATACTGTACATATTTAAAGTGATACTAAAATCTCGTTTTTTTTCTAATTAAAAATAACAAACATGTTACACTTTCCTGCTCTGTTTAGTGGTTTTGCACAGAGCAGCCCAGATCCTCCTCTTCTCGGGTCCCTCTGCAAGGCTTCTGGCCCCTCCCTCCTGTTGAGTGCCCCCACAGCAAGCAGCTTGCTATAGGGGCACCTGAGCCGAGCGGCAGATCCATGTGTCCATTAAGACACAGAGCCGTGGCCCAGCTCTGCCCCTTTCTCTCCTCATTAGCTTACTGACTTTGATTGACAGCAGCAGAGCCAACATTGCTGTGTCTCAGCCAATCAGGAGGGAAAGTCCCGGATGGCCGAGGCATCCGTGCACATTGCTGGATAGAGATGGGGCTTAGGTAAGTATAAAGGGGGGGCTGAGGGGGGCTGCTGCACACAGAAGGCTTTTTCTTGCCTTTATAACAACTTTAAACATTAATGTAAAGTTGCTGGCCCCTGTTTCTATGCAATCAAGTATGAGCTGTTGGTTGCATACAGAGCTCATTTCAATAGGTATGCTTAACTTTTCCTACTGCATATGAAGTAAAAAGAAAGAGGAACTAAAGGGATCCAGAGCTCCTTCATAATTAAATGATACAGTTTTGTTCTCCTTATTAACATCTAAAGTAACATTTGTCTCTAGTAGGCAAGAGCAGAGTGATTTTAGTCAAATACATTTTGCCATCAAATTATCAGTTTCACTGTTAGTAAAATTTCACTAAAAACAAAAAGGAGAGAGAGCGCAATTGCCCTAGTGTAATAGGTTTTATTAAACCAACATCTTAAAATAAAAAACAAACTCATATGGAGGATGTGCAAGAGGTCTTCTAACAACACTGCCTCTCTTCAGCCCCATCACCTCTGTCTGGATAGTCTAATGGGTTGTGTGATCTCTTCCATCCAGCAGGGTGCAGATAAAGTAGATGTAGTAGCAGCCTTTGATGTTGTTGATGGCCACAATAAGTCTGATGATGACAGTATTTTGCACCAGATGGCCAAAGATAGAGAACTAGTTATGGCCACGTATAGCAGTAATTTAAAGGTATTAAAAGGTAGCAGCCCCTTCTATTGGGATTCTTCTCTGACCACAAGTACCTTGCAGCCCTCAAGTGTAACATTATGGTGCTTATTTGCATGCACTTATTTTGTAGGCATTCAGCACTTTTTCATTTTTCATTTTGCGCCTTTGTGCTGGTTTCTTAGGATATTTCACACTGTTATTCACGCGCATCGCTGTAAGAATTGAATAGTTTTTTTCATTTGTTTGCACTACTAATTTTTCCTTTTCTTTTTTTCACTTGTGGTCTCGCTGGTTAATCATAGGTAAAAAAATATTCGTTTTGGATCATAAGGTATATTCTTTTAGTATCACACTCTTCATGTAAGCCCCAAGTTTGGTGTTAACATATTTGTACTGGGGGTCATTAATATATATCTTTTGGGCTTTAAGCACATCCATCCATTTACACATGTATTTTATTGTATACCAATACTATTTTGTAGGTTTCACTTATGCCTATGTTTTTAGAGTGATTATGGACTGCGATGATCCTTAATTTACATCCGTATGTTGTCTGTGCTGTGCCCCCTGTTGTCCCATTGAAGTTTTGAGGGACTTATTCCCACGGCTCCTGGAGTAGATACCCTTTGCTGTTATCACTTAGAATTGCTGTCAATTTTAGATATTTTTCAAAGCTGATTTGCAAGTATTGGTCTTGTAATATAATATGGGGCTTTAAGCATTTACTCAACTTCCTAAAGGATATACCTGTATGTGTTATAATACTATTATGATTTCCAAATATTAAAAATAAATTGCTACCCAGTTTGTAGAGACTCATACACATGGAAATTCCGACCACAAAATCCGTCTGATTTTTTCCAGCGGATTTTATCCGAAACTGGTGTTGCATACACACGGTCAGACAAAGTTGTCGGAAAATCAAGTCGTTCTGAACGTGGTGACGTTTGTTGCATACTACGGAACTATGTAGAGGCTAGTAGCCAATAGCTTTGGTCTCGTAATTTGATCTGAGCATGCGTGGCACTTTGTCCGTCGGAATTCCCTACACGCGATCGGAAAAAGTCCGATTGGATTTTGTTGTCGGAAAATTTGAGATCCTGCCTGACGGAAAAAGCCCGCTAGAGCCCACACACAATCGGATTTTCGGTTCTACATTAAAAAACATTTTCAAACAAGAACTACTAAACCAGCTTGCTGTTTTAATAAAGGCATGTTCTACATTAAAATAACCTTTATTGTTGATATTTGTAAATACAAATCTTGTTATTCATTTAATTTCTGGTTGTGGTGTACCTCATAAAATATCACATGGCCACTTGAAATGTACTGAGACTAATTAATTAGGTCTTGCAAGCAGGTAAAATGTTGACCTACAAATGGAAGCTTTATCACACCCAAAGCTGTACAAAGCCTCCTGGACTGTACCCAGCGCAGAACTTATTAATATACAGTACTGTGCAAAGGTTTTAGGCAGGTGTGAAAAAAATGCTGTAAATTAAGAATGTTTTCAGAATGAGAAGTGTTAATAGATTATTTTTATCAATGAACAAAATGGAAAGTAAATGAACAAAAAATAAATCCAAATCAAATCAATATTTGGTGTGACCACTCTTTGCCTTCAATTCTTCTAGCACACAGTTTTTGAAGGAACTCAGCATTTAGGTTGTTCCAAACATCTTAGAGAACTAACCACAGATCTTTTGTGGATGTGGGCTGCCTCTAATCCTTCTGTCTCTTTATATAATCCTAGAAAGACTCAATGAGAGATCTGGGATCTGTGGGGGCAAAGCCATCACTTCCAGGACTTCTTGTTTTTCTTTACACTGAAGATAGTTCTTATTGACATTCGCTGTATGTTTGGGGTCGTTGCACTGCTGCAGAATAAATTTGAGGCCAATCACATGGTGTGATGGCATGATGGATAAGTATCTGCCTGTATTTCTCAGCATTGAGGATACAACAACAAATTGAGCATAATAACTTCAACAGCACATCCTGATACATCTCTCTTCCTTAGGCAAGCCATAGATAATTTGATCTTCTTTCCTTCCAGCACCTGTGAAGAGAAAAAGAAAACCACTTGATTCTCCCATCAACACAGTTAGTGTTGATGGGGAAATCCCTCCTGCAGAGCTATTGTATTCTGCCAGTGAGGGGTGTGTGGGGGTCTACAGAACAAAATGATTATTGCTAGTGGCTATAGCCGCTGTCATTAATCATATTTAAAATATCCGACAGGCTGGTTGTACCCAAATCGATCGATGGATCGACCTGGGTACAACCAGCCTGCCCATAGATGGTTCGAATCTTGGCCCTAGTTTACAGACTGAGATTTGATCTATGTGTGGCTTTCTTTAAAGTTTCTGCTTGTGATAGACATTGTTTATGCTGTGAGATCCCCTGTACTTATTGTATTATATTAACATTGTGTAAGACTGTAAAACTATCTTCACTAACTTCAGTTTGTTCGTAAAGTATAACTTTTGTTTGCCTAGTTTATTTTCTGTTTAATTTAATGATTGTGTTTTAGCCTACATGTTATCTTCTTTACCATTAACATCTGTTTGTTATGATTGTTTAATCACGTACTGGAACAAATATCTACGTATTGCAAATCTTTAACTGTGTGCAAATGTACGGGGAGAATTAATGCTTTTATAAGGGCAAAGGGTGGACATTTCAAACATTGATTATTTGATTTATTTTGTTTCTGTTATGCATTTTAGTTGAATAATTTTATTAACTGTGTAAAAAGATATACTTCACAGCATTTTTGCACTAGTGTCTGAAACTTTTGCACAGTAAGCACTACTCCATATCTACAGTATACTGTTCTGTATATATACAGGTTTTGGTATTCCCATATCGGGCTCTGAAATTTGGAGATTTTTAACTGTTTTGGGAGGAATGAATCTCCAACCCAGTGTCCAGGTCTTGCAGAAGACCATTAAGCTGTGAGTGCAGGTGCACACAGACGTTATAATCATAGGCTTGGGCATAACTCAGTGCTAGGGATGGGCCCGGTGTTCGATTCGAACCCATGTTCGAATCGAACATCGGCCGTTCGTCCGCTCGTCGAGTTCAGAACTCTGAGGGCCGTTCGCATCAAATTCGTGTGATGCGAACAGTCCGCAATGCACTGCGCCAGTCACAGTGCATTGCTGGCTGATGATTGGCTAAGCATGCACTGTAACCCAGCATGCTTGGCCAATCATAGAGCCAGCAGCGAGGAGAGCAATAATTGGCCACAGGCAGGATGCCTGTGGCCAATTATAGCTCAGGGGGTTTAGTACACGCCCCACACTATATAAGGCCGCCGCGCCGGCGGCCTCGTGTAGTGTGTTCCGACGTTGAGGAAAAGAGGATTGATAGGCAGGGACAGTGTGAACTATTTTGCAATTTCTATTTTTACATTTCTGTGTGGGGAAAGTGTAGGGAAAGAGGAAAAATAGGCAGGGATAGTGTGTTCTTCTCGGCCTTTGCGTGTGGGGAAAGTGTAGGGAAAGAGGAAAAATAGGCAGGGATAGTTTGTTCTTCTCAGGGATTTGCTTTTGGGGCCAAGGAGAGGCAGACAGTCACGAGCCAAGAAAAGGGCAAGCAGGCTCTGTGTCTAGAGACAACAGTGCTGGTCATGGATGCGGTGCATCGTCATCAGCACGTGGCCATGGGACACGCTTGTCCTTATTTTCGGCAGCTGGACATGTTGAGCCGCATCATGCCGAAGGCTTGGTAGAGTGGATGACCAAGCCCTCCTCATCCTCCTCATCCTCTCTCACCCAGGCTCAGGGTACTGGCAAAGCAGCTGCCAACGCGTACTCAATGTCATCAGTTACCCCTTCCCTAGACCCACCATGTCCTCCTGAGGAGTCCCCCGAACTGTTTGAGCACAGTGTTTGGTACATGCTCCAGGAGGATGCCCAGCGTTTTGAAGGCTCCGATGATGATACCCAGCTAGAGGAAGGCAGTAGCGTGAGCGCAGAGAGAGGGGATGCTCAAGGACAGCAATCTGGCAGTCATGTTCCACCAGCTACAGCATACTGCCAGGTTTGCTCCAGTGGTGAAGAGGGAGGGGATGATGAGGTCACTGACTCCACGTGGGTGCCTGAATGGAGAGAGGAGGAGGAGGAGGAGGCGGCACATCTCCAACAGGGCAGGATGCCCTCCAGGGGCCAGGTTGAGGGCAGCAAACCAACTGAATCACACCGCAGAGCTCTACCTGTGCAGGGCGCTGCCTCTGCGCGTTATTACAAAAGTTCTTTGGTGCGGGCCTTTTTTCGAGACGAGTGCATCAGATCGCACCGCTGCTATTTGCAACATATGTCTCAAGCATATCTCGCGTGGCCAAAACATCAGCCGCTTGGGCACCACAAGCATGATCAGACAAATGTTGACCTGTCATGCAGCTCGTTGGCAAGTGCCCCTTTAAAACCCACACCAAAGAACAAAGCGGACCTCATCAGCTGGGATCTCCAACCCCACTATACCTTCAGTCCTCTCTGAAAGCTGCACTGAGAGGAATGAAGGTGTAGAATTAGGTGTGTCACAGCCAAATACTTGCTGGCACTCTGCTAGCCCTACATCGACGTCCAATTGTACCAGGCAAATTTCCCTGCCCCAGCTGCTGGACCGTCGAAAAAAGGTTAACTCCCAGCCATCCACATGCCCAGCGGTTGAATGCTAGCTTGGCTAAATTGCTAGCACTTCAACTGCTGCCTTTTCAGTTGGTAGACTCGGCCCCCTTCCGTGAGTTTGTGCAATGTGTGGTTCCTCAGTGGCAGGTTCCCAAACGCCACTTTTTCTCACGGAAGGCGATTCCGGCTCTCTACCGGCATGTGGAAGGCAATGTCTTGGCCTCGCTGGACAGGGCGGTCAGCGGTAAGGTGCATATTACCGCTGACTCATGGTCCAGCAGGCATGGACAGGGACGTTACCTATCTTTCACGGCCCATTGGGTCACTCTTTTAGCAGCTGGGAAGGATGCAGGACAAGGTACAGTAGTGTTGGAGGTTGTTCCGCCACCACGCCTCCAAAATGCTACTACTGGTTGTGACACACCTCTCTCCTCCACCCCCTCCTCTTCCTCCATGGCCTCTTCGAGTGCTCTGTCCTCAGGAACCAGCGGTGCTCCGTAGGCGTCCAAGGGGCTACGCAAGTACGCAGGCAAAAAGATTTCCATCGCACTGCCGTCACCTTGTTGAAAGCAGCCAGAGCGTTTAGGACTGTCGGGTTGTCCATGTGTGACCGGCCGGTACACCGGACTTTAGGCTTGTCTATTTTAACATTGATGTAAGTGTTTATGTTTTTTCATTTTAAATAAAACCCTTGAGATGATGCACTATGGGAGTATTTAATCTTTCCACATGATGTACAACAATATATGACATCTTGGAGAAATTTTGGAGGACCATTAAGTCTACAGATAGGAGTTTGTGGAGGTCTGTGCCTACAGTTCCAGTGGAGGTCTTTACACGGTTATCCTGTTTAATGCCTTATATGATCCTCTGTGACGGGGGATCATGTGATTCTGGTAAGCAGTAACTTCACTCAGATGGTGGTGGTTTTGGAGAACTTCACACAATTCTGGATCAAGTTTTTACTGAGGATATTCTCACATCTGGGACTTTTTTTTATATGCACGTGTGTTGTTGCATTTTGATGTTATTTTCACTATTGGACTTTTTTTCAACACATATTAATTTATTCAATATTTATATTTATTTATGTACATTTCACAAAGACAAGTGTGTCTTGCCTACAGTCATGCATTTTGGTGGGAGTGTTATGGTCTGGGGCTGCATGAGTGCTGCCGGCACTGGGGAGCTACATTTCATTGAGGGAAAAATGAATGCCAACATGTACTGTGACATACTGAAGCAGAGCATGATCCCCTCCCTTCGGAGACTGTGCCACAGGGCAGTATTCCATCATGATAATGACCCCAAACACACCTCCAAGACGACCACTGCCTTGCTAAAGAAGCTGAGGGTAAAGGTGATGGACTGGCCAAGCATGTCTCCAGACTTATTGAGCATCTGTGGGGCATCCTCAAAAGGAATGTGGAGGAGCGCAGGGTCTCTAACATCCACCAGCTGTGATGTCGTCATGGAGGAGTGGAAGAGAACTCCAGTGGCAACCTGGTGAACTCCATGCCCAAGAGGGTTAAGGCAGTGCTGGAAAATAATGGTGGCCACACAAAATATTGATACTTTGGGCCCAATTTGGACATTTTCACTTAGGGGTGTACTCACTTTTGTTGCCAGCGGTTTAGACATTAATGGCTGTATGTTGAGTTATTTTGAGGGGACAGCTAATTTACCTTGTTATACAAGCTGTGCACTCACTACTTTACATTGTAGCAAAGTGTAATTTCTTCAGTGTTGTCACATGAAAAGATAGAATAACATATTTACAAAAATGTGAGGGGTGTACTCACTTTTGTGAGATACTGTATATATATATATATATATATATATATATAATTTAAACAGTATGCTTGATATATAGTGCTTACTATACCCAATATATACCAATATACAGTACATTATAAATGAAACACTCAAAATAAATCTACCAAGTAAGGATGGGCCCGGTGCTCGATGCGAACCCATGTTCGCATCGAGCACCGGGTATTCGCTCGCTCGGCGAGCCCAGAACTATTTTGGCCGCTCGCATCACATTCGTGTGTTGCGAGCGGCCCCGCAATGCATTGCGGCCGGCGCGGCCGGCGCAGTGCATTGCTGGCTGATGATTGGCCAAGCATGCACTGTGACCCCGCATGCTTGGCCAATCACAGCGCCGGAAACTCGGAGAGTCATAATTGGCTACAGGCAGGACGCCTGTAGCCAATTACAGCTCAGGGGCTTTAGTACACGCCCCCTCATTTAAAAGGCCGCCACGCCGTCGGCGCCGGTCACATGCGTTCCGGCTTTAGGAGAGTGCAGGCTCATTCTGTGTCACTCTGCTAGATTCATTTAGAAAGATTCATTTAGAAAGATTCATTTAGAAAGATTCATTTAGAAAGATTTGCTCTACTTTGCTAAACCATTGCTACCTGTCATTGATCGTCCATTGCTGCTGCTGGTTAGTGTGTTTTTAGCTAGCTGCTGCTGGGGGTTAGTCTGGTGCATGTCTTACTGTTAGTACAGTATTTCAGTAGTACCAACCGCAGTGCTGTTAGTACAGCACTGCACCCCAAAAGCACCCATAGGGCTTGTAGTGTGTTCGTGGCAGGCACTGGCAGCAAACAGAGCTCCTATATTTTGTTCCCAGAAGCACCTATAGGACTTGTAGTGTGTTCGTGGCAGGCACTGGCAGCAAACAGAGCTCCTATATTTTGTTCCCAGAAGCACCTATAGGACTTGTAGTGTGTTCGTGGCAGGCACTGGTAGCAAACAGAGCTCCTATATTTTGTTCCCAGAAGCACCTATAGGACTTGAAGTGTGTTAGTCCCATCACACAGAGCTATATTTTCTTCCCAGAAGCACCTATAGGACTTGTAGTGTGTTAGTCCCATCACACAGAGATCCTATAATTTTGTTCCCAGAAGCACCTATAGGACTTGAAGTGTGTTAGTCCCATCACACAGACCTATATTTTCTTCCCAGAAGCACCCATAGGACTTGTAGTGTGTTAGTCCCATCACACAGAGATCCTATATTTTGTTCCCAGAAGCACCTATAGGACTTGAAGTGTGTTAGTCCCATCACACAGACCTATATTTTCTTCCCAGAAGCACCCATAGGACTTGTAGTGTGTTAGTCCCATCACACAGAGATCCTATATTTTGTTCCCAGAAGCACCTATAGGACTTGAAGTGTGTTAGTCCCATCACACAGAGCTATATTTTCTTCCCAGAAGCACCTATAGGACTTGTAGTGTGTTAGTCCCATCACACAGAGATCCTATATTTTGTTCCCAGAAGCACCTATAGGACTTGAAGTGTGTTAGTCCCATCACACAGACCTATATTTTCTTCCCAGAAGCACCCATAGGACTTGTAGTGTGTTAGTCCCATCACACAGAGATCCTATATTTTGTTCCCAGAAGCACCTATAGGACTTGAAGTGTGTTAGTCCCATCACACAGACCTATATTTTCTTCCCAGAAGCACCCATAGGACTTGTAGTGTGTTAGTCCCATCACACAGAGATCCTATATTTTGTTCCCAGAAGCACCTATAGGACTTGAAGTGTGTTAGTCCCATCACACAGACCTATATTTTCTTCCCAGAAGCACCTATAGGACTTGAAGTGTGTTAGTCCCATCACACAGAGATCCTATATTTTGTTCCCAGAAGCACCTATAGGACTTGAAGTGTGTTAGTCCCATCACACAGAGATCCTATATTTTGTTCCCAGAAGCACCTATAGGACTTGTAGTGTGTTAGTCCCATCACACAGAGCTATATTTTCTTCCCAGAAGCACCCATAGGACTTGTAGTGTGTTAGTCCCATCACACAGAGATCCTATATTTTCTTCCCAGAAGCACCCATAGGACTTGTAGTGTGTTAGTCCCATCACACAGAGATCCTATATTTTGTTCCCAGAAGCACCTATAGGACTTGAAGTGTGTTAGTCCCATCACACAGACCTATATTTTCTTCCCAGAAGCACCCATAGGACTTGTAGTGTGTTAGTCCCATCACACAGAGATCCTATATTTTTGTTCCCAGAAGCACCTATAGGACTTGAAGTGTGTTAGTCCCATCACACAGAGATCCTATATTTTGTTCCCAGAAGCACCTATAGGACTTGAAGTGTGTTAGTCCCATCACACAGACCTATATTTTCTTCCCAGAAGCACCTATAGGACTTGAAGTGTGTTAGTCCCATCACACAGAGATCCTATATTTTGTTCCCAGAAGCACCTATAGGACTTGAAGTGTGTTAGTCCCATCACACAGAGATCCTATATTTTGTTCCCAGAAGCACCTATAGGACTTGAAGTGTGTTAGTCCCATCACACAGACCTATATTTTCTTCCCAGAAGCACCCATAGGACTTGTAGTGTGTTAGTCCCATCACACAGAGATCCTATATTTTGTTCCCAGAAGCACCTATAGGACTTGAAGTGTGTTAGTCCCATCACACAGACCTATATTTTCTTCCCAGAAGCACCTATAGGACTTGAAGTGTGTTAGTCCCATCACACAGAGATCCTATATTTTGTTCCCAGAAGCACCTATAGGACTTGAAGTGTGTTAGTCCCATCACACAGAGATCCTATATTTTGTTCCCAGAAGCACCTATAGGACTTTAAGTGTGTTAGTCCCATCACACAGACCTATATTTTCTTCCCAGAAGCACCTATAGGACTTGAAGTGTGTTAGTCCCATCACACAGACCTATATTTTCTTCCCAGAAGCACCCATAGGACTTGTAGTGTGTTAGTCCCATCACACAGAGATCCTATATTTTGTTCCCAGAAGCACCTATAGGACTTGAAGTGTGTTAGTCCCATCACACAGACCTATATTTTCTTCCCAGAAGCACCTATAGGACTTGAAGTGTGTTAGTCCCATCACACAGAGATCCTATATTTTGTTCCCAGAAGCACCTATAGGACTTGAAGTGTGTTAGTCCCATCACACAGAGATCCTATATTTTGTTCCCAGAAGCACCTATAGGACTTGAAGTGTGTTAGTCCCATCACACAGACCTATATTTTCTTCCCAGAAGCACCCATAGGACTTGTAGTGTGTTAGTCCCATCACACAGAGATCCTATATTTTGTTCCCAGAAGCACCTATAGGACTTGAAGTGTGTTAGTCCCATCACACAGAGATCCTATATTTTGTTCCCAGAAGCACCTATAGGACTTGAAGTGTGTTAGTCCCATCACACAGACCTATATTTTCTTCCCAGAAGCACCTATAGGACTTGAAGTGTGTTAGTCCCATCACACAGAGATCCTATATTTTGTTCCCAGAAGCACCTATAGGACTTGAAGTGTGTTAGTCCCATCACACAGAGATCCTATATTTTGTTCCCAGAAGCACCTATAGGACTTGAAGTGTGTTAGTCCCATCACACAGACCTATATTTTCTTCCCAGAAGCACCCATAGGACTTGTAGTGTGTTAGTCCCATCACACAGAGATCCTATATTTTGTTCCCAGAAGCACCTATAGGACTTGAAGTGTGTTAGTCCCATCACACAGACCTATATTTTCTTCCCAGAAGCACCTATAGGACTTGAAGTGTGTTAGTCCCATCACACAGAGATCCTATATTTTGTTCCCAGAAGCACCTATAGGACTTGAAGTGTGTTAGTCCCATCACACAGAGATCCTATATTTTGTTCCCAGAAGCACCTATAGGACTTTAAGTGTGTTAGTCCCATCACACAGACCTATATTTTCTTCCCAGAAGCACCTATAGGACTTGAAGTGTGTTAGTCCCATCACACAGACCTATATTTTCTTCCCAGAAGCACCCATAGGACTTGTAGTGTGTTAGTCCCATCACACAGAGATCCTATATTTTGGTCCCAGAAGCACCTATAGGACTTGAAGTGTGTTAGTCCCATCACACAGACCTATATTTTCTTCCCAGAAGCACCCATAGGACTTGTAGTGTGTTAGTCCCATCACACAGAGATCCTATATTTTGTTCCCAGAAGCACCTATAGGACTTGAAGTGTGTTAGTCCCATCACACAGACCTATATTTTCTTCCCAGAAGCACCTATAGGACTTGAAGTGTGTTAGTCCCATCACACAGAGATCCTATATTTTGTTCCCAGAAGCACCTATAGGACTTGAAGTGTGTTAGTCCCATCACACAGAGATCCTATATTTTGTTCCCAGAAGCACCTATAGGACTTTAAGTGTGTTAGTCCCATCACACAGACCTATATTTCTTCCTAGAAGCACCTATAGGACTTGAAGTGTGTTAGTCCCATCACACAGACCTATATTTTCTTCCCAGAAGCACCCATAGGACTTGTAGTGTGTTAGTCCCATCACACAGAGATCCTATATTTTGTTCCCAGAAGCACCTATAGGACTTGAAGTGTGTTAGTCCCATCACACAGACCTATATTTTCTTCCCAGAAGCACCCATAGGACTTGTAGTGTGTTAGTCCCATCACACAGAGATCCTATATTTTGTTCCCAGAAGCACCTATAGGACTTGAAGTGTGTTAGTCCCATCACACAGACCTATATTTTCTTCCCAGAAGCACCTATAGGACTTGAAGTGTGTTAGTCCCATCACACAGAGATCCTATATTTTCTTCCCAGAAGCACCTATAGGACTTGAAGTGTGTTAGTCCCATCACACAGAGAGATCCTATATTTTGTTCCCAGAAGCACCTATAGGACTTGAAGTGTGTTAGTCCCATCACACAGAGCTATATTTTCTTCCCAGAAGCACCCATAGGACTTGTAGTGTGTTAGTCCCATCACACAGAGATCCTATATTTTGTTCCCAGAAGCACCTATAGGACTTGAAGTGTGTTAGTCCCATCACACAGACCTATATTTTCTTCCCAGAAGCACCTATAGGACTTGAAGTGTGTTAGTCCCATCACACAGAGATCCTATATTTTGTTCCCAGAAGCACCTATAGGACTTGAAGTGTGTTAGTCCCATCACACAGAGATCCTATATTTTGTTCCCAGAAGCACCTATAGGACTTTAAGTGTGTTAGTCCCATCACACAGAGATCCTATATTTTGTTCCCAGAAGCACCTATAGGACTTGAAGTGTGTTAGTCCCATCACACAGACCTATATTTTCTTCCCCAGAAGCACCTATAGGACTTTAAGTGTGTTAGTCCCATCACACAGAGATCCTATATTTTGTTCCCAGAAGCACCTATAGGACTTGAAGTGTGTTAGTCCCATCACACAGACCTATATTTTCTTCCCAGAAGCACCCATAGGACTTGTAGTGTGTTAGTCCCATCACACAGAGATCCTATATTTTGTTCCCAGAAGCACCTATAGGACTTGAAGTGTGTTAGTCCCATCACACAGACCTATATTTTCTTCCCAGAAGCACCCATAGGACTTGTAGTGTGTTAGTCCCATCACACAGAGATCCTATATTTTGTTCCCAGAAGCACCTATAGGACTTGAAGTGTGTTAGTCCCATCACACAGACCTATATTTTCTTCCCAGAAGCACCTATAGGACTTGAAGTGTGTTAGTCCCATCACACAGAGATCCTATATTTTGTTCCCAGAAGCACCTATAGGACTTGAAGTGTGTTAGTCCCATCACACAGAGATCCTATATTTTGTTCCCAGAAGCACCTATAGGACTTTAAGTGTGTTAGTCCCATCACACAGAGATCCTATATTTTGTTCCCAGAAGCACCTATATGACTTGAAGTGTGTTAGTCCCATCACACAGACCTATATTTTCTTCCCAGAAGCACCTATAGGACTTGAAGTGTGTTAGTCCCATCACACAGAGATCCTATATTTTGTTCCCAGAAGCACCTATAGGACTTGAAGTGTGTTAGTCCCATCACACAGACCTATATTTTCTTCCCAGAAGCACCCATAGGACTTGTAGTGTGTTAGTCCCATCACACAGAGATCCTATATTTTGTTCCCAGAAGCACCTATAGGACTTGAAGTGTGTTAGTCCCATCACACAGACCTATATTTTCTTCCCAGAAGCACCCATAGGACTTGTAGTGTGTTAGTCCCATCACACAGAGATCCTATATTTTGTTCCCAGAAGCACCTATAGGACTTGAAGTGTGTTAGTCCCATCACACAGACCTATATTTTCTTCCCAGAAGCACCTATAGGACTTGAAGTGTGTTAGTCCCATCACACAGAGATCCTATATTTTGTTCCCAGAAGCACCTATAGGACTTGAAGTGTGTTAGTCCCATCACACAGAGCTCCTATATTTTGTTCCCAGAAGCACCTATAGGACTTGTAGTGTGTTAGTCCCATCACACAGAGCTCCTATATTTTCTTCTCAGCAGCACCCACAGGACTTCTAGTGTGTTAGTGGCATCACACAGAGCTCCTATATTTTCTTCTCAGCAGCACCCACAGGACTTCTAGTGTGTTAGTGGCATCACACAGAGCTCCTATATTTTCTTTGCAGAAGCACCCATAGGACTTCTAGTGTGTTAGTGGCATCACACAGAGCTCCTATATTTTCTTCTCAGCAGCACCCACAGGACTTCTAGTGTGTTAGTGGCATCACACAGAGCTCCTATATTTTCTTTGCAGAAGCACCCATAGGACTTCTAGTGTGTTAGTGGCATCACACAGAGCTCCTATATTTTCTTCTCAGCAGCACCCACAGGACTACCGACTACAATGGCTGGAAGACCGCCAAGGGGAGGCAGAGCGTGCAGAGCCAAGAACACAGGGCAGGCAGGCTCTGTTTCTAGTGGACGTGGCCGTGGACGTGGACGTGGTCGTGCATCGTCATCAGCACGTGGCCATGGGACACGCGCGTCTTTGTTTTCGGCAGCTGGACATGTGGAGCCGCATCATGCTGAAGGCTTGGTAGAATGGATGACCAAGCCCTCCTCATCCTCCTCATCCTCTCTCACCCAGGCTCAGGGTACTGGCAGAGCAGCTGCCAACGCGTACTCAATGGCATCATCAGCCACCCCTTCCCTAGACCCACCATGTCCTCCTGAGGAGTCCCCCGAACTCTTTGAGCACAGTGTTGGGTACATGCTCCAGGAGGATGCCCAACGATTCGAAGGCTCGGATGATGATACCCAGCTTGAGGAAGTCAGTAGTGTGCGCGCAGAGAGAGGGGATGCTGAAGGACAGCAATCTGGCAGTACTGTTCCACCAGCTGCAGCTTACTGCCAGGTTTGCTCTAGTGGTGAAGAGGGAGGGGATGATGAGGTCACTGACTCCACGTGGGTGCCTGAAGGGAGAGAGGATGAGGAGGAGGACGAGGAGGAGGAGGATGCGGCGTCACATGTCCAACGAGGCAGGATGCCCCCTGGAGGCCAGCTAGAGGCCAGCACAGCAACTGTACAACACCGCAGAGCTCCGCCTGTGCAGGGCGCTGCCTCTGCACGTTATCAGAAAAGTTCTTTGGTGTGGGCCTTTTTTGAGACGAGTGCATCAGATCGCACCACTGCTATTTGCAATATTTGTCTCAAGCGTATCTCGCGTGGCCAAAACATCAGCCGCTTGGGCACCACAAGCATGAGCAGACATATGTCGACCTGCCATGCAGCTCGTTGGCAGGCACACATAAAAGACCCACACCAAAGAACTAAGCGGACCTCTCATTGCTCCTCATCAGCTGGGATCTCCATCCCCACTACACCTTCAGTCCTCTCTGAAAGCTGCTCTGAGAGGACTGAAGGTGTAGAATTAGGTGTGTCACAACCAAGTACTTGCAGTACACCGACGTCCGATTGTAGCAGGCAAATTTCCCTGCCCCAGCTGCTGGACCGTCGAAAGAAGTACACTCCCAGCCATCCACATGCCCAGCGGTTGAATGCTAGCTTGGCTAAATTGCTAGCACTTCAACTGCTGCCTTTTCAGTTGGTAGACTCGGCCCCCTTCCGTGAGTTTGTTCAATGTGCGGTTCCTCAGTGGCAGGTTCCCAAACGCCACTTTTTTCTCACGGAAGGCGATTCCGTCTCTCTACCGGCATGTGGAAGGCAATGTCCATGCCTCGCTGGACCGGGCGGTCAGCGGTAAGGTGCATATTACCGCTGACTCATGGTCCAGCAGGCATGGACAGGGACGTTACCTTTCTTTCACGGCCCATTGGGTCACTCTATTGGCAGCTGGGAGGGATGCAGGACAAGGTGCAGTAGTGTTGGAGGTTGTTCCGCCACCACGCCTCCAAAACGCTACTACTGCTACTGGTTGTGACACACCTCTCTCCTCCACCCCCTCCTCTTCTTCTTCCTCCAGTGCTCTGTCCTCGGAACCAGCGGTGCTCCGTAGGCGTACAAGGGGCTAAGCAAGTACGCAGGCAAAAAGATGCCATGCCGTGCTTGCGCTGGTGTGTTTGGGGGGACAGGAGCCACACTGGGCCAGAGGTTCTGGCAGCTCTGCAGGGGCAGGCCGAGAGGTGGTTGACGCCACGTCAGCTTAAGCCAGGAATGGTCGTTTCTGACAATGGCACCAACCTCCTCTCCGCCCTGCGACAGGGGCAGCTCACCCATGTGCCCTGTATGGCTCACGTCCTCAACCTGGTGGTGCAGCGGTTCTTGGGCAGGTTCCCAGGCTTACAGGATGTCCTGAGGCAGGCCAGGAAAGTCTGTGTGCATTTCCGCCGATCTTATAATGCCAGTGCTCGGCTGACTGAGCTGCAAAAGGAGCTGAACCTGCCCAAGAACCGCCTAATATGTGACATGCCCACCAGGTGGAACTCAACGTTGGCCATGCTGCAGCGACTGCACATGCAGCAGAGGGCCATCAATGAGTACCTTTGCGACTACGGCACCAGGACAGGGTCAGGGGAGCTTGGTTTTTTTTCCCCACGTCAGTGGAGCATGATCAGGGATGCATGCACTGTCCTCTCACCATTTGAGGAGGCCACGAGGATGGTGAGCAGTGACAGTGCATGCATCAGTGACACTGTACCTCTTGTCCACCTGTTGGAGCATACGCTGCGTGGGATAATGGACAGGGCACTTGAGGCAGAACAGAGGCAGGAAGAGGAGGACTTCCTTGTCTCTCAAGGCCCCCTTTATCCGGACAGTGTTCCTTCTGTCCCACCCATCACACAGGAAGAGGATGAGGAGGAGGAGGAGGAGGATTGTGTGAGCATGGAGGTGGAGCCTGGCACTCAGCATCAGCAGCAGTCTTTTAGGGATGATGTACAGTCCCAACAAACCAGTGGACTTGTACGTGGCTGGGAGGAGGTGGCTGGCGATCATGTCATCCTCAGTGACCCAGAAGACTCCGGACCGAATGCCTCAGCTAACCTACGCTGCATGGCCTCCCTGATCCTGCAAAGCCTGCGGAAGGATCCTCGTGTTCTTCGGATCAAGGAGAGGGACCATTACTGGCTGGCCACTCTCCTTGATCCACGGTACAAGGGTAAGGTTGCGGACCTTATCTTGCCGTCGCAGAGGGAGCAGAGGATGAGACATCTCAGGGAGGCCTTGCAGAAAGGTCTGTGCAACGCGTTCCCAGAAACTGGGAGGTTACAAACTCCTGGTCCTGGGCGACGAGTTGCTGAGGCTTCGGTCAGTAGCAGAAGGAGCGGTGGGGAAGGTGGACGTCTGACCGATGCGTTCAGACAATTTTTTAGTCCGCAGCCCCAAGGTATGATCGGTTCCAGCAACCATCGCCAGCGTCTGATATACATGGTGCAGGAATACCTTGGGGCAAGGTCAGACTTGGACACCTTTCCCACTGAAAATCGTCTGGCTTACTGGGTCCTGAGGATGGATCACTGGCCAGAGCTTGCACAGTATGCAATTGAGCTACTGGCCTGTCCTGCCTCCAGCGTTCTTTCCGAACGCACATTCAGTGCTGCTGGAGGATTTGTCACCGATCATAGGGTGCGCCTGTCCACCGACTCGGTTGATCGACTGACCTTCATCAAAATGAATCAGTCTTGGATCACCACCAGCTACCAGGCACCTGAAGCGGATATAATGGAATAATTTATAATGTCACATCCCTTCAAGACTGCCTATGCTGATGCTGAGTGACTGTCCTCTTATGTTCACTGACTATCCTCTTCCTCCTCCTCAATGATCCATGCCACCACACCAGTGCCTAAGGCACAATTTTTCAGCCCCTGTATAACAGGGGCGTGTACTTACAATTTTTTTAAAAAATGCTTCGCAACACGTGTGACTGCTGTGCTTCAAGTACAGTATCTGTGAGGGGTTGCAGTGTTGTGGCACCAGCACCAGTGCCTAAGGCACAATTTTTCAGCCCCTGTTTAACAGGGCGTGTACTTACAATTTTTTTTTAATAAAATGCTTCGCAACACGTGTGACTGCTGTGCTCCAAGTACAGTATCTGTGAGGGGTTGCAGTGTTGTGGCACCAGCACCAGTGCCTAAGGCACAATTTTTCAGCCCCTGTTTAACAGGGGCGTGTACTTACAATTTTTTAAAAAAATGCTTCGCAACACGTGTGACTGCTGTGCTCCAAGTACAGTATCTGTGAGGGGTTGCAGTGTTGTGGCACCAGCACCAGTGCCTAAGGCACAATTTTTCAGCCCCTGTTTAACAGGGGCGTGTACTTACAATTTTTTTAAAAAATGCTTCGCAACACGTGTGACTGCTGTGGTCCAAGTACAGTATCTGTGAGGGGTTGCAGTGTTGTGGCACCAGCACCAGTGCCTAAGGCACAATTTTTCAGCCCCTGTTTAACAGGGGCGTGTACTTACAATTTTTTAAAAAAAATGCTTCGCAACACGTGTGACTGCTGTGCTCCAAGTACAGTATCTGTGAGGGGTTGCAGTGTTTGTGGCACCAGCACCAGTGCCTAAGGCACAATTTTTCAGCCCCTGTTTAACAGGGGCGTGTAATTACAAATCTTGATCTAATAGTTCATAGCAGGGCCCATTCCTGCGCCCACCAAGAGTAACTATGAGGGCCTACAGTCTTGTGGCAACACCGTCCACCACCACCGCCAAAGGCCCAATTTTTCTGCCCTGTTCATCAGGTGCTTGCAATTACAAATCTTGATCTAATAACTCACAGCAGGGCCCATTCCTGCGCCCACCAAGAGTAACTGTGAGAGCTTACAGTCTTGTGGCAACACCGTCCACCACCACCACCACCACCACCGCCAAAGGCCCAATTTTTCTGCCCTGTTCAACAGGTTCATGCAATTACAAATCTTGATCTAATAACTCACAGCAGGGCCCATTCCTGTGCCCACCAAGAGTAACTGTGAGAGCTTACAGTCTTGTGGCAACACCGTCCACCACCACCACCACCACCGCCAAAGGCCCAATTTTTCTGCCCGGTTCAACAGGTGCATGCAAGTACAAATCTTGATCTATTAACTCACAGCAGGGCCCATTCCTGTGCCCACCAGTCTTGTGGCTACACCAACATCTAATAGGGCAAATTTCTGCAGAGTATATACGCCAGGCCCCTACTTTCAAACATCCAACTTACAAACGACTCCTACTTGCAAATGGAAAGAGAAAACAGGAAGTGAGAGGAAATCTACCCCTAGGAAGGGAAATTCTATCCTGTTAGATTTAATTTGGGAAAAAGGCATCTCCTCTCTACTGATACTTTATCACCAATCCTTGTTTCAATTAAAACCCCACTTTTCCAAAAACATTTGTCATTGGGACAGAAAGTGAGGTGACATGTTCTGAACAGATGTGCAAAGACAGCAAATGTTACAGGGGTGATAACCCCTCCCTATGTTCTCCAAAAAGCTTAAAAATAGATTTTTTTGGGATGGAGCTACACTTCATAATGTACCTGTTCAGATTCTACTTAAGAACAAACCTACAGTCCGTCTCTTGTTTGCACCGCCTATATACTGCTGTTCAGAGTATATAGGGTTGTAGGTATAGGTTTTTATTTTGGGTGCGGGGTCCCCCTTAATATCCATACAAGACCCAAAGGGGCTGGGGTGGGGGGGGGTGATGGGGTAGCCATGCCATTTTTCTCAAGGATTTTCAGCCATATGGCGGCCAGGACAAGACATGACATTAAAGCCGCAAGTGGTTTTAAATGGCTTCTTTTTTTCCTTTACAAATGTCATTTTGTGCAAGGATAGTTCTAAACACGGGAAACACATGCCACTTCACAGGCATACTTTAGACACCCCCCAGGTACCATATTTAAAGGAAAATTTCACTTTTTTTTTTCACTTTATGCATCATTAAAATGACTGCTCCCGAAAAAACGTTAGTTTTTAAAAGTTATTTTTGCATTGATATATGTCCCCTGGGGCAGGACCCGGGTCCCCAAACCTGTTTTATGACATTAACATGCATATTGGCCGTTGTAATTAGCACTTTTGATTTCGAACGTTCGCGTCCATTATAACGTATAGGGTTCGAAAATTCGCGCGAACTTTCGGTCCGTTCGAAGGTTCTGGTTCGAACCGAACCCGGGGGTGTTCGGCTCATCCCTACTACCAAGTAATGAACACAGACAAAAAATAACATTTTCTCAGACAGTGAGGTACTATTATAAACCTTGAGGTCCCAATAGATTGTCAACTTCTCTGCCAAGCAGAATAAGGATAACTTAGTATGTATGCAGGGCACCTGTATATCAGTAAATAACTGAAACAAATATATATGAATGTATAATCATTCTACTGTTCTGTTCAGTCAACTCCTAATATGTGTAATGATAAAGGTCATAGATATCCCTACAAGCACTGCAAATAGAAGAGTATGGTAAAAAATACATTCTAAGCCCATTGTGTTAATTTTTTGAAGAGAAAGATAAACTGTTCTTTTTTTCAGATCCTCAGAGAGTTCTTTGCCATGAGGTGCCATGTTGAACTTCAAGTGACCAGTATGAAAGAGTGAGAGCGATAACACCAAATTTAACACACCTGCTCCCCATTCACACCTGAGATCTTGTAACTAAAGAGTCACATGACACTGGGAGGGAAAATGGCTAATTGGGCCCAATTTGGACATTTTCACTTAGAGGTGTACTCACTTTTGCTGCCAGTGGTTTAGACATTAATGGCTGTGTGTTGAGTTATTTTGAGGGGACAGCAAATTTACACTGTTATACAAGCTGTACACTCACTACTTTACATTATAGCAAAGTGTAATTTCTTCAGTGTTTTAAAATGATAAGATATAAAAGAATATTTACAAAAATGTGAGGGGTGTACTCACTTTTGTGAGATATTGCATATATTGAAGTAAAGGTTACCCTTTCACACTTGTGCGACTTCAAAGTTGCATGATTTTACTGCGATTTTGCCGCAATTTTTGCAGCGATTTCAAGGAATGCCTGTGTAAGTGGCATCAAAATCGGACCAAAGTAGTGCAGGGACTACTTTGAAGTACTAATATGAATGGCTGTCATTGGAAATCATGGGGAACGACTTGTCATGCTACTTTGCAGTCCCAAATCATGGGACAAGTCGTAAGTGTGAAAGGTGCCTTAAACAGATTGAGTGGAGTTGTTTGAAATTGTACAGGAAGCAAGGGCTATAGTGTTACAAAGAAAGAGCACAGTCTAGAAAGAACTACACTAGCTTCTCCTACGTCTCTTTACGTAAATAGCAGCCTGAGCTGGCATTCTTAATTTTTATGAAGGATAGGGTGACCCCTGGAAGTCACACATCTATGGTGTCCTGCTACGATGAATGGAGTGGTAACCTTAACCTGGACTCTGACCTTAGTCATGGGGATCATATATATTCAGATTTTTTAAGATGTGGAAGTGCCTCAACATTAAAGAAAGCAAGCAAGCTGTTTCATGGGTCCCGGGGAGTGCTAGGGATTTTGGACAGTCATGCAAATGCTGCATGGTTTCAAAAATGCCCAAATAGCAGGACCATTATCCATGAGCATTTGCCCACAGAGAAATTGACAGATTTGCTGCAACTCCAACTCATGTGGAAATGTTTATCTATTTTGAATTTGGCCATGAGCATTTGATGCCAAAGCAATCCTGTACCTTGAGCCTCGAAGCCATATCTGTGCAATCTTCTAAAATTTGGAGTGGGATTTGATGATGTCACTGCTTTGATGCTCATTATTCTCTGCTGAAGGGAAAGATGTACCTGAGGACCTGCAGTGCAAAGATCTCCCTGCATCTACTTAATTAATTCTGTGGATCTGTTTTTCCTTCACCTCTTTTGCTGTTTCATGATTATTATCCCGTCATTCATCAATAACCAGTCATCAAGGTGGTAGTTTTGACATGAGAAGGCAAAACTCTTCCCTACCAAGATGGTCAGCACCATACAGAAACACAGTGGAGAACAAGTCATGGAAAGCCGTAATAGGTAATATCTGCTGCAGGGAGCCTATAGACAAAAGCCTTGTCTACATACATTGCCTTGAAAAAGTATTCATGCTCCTTAAAATTTTCCCATTTTGTCATGTTACAACTAAAACTGTAAATGTATTTTATTGGGATTTTATGTGATAGACGAACACAAAGTGGCACATAATTGTAAAGTGGAAGGAAATGGTTTTCACAGAAGTAAATATCTTAAAAGTGTGGCGTGCATTTGTATTCAGCCCCCCCCCCCCCCCCCTCAGTCAATACTTTGTCTCTGCAATTACAGCTGCAAGTCTTTTTAGGTATGTCTCTACCAGCTTTGCACATCTAGAGAGTGACATTTTTGCCCATTCTTCTTTACAAAATAGCTCAAGCTCTGTCAGATTGGATGGAGAGCATCTGTGATTAGAAATTTTCAAGTCTTGCCACAGATTCTCAATTGGATTTAGGTCTGGACTTTGACTGGGCCATATTAAAGCACATGAATATGCTTTGATCTAAACCCTTTCATTGTAGCTCTGGCTGTATATTTAGGGTAATTGTCCTGCTGGAAGGTGAAACTGAACCTCCACCCCGGTCTCAAGTCTTTTGCAGACTCTAACATGTTTTCTTCTAAGATTGCCCTGTATTTGGCTCCATCCATCTTCCCATCAACTCTGACCAGCTTCCCTGTTCCTGCTAAAGAAAAGCATCCCCGCAACATGATGCTGTCACCATCATGTTTCATGGTGGAGATGGTGTATCAGAGTGATGTGCAGTGTTCGTTTTGATGTGCAGTGTTCGTTTTCCTCCACACATAGCATTCTGGTTTTAGGCCAAAAAGTTCAATTTTGGTCTCATCTGACCAGAGCACCTTCTTTCACATGTTTGCTGTGTCCCCCACATGGCTTCTCGCAAACTGCAAACGGGACTTTTTATGGCTTTCTTTGAACAGTGGCTTTCTTCTTGCCACTCTTCCATAAAGGCCAGATTTGTGGAGTGCACGACTAATAGTTGTCCTGTGGACATATTCTCCCATTTGAGCTGTGGATTTCCGCAGCTCTTTCCGAGTAACTATGAGCCTCTTGGCTGCTTCTCTGATGAATGCTGTCCTTGCCCAACCTGCCAGATTAGGTGGATGAACATGTCTTGGTAGGTTTTAGTTATACCATACCCTTTCCATTTTTGGATGATGGATTGAACAGTGCTCCATGAGACTTCAAAGCTTGGGATTTTTTTTGTAACCGAACCCTGCTTTAAACGTCTCCAAAACTTTATCCCTGACCTGTCTGGTGTGTTCCTTGGCCTGTCTGTTCGCTAAGATTCTCTAACAAACCTCTGAGGGTTTCACAGAACAGCTGTATCTATACTGAGATAAAATTACACACAGGTGGACTCTATTTACTGATTAGATTACTTCTGAAGGCAATTGGTTTCACTAGATTTTAGTTAGGGGTATCAGAGTAAAGGGGGCTGAATACAAATGCATGCCACACTTTTCAGATATTTGTAAAAAAAAAATGAAAACCATTTATAATTTTCTTTCCACTTCACAATTATGTGCCATTTTGTGTTGGTATATCACATAAAATCCCAATAATTGTAACATGACAAAATGGGGAAAATTTCAAGGGGTGTGAATACTTTTTCAAGGCACTGTATGTTAGGCTATAATGTGTTACTCTTTTCCAAGGAAGGTTGGGATGTTTAAGACTATAATATGTACATTCAGTAAAGAGGGCAGTGTTTGTAACTGAAAAACAAAAACTTGATCTGCATTTTCACAGATAGTGGGTTGCTTTTGTGCTGACCGATGTGTAGTGTGAATTTTGTTCTCAGTTGTTGGTGGACAGTGTTCCCTTTGCTAGCTAAAGGAAGTTTCTCCTAAATTTTGTACAGTTCTGCCTGGGAGGGGGCAGATAGGTCTGGTAGAGCCAATAACAAAGAAGTGTTTGTGATTTAAGCAACTGGACATACAAAGATGCTTGCCCAAAGCCAACAGACATACAAAGACTCTTGCCCAACTAAAATAGATGGTTACCAGCTATTTAAATATCTCCTGTTGTTAATGGAAGCTGCAGACATTTCACTATATATGAAACTGTCAGTTACAGTATCTTCCATGTTGTGACAAAATCTGTTATGGAACTGAAGGACAGAGACTGTTTTTGGATGACAGTCTTTTGACCGAGCTATTGTAATATAGCTCCCATGAGGGAAATATTGTATGTTGGAGGACCTTTCTGACCTTCTTCTGAGCTAGGGCGGGTCTCTCACAATGGACATGCTTTACATCTTTGTGCTCTAAGAAGCTTTCACAGAGACAGAAATGAAAAGACTGGATTGCTCAGCACACTTTACAAACTCCCAGATCAGAGCCACCATCTCACATGTCTTTTCTCTAAGCAACTCTCATGAGATTTGCTAAAGGGAAAATGCCGCCGGTTTAATTCTGCCCAAAGGTACAAATTCCAGGAAGCATAGCACCAAGAATCACTAAGCAGACCTGCTCTCTACAAAGTATAATTCTCTCTGTTATAGGCCTATTAGATGATCTTTCTGAAAACCACTAGATGGTCAATTAGCAGCTAATGTCTATGCTTTCATATAGATTCTCACTAAAAAAAATCTGAGAAAAAGATTATAAATTGAATGGTCAGTAGTTTTTTCCTACCACCATAAATATAGAAGAGTCCATATTCACATATAGATGAGAAAATCTGAATTCTTCCCATACCAAATTTCTATAATACTAATACTTTCTACTAGAAGCTTATTACATAAACCAGAAAAAAACAAAATGGTGCACAGTAAGACAGGAGATAATTATTGTGAACATATAGCAGACTGTGCAGTAAAAATAACATGAAGTATTATAGTTTTTAACACACAAAAAAAAACCACCACAATCTTTTATTATAATGAAAAGAAATTGCCAGCAGTATTTAGAAAGGTGTATTTTGAGACAGGCTATCAAACTTCCTAATTACAATTGCAGGCATTTGGTATGCCTATTCTGGGAAAATAGGTAAGATCAGAAAACATACATAAGGACAAAATGTCACTTCACTGCTTACATTTCTATGATTCATTAATTTATTCCTTTGCACATACCCTTTTTAAGGCTAACTTAGCATAAATACTTACACACAAATATTTCTGTACTTGTTTTCTGTTTATGATGTATTAAATACCAAAAGTATGTATCACAAATTGATGTGCAATAGAAGAGAACAACGTATCATCATATCTTGTGATCTGACAAAATTTTTGTACTACTGTACATAAGAGCCATCATTAGACCAATGCATTTTGATGAGGCCAGCTTAGAACTTAAACCATGTTTATTTTTTAAAGATCCATAATAGCTATACCTTTTCATACAATCAGAAATGCAGACCACATCAACAGATCAATACAAATTCATTGTATCCTTAGGACATGAATGAGAACAGTTCTTGTGATCGACATAAAAAGTAACGAGTGTAAATGCACATCATGCTAACTTTAATTCAATAACAGTTAACACAAAACGTAATACGTGCCTGTTTCTTATTACATACAAAAATAAAGCAAAGTAAAAAGCAGATAGTCTGTTAATGGTTTTTCAATGTTTGTACTTCATGTATATAAAGCAAAGATCACACATGATTTTTTTATGCCTAGTCATTAACATGAGTGATTGTCTGAACATTAAAAACCTTACTGGTTCTAGAGGTTTCAAGAAAAAAAAAACAGAAAAGGAGCATGAAGAAGAACAAGGTCTTTCCTGTCCTTGATCTATACATAATTAAATTAGTGTGATCAATGACTTATCTGGATTCATGCAGATGCTGATCGCTCATCTATAATCATTACCTCATATATGTGGCTATATCTGCAAAGAACAGACACAAAAATGAAAAAAAATAATCAATGACCAACTTGGTTTTACTTTGGTCAGATCTATTGTGCTTTTTGATAATGCTAGTCATTTGATCGACCATATATTGTATAAAAATGCGATCGATTGAGCAGTTTATCCATTAAGCATCTACATAAAGATTACAGCTAGTCCCTTAATTACCAAATATTCATAATAAATGTGACACTTTGCTAATTATGTGCTCTATGGTGCTCAAACAGTTAAATAAATTGTAACATAAAAAAAAAAAAATTAAGTATATTTAATACTAGTACACATAACTTAGTGGTGCTTTGTAAGCTTAAACTAAGTTACCCTAGCATTACGAGGAACAGAATCATTTTTTGAATAGTTAAAGGGATTATAGATAAGGGTGCATTTTTCAATAAGGAATAATATAATTTTACTTCTAGCCACTACATTTGTAGGAGAATATTGCACCGAAAAAAATCCTAGTCTTACAAACATAAAAGCTCAATGTGGCAAAATCAGCTTTAATTGTTCTGGGTAAGATATACTGGTTAAAGGTAAACTCTGATTTGGTCCTGCCAAAATGGGGCTACACAAAGGATTTTTAATCATGGAGACTCAATCTCCTAGTGTAAAAACTGTTCTTTGTGTTATTACAAGGGTCTCATGAGATTAATCTCATGGGGTATATTTAAATGGAACATATTACCCAGACATCTCTTTAACTAATTGAGCTCCGGAAATAATTGACCCCCTTCGTGACCAGACCGTTTTTTGCTATTTAGCACTGCACTATTTTAAGTGGCGATTGAGCGTACATGCAACGCTGTACCCAAACAAAATGTATATATATATTTTATTATATATTTTCACACAAATAGAGCTTTCTTTTGGTGGTATTTGATCACCACTGGGCTTTTATTTTTTTTTTGCGATATAAACTAAAAAATACAGAAAATGTTGAAAAAATATATATTTTTTTTATTCTGCTATAAAATATATCTGATAAAAAAATCTTAATCGTTTTGGGCAAAATGTATTCTGCCACATATCTTTGGCAAAAAAAATCCCAATAAGTTTATATTGATTGGTTTGTGTGAAAGTTATAGCATCTACAAACTATAGTATGTATATTGGAATTTAAATTTTTTTTATACTACTAATGGCGGTGATCAGCGACTTATAATGGGACTGCGATAGTGTGGTATGCAATCTTACACTAACTGATGCTGGAAGGTAACTGACTAACTGCCACTGACATCACCAGTGACACTAATACAGTGATCAGTGCTAATAATATGCACTGTCACAGAACTAATGGCACTGGCTGGAAAATGGTTAACATCTAGTGTGATCAAGGGGTTAAATGTGTGCCTAACGATGTTTACTGTGTGTACTGTGTGCTGTTTTTACTAAGCAATGTACCGTTTTTTAGAAAAAAGCAGCAGATCGCTGCTGTCTGTAGAGAGCCCTGTGTTGTTTACCTGCACAGGGCTCTCTTATACAGCTGTTTTGCAAGGTAGAATGGGCAAGAATTTCAGTCTCTCAATGTGCAAAACTGATAGAGACATACCCCAAGCGACTTGCAGCTGTAATCGCAGCAAAAGGTGGCTCTACAAAGTATTAACGCAAGGGGGCCGAATAATTTTGCACGCCCCACTTTTCATTTTTTTATTAGTTAAAAAAGTTTCAATAATCCAATAGATTTCGTTCCACTTCACAATTGTGTCCCACTTGTTGGTGATTCTGCACAAAAAATTAAAATTTAATATCTTTATGTTTGAAGCCTGAAATGTGGCAAAAGGTTGAAAAGTTCAAGGGGGCTGAATACTTTCGCAAGGCACTGTATCATTCGCTCAGCCAATCGGCGGGAACCGGCCATAAATCATTGGACTGGTCCCGTTGATTGGCTTATACTGCAGCGAATGACAGCACAGCCAGGATGGTGGGCATGTGTTTGTGCTCCTCCTACCCTGCCACAGTATAAGTGTGGATTTGTGGAGTCCTGAAGTGGTTAATGAATGATTGTTAACAATTAATGCTCCATTGATGCCCATGGAGGAGAATAGAGGAGATTAATTGCTAATAGTTCCTTCAACATAATTAAGATGTGCTGATATGCATTCATTGAAGCTCAGTTGCTCAACAAAAATCTCGTATGCAGCAGCTCACATTCTGATATAGAGAGAAGGATCTCATGAGATTTTAACACAATTTAGTTACTATGCATCGCATGTGTAGCCCTGGAGTATGGGTGCTAAACCTGTGGCCCTCCAGCTTTTGTGAAACTGCAAGTCCCATCATGCCTCTGACTTTGGGAATCATACTTGTAACTTGCAATGCCTAATGGGATGTGTAGTCCAGCAACAGCTCAAGGGCCACAGGTTGAGCACCCATGCGAGTAAGTCGCTTGACTATGCACATCACCATAGGGCAGCCTTACTGTGAAAGCCAGAACAGTTTTACTTTTATCTGATAATTTTCCAGTAGCTGAAGGATTAGGCTACCTTTAAAGCAAGTTGGCATACACTGTACCAATCTCCTAAATCTTAGTGACAAAATAATCCATATCAGTAATGGATACTGCTTTATAATGTGCAAGCACCATGAAAATAATGTTATTGCAGAATCATTAACATGAAATAAGCCAGGTATAACATTCAGAGTTCCTAAATAACTATTTGACAGTTCTGGTAAAGGAACCCAAACTTAGCAAACATAGATCGGTTTAAGACCCCAAGGAAACCATATAACTGGATTAGCCATATGACAATTTCATCTCTCTCCTATTTCGAACATGAAATCTGTGTTTTTGGAGAAGTAATATTGTTGAGATGTAATAACAATGTCAGTGTTCATTTAGTCCAGCATCTGTTATACTAACTTCGATATTGCAAAGCATATTGACTGTGTTGGCTTTATCTTCATGCATAATATGGAGCCTCTCAACCCTAAACCAGAATCATATAATGTTTCTTCAATTACCCAGCTCACATCAGTATTTAATGATATATCCAAAGTATAACTAGATATTTAAAAGAATAATTCATAATGATGATCTATGATGGCTTGATTTTCTTCTCATATGGAATATCATTTTACCTTCCTAGGAGACAGTTGATCATTTGTTATGATACTGTCATACAGAAGTATATGCATCTGCTGCCCTACTTTTATTTTTACAGACTTAAATGTTTATGCATTAAATTCTACTTGTACAATAGGATTACATTCTGCTTAAGGGTGCTACACTGTGATTGTGCTTTAGTGCTATTTCTCAAAAATCAAGTCCGTGAGCAGGTTAATTTAATGAAAACAATGGATTTGCTGTGCAGCGATGAGGTTTGGGTTCACCACTATAAATTTGAATCCTGCTGGTTCAGGTGGATTTATTAAGTCATATGACAACTGACTGTCTCTATGGCTAGCAGGCTTAGGCTTCACTAGCCTTCACTGGCAGCTCCTCAACTTGAGTTTAGGCGCTTTTGACGTTTTTTTTTTGCCAAACCTTCTAAACTCATCCACATAAAATGGGGTTGATTTACTAAAACTTAAGAGTGCAAAATCTGGTGCAGCTGTGCATGGTAGCCAATCAGCATCTAACTTCAGCTTGTTCAATTAGGCTTTGACAAAAAAAAAACCTGGAAGCTGACTGGTTACTATGCACAGCTGCACCAGATTTTGCACTCTCCAGGTTTAGGGAATCAACCTCTATATGTCAATGTCATAGGCTTTTTGCAAAGTTCAGGAGCTGCTGCGTTTAGGTGAGCTTCAACCTCCCTCTCCTGAAAGCGGAAGAATTGCATTCAGGATAGGAACATTTTGACCGATGGCCACGTTTTGCATTTTTCCGTGGCTGCGGTAAATGTAGGCCAGTGTACATGATGCCTTAGAAGGACCAATAAAGAGACTTTTTTTTGTAAACTGCTTTATTGTGTAGAAAACAAAAAAGGGGGCGTTTGGGACTTCAAATCAGACATATGGGTCACATGTCTCCATCCCTAAATCTGTGAAAAGAAAGTTTTTTTTTTTGGGGAGTTTAAATGAGGTGAGTACACATAGCTAGAAGATGAGTTGATATCAAATACATGTTTTTATTGGTGAAACAAGGAACATGGCAAAATTACATGATACATGCAGCAATAAATACAATTGGCAATCACATATTACAGACCATATATATAAACAAATATTGGTAGCAACCAGCCAACCACTGTGTGGTATGGAACGAATACTGGATGTAGTACAAACACTTAAAAATACATTGTAGGTGGGGAACTCAAGATAATGTATTAAGTAGAGGCATCTTCATGAGAATGAGTGCATCCAAATTATCCCAATGTGTTTTGTGGATAATACCACTCTTCAGGGGCAGGGGCATGCAAATCTATAAAACAAAATATGAGTAGACCAGTGTAGCGGTGACACTTTTGCAAGGTGTCAGCTATGTGTAAATTTTGTTATTTTTCTCTTAAGAACAGTAAAGTGGTTATGTAGTAATTATGTAGGTTGACCTTGGCATCAGTTTGGCTGGGTTGTGTTAGGGTTCTGCCTGGTCATGTGTACCGTTAGGTGCGCATGACAGGTTTAGAACCAGGCCTGGTTGGACGTTTTGGGTATCAACATTCCCCGGAGCCAATCAGTGGGTGCGTTTGGCCCTGCTGAGTAGTCTGGAGAGGGGTACTTAAGATGGCGGGCAGTCACGTGTCAGAAGAATTTATATAGACTTACAGTATGTTATTTTTTAAATATACTGTATATATTCAATATACTGTATATGTTAATTACACCCTGCTGCTGCATGAAGGTGATTATTATTCACCATCACCATTTATTTCCCACTACCATTATTAATTTTAATAATCATTATTTCTTAGTATTCATTTACTTATTACTATAATTTCTTTTTATTATATATGATAGCTATCCTGTATTAGTAATTTTATTTTCATTTTCATTCTTTATTTACATTAATCAAATGTAAATGTGTTATATAGTGTTATCGTTATTATACATTTTTATTCAATTGATTCAATTCATTTAATTTATTCATTTTCTATATTGTTATCATCAGTATTTGATTCAAGGATGCACCTTCAGCTTAAATTAGAACAACTATAGACACTAACTGTATCTATGTGCTAATAGGCATTTATCATTTTACATTTTCTCATAATTTTTTGATCATTCATTTTTCTTTGTCTTTTTACCACCATTTGCATTCTCATGCACGATACACCAATATATTGTTATCCATATCATTATTTATTTCTTATTCCCTAAAATGTGAGTTTCTTATTGCATCCCCTAATGTTTGAATTACCAATAATGATTGCGTATTCTGATTACCATGGCCCCCTTTTAAGGTCTCATGCACACTGGCCATTTTTTCAGCTGCTCCTATGGGCAAATTGTTTTTTTTTTCCTGCCTCTAAACACCTTTGCATGTTAGCCTGTGCCCATGCCAACATAGGCTTTTAAAGGAGTTTAGAGACAGAGGTATTTAGAGGAAAAAAATGGGGCAGCAGAGTTTTAGCTTGACACCTGTAAATGTACCTAAACAAGCTTAAATATGTTACATACTTTTACAAGCGACAGGTATTTTTTCTGCCAAAATGCTTCTAGGAAAGTTTGCAAAATGTCCTGTGTGCATGAGGCCCTAGATTTATTTAATGCAGTCTCAGGTCACACTTAAGTGTTTCGGAACATCAAACCAATTTAAACAATAGTCAAGGACAACACAAGTAAACACAAAATGCAATTTGTAAATGAAGGTGCTTATTATTAAAGGTGAAAAAAAATCCAAACCATCATGGCCCTGTGTGAAAAAGTGATTGCCCCCCTTGTTAAAACATACTATAAACTGTGGTTGTCCACACCTGAGTTCAATTTCTCTAGCCACACCCAGGCCTGATTTTTGCCACACCTGTTCACAATCAAGGCATCACTTAAATAGGAGCTGCTTGACACAGTAAGGTCCACCAGAAGATCCTTAAAAGCTACACATCATGCCGAGACCCAAAGAAATTCAGGAACAATTGAGAAAGAAAGTAATTGAGATCTATCAGTCTGGAAAGGGTTATAAAGCCATTTCCAAAGCTTTGGGAATCCAGCGAACCACAGTGAGAGCCATTATCCACAAATGGCGAAGACATGGAACAGTGGTGAACCTTCCCAGGAGTGGCCGGCCGCCCAAAATTACCCCAAGAGCGCAGCGACGACTCATCCAAGAGGTCACAAAAGACCCCACAACAACGTCCAAGGAACTGCAGGCCTCACTTGCCTCAGTTAGGTCAGCGTTCATGCCTCCACCATCAGGAAAAGACTGGGCAAAAATGGCCTGCATGCAGAGTTCCAAGGAGAAAACCACTGCTGAGCAAAAAGAACATCAAAGCTCGTCTCAATTTCTCCACAACACATCTTGATGATCCCCGAGACTTTTGGGACAACATTCTGTGGAACGATGAGACAAAAGTGGAACTCTTTGGAAGGTGTGTGTCCAAGAATATCTGGCGTAGAAGGAACACTGCATGTCAGAAAAAGAACATTATAAAAACAGTAAAATATGGTGGTGGTAGTGTGATGGTCTGGGGCTGTTTTGCTGCTTCAGGACCTGGAAGACTTGCCGTGATAAAAGGAACTATGAATTCTGCTGTCTACCAAGAGATCCTGAAGTAGAATGTCCGACCATCTGTTCGTGTACTCAAGCTGAAACGAACTTGGGTTCTGCAGCAGGACAATGATCCTAAACACACCAGCAAGTCCACCACCGAATGGCTGAAGAAAAACAAAATGAAGACTTTGGAGTGGCCTAGCCAAAGTCCTGACCTGAATCCTATTGAGATGTTGTGGTATGACCTTAAAAAGGCCGTTCATGCTCTAAAACCCTCTAATGTAACTGAATTAGGACGCTGTAAAAGCCTCATTGCACGTTATCGCAAACGCTTGGTTGCAGTTGTTGCTGCTAAGGGTGGCCCAACCAGTTATTAGGTTTAGGGGGCAATCACTTTTTCACACAGGGCCATGCTGGTTTGGATTTTTTTTCACCTTTAATAATAAACACCTTCATTTACAAATTGCATTTTGTGTTTACTTGTGTTGTCCTTGACTATTGTTTAAATTGGTTTGATGTTCCGAAACACTTAAGTGTGACAAACATGCAAAGGAACAGGAAATGAGGAAGGGGGCAAACACTTTTTCACACCACTGTACATGTATTTAGGTGTATTTTATATTCCTATAGAGGTGCTGTGTGATTGTCTTTATATATACTGCTTTTATATCTGTTAACCACCCTTGATCTTAATTGCTAGTAAAAACATCAGGTTCCTTGCACAGCTGTTTACTATTAGGTTGCCTTCCCTAATGGTGCAGCATGGTCAACTATCAATACACAATGGGTAATCCTTAGATAAGCTCATGAAAGAGTAATCCCCCAGAAACATGTATTTTCCTTTGGCACATGCCAGAACATGCCAGTTAATGATGTCATTTAGGTGGACAGATCCATATCTGACAGCGACTGGTATTTTTTTTCTTTGCATGAGCCAGCATCCATCCAGTGAGCTGCAGTGCGATCTTGACCGTAGCCTGGCCAGGCTACCCTTAGATTGTGCACACTTGCTGACTGAGCTACTTAGTGGCCCCTGCACTAATGAATTATATGCCCTCCTTTTCTACAAATGTGAGTATATCCTTTTCTTTACAATAAACAACACTGTTTTAACATACTGCACTGAGCCGTTGTGCTGTATCTCTTTGTAAATCGATTCAAATAGCATCCAAAAAAATCGAATCGAAGGGAAGATCGTATCAAACAAGGAGCCAAACCTCCTTGCAGCAACCAAGATCTTGCAAAATGTCCCCTCTCCCACTAATCATTTTTGAAGACTGAACTACATCTTACTCATTTAACCCCCCTGGCGGTATTCCCGAGTCTGGCTCGGGGTGGAACTTCAGTACCATAAGCGGTAACCCCGAGCCAGACTCGGAACGCATTGCAGGATACAGGGGAAGTTACCTACCTTGTCCCTTGGATCCTGCGATGTCTCCCCGATGTGTGTGCAAGCTCCTCCGCTCCATCCATACAGTGCCCGAGTGCCGCCGAGCTCAGTTCCCTGCGACGTTACGACGCACGGAAACGGAGATCGGTGCCAAATTCAAAAAAGTAAAAACACACAATACACATACAGTACTGTATAAAAAAATTACACATCCCCTTTGTCCCTAGTGGTCTGTCCAGTGCCCTGCATGTAGTTTTATATTATAAATACATTTTTTTTCTGCCTGGAATTTGGAGATTGTCCATAGCAACCAAAAAGTGTCCCTTTATGTCAAAAGTGGTTTTAGACCAGCTAGAAAACAGCGATAATAAGGCTGCTTTCACACTGGGGCGGTTTGCAGGCGTTATTGCGCTAAGAATAGTGCCTGCAAACCGACCCGAAACAGCTGTTGCTGTTCCTTCAGTGTGAAAGCCCGAGGGCTTTCACACTGAAGCAGTGCGCTTGCAGGACGCTCAAAAATGTCCTGCAAGCCGCATCTTTGGCTCGCTATAGGAGCGGTAAATTTACCGCTCCTATAGCGCCCGGTCCCATTGAAAACAATGGGGGAGCGCGCCAAACCCGCCCGCAAAACGCCGCTGCAGCGGCGGTTTGCGGGCGGTATTGACCCTTTTTCGGCCGCTCGCAGGGGGTAAAACCACCCCGCTAGCGGCCGAAATGCGCCGCTAAAACGCCGGTAAAGCGGCGCTAAATATAGCGCCGCTTTACCGCCAGCGCCCCCACCGCTCCAGTGTGAAAGCAGCCTAAATTAGAATCACTTGCAGAATTGAGCAATAGTGATTTGTGCGGAAATTCGTCATCAAACACTAAATCTAATGACAGCGACAATTCTGCAACTGAGCAAATTTCTGTGTTTTTGATTTGATGACATTATTGAATAATTGTTATAGTTATTTATTATATTATAATTTATGATTTTGTGTTTCAAACTTTATCATACCCGGGATGTCTACTAGACTCTGGTTTGGACAGATTTAAAGAGGAGGTCCACCTGAATTTTTATTTTTTAAAAGTCAGCAGCTACAAATACTGCAGCTGCTGACTTTTAACCACTTGCCGACCGCCCCATGTACATATACGTCAGCAGAATGGCACGTACAGGCAAAATCACGTACCTGTACGTGACATTGTTCCGGCGGGTAGGGTGTCCGATCGGAACCCCCTCCGCCGGCGGGGACGGTCGGCATCGCTTCAGGAGCGATCCGGAACGAGGGGACGGCCAGTGGTTTCTGGCCACCCCCCTCGCGATCGCTCCTGGCGAATGAAAAGCTTCCCCTTCCTGTCTATTGTATAGACAGGAAGGCGGAAGTGATGTCACGCTCGGTGCGCCGGTCTATGTGACCGGAACGCCGAGGAGAGAACGTGTAAAGGTTAGTGCACAAACAGTACACTGACACCAGTACACATAGGCACATATTCCACCCCCCTGTCACCCCCTGATCACCCCCCAGATCACCCCCTGCCCCCCCAGTCACAGTGTCACTAATTGCAGTGATCATTTATTTACTGATCACTGCATTTAGTGTCAGTGTGACTGTAATAACTGTCAGGGCAGTTAGTTTTAGGTCCAAGGTAGCCCCCTACCCCCCCTAATAAAGGTTTAACCCCCTGATTGCCCCTAGTTAACCCCTTCACCCCCTTTTGCCAGTGTCACTAAGCGATCGTTTTTCTGATCGCTGCATTAGTGTCGCTAGGTAACCATTTTTTTTTTATTTTAACCGCCATGTTTATATAGGTTCATAAATAGGTTTATAGGTCAGGTACCCCCATATTACAACCTAAATAAAGGTTTTAGCCCCCTGATTGCCCCTAGAGTTAACCCTTTCACCAGTGATCACCGTATAAGTGTCACTGGTGACGCTGGTTAGCCAGTTAGTTATTTCGTTATTTAGGTTCCCCGTCAGGTTTTTATATAGCGTCAGGTACCCCCATATATTACCTAATAAAGGTTTAACCCCCTGATTGCCCCTAGTTAACCCTTTCACCCCCTTTTGCCAGTGTCACTAAGCGATCGTTTTTCTGATCGCTGCATTAGTGTCACTGGTGCCGCTAGGTAGCCAGTTTTTTTTTGTATTACTGTTACGGGTGACGCTGGTTAGTTAGCTTGTTTTTTATACTGTCAGGGCACCCGCCATTTATTACCCAATAACGGTTTAACCCCCTGATCGCCCGGCGGGTGATATCAATTAGGTTTTAGTTTAGGGTTCCAAAAAAACGCATTGTTAGCGGGATCAGCCCAGATACCTGCTAGCACCTGCGTTTTCCCCCTCCGCCCAGCCCAGCCCACCCAAGTGCAGTATCGATCGATCACTGTCACTTACAAAACACTAAGCACACATAACTGCAGCGTTCGCAGAGTCAGGCCTGATCCCTGCGATCGCTAACATTTTTTTTGTGGTAGCGTTTTGATTCAGTCGCTAACAGTCAGGAGCTTTTTTACCCTTGAATCTCAAAAAAATAAAAAAAACAAAAATAGTTGTTGTTTTATTGTTCTCTCTCTCTCTCTATTCTCTCTCTCTTGTTGCTCCTTTTTTACTCCATTCTATTCTGCAATGTTTTATTATGTTTTATCATGCTTGCTTTTCAGGTATGTAATTTTGTTTACTGTGTTTTAGTGTTAAGCATTTTTTTGTTTTCAGGTGCGCCATTCAGTTGCAGCGCGGATTTATTTATCTTGACAGCAACAGCGTTTGCTCCCACGATACATAAAGCCGCGACTCCAACGCTGTAGGAGGTGATTTCACCACCACAGTTTAAAAAAAGAGCATATGTGCCGAAGCATGGGGGCAGCAGGGGGGGGGGAGGAGCGATTGGCTCCTAATGCCACGTACATACGGTCGAAATTCCGACTGTGTGTACACGGCATAACTTTTGCGGGAGGATGCCCCCATGCATCGGCATATATAAATGGTGCATGTATGCCCATCATTAGAAGTGGGTGGATGAAGGGAGGTATTCTAATGGTGGGCATACCCACCAATCAATCTCTTTTTTTTCGTTCAGCCAAGAGGCTGCATGAAAAAAAAAAAGATTACAATATATGTCCAGTATGTTGCTGGACTTTGAATGGTTATACCAGAATGATGCCTGCAGGTTTAGGTATCATCTTGGTATCATTCTTTTCAGCCAGTGATCGGCTTTCATGTAAAAGCAATTCTAGCGGGTAATTAGCCTCTAGACTGCTTTTACAAGCAGTGGGAGGGAATGTCCCCCCTCCCGGATATAAACCCCGCCATTGGGAAATTGGGAAAGCATTTTATCACACCAATCTTGGTGTGGTCAGATGCTTTGAGGGCAGAGGAAAGATCTAGGGTCTAATAGACCCCAATTTTTTCAAAAAAAGAGTACCTGTCACTGCCTATTGCTATCATAGGGGATATTTACATTCCCTGAGATAACAATAAAAATCATAACAAAGAAAAAAAATGGAAGGAACAGTTTAAAAATAAAATAAAAAAGCTAAATAAACAAAAAAAAACTAAAAAAAAAAAAAAAAAGCACCCCTGCCCCCCCTTCTCTTGCGCAAAGGCGTACACAAGCGTTGGTCTGGCGTCATATGTAAACAGCAATTGCACCATGCATGTGAGGTATCACCGCGAAGGTCAGATCGAGGGCAGTAATTTTAGCAGTAGACCTCCTCCGTGAATCTAATGTGGTATCATGTAAAGGCTTTTAAAGGCTTTTAAAAATGTATGTAGTTTGTCGCCACTGCGTGTTTGTGCGCAATTTTAAAGCATGTCGTGTTTGGTATCCATGTACTCGGCCTAAGATCATATTTTTTATTTCATCAAAAATTTGAGCAATATAGTGTGTTTTAGTGCATTAAAATAAAAAAAAGTGTATTTTTTCCACAAAAAATGCGTTTGAAAAATCGCTGCGCAAATACTGTGTGGAAAAAAAAAATGCAACACCCACCATTTTAATCTGTAGGGCCTTTGCTTTAACAATATATATAGTGTTTGGGGGTTCAACGTAATTTTCTTGCAAAAAAAAAATATGTTTTCATGTAAACAAAAAGTGTCAGAAAGGGCTTTGTCTTCAAGTGGTTAGAAGAGTGGGTGACGTGTGACATAGGCTTCTAAATGTTGTGCATAAAATGCCAGGACAGTTCAAACCCCCCCCAAGTGACCCCATTTTGGAAAGTAGACACCCCAAGCTATTTGCTGAGAGCAATGTTGAGCCCATTAAATATTTTTTTTTTTTGTCCCAAGAGATTGAATAATGAAAAAAAAAAAAATATATATATATTTTTTTTACAAAAAGTTGTCACTAAATGATATATTGCTTAAACATGTCATGGGCATATGTGGAAATACACCCCAAAATACATTCTGTTTTTTCTCCTGAGTACGGGGATACCACATGTGTGGGACTTTTTGGGAGCCTAGCTGCGTACGGAACCCCAAAAACCAAGCACCGCCTTCAGGCTTTCTAAGGGTGTAATTTTTTTATTTCACTTCTCACTGCCAATCACAGTTTCGGAGGCCATGGAATGCCCAGATGGCATAAAAACCCCCCAAAATGACCCCATTTTGGAAAGTAGACACCCCAAGCTATTTGCTGAGAGGTATGGTGAGTATTTTGCAGATCTCGCTTTTTGTCACAAAGTTTTGAAAATTGAAAAAAGAAAAAAAAAAATTTTTTTCTTTACTTTCTTCATTTTCAAAAACAAATTAGAGCTGTAAAATACTCACCATGCCTCTCAACAAATAGCTTGGGGTGTCTACTTTCCAAAATGGGGTCATTTGGGGGGTTTTGTGCTATTTTGGCATTTTATGGCCTTAGAAACTGTGATAGGTAGTGAGGAGTGAAATCAAAAATTTGCACCCTTAGAAATCCTGAAGGCGGTGCTTGGGTTTCGGGGCCCCGTACGCGGCTAGGCTCCCAAAAAGTGTGGTATCCCCATACTCAGGAGAAGCAGCAAAATAAATAGACACTTACCTGTTCCAGCGATGTCGGCAGAAGATGACAAACAGTCATAAATTAAAAGCGGTGTAAATTCCAGAAAATGTACACGCTATAACTTTTGCGCAAACCAATGTCGCTCGTCTCTCGGCTGCCCCCGCCACCATCCTCTGTCAGGGAATCAGGAAGTGAAGCTTGCGGCTTCACTGCCCGGTTCCCTACTGCGCATGCGCGAGTCGCGCTGCACGTCTTTATTGGTCCCCATTGTGTCCTGGGAACTGTGTTTCCCAAGACACAATGGGGCATCTTCAGATATGGGCGGGCCAGCTCCGGCTAGCTAGTCCCGGAAGTGGGTGCAGATACCTGTATTATACAGGTATCTGCACCCCCCTCCCCCCTGATAGGTGCCAATTGTGGCACCGGAGGGGGGGGAGGAATCCAATAAGCGGAAGTTCCATTTTAGGGTGGAGCTCCGCTTTAAGTGAGTTATTCCTAAGAATTGCAGGCCTACACTATAAAACGCCAAATTTCCATGCAAAATAATTGTACCGCTTTTGGTACAATATTCCTGATATAATTATACCACCAGGGAGGTTAATAGATCAACAATTACACTGGACTCAGCACAGGCTTTATCTGAAAGGCAAGAGATGAGAAATGCTCTTGGCTGCCAGGCTTAGGGATGCTGGAACTAACCTCAAACCATTACAATTGTGTATGGGCACTGGCCACCTCACTACAAAGCCTGTAAAAGTTTTAGAAGCATTCCATATTCACTTTAAACACAGCTATCAGCCCAAACGACCTTTGGCTCATCAAGAGGCTGAAGCTTTTCCTGCCAACAATGCTTATAATGGATTTCACACACTCAGAAACCTCTATAGACAAAGAAATTACCTTAATAGAAATATATCAGGTTATTAAAAGCATTCATTCTCAAGAGAAAAATGGGCCCTGATGGCTTTACAGCTACCTACTATAAAAATTCTCCAATATCCTCTCTCATTATATTACCAAGATGTTTAACAAACTCAGGAAAGTCACCCCACATGGGAGCGATTCTCTTCTCTTGGCTATTGGCATGGTTCCAAAGCCCAACACTGATCAAACTTCTTGGGTAAACTACCGTCCCATAGTTACATAGTTAGTCAGGTTGAAAAAAGATTCAAGTCCATCTAGTCCAACCAACAGGAAAAAAAACACAAATAGAAAGCCTCCATATACACAATCTTATACCCACAGTTTATCCAGAGGAAGGAAAAATCCCCAATCAAACCATGATCTAATTTGCTCCAAATTCCTTTCTGATCCCCCAGAAGACAATCGGATATTCCCTGCTGTTATTACTTATACATGTTAGTATCCAATTATATTTTGTGCATTTAGGAATGCATCCACCTCTTCTTTTTTTTTTTTTTTAACAATCTACAGGGCTGCTCAGAACAGGAAGACGATTGATTACAGGAATTAGGAATACTTTTTATATTTGCTACAAAATTGAGGGTTTGACTGACAACTCCTTAACTGGATCCAAGTCCAGTATTCCTTCTCAATGGCCCACATTAGATACTGCAGATTCTGGTCAGATACATTTTCTATAACCAGAGGCATAAGATAAGGCTGCCCATTATCCCTGCTTTTGTTAACTATTGAACCCAGGCTATTCACTGAGATGTAACAGTACTAGAAGTAGCAGGGTACAATCATAAAATGTGCTTATTCATCAAGAACACACTAATGCCACTGCTTGCAGCATTTTAAATAGCTAGGCTGTGGATGGGTCATGTCTTTAAGCCACCGGATGCTGCTTGCAGGCAGCCCATTCGTGTTAATGAAGTGAAGCAACTGCAGTTCATCCCTATTTGACAGCCATGTGAGTGAGCAGCCCCCGAATGTAAGCAGTGTGTCTTCAGGGCCTCTCACCTGCACCTGCATGGCTGTCAAATTGGGGCGAGCAGCTGTGTCTGTGAAGCCACTGTGTTCCCATAGACATGTATAGGCTGCTTGTGCACAGCACCTGGTGGCTCCAGCCACTTAAAGACGCTGCCCATTCATGTTGATAGTTGTAGGCGACAATGTGAATGAGGCTAAATTAGCCCAAATGGCACAATGGCAGTCCACATACAAAATCCCTATGTAGTTTTCATTAACAGCATATTTTAGTAATCCTTTACTGACCAATAATTTTCTCTCACTACTATGAAAGCATCATAGGCTGGTCGCTTGCCCTATTACTAAACACTTCCTACATATTAGCTGTGGAGGCTTTTCATATACTCCACTGGTACCTATTCTCCTTGAGAGTATGTCTGTCCTCATCATTGTGTTTCCATGGATTCCAGACCAAAGGCTCATTTGGGCATATTTGGTGGGACTGTTCAAAGGTTAAATGTTTTTGGACCAGGGTTGATCATCTATTCTATTTGGTCCAGGGGCATCTTTTGTAAAGACCCCTATGAAGCCCTCTTATGCCACGTACACACGGTCGGAATTCTCGTAGGAAAAAGCTCTAATGGTTTTCCCATCGGAATTCCGACGGAATTTCGCTCAAACTGTCTTGCCTACACACGGTCACACCAAATTCCGACGGTCTGTAACACAGAGGCATAAAACACATCGACAGCACTATAAAAAGGGAAGTTTAATGCTTCCGAGCATGGGTCAAATTGTTTCTGAGCATGCGTCGGAATAGCATACACACGATCGGAAAATACGATAGAAAGGTTTTCTGTCGGAAAAAATGAGAACAGGTTCTCAATCCAAAGTCCTTCGGAAATTCCGACAAAAAAAAGACCGATGGGCATACACACGGTCGGAAATTCCTACCGTGTGTACGCGGCATTAAACAAAAAACACAAAAGCTGCAATAGCCACAAATCTAAGTTGGTCACTCACATTTTTACAGCAGCCAAGCAGGAAATAACTTGGGCATGGAAGACTTCAAAAATTCCCTTTGCAAAAGTCACACATTGGATCTTTCAAGTACTGTTTTTTTGAGAAACTCACTGCCATGCAGAATGATACTATGATACAATTCCAGGAAATCTGTAAGCTATGGACGGAATCCTGCCTTTCACTTGCCTTCCACAAGGACTATTTGACGATATGAACATCACTTACTACAACACTATTTCTGTCTTCCCATTTGAAGGTCACTGAATGAGAATCTTGAATAAGGCTCCTTAACTACTTGACATGTGATGTGACTCAATCAATGCACCAAAAAAGCACTGTGGGTAAGTTTTTCATGTGTTTCTATTTATTTCAAAGGGAATATGCGTTTTTGGTGTGCTTTTTAACCGCTTGCCTACAACACACTTACACCCCCTTCCTGCCCAAGCCATTTTTCAGCTTTCAGCGTTGTCGCACTTTGAATGACTGGCTGTGATTGGACAAAGCCGATCACATGGTTAAAGAGCCGCAGACACTGCTCTTTACAAATACGGTGGTCACGCCGTGTCCTAGCAACACGGCGTGGCCGCGATCACCATGCTGCGTGCACCTGCGGGCGCGTGAGAGCGGTCGTTCTGGGACGCCGTCTTATGATCATATGCAGCCACTGTGACCATCAATTGCAGCCACTGTGCCCAGCATATGCAGCCACTGTGCCCAGCAATGCAGCCACTGTGCCATCAATTGCAGCCACTGTGCCCAGCAAATGCAGCCACTGTGACCAGCAATTGCAGCCACTGTGCCATCAATTGCAGCCACTGTGCCCAGCAAATGCAGCCACTGTGCCATCAATTTGCAGCCACTGTGCCCAGCAAATGCAGCCACTGTGCCCATCCTATGCAGCCACTGTGCCCATCATATGCAGCCACTGTGCCCATCAAATGCAGCCACTGTGCCATCAATTGCAGCCACTGTGCCCATCAATTGCAGCCACTGTGCCCAGCAAATGCAGCCACTGTGCCATCAAATGCAGCCACTGTGCCCATCAAATGCAGCCACTGTGCCCATCAAATGCAGCCACTGTGCCCATCAAATGCAGCCACTGTGCCCATCAAATGCAGCCACTGTGCCCATCAAATGCAGCCACTGTGCCCATCAATTGCAGCCACTGTGCCCAGCAATTGCAGCCACTGTGCCCATCAAATGCAGCCACTGTGCCCATCAAATGCAGCCACTGTACCCATCAAATGCAGCCACTGTGCCATCAATTGCAGCCACTGTGCCCATCTAATGCAGCCACTGTGCCATCAATTGCAGCCACTGTGCCATCAATTATATATGTCCAGACATCCTTTCTTTAGTGGGGTGTGTGGCCCTTTAAAACCACAGTTTTTCCTCCATGTAAAGATTCATGCAAAAAATGGGGGTCCTCATGGTGTAGTAATTTCAAAATAGGTATTTATTTAAAAATAGTAACTTACATTTAAGTTTAAAACCAACATCTCCTGTGATGGGCAGCTGTATGCAAAGGTTCCCACCTCACTTCCTGTGTGCTGCAGTGTCACCTAACTCTACATTACGTGTGTAATTACGGGCTCACGTGACTTCATCAGGGATCACTTCAGCAAGGAGGGTAAAACTGCAGTTTTAAAGGGCCACACACCCCACTAAAGAAAGGGTATCTGAATATACATTGCAACAAACCAGGAGGAGGAGAACGTCAGAGGAGCCCACCGTGCATACCGCAGCATATAGGGGGTCAAACTTAGAGGGCACTAGGCGCAACAACATACTCTCATCATTTGATTCACGTTGTGGGACCACAATTAGGTTGTATGCAGCCATCACAAGACAAGCCATATATCAATACCTACAAGGTAGTGTGGGATATCCTACACATTTTTAGTTCATCTATATTGGAATATGACCTTCACCTGCACGGCTCCTTCCCACAAAAAGGCAGAGAAGGTAAAGATAATTTTAATAAGCTAAACAAATGACAGTGACAAACAAGTGACAAACCTACTGTCACAAGATCCACACCTCTGAAGTGTGTACAGTTCTGGCATATATTTTGCTCGCTGTTTTGTCAAGGTAAAATCTATACATATTTTTACATACTGACTACCACGATTGTAAACGCTAGCTATCTTTGGCAGAACCCATACACTATATTGTGACATCTTCTGTTTTACAGTCTCAAGTTTAAAATCATGAAATGGGAGTCATTTTTTTCATTTGGACAAGCAATTTTTAATACATCAGTTTGTGAACAGCTTTATGACACATGTTATCTATCATATTTCATGCCCTGGTGGAATTACTTAAGTAAGAAAGACAAACCATTTTTTAAGATTACCTTACCAAGCATGACAGATTAATCAGAGAGGCAAAGAATCATTACAAATAGTGCTCATTCCAAGGATACTCCTTAAAGTAGAGCATTGTGTAATAGAGGCTGGTTACTTCTGCTCCAGAAGTGTTTTACTGAATGATGCCCGATGAATCTATCACTCAAAGCAAAACAGGCTTCAACAGCGGCAAGTAATGTTGCATGCACAAAGTGCACTTAAAGAGACCTTGTCACCAACTTGCATTGGAAAATCAGAGAAATCAAAGTATTGCTAAACCCACAACAATAAAATCAGTCTGTATATGCAGTAAAACATGCTGGTTATGTGAAATCTAAGGGGATAATCCTCTGCATTGTGTAAAAAGGCTGTTTGATCTTGTCTTCTCTGATCCTCTCCTTTGTCTACTGTCCCCACTTTGCCCCTGATACGACAGAGCCTTTGGTGTCACTCTGTACATGCTCAGTTTGGTGTGTATTGCTAGAGAGGTTTTTTCTGTGAGGGTGCATGTAATCAGTACAGGGCCAATCAGCACTGTCCAGACAGAGGATCAGAGGTCCTGCAACCTCATAGGACAGTCGGAGTAGAATAAAAACTCCTCCTACAAGTTTTAACCAGACACTGATAGAAGTCACAAGACTGCTATATACTGCTGATGAAAAAAGGTATTTAGCAGTTTATATTAACTAAAATAATTGCATTTACATGTTCTGTGTACTGTGGGAGACCAGATATAGTGAGGGTCCTCACACATGCAGGGTCCTGAGTTTAGTAACACTTTAAGTAATATGCCGCATACACGCGGTCGAAATTTCCATTGGGAGCTTTCCGTTGGGAGCTTTTCATTGTATATTCCGACCATGTGTATGCCCCATTAGACTTTTTCCGTCAAAAATTCAGACGGACTTAGATAGAGAACATGTTCTATATTTTTCAGACAGAAAAATTCCTATCGGAAAAACCTCTCGTCTGTATGCTGTTCCGATGCACCAAAAACCATGCATGCTCTGAAGCAAGTACAAGACGGAAGAGCTCGGTCTGGTAAAACTAGTGTTCATAATGGAGATAGCACATTCCTCACGCTGCAAATTCTGTGATCTTTTAATGCAGTGCATTCTTTTGTGCTTTATAATGCTAGAATAATGAAGTTGTGTTGCTGCTGATATTCACACAGAGTTCTGACAAAAACGTATTTCTTTATTATTTCTCGTGATCTCATGGATAATCTTTTATTTTTTTAAAGCCAGATCTCCATAATAATGTTTAGAATTCTTCTTTATAGTCGCAAATCTGAAAAATGCGAATCGTCTCTCACCAAACTTTTACTAACACGACATAAACACGAGATTAGCTGAAGGAGCCCAAAGGGTGGCGCAGTGGCTATTGAACTTCCTTTTTATAGTGCTGTCGTACGTGTTGTATGTCACCGCATTCTTGACGGACGGAATTTGGTGTGACTGTGTGTATGCAAGGCAGCTTGAGAGGAATTCCGTCGTAATTCTGTCGGAAAAACCCTTTAGAGTTTATTCTGGCGGGAAAACTAGTCGTGTGTACAAGGCATAAGAGATGCTTACTTGCAGTATTTTTCTTTTTTTTCTTTTTATACATTGTTAATAAACTTTTAATCTGCTTAAACTTGAACTTCCTAAAAATGTGACTACTCCAGGAGAGTCAATTCCCTAGCATGGCCCTTTCCTCTTTGCATGTCATAGTCATCTCCTACTGTGGAAGTATCTAATTATTAATAATTCACACATCTGGTTACGGTTTATAGTCTAGAGTCCAGTGCGTTTTTGTTAACCGGTTCAGGTGTGATTCAGGTGCGAATTTTTACTTGAATTTACACCTAAACTGGACCCAAAATACGCAGAGAACCCCTTTCATAAATGGACCGCGGCCGTCCCCGACATGTGTGAACCCGATTTATTGAAAGTCGGTCCGATTCACATTTTATGCAAATCTAATGCTGTTAAAACGCATCCGATTTGCATATATGTGAACTGAGCCTTAATGTACTGTAGATGCTTTTGGGCAGCTCTTCGGGCCTCTACAGGAAGTAGTTAGTATTTTCTACTTTTCTTTAGTTGCTTACTCAAGCCAGTGAAGAAAAAAATATTTGTTTGACTCACCCTCGTTAGTGGGTTGCAGCCACTGCAGGGCAATTCCTTTTGAAAATGCAAAAATTGGACTATACATAAGACCACTTTCACACTGAGGCGCTTTTCAGGCGCTTTCACGCTAAAAACAGCGCCTAAAAAGCTCATGAAAACTTATTTCCATCAAAATCAATGAACGCTTTCGCACTGGGGCAGTGTGCTGGCAGGGCTGTAAAAAACCCCCCTCCCCATTGAAATGAATGGAAAGCTCTTCAAAAGCACCTGAAAAGCTCTTCAAAAGCGCTCAGTGTTTTTACTGGCAGTTAAGAAGCGCCTCAGTGTGAAAGTGGCCTTACACAGCTAGCTGGGAGCAGAACTTTCCAGGAGATTGCCTAATATATGATCAGGTCTATTTAATGTGACGGGGTATAGTGAAATCTCTAGATGCAAAGGGCAGTAACCCACAGCAACAAGCCAGCTTTCTATAGAAATTACCAGAGTATAAAAAATTGAGGAGAGAAAAAAAGTATTAAAAATGCAGTATTACATAACAACCAATTAGCGGTCACCTTCCATTATTGTAACTGCTCTGACTTACAGAAAGATGGAATCTGTCTGGTTGTTATGTGTTATACAATATGTAAATCATTACACATTGCGCTACATTATTAAAAAAGCCCAACAGCAGTTTACTTCTTTGTTACTGTGTGTTGTTATACCTAAATGAAACAACATTGTTATGGCAAAAATAAAAGAACCAAATATTAAATACAACTGGTACCCAAAACATGCAATGACCTTAAGTTCTCACCCCCGGTGTGATACTTTATATGAAATAATTTATGGGCAATTATATCTATGCATATGTAATGTACCTCTGTGGCTTTCAGACATCTTTCCATCTTCCCAATAATTTCAGATAAAGACACGCAAATTATCTGATCTTCCTCGCCACAAATCAACAAAGTATTTCTCTTTATCACAAAGTAATGATGGCGGAGGGAGACCAATCATATCTAATAGCATCAAAGCCAGAAAGAGCTGGATAACAAATGTTCCATTAGAGGAAACTAATGCACTCTTCTAAATGTAGGATGCATGTTCAGGGTCGGTCAGACAATTTAATATTAAAGATACAGGAAATGGAAGCCAAATCAGCAGGCATGGTCACAAAATGCAAATGGGAAAGAGATGCCAGAAGAAATTCCTGGAAAGAGCAAAAGCACTAGAGCAGCATACATTTCCTCTACTCATAATGACCCATGCAGATAAAGCCTAACAGAATGATAACCTGCGGTCAATTTAAATCAATAAAGACCGGCAATAGACAATAGTTACTAGAGCCAGACTACAAAATTACTGTAAGGAATAAGTTATCTCAAAGACAATATTCTATGTATGTCAAATATGATCATCACTACGCATAAATGATTGGTTGGCTTTTAGTTTTTATCAAGTGTCTGCTGATGCTGTAAAATCATACAAAAATACAATTAGTGGTGTGACCTTTATGTAAACATTGAAACTTGCTTAATAATAATAATAGATCATCAAAATGATTAAAACTATTCATAGGTTGCCCACAGCTGTTCTCAAACTTCTACTTGTCAGGTACCCTTGGATGAAACAAGTTGTTAGACAGTTGTTTAAGAAGGAACAATTAACACTCGTTTACATTTGCAGCTGCGGTTTTACCACCCCTATGATCAACCTACCCTTCACCAAACATATAGGCCATGGGGGGGGGGGGGGTACACATGGCAGGGGCACGATGCTTCACACCGCGGCAAGAATTATACCTAATGTCATGTTTGGCTGGCAGTACCACCACCAAATGTGACCCATTTAAGTGAAGTATTTGTTGCAACCCCCCTGCAACCATGTGAAATGAAACAACGCAGTTGCGGCCTGGTGGAGCTCGAGTTATAGGGTTAAAACAGGCAGCGAGGAGTTGTCAGATCGTCTCCCAGCCTCCTGTCAAATGCCCTCTGAAATACTATTTCACCATGGATTGTTCTTCAAAGGGCAATGCAAATATGAACAAGCATTAAAATGTTTTTTTAAAGCCACCCTATTACTAGACTAAAAAATAGTTGCGCTAAAAGCAAAAAAAAAAAGGAAAAGAAAAGGTCTTTACCCTCTTCCATATCTACAGCTGCCACTGGTATCCAACACTTTTGGGTTTATCAGATACCACATCCCCCGCTATGTTTTGTGGCTCCTTCTGCTGGCCGTTACAGGGCATATTATTGGCATGGACAGTGGCTCTGTCTTTGAGAAATGATGATTTGCATGGAATCTGTCGGGCAGGAAGCAAAGTTTTGCTCATCCGACCAGCAAGGGTGCAAGACATGGTAACAGGTGGGAATTTTATCTGCACTACATTTTTATGCCCTGACCATATTAAATTGGTCCAGAAGCTAATGTTGAAATTGCATAGATTTATCCTTATGTTTACTGACACATTTGACGTATGTTTAAAAGCATAATAAAGCAATTTGAAAGCACCAGAACCAGCAGTAGTGTATACTTACCATAACTACAGTAATTAGCAGAAGCTGTAGAATTTAATATTACATCTATATTCATTTAGATTCTGTTATCCTGTGTAAAACATATTGCTTTAGTTATGTTTTTTTGCATAGGCCAATACCAAGAATTCATCTGTTTGCCAACCTATAGGAAAAAAGCTTCTCCATTAGGGTCTATGGAGAAAGAGCTGCATGCTTGCAGTACTGTACCCCTTGCTGGCTCAGGGGAGGATGAAAGCACCATCCAGCACAGTGTAGGCATCTGCACTTGGGTCTTTAGTGGGGGCTATCAATTTTATGGGGAGTGCAAGCGAGGTGGAAACTTTGGAATAAACTGTTTAAAGAATGTATCTGATGGGCACTCATAGGTGGCACTGATAGGTGGCACTGGAGGGCACGTATAGGCCACACTGATGGGCACTGATAGATGGTACTGTTAGGCAGCACTGATCAGAGTCACTGGCAGGCATCACTGGTGGGCTCTAGTGGGCTTACTTGGTGGTCATGGGTGGGCATTGCTGGTGGTCATGGGTGGGCATCCTTGCTGGCCATGGGTGGGCATCCCTGGTGGACCTGGGTGGGCATCCTCGGGGGGGGGGCTGCCCTAATTATCAGTGCAGACCCCTCCTGCCAGGAGAGCAGCCGATCAGCTCTCCTCTACTTGCATCTGTCAGCACAGCCTGTGTTTGGACACAGCTGATCACGTGATAAAGAGCCTCCGTCAGAGGCTCTTTCCTAGATCGGAGATGCAGTGTGTCAGACTGACACACCACACCACTGATTGCTGCGCTAGCTTGTTATCCTGCTGGACATTATATGACGCCCAGTCAGGATAACTGAACCACTTCCCGGCCGCCATTCTGCTATAGGCCGTGCGGGAAGTGGTTAATAGTAAGTCAGTGATAATTTGTCCAGCTGATTGTTTCCTAAGCTTAAATTGAAAATAAACCCTCCTATCCTTTACAGCCAAGGTCGAACAGGTAAAATCCGAAGGGCGGTTGTACAGAAATTGATAAGTAGATCGACTTCTGTACAAACCAGCCTGTCCATACATGGATCAAAATCGGTCCAGTCCCTGCTAAACCAGCTGAGTTTTGACCCATGTATGGTGACTTTAGAAAGAACATAAAAGGGGGTAGAGATCATGGTGCAGGGGTTGGTTGCAAGGTGGGAAGTACAGAGACTGTTGGGGAACTTAAAAGTGATTTTATATGCTTATCTGAGATAATAAAATTGATAAGACCATGCTGCATGGGTAAGTGAAGTGAATATCAAAAGTGAATATCAAAAGATATTAAACATTTTTTGCCTGGAGTTCAAATTTGTACCGTTTTAAACAGTTGAGCCCAATCCAAATTGAGGCTGGTGCCATCTTACTCTGATGATCACCAAATGGAAGTTGCCCAAAAAGCTGCACAATATTAATGCTGATTATGGAGAAGCAATGGGGTGACATGGTGGCAATCAAGGGAGTTATGCCATTGGATGAGATGGTTGGACCCTTACTGGCCACCCCGTCACTATATATTGAGTTCATTTGGCTTATCAGTAAAGCTCAAAATTTGGCCTGAGAAGTGACTAAAGTGATATTTGTAACAAACATGTTGATAATATAAATAATATACTTTTGTAAAATTGCGAAAAATTACCAAAACTAATTACATCACATTAGCAGCCATCTAATTAAACCCTATTTTACTAGAATTAAATAGCTGGTTGGATTGCTTCACATAGAAGGTATGTCAGATGAAGATATTCAGCCAATAACTGCCACATGAACATGAGACAGGAGTGTAAACCTTATATGGAACTGCTCTTCGGTAAAATATGTTTACATTAGTATTTCAGGAAAATCCATTTTAGAAAAAAAAATGTAATTGGACCTAAATATCAGGGCTAATTTGAGCAGAATCAAATAAGTGACATGGCATTCAGAGATTTATTTAGATGGTTCACAAATTGAATCTCTGCTAATGCACATATTTATTACAGATGTATTGCTGGCTGACCTACACGTGATAGGTTACTGCATTGTAAATTATAATAAGCACGGTAAACACTTTCACCCAACACCTAATTTAAGCATGTAATACAAGTAATGAAGTAATATGAGCAATTACACAATCATCATAGCTAATCATGCCACAGTATCCACAAAACAGCATTGGTTGTAAATCACGTATTCTAAAAAAGAAAAGTTGCTTAACAGGGGGTTCAAATAGGAAGGTTATTTTTTATTTACATATAAAGAATCAACTATGCATTATCTTCTGATGAAACGTTTTCTGCAACAGCTCCCTATTGGTGCAACAGCACATATGCAATAAACAATACAGTTACTGTTCTTGACGCCAGAGGCAGAAGCAGGTTGTGATCACTGTGATTGGTTGTCACAGTGTTGAGGAGGCTGAGTATGCATGCTCCCAGCACAGAACAGCTACAATGGCTATGTGCATATATGTAGCAGTACTGCGTTAAAGCTGTGATGCCAGAAATTTGCATATGGCTGGTGGCAAGTGGATAAAATAATGAAATAATAAATATAATGTATCATTTGAAGGGGCATGGAGAGACAATGGGGTTCATTTACTAAAACTGGTATAGCTGTGCATGGTAGCCAATTAGCTTCTAACTTCAGCTTTGTTCAATTAAGCTTTGGCAATAAAACTTGGAAGCTGATTGGTTTCTATGCAGTTTGAACTCTCTAGTAAATCACCCCCAGTGCTTTCTTTTGGTGATTTTGCTATGCAAAAGTTATCTTATTTTCTATGCAATCTTAAAACAATACAGATCAAAAGCAAAGCTCATAGTGTAGTAAACTAATTAAACCAATTTATTAATTTTAAATGCTTACAAAAGTTAGAAATTGCAACAGTCTTATCAGTATATCAATTTGGTAATGGTGGATCCTCCACTTCTGGTTCCAATCCACCATATTTTTTTTTTTTAGTTTTTGGTCTTTCATGTGATATTACATGGAGCAATTTAAAGCGCTGATAGTGGTTTGGAGAGTGGATTTGAAAGAAGAAATTAGGTATCTGGGAGCAATGTCCCACTATTCCATGCCTGATATGACCTGTTGAGATTCAAGGGGCTGAGTATCTGGTGAGAATTCATTCACATATAGGGTATTGCATGGTGGTGAAGTGTATTGATGGGAAGAGTTATTTGCACTTTTGTTCATATCAGTAGTGATCAGCTGTTGCACATTAATTTGATGTAAGTATATTTTTATTTTTTTATCTTATTGCAATAATTGCTACACTATGGACATGGCCTTCTGTTTTTTTCATTATACTCCCTGGAGTGAACCAGGACATGGATGAATGTTTAAAAGGGATAGAAGGGTAGTGACATCTGGCTGCTAAACTTTTACTTGGATCATGAGTATATGACCCACTGATTTCTCAGGGTCTTTTTATCTGGTGAGATTCCAATTTGTATGTAATGTACTGCATGGAGATATACAATGGTGGGAAGAAATAGCTGCATGGAATTGTGAACATTTTGTTTATGAGCATTAACTTATGGACTATATAAAATAATTGTGTTTTTATTTTTGAGTGGGACAATAGAGCGCTGATATTTTTTTAAATTATATTGTCTACCTGCCAGTGCCATTCTAGCTGAAGGGGGTTGTTGTATACATGATTTATATTGAGAGGGTATTGGGATTCACCGGAGCACTGGATGTTAGATTTTTACTGTTTCAGAAGTATGGCTGGTGTGAGTTGGAGCACACTGGAAGGGTCTTTCCTTTTACTCCTTCTTACTCCGAAGTAGATATTAAGGATTGCTAAGAAACCTATCCAGTTGCACACCTTCTAATTATATCAGTTCCTTATCCAATGGTCTCAGTACTTTTGGAGTTACTAACCTAGAACAAATATGCAGATTACGAGTAATGTGGTCCTTTCTCTGCCTGGGAGAAGTATGCTTTATTTCTATATTATATACCCCACTATTTCTGCCAACACCCTTTTCTTAAACAGATTGTGCCTGTGTCACAAAACTACTTAATGCATATGCCCAGTCAAACGCCTGTCAGACAGCAATCTGTTGTCCATAGACATGAGATGACAGTCAGCTGAAGCAGCTGTTATGGGCTGGATGGAATATCTTATGTAAGTGAGAAAAAAAGATCAGCTGTTGTGGGTTCTAAGAGATTGAACAAGCCTGAAAATGTGTCCCAATCATTATTGTTCCCACTCTGATAAGTCAGCATCAACAACCTCTTTGTCTCAGCCGCCCCTTTCTATTCATAACTTGTCAGCTTGATAGAGATATTCATGGAGATATATGTGCTATCTGAGCTCTTGCTAACTTTACCAGCTTCAGACCCTTGATGTATTGTGCCAACAGACCTACATGAATGGCAGAAAAATTGTTATGTACGTAATTGGAGTTTGGATTTGTTAAATTTTGTTATTTTTTTTTTGTTGATAGCCCTGGCTTCTTCCACATTATCCTGATGGCTCCCTTTATCCTTTGAGTCCGCAGTGCAGAAGCACAGGTTGCATTTGTAGTAAATTCAGCATTGGTTTTGGGTTTACTTTCTATAGTAATAAATAGTAATACTACAGAAACTATTTTTATGCAAAGTGTCTAAATAAATCATATTTGCAGAGACTAGTCAATCAGCAACATAGAAGCTGCATGGGGGTAGCATGGAGGCTCTGTGCCTGGTCAGTAAAGAACTATTCAGTGGAAATGATTTATTAAGGAGCATGTTCAGTTTCAAAAAAAAATTTCACCATACCAAATAAGTTGAAACAAAGTAAAAATTCAAATACAAGCAGAAAATACCCAAGCTCAACCGCACAATTGAGAACTACTTGCTGAGATTCGGTGCTCAGGCTGGGGGGATCCCCACTCCCCTATACGAACTTTCAAAGCAGTAATTCAGCCGGCAACATGATAACTCCTTAGTATTATCCTTTATTTGGCTACATCATATACACAGGATCAATACTGACATGTTTCCACCATTACAGCCTTACTCATAGCTGTATGAGTAATGCCATGTACACACGGTCGGAATTTCGGACGGAAAATGTGCGATCGGATCGTGTTGTCGGAAAATCCAATCGTATGTGGGCTCCATCGGACTTGTTTCGTCGGAATTTCCGACACTCAAAGTTGGAGAGCAGGATCTAAAATTTCCGACAACAAAATCCGATCATTTAAATTCCGATCGTGTGTAGACAATTCCGACGGAGAAAATGCCACGCATGCTCAGAATAAATTAAGAGATGAAAGCTATTGGCTACTGGCCCATTTATAGTCACGACGTACGTGTTGTAAGTCAACTCGTTCAGAATGATCGGATTTTCCGACAACTTTGTGCGACCGTGTGTATGCAAGACAAGTTTGGTCCAAAATCCGTCTGAAAAAATCTGATAGATTTTGTCGTCGGATTGTCCGACCGTGTGTACAGGGCATAAGGCTGCAATGGTTGAAACATGTCAGCATTGATCCTATGTATATGATGTAGCCAAATAAAGGATAATACTAAGGAGTTATTAAGTTGCCGGCTGAATTTCTGCTTTATAAGTAAAAATGTACTTTGCAAAAAAAAAAAAAAAACAATACTAATCTTGTGCAATGAAAATATGTATTAAAAAATTAAGATATTGGCTTGCACATGATTTGATGTTTGAATGCAGAACAACATCACCTCATTCACAAAGCTAAGTGGAAATTTACTAACATGTTCTGCTACTTTAGTAAATCAGGGTCAGTGTATCCAGGCTGTTATGCTGCATGCAAGATTTGTGTTTGATTGTTTGATAAATAACAGATCTACTGGAATCTTAAGCTTCTGATTTTGAACATAATTCAACTACTGAAGCTCTAGATATCACAAAGTTGACCAAAGTAGAAAAAAAAAAAAGTTCTACAAAGTGAATTATCCACTTTTTGTATTACCTCTTCTTGCAGGGGTATATGCCCCAAATGACAATTACACAATTAATAAGGTTTAATTGTTAAGTCTTATCATCATTTTTAACAATAATATTATTATTTTTTTTGGTTTTGTCATTTGCGCAGGTTTAGTAGTGGGTTTATACCTCCATACATACACATTTCTTTTAATTGTCAACGCCTATGTATTTTCTTGAAAACTTGAATAAAGTTCTTGGAAAAAAAAGTTGTGTAAAGTAAGAGGTACACACTATTAGACTGAAAAATACCCAGACATGGTCACATTTAAAGGTTGCCAAGCTGGATCTTGGGAAATAGAATTGTATTAGTACATATCAAACCTCAAGCATATTTAAAGCCAGAGAACAAGGTAGACTGTGCAATGGGTTAAACTGTAATACCTGATGCACTTCCAGGAAAATGTCTCTTCTCTAGCTCATTAAATAGCATGAAATTTTCTTGGACTGCAGACAAATGATCGGCCATGCCATTATGGAATATATTACATGATTTAGCAGCTGAAAAAAAAAACAAAGCTAATGAGGGTAGTTAATTAAAAGAAATTAGCAGCAAACACTCAACAGAAATTACACATTATGCACATTCTAGGCGTACAAGGTTTGTTCACGTTCTCTTTTCCCAAATTGCTCTTTTCGTATTTTAGCAAACAGATTTTTTCATGCCAAGTTCTCTTTATATGCAGCATGCTCTTGGTTTGATTAAGCTTGGTTGTAAAACTATTTTTCAAGGCCTCACAAAGGTAGTTCAATTGCAAGATCTTCACAATGACAATTGGACAGAAAGATTGCCTTTCAATATCCACAATAGGTTCAGTTTGAATACTCCTTTATTCACTTCTTAAATGGTTTGCATAAGAAAATTACGTTCACACATCCTTCTTCCAAATGCTTGTTATTAACCAAAAGTCAAGCACTGGTTCCTACACAGCAACTGCAGTTGTAGCACAAAGAAAATTAATATCTAAAGAGGTGATAAAGTAACAAAAATCTTTAACGTACTAGCATTTTGTTGCTCCGGTGAATACAAATACAGATATAAATAACATTATCAAAAGCAATATTTATATTGGAAAACCATCTTATAAGCAAATGTTGCATTATATAATCCATATTAGACATCTGAGAAGTGATGAAGAAAATAACAGTTTGTAGTGGAGCCCTGACATTGTGAAAAAGTCTCTGTTTTGTATATAATGGGGTATATTTATCATAGCAGGGAAATATTCTCCCATCGACTACAATCCACTTAAACACGGAAATACTCTGTACTTTTGAGAAAATAGTCACTTTAGCATAACACAAATAAAGCAGAATAGCCTATACATTTCCAGAAAATAAGCAAACCTATGGGAAGTCAAAATCTGTGAAAATATAGTTGACGGCTGATTCCTGCTTTGATAAACATACCCCAATGCCGTTATTTCTAAGGTCAGACAAATGGTGACCGTAACCAATTTTTGCAACGACTTGGAAATTTGCTCTTCTACATAATGATCAGTGAGCATCTGAAGCTGCTGTGTCCTTATCTGGCTATTATCACAGCATTTCACTTTACAAATGAATAGTTAAAGTGGTATTAATGTCTATATAAATAATTACATGTATGATACAGCCTGTCACTACCATTACCAACGCAGTCTTTGTTTTTCAGAATCCCCTGGTAACTTTGTTTTTTTACCTGTTGTTATTTTTCAACTCCCACTAACAAATCAAGCTGTGCAGCAAAAGTGGACATTAGAGGGTTCAGATAAACCATTTACCCAGTGACAGGGGTGCTTACAATGCTCAGATATTATTCATATATTTAAACAGGAAAAAAAAAAAAAAATAAGCTTTTGTAACTGCTTAAAAATGTTAGCTGTAGTTAGGAATTAAGTTGTTATTCATTTATTCAAAGTCTATCTATCTATAAATAGAGGAACCACCATAAGAAAGGAAGCTTGTTATTGGCCTGATTGAAAGAAGAAAAAAAAAGTTTGATACGGCACTGCGTCGCTTTAACTGACTATTGCGCAGTGGTGCGACGCTGTACACAAACAAAATTGACTTCTTTTTTTCCCCACAAATAGAGCTTACTTTTGGTGGTATTTGACCACCTCTGCGTTTTTTTTTTTTTTTGGCTATAAACAAAAGAAGAGCAACAAATTAAAATATATATATATATTTTTTACTTTTTGCTATAATAAATATCCAAAAAGAAAAATGTAAAAAAATGAATTTCTTCATCAGTTTAGGCCGATATGTATTCCTCTAGATATTTTTGGTAAAAATAATCCCAATAAGCGTATATTGATTGGTTTGTGCAAAATTTATAGCGTCTACAAAATAGGAAATAGATTTATGGCATTTTTATTATTTATTTATTTTTTACTAGTAATGGCGGCAATCTGCGTTTTTTAGCAGGACTGCAACATTGAGGCGGACAGATCGGAAACTTTTGACACTTTTTTGGGACCATTGACATTTATACAGCGATCAGTGCTATAAAAATGCACTGATTACTGTATAACATAGAAACCAACCAGGTACCAAAGGTACGGTGGAAAAACTCCTTAGGGTCGTTATAGACAGATCAAGCGATTAGTATAAAAGTATACATTTTATTACATAGATTGAACAGGTGCAAAAATTACATACAATGCATAAAAACCATAAATGATACCCTGATGATTAACATGTGTAGAGAACAATACACCATCCTGGTGCGAAGGATTGGCGAGGATCAATAAAATATGGATAACACCTTACATGTTATGGACACATGGTGCTTCTTCAGAGGTTTAATGTTATTGAATCAAAAAGTTGGGTATACGGTTTCTACAATGAAAAAAGCACAATGTATAAGTAATAATACAAATAAGTAGAAATATCAGTACACTGGTCAACAAAGTAATAATCAACACATGTATAGGCCTACTTACATGGTAAACCAAAAAACATGGATCGATTGATAGAGGGAATTTTGCCAGATGGAAGACTTCATTAATCAATTGGTCGCACACCACTCATAGACACCAGCGGGCCAGTCAAAGTAAAGACTGTATAAATGTCACTGGCAGGGAAAGGGGTTAACACTAGGGGCGATCAAGGGATTATGGGGTTAAGTGTGTTTCATGTGGGTTTCTAACTGTATGGGGATGGGACTGACTAGAGGAGGAGACATATAGCCGTTCATAATTACTAGGAATAGGCAGTCTGTCTCTCCTCTCCTGTAAAAACGGGGATTTGTGTTTTTACATACACAAATCCCCGTTCTGGCTCTCTCGCGAGTGGCCGGCAGACATTTCAGTCGCCGGGCACGTCCATCGGGTCCCCTGCCATGTAGCGGCCGCATGCGCGCGCCTGCTATGGCTCTTAAAGGAGCTGCTGTACAGCTACAGCGATTTGTGGGAACGTGCAGACCTGCAGCTGTATAATGACGGTGGCTGGTCGGCAAGTGGTTAAAGTGTATGGAAAAAGACAATTTTTAGAAGCATTTTGCTGGCTGCCCTGTTTTAACTCACAGGGGCTTCTGAACACAGTGGCCACAAACATTCCTCTGCTGTCCTGCATGGTGTTGAAGAAACTTTGGGTTGAATGCCTTGGAACTCACTAGAAATGAATACCTTTCATAACATAACTAGGCATCAGAAAATAAAAATTTAACTTTTTTGGGCTGCCACTGGTCATCTTTAGAGGGCACTTATCACAAGAGGATTGTGTAGGCTACCATTGACTACTGATTTTGAGAATATTAGCAACCTGTCTGTCATAGTGATGGTTGACACTGCCCCAAAACCAAGTATAGAGACACTTTTCTACACTTATTTATAATATGCTTAGTCTGGGTCCATGATTCACCCACCTAGACAAACCGTGTTTTCAAAGGAAGGACAACAATGGCAATGGCCATACTTCTCTTGGTGGATTACCAAAGAGGTAATTAAAGGTTCAGTATGTTAAATGCTTACAAAGACTAGCATAGACTGGCTACTGGAATAAAGTTGCACTCAACTTTTTTTCATTTATCCCCTTTCAGTATAAAAGTTTAAAGCGTAAATCCACTGTTGTTGAGGAAAAAAACACTTCCCTCTGTGTGATCTATGTACATTACAAGGATTGTAACATACTTTGTTGCAGATTCCTACCATTTGTTATTCTGAAGAAATCACTGTGTGTTTCTCTGTGCTCATGTGCTGTCGGTCTAATGGGAGTGGTCTCATAATTATCAATCAGCTGCATGGCACTAATGAGGAACATTGCAGGGACTGCATCCATTTAGACGTGATTTCCTATTTGAAGTATCTCACCAAAAATGTAATTTTTCTTGCAGGAGATGCTTGAAATTGGACTTATATCTTAGTGCAGACTTCTGGGAAAATCAGTGAGCCAATCACACAAGCAGCAAATGATGTTTCTGGGGGGCGTTCTGTACACATTCTGTGTACAGAACACCTCCAGGTAGCCATATTGCATTTTCAGAAAATTACAGTGGCTGCAGATTGAAAAAGAAAGGTAATTTTTAATAACATTCAATTACTATATGACTTGTGTTCATGGGCGTCCGCAGAATTTTTTTCAGGAGGGGGCATAATTTTAAGTCATCCATGTTCCGCCCCTTATTGACAATGTCATGAAGGCGGAGGGGCTTAGTCATTATCAGATTTGGCCTGTACAGTACGGGGGTGTACAGTATGTGCATATATAGGGGGTGGATGGTATTAGTATATACAGGAAGGAAGGTGGGTGTATATAGTTGTATTCAGGACAGATGATGTATATCTGCAGTCAGTGATGATGGAGGAAGGTCTCTATATACAGGAAGGAAGGTAGGTATATACAGCTACCTGTATATAGAGACCTTCTCCATCATCACTGACTACATATATATATCATCTGTCCTGAATACAGCTATATATACAGGACAGACAATGTATATATGCAGTCAGTGATGATGGAGGAAGGTCTCTATATACAGGAAGGAAGGTAGGTATATACAGCTACCTGTATATAGAGACCTTCTCCATCATCACTGACTACATACAGTGGTGTGAAAAAGTGTTTGCCCCCTTCCTCATTTCCTGTTCCTTTGCATGTTTGTCACACTTAAGTGTTTCGGAACATCAAACCAATTTAAACAATAGTCAAGGACAACACAAGTAAACACAAAATGCAATTTGTAAATGAAGGTGTTTATTATTAAAGGTGAAAAAAATCCAAACCATCATGGCCCTGTGTGAAAAAGTGATTGCCCCCCTTGTTAAAACATACTATAACTGTGGTTGTCCACACCTGAGTTCAATTTCTCTAGCCACACCCAGGCCTGATTATTGCCACACCTGTTCACAATCAAGGCATCACTTAAATAGGAGCTGCTTGACACAGTAAGGTCCACCAGAAGATCCTTAAAAGCTACACATCATGCCGAGACCCAAAGAAATTCAGGAACAATTGAGAAAGAAAGTAATTGAGATCTATCAGTCTGGAAAGGGTTATAAAGCCATTTCCAAAGCTTTGGGAATCCAGCGAACCACAGGGAGAGCCATTATCCACAAATGGCGAAGACATGGAACAGTGGTGAACCTTCCCAGGAGTGGCCGGCCGCCCAAAATTACCCCAAGAGCGCAGCGACGACTCATCCAAGAGGTCACAAAAGACCCCACAACAACGTCCAAGGAACTGCAGGCCTCACTTGCCTCAGTTAAGGTCAGCGTTCATGCCTCCACCATCAGGAAAAGACTGGGCAAAAATGGCCTGCATGGCAGAGTTCCAAGGAGAAAACCACTGCTGAGCAAAAAGAACATCAAAGCTCGTCTCAATTTCTCCACAACACATCTTGATGATCCCCAAGACTTTTGGGACAACATTCTGTGGACCGATGAGACAAAAGTGGAACTCTTTGGAAGGTGTGTGTCCAAGTATATCTGGCGTAGAAGGAACACTGCATTTCAGAAAAAGAACATTATACCAACAGTAAAATATGGTGGTGGTAGTGTGATGGTCTGGGGCTGTTTTGCTGCTTCAGGACCTGGAAGACTTGCCGTGATAAAAGGAACTATGAATTCTGCTGTCTACCAAGAGATCCTGAAGGAGAATGTCCGACCATCTGTTCATGTACTCAAGCTGAAACGAACTTGGGTTCTGCAGCAGGACAATGATCCTAAACACACCAGCAAGTCCACCACCGAATGGCTGAAGAAAAACAAAATGAAGACTTTGGAGTGGCCTAGCCAAAGTCCTGACCTGAATCCTATTGAGATGTTGTGGTATGACCTTAAAAAGGCCGTTCATGCTCGAAAACCCTCTAATGTAACTGAATTAGGACAATTCTGCAAAGATGAGTGGGCCAAAATTCCTCCAGGACGCTGTAAAAGCCTCATTGCACGTTATCGCAAACGCTTGGTTGCAGTTGTTGCTGCTAAGGGTGGCCCAACCAGTTATTAGGTTTAGGGGGCAATCACTTTTTCACACAGGGCCATGATGGTTTGGATTTTTTTTCACCTTTAATAATAAACACCTTCATTTACAAATTGCATTTTGTGTTTACTTGTGTTGTCCTTGACTATTGTTTAAATTGGTTTGATGTTCCGAAACACTTAAGTGTGACAAACATGCAAAGGAACAGGAAATGAGGAAGGGGGCAAACACTTTTTCACACCACTGTATATATATCATCTGTCCTGTATACAGCTATATATACAGGACAGACGATGTATATCTGCAGTCAGTGATGATGGAAGAATACAAGAAGGAAGATGGATGTTGGGTAGATAAGGGTCTGAGTGATGTCTGTTAGCTGGATATATAAGGTGGTCTGGGGGTGATGCAGGGTGGCGGGAGTAGGGGGCTGAAATGTAGTCAGATAGTGATGTTTATAATTTAAAAAAAAAAACTAATCTGTGTGCTAATCTACTAATATATACAATAATACATAATACAAGATTGGTATGTAAAGAAAACATCCTCCTGTTATAAGATGTAAATATCTATATAATCCAACCCCTAGCACTCTATGTATGTCCAGATAATGTGAAATTTATTTATGACAATTCATGTAACCCTGTGTTATATAAAGCTCTGGGGCTGCACCATCAAAAGTGTAAACTCACTACATAAACACAGAGTTACATGAATGGTCATATATGACCTTCACTTTATCTGTACAGAGTGATTGGGGGAAGTTTATATAGATAGGGCTGTGTGCCAGTTTGTGAGATATCTGTCGCACTCGGCTGTCTCTTCATTCTCCTCATCTTCTTATCACTGATCACAATACCTACAAGACAAATCCTACAGAAACGTTGGCAGCTTTTCTTCCAAGGAGACTTCACTCAGTAAAAAAGTGATCTCACCTCCTCCCTGTAGTGTGAGCAGACATCCTGACCAGCAGTAGCTAAAGCGAGCTCCGCCCCCTCAGCACACTGCACTGGTGATAGGAGGAGGGGGAGGGAAGGGGTTGAGTCAGAGATCTCACAGTGCAGGAGACGGATGGAGAGAAGAGCTTTGGAGGTTCTAAATACATACACCGCCGGCACAGTGTATGTATTTAGAAGCTGCTGTCCCCCCAGTGACAATTGTACCCCCCCCATCCACTTACTCTGGGCCCTCAGTCCGCCCCTGGTCAGAATGAAGGAGACTGGCTCCATCGGCTAGGTGTGCTGCTGTGATAAGCAGCCGACACCTGTCACAGAAGAGCTTCATTGCCGCGCTGGTCCTCAGAGGATATGCAGAAAAGTACCCAAAGCAGCGGTTCCTGCTCGGGCCCCTTACAATTGTATGGGCTGTACTCCCCTGATGGTGACCCTGCCAGGGGGGGGGGGTCACTCGCCCCCCCCCCCCTGCCCCTACCTGCGGATGCCCATGCTTGTGTTGCAATTGTGTATGCTATGTTAGTTTTTCGTTATTTGCTATTTTTTTTCTCCACAAAAGTGGAGTTACCTTTTAACTGGTGCTAGGAGAAATTACATGTTACTAATCAACACAAACCCCACATTATATGGAGCCATGCATAGATTTTAAGGAACATCTCGAATTGCTACTACCAAGCTGTTGCACAAATAAAAAAAAGAAGTATACAGGACTTTAAGAAGAATATTTAGTCTTCATAGAAAAGTCTGAATTAGAATTTCAAGCGTGACTAATTCCAAAGAATCTGATTACATTGATTAGCTTCTTAAATAACAGTAATGGAAGTTGGAGCTGCCTTTTCATATAGGAATGAAAGTGACCATTTTAAGGTAGAAAGCCTGAAGCTAACTGTACTTTCCCTGCTGTTTAGATGAATATGCTTTATTCTCAGACTTTACTAAATGCATGAGTTGGAATATTGGGTATTAGAGAAGCATATAAAGCCACCTACTGTTCATGTGATTAGTAAGAAAAGCTTGTATGATAAAGGTAACTTTTCTTTTTGCTAACTCCATTTTTATAACATTACCTCCTTATGGTATTCATGTTATTTGCAATGGAGTAGATATTATGAACTAAATACACTGCATTATTCCGAAAATGATTTAATGACGTACAAGTCATTTCTGCAAAAAGTCTGTACACTTGCATTAATTTGCCTGTCAGCTTGTTTTCTGCCTCCATTGGTTGTTCACAGAATAATTGTTCAACTATGGTGTAGTCACACATCAGGCAGCAAATTGGAGGTTGGACATTTGCTGAATGATCAGCGTCAATCTCACACATTGTGGACTCTTCTTCTTTGCCCCTTTCTTTTGCTCTGCTGTTTCCCAGCATGCCGGCTTGCTTAGAGTTTATGCATTTTGGTGTATGTCATTACTGATTGATCATTCATGTCTTTAAAGGGATACCACACTCCTGCGTATGGTTGTCTATTGTATAGCTTCCCCTAGGGTTATCTAATGCTTTGTATATAACCCAGTTGATTATTTGGTTAGTCCTAACATTAAATGAACTCAACCTGCCCAAAGCTTTCCTTCAGCCCTGACTTTGTCTCCACTTCCTGTTTTGGCTTTGATGCATAGCCTCACATAGCCTCAGCAATGCTTTTTATATGACTCCCTGGCCTGACTGTGAATACTTCCTCACTCATTTCCAGGCACTGCATTGTTGCAGGCTTGATCCCAGCTGTCCCTCAGCTAATTCCACCATGGCATTGCTTGTCTTTTCTGGTACTGACTTTGGATCTTTTTATCTATCTTCCCTAGATCCTATTTTGGGCTTATCCATTGCCTTTATAATTGATAATGTGATGCAACTCGAGGGTACCTGAGTAGGGCCATGCACATAGGGCAACCTTGAAAAGTGGCTGTTAAATATCAAGAGTGTTGCACCAGTGGGCATTGTCTGTAAAGAAGTAGCAAACTCTTGTTATGGTATGCTGACAAATTACTATGAAAACTGGATTTAAGATAATAACTCAAAAAAGATGGGGGGATTTCAATACAGCTGCTGCTCCACTTTTCTTGCATTAATCCCTCTTGCTAATGAATTGTGCAAAACTCATTAAGCATATGCAACACTTTTGGCTCTGACTCATGTGCCCAATTCAGGTAGTTAAAAAAAGTGCCAATTTTACATTGTGGCAAAATGAATGCAACAAATTAAAAATAAAATACCTTATCTTAAGAAAGCGGAGCTAATTAAACCAACTCTCTTTTGATGTACAGAGACAGAAATTGGTACAGACAGATTTTGTAAAAATGTCTCCTCTGCATTCTAAATGTGGTGAAGCATGCGCCAAATTTAAATACAAGTTGTAGACAGGTACAATAATTTGGCGTATGCTGCACAATAACTATCTGCACCAGTCTTTATAAATTCCAGGGTATATATGTATTGATCTAGCTCTAAAAATATAGAAGGTTAGAATTTACTTGTTTAATTACATAACTAATGCAGCTTGATACACATTCTCCATCAAGTACTATGTGGCATGTTTGTTACTAATGTAGAAAAGGGTTTAAAGTGGTAATAAAGTCTGTATTTTGATTTTTACCTACAGGTAAGCTTATAATAAAGCTTACCTATAGGTAAAATTAATATCTCCTAAACATGCACCTAGGAGATATTCTAGGGAGCAGCAGCTGGTGACGTCACCGGCGAATGCGCTGTGAAGGAACGGCATACCTGTGCCGTTCCTTTAGAGCACTGTGTAGCGGCCATGACTTATCGTGGCTTTCCCATTCAAGCAGCCATAGCCCACAAACCCAGGGAAGACTGGGTGAAGATGGAAGCCCTGTCAGCGGCGACAACCTGCTGCTGGAAGGCTTTGTTTCATCAAGTCAGGTAGTTCAATGCAATGCATACTAGCCCACAAGGCCATTACCTTGCAGGGTTTTTTTTTTTTTTTTTTTATGAACCGTTACTTCCACTTTAAGAATCACAAGGGAATGGCTTGTTTATTCTGTTCAGCACGCCCCTTTGCTTTCAGGGGGTAATTCGTACACGTGCTGATTGTGTGCAGGCAGGGTCAGATCTCCATCTCTGGAGCATTTTGACAGCCAAAGCAACACCCTTCTACTAGGATTCACACAGAACATGCTCCTGTTTTACTGGCTCTAAACTTGGTTAGAGTATTGTGACAATGTGTAATATTATAAATGTAATGAACACAAAAATAATATTAATTTGGATAAGTGTGCTTACTTCTGATTGTAGGAAAGATACGAGAATAACTGTACATGGAAAAGCCACCTTTTTTGCTGTGTTACACCTTTCATGTGCTTTACTGTTTCTGTAATTGCTTAAAATGTCTTAGCTGGAGTTCAGCTTCAATTTGTTAATCAAGTCTCCTAGTGCATCTAACACTACCCTTTGCCCAGACTGGCAATGTTGCTATCCAATAGGGTCTCTCTTGCTCCTCCATATAATGGAGACACCCTATGACAGGAAATGTGTTACTGGCAGGGTCATCAGGTGAAAATAAGGAGAAAAAAAATAAAAATAAAATGACTGCAGCTATCACATTTAAGGATTGATAAATTGCAGTATTACATGTTTCGGGGTTTAATGCTACGTTAACTGTTACTTGATGTCATAGCCATGTCACAAAAATAAAGAAAAAGGAATTAGAATTTTCTCTAGAACAATGATGTACAAGGGGGTTCTAATTATTGTGATGTGTGTTCATTAAAAACAAGACATAATGATAGCTATGCTGTAGATAGAGGGGACGGATAAATGGCCAGGAAGCACTTTCAGTTGACTGATTGGTTGATTGGCAACCTCTACGCAACATTAGTAACCACACCAATGATGCAAAGATTTGAAAAAAATAACTGGTATTGCTTATGATACCGTCACTAAAAAACGGGGGCATTTTTGCTTATATAGCACACCCTAGCTAGAGTGCTAGTGATAGGATTTCTGCATGTGTGTTTTTCTGGGTCAGGGTTTTAAATGACCCAGGGAGGGCAGCATCTCTGGTGACTCCTCCCTGCTTGCTAGAAACTTGGAGAAGATTCCAAAAGCAGTTGGGAGGGGTCTAGAAGGAGCTGGCTGGAGTTTTCTGAGGGCCCTGACCAATCCCCAAGAGATGGGTTGGCAGGGGGCAGGTCCCCCCAAATACTCAGGTTCAGTCCACCTGGGGCAGTCGAGTTTGGGTAGAAGATGGAGATGGAGTGTTAGGCTATCAGAGGCCTTTGAGAGTAGCTCCCCTGTCTGGGGGGTGAACTCAGGCCCGGGCTGGAGTGCAGAAGGAACCCCTTCTCATAACACATGGAGGGATCCTAAGCAGGAAGCATGGGATCAAGGAGAGAACAGCAGATGGACACTGCTGGGCAAATATCCAGGGAGGAAGACAATCAAGAGGACTGGTGAGTGTTACAGTCAGAGGACTGAGAGGCATGCCTTAAGGGACTGAGTGCAAGCAGTCTGGGATGGATACAGAGTCAGTCTGGGAGGAGAAGTAGCCAGAAGGGCTAGTGAAAGGGGCAGCTGCAGTCAGGCAGGCTGGCAGTGCCTGAAGAGGTGGTACTGGCAGCAGAAGAGGAAAAGTGTATATACTGGATGTATATAGTTAAGACCCTGAAGAGTTCTTTGCTGATCAAATGAACATCCCCTTCCCCATCCAAGTTTAATCCCCCTTAAAAAAAAAAGTCTGCAAGGACTGTTTCTTGTCTTCAGAGTGAGTGGAAAATTCATGTGCCTGGCTGTGCAGGGTAGGAAATACCCATATTCACCAGCGGCTCCTGCTGGGGTAGCGCTACACTTAAACCAATGCCCTCTTTACCCAACAAGCACACTCACTATTCTGTGCATGTTAGGGAATATTCCATTCCTAGCTGGGAGGCAGAGCCGCAGTATGCTGCATTATCACCACTCATCTCCGATGTTATGAGATGAACAGAGATACAAAGAAAAGCAAATCACACTACAGAGATCTGAGCAACTTATGCTAATTTTATTCAAACATCCATGGTTACGGGAAAGCTGACAAACAATCGAACATGTATCACATTATAAAGCTCTCAGTCACAGAGTGCAGCGGAGAGAAGTAGGGATGACTGACAGTAACTTTCCAACCTGCTAGATTCCTCGCAACAACGATCATTAATATATAAAACAGCAGATCATTGCTCTTTGCACTGTTATTAAATAGGCTTCTTATAGACGTGCCACTTCAGAATTAAAATGTCCCTAGAAATGATGGAAATTATGATGGAAATTATGATAATTCTTAAAACAAAGCAACAATCAGGAAAGAAATGAACAATATTTTTCATCAAGTCTTCCCAGGTCCTACTTCCATTTTCCTTGTCTGTACAATTTACATAGCAATCTTCATGCAGCAGAGCATTACTATCACCACTCAGCAGCCCCTTGCAAAGCCTGCTCCAAAGCATTAGAAATGCATGGATAGGAACTTCAATTTATTACTCAGTAATGTAAAAGTGCCCTTCAGTCTGGAAAGTTTAGTGAGCTATAGGAAAATAATGAAGAATCACCAATTTGTAGAAGCCATCTGTTTTTCCAGTTTTCGTCTACTTCAAAATATTCATAAACTATGGGAGGTTCATGGACAGCGTGCTTCTATGAACCATTAATAAAATGATCTGTGTGACTGACAAATGCAGCCAGCTTTTCATGTATGCTACAAAATGATGTGTGCCCTATGTATTTAAAGAATGTAACACCGAGGTATTCCAGTGAAAAACACTTGTGATCTCACTCATCTTTCAATGCAATGTATATTGGCTCCGCACATATGTTCTATATTTAATTCTTATGGTAATAAAAATTTTGAAAAGTCAAGTACATAATAAACATTGCATAGCAGGCAGTCAGGAGGAGTTTTCTGCTGCTTTTCCCATTTCCTAGGTTTTCCTTACCTGAAAAACGCCTGTTGTTTAAGGGGCACAGTAACTGAAGCTGAAATACACACACACACACACACACACTCACACGATTGAATCAGAGAAGTGAACAATGCCTCATGAGAAAGCTTTAATTGAGGTTTCAATGAAAGACAGCTTGTTGGAAGAAATACTTGTGCTGAGCCCTCTTTAGTTGACCCATAGTGCTCTGGAAATCCTCTATCATATTACCTGTTTTTAAAACAAAGATTAATATATGGTAATGAATGTTAGTATATGGTAATATATATGTAGCACATATATACACACACACACACATATATATATATATATATATATATATATATATATATATATATATATATTACCGTGCAAAAGTTTTAGGCAGGTGTTCTGCTTTACTTAAATTTTTTCTCTTCCACTTCCTGGTTTCCCTCAAGGCAGTGGTGATGTAGCCCTGGCTGTACAGATGCCCCCTGAAAAGGCAACGTCACCATTACCTTAAACTGGAAATCCATGCTAAAACTAAAATCCCTGCATCTATAGACACCAACATTCTTACACTAACCTATCTAGCCCTGTACAGAAAAAAAACTGTATAAATACCTTTTCTGCAATTGATCCGACCCGATCTCCTGCATCAGAAGCTCTGCAGAGGACACAGCCGACAATGGCTGTGAAATTAATTGAAAGTGATGTCACCCATAGATCTACTATAGGGCTTCCGTTGTCGGAGGTGTCCTCTGCACCCGCCCACACAGCGAAGCCGCGGCTGACAGCTCAGCGTAGGATCGGGTCGGATTGCTTGCAGAAAAGGTATGTATACTGATTTTTTTTTTTACAGAGCTAAATAGGTTAGAATCGGGGCTCGAGTCCTGCCGGAACGCATGAGAACGGCGTTCCTGTACTTTTTACACAGCAGGAACACCGTTCCCATTAGCAGTCCTGCAGGACTGCAAGCTGTGGCAGGCAGTGGAAGGGCAGGGTGTCCATGCCAACGGGGGTCAGTCAGCCCAGTTTCAAGGAGGGGGTGTCATGCCAGCATGCCCGTCTTCCCCTCCCTCGGTCCTACTCCTCCTCCTCCTCCAGAGACCACTGTAAGAAGGACTCACCTCCTAGACTCCAGTGATAGGTGAAACAATACCAGCGTGTCAGTCTTCATGAAGGAATCGGGGAGCTTCAGTAACCAAAACTGTAGTGTTATCCTCATGACACATCACAGGAAGCACCTCCATGGTTGACAGAGCACAGAATTAAAATTAGACTTGGGAAACTTAACATTAATAAATCACCGGGACCAGGTGGCTTGCACCTGAGAGTACTTAGCGAACTAAGTAAGGAAGTAAGTGCCAGACCATTGTTCCTAATTTTTACTGACAGTCTACTGACTGGAATGGTACCAGCTGATTGGAGAAAAGCCAATGTAGCACCAATATTTCAAAAGGGCCCAAAATACATTCCTGGGAATTACAGACCAGTTAGCCTAACATCAATAGTATGTAAACTCTTGGAGGAGATGATAAGGGACTATATACAAGATTTTAGTAATGAGAACGGTATCATTAGCAGTAATCAGCATGGATTCATGAAGAATCGTTCTTGCCAAACTAATCTATTAACCTTCTATGAGGAGGTGAGTTGCCATCTAGATAAAGGAAGGCCGGTAGACGTGGTGTATCTGGATTTTGCAAAAGCATATGACACAGTTCCCCATAAACGTTTACTGTACAAAATAAGGTCCATTGGCATGGACCATAGGGTGAGAAAACTGGCTTCAAGGGCGAGTTCAGAGGGTGGTGATAAATGGGGACTACTCGGAATGGTCAGGGGTGGGTAGTGGGGTCCCCCAGGGTTCTGTGCTGGGACCATTCCTGTTTAATTTGTTTAATTTGTTCATAAACGACCTGGAGGATGGCGTAAACAGTTCTATCTGTGTATTTGTGGACGATACTAAGCTAAGCAGGGCAATAACTACTCTGCAGGAAGTGGAAACCTTGCAAAAAGATCTGAACAAATTAATGGGGTGGGCAACTACAAATGAGGTTCAATGTAGAAAAATGTATCATAATGCATCTGGGTGGCAAAAATATGAATGCAATCTATACATTGGGGGGAGAACCTCTGGGGGAATTTAGAATGGAAAAGGATGTAGATGATAGGCTCAACAATGGCATGCAATGCCAAGCTGCTGCTAACAAAGCAAACAGAATATTGGCATGCATTAAAAAGGGGATTAATTCCAGAGATAAAATGATAATTCTGCCGCTCTACAAGACTCTGGTCTAGCCGCACCTAGAGTATGCTGTCCAGTTCTGGGCACCAGTCCTCAAGAAGGATGTACTGGAAATGGAGCGAGTACAAAGAAGGGCAACAAAGCTAATAAAAGGGTCTGGAGGATATTAGTTATGAGGAAAGGTTGCGAGCACTGAACTTATTCTCTCTGAAGAAGAGACGCTTGAGAAGGGATATGATTTCAATTTACAAATACCGTACTGGTGACCCCAAAATAGGGATAAAACTTTTTTGCGGAAGGGAGTTTACCAAGACTTGTGGCTACTCATTAAAATTAGAAGAAAAGAGGTTTAACCTTAAACTACGTAGAGGGTTCTTTACTGTAAGAGCGGCAAGGATGTGGAATTCCCTTCCACAGGCGGTCTCAGCTGGGAGCATTGATAGTTTCAAGAAACTATTAGATAAGCACCTGAATGACCACAACATACAGGGATATACAAGGTAATACTGACATATAATCACACACATAGGTTGGACTTGATGGACTTTTTTTGACCTCACTTACTATGTAACTATATATGTAACTATGTAACTATGTGTATTATAGGATGTGGGACCTTCTTACAGTGACTGCTGGAGGAGGAGGACCGAGGGAGTGGAGGATGGGTGCGCTGGCATGACACCCCCCTCTCCCCAATGTGTGGCACCCATTGGCAGTGGCAAAGCCGCATTGCTGGGGACACTGGTAAAGCCACATTGCTGGGACAGTGGTAAAGCCGCATTGTTGGGGACACTGGTGAGGCCGCATTGCTGGGGACACTGGTGAGGCCACATTTCTGGGGACACTGGTAAAGCCACATTGCTGGGGACACTGGTAAAGCCGCATTGTTTGGGACACTGGTAAAGCCACATTGCTGGGGACACTGGTGAGGCCACATTGTTGGGGACACTGATAAAGCCACATTGCTGGGGACACTGGTGAGGCTGCATTGCTGGGGAAACTGATCAGGCCACATTGCTGGGCACTGATCAGGCTGCATTACTGGGCACTGGTGAGACAGCATTGCTGGACACTGTTAAAGCTGCATTGCTGGGCACTGTAAAGCCGCATTGCTGGGCACTGGTCAGGCTGCATCAATGGGCATCAATGGGCACTGGTAAGGCTGTATTTATGGGCACTGGTGAGGCTGCATTGCTGGGCACTGGTAAGGTCGCATTGCTGGGCACTGATAAGGTCGCATTGCTGGGCACTGATCAGGCTGCATTGCTGGGCACTGGTGAGGCTGCATTGCTGCATTGGTGAGTTCCCACACTTTTTTTTTTCTTAGGACTGGTTAGAATGTTGGCATCTATAGATGCAGGGATTTTAGTTTTAGCATGGAATTCCACTTTAAAGCGGAGCTCCACCCTAAAGTGGAACTTCCGCTTATCTGATTCCCCCCCCCCCCTCCGGTGCCACAATTGGCACCTTTCATGGGGGAGGGGGGTGCAGATACCTGTATAATACAGGTATCTGCACCCACTTCCGGACGAGATATCCGGAGCTGCCCCGCCCCTATCCGGAGATGCCCCGTTGTGTCTTGGGAAACACAGTTCCCAGGACACAGTGGGGACCAATAGAGACACGCAGCGCGACTCGCATATGCGCAGTAGGGAACCAGGCAGTGAAGACGTTGCGTCTTCCCTAACAGGTGCCTCTAGTATCATATGGCATATGCACAAGGTGAATTGCACGATGACATGCATTTCATTGCATGCATGTGCAGTATCACAGACATTTTTAAAATGGCGGCACAGGCACAGGAACCCAGGCAGCACAGAGACAGGACAAAAATAGGTAAGTATGAAGGAAAAGTCACAAGGATAAAAATAAGTGTGAGGCCTGATTCACACCAATGCATTTTTTGTGCTTTTTGCATTTTGCAAATTTGCACTACAGAACGTGCTCCATAGGAAACCATGTTAAATGGACTGTAGTGCAAATCTGCAAAATGCAAAAAGCACTAAAAATTCATAGGTGTGAATCAGGCCTAATTGTTTATTTCCCCCCGAAAAAATAAATGGTTTATAGAATAGGGAATGAGGATGGGAGAGGAGGGAAGGATCTCTTTAAGTTGGTCCCTCTTAGGCCTGGTTCACACATATGCAATTTTTAGTTTGTTTTCAGTTTTGCAGAAACACACTACCGTCCATTTAACATGGTTTCCTATGGGTGTAGTTCACATCTGTGCATTTTATGGAAAGGGCCAGAGACTTTTTTCTGGTTTTTGGTTCCATAGACTTTAATGGATCAAAAACGTGTATTGAAAAATGCTAAATGCACCTGGAATATGCAAACTTCAACCTGTATAGGTGTGAATCAAGCCAAAGGGAATGAGAAAACTCATATGTGGGTTAAATACTACTTGTATTTGTTGCTCTGTGTCACATGCAATATTTTCTTTACCAATTTTTAATGAAATGAACAACTAATAAGCATGCAAAGCTGAGCAATAATTACAAGGAGGAATCCTGCACAGTTTGACAGAATTTAATAGATTAGGCTTAGCATCTCTAAATTTTAGAGAGTACTGTATTAAAATGTGTTTAATGTCACTTGGTGAAGAAATAAATGTTGGTACCATGGGTTTTAGCTAACAGTATTTCTAATTTTTGCTTCTCCATTTTTGTACCCTCTATGTTCAGCAATCCAAAATAAAACTATTGTTTTTATATAAATAGTAATAATGGATGTATTGCTAATATTTTTCGGTTTTAAAGAAGAAGTAAACCCTGATGGGTTTTACTTCCTCTTTTGCTCCCCACAAGGCCTGCAGATTAAAAGCATAATGGGCAAGTATGCATCGCATACTAGCCCATTATATGACACTTACCTGCAAACGAAGCCCGCGCTGTCCCCTGTGCAGGCCACGTCCAGCTTCGCCCCTCTTACCTCCAGGGCTGCGGACTCCTGCTCTGTGACCTACCGGAGCCGCCTGATGTCACCCCTGTACAAGCGAGTGGAAGCCGGGGAAAGAAACGGCACCGTTGTCCGTTTCTTCACAGCGCATTCGCCGATGATGACATCTGCACACTACAAGTGAAATATATCCTAAACGTGTGACGTTTAGGAGATATTTCCACTACCTATAGGTAAGCCTTAGGCCCCTTTCACACTGAGGCTCTTTGCAGGCGCTAAAGTTCTAAAAATAGCGTCTGCAAAGCGCCTTTAAACAGCCGCCTCTGTGTCTCCAGTGTGAAAGCCCGAGGGCTTTCACACTGGAGCGGTGCGCTTGCAGGACGCTGAAAAATGTCCTGCAAGCCGCATCTTTGGAGCGCTGTAGGAGCGGTGTATTTACCGATCCTAAAGCCCCCCTCCCATTGAAAACAATGGGGCAGCGCTCCAAACCCGCCTGCAAAGCCCTGCTTCTGCGGCGCTTTGCGGGCGGTTTTAACCCTTTTTCGGCCGCTCGCGGGGAGTAAACCTGCCCCGCTAGCTGCCGAAAAGCGCTGATAAAACGACGGTAAAGCGGCGCTAAATATAGCGCCGCTTTACCGCCAGCGCGGCCAGCGCCTCAGTCTGCAAGTAGCCTTATTTTAGTTTTACCTATAGGTAAATGTCACACAAAAGGGTTTACAACCACTTTAAGAAGCTCATTTAAAAGTCTAATTTTCACAAAGTGCTTTTATTTGTTTACTAAAACCCAAGAAAGTTAGTAATTGTAGGCTTCAAAAATAAACATCTGTATGATGCATTTTCTACTAGTTATACTTTGTATGTGACGCACAGCGTGTGGTTGAAATGATGGCTTGCGTGGGTTTTATTTTCTAACTATTAATAGTAAAGATTACAGATGATTCCAGTTTATTTTGTACTATGTCATTAGTATAATCTGTGATAAAACATCTTTGCGTACAAAAATGCTCTGAGTAGAAAAAAAATACTACAAGCAAAACAGTTTTTAAATGTATGTATAACATAGAACATGCTTACCAGCACCACTAGCTAATAATTAAACATGGTGTCTTTAAAACTTGTAATGCATATCACCACAAAATGAAAAATGTTAACTACTTTATGTATTAGCTGCGGCAGAAGAAAGCATCAAAATATTTTGGCATTTAATCAAAAAACACAAAATCCTAAAAAAAAAAAAAAAAAAAAAATGTAAAGAAAATGAAAATGTTATTGAACATATGTCAAGGCAAAACAAAAATGCATGCACATTTCCACATATTTTATCCCTTTAACCACTTCAATACCAGGCACTTCCCCCCTTCCTGCCCAGGACATTTTTCAGCTTTCAGCGCTGTAACACTTTGAATGACAAATGCGCGGTCATACAACACTGTACCCAAACTAAATTTGTAAGGATGATCTGCAGCAGCCCCTGGAACTCTGATGCCAGATCCATATCTCCGCTGGGGTGACCGAAGTCTGCTATCCTGATCTTGGATCCCGGTGGAGGTTTGGATGTCCCAGACTGCAGGAAGCACGATCCCACTGCTTGCCAACAATGTGACGGATCCTCTGTACTCAAGGTGTCCGCCGTAAATGCTTCCTAAGTCCTGGAACATGAGTCCAATGGATCTGGCTATAGGAACCCCCAAGAACTAGACAACACCAGTCTTGGAGTACATCAGGAATGACTTTTATTTGAGATGTCACACAAATATATACAGCCGGATGACTAAAACCTAACCTAATTAGCATGAGCTAATTATCTTAATCAACACTGGACTCCTTCATTCAATTGCAGGGTTAATTAGCACATACAACAATAGGTGAAATACTCTTTAGAATCTGTGTCAAGCCAGACTAGCCTCATTTACATTATACAAGACAACAGACAGGTGGCTGGAGTTGATGATATTAGCATCTGACAGTGTGTGTCCCCAACAGCATGGGACAACACACATTATATATACATATATACATCATATAATCTGACTAGCACAGATTATAGTGGGGTTCTCATTCACCCTGTGCCCCTTAAAATCCAGGGCCCATAATCAGTCGGCAAGAGGCTCGCATTTAGTCCTCTCAAAAAGCCTGTGTCCCGGCTAGGTCTGTCACAATTTTCTTCCCACAAATGGAGCTTTCTTTTGGTGGTATTAGATCACCACTGTGTTTTTTATTTTTTTCTAAACAGACTTAAAAAGACCAACATTTTAGAAAAAAAAAAGTTTTCCTTTGTTTCTGTTATAAAATGTTGTTTTCTCTTTCTTTGACGGTCACTGATGAAGCTGCACTAATGGGCACTGATGAGGCGGCACTGATGGGCGCTGATGAGGTGGTACTGATAAGGTGATGGGGAGGCACTAACATGTAGAATAGATGGGCACTGATAGGCGGCACTGATATGCAGCACTGATGGACACCGATAGGCTACACTGATATGCAGCACTGATGGGCACTGATAGGTGGCACTGATGGGTACTGATAGGCGGCACTAATGGGCACTGATAGGCGGCACTGATGGGCAATGATAGGCAGTACTGATGGGCACTAATAGATGGCACTGATAGGCAACACTGATGAGGAGGTACTGACACGCACTACTGATGGGCATCTGTGAAGGGCACTGACATGCGTTACTGATGGGCACTGATTGGCGATTTGGGTGGGCACTGGCTGGCAGCTGATGGACACTGATTGACATTGTGGTGGGCACATCTGATGGGGGCTGCACTGATAAACAATGTGATGATTATCAGTGCAGACCCCCCTCTGACAGGAGAGCCGCTGATCGGCTCTCCCTGCGAAACGAGGAAAGCCGATTACCGGCACTTCCTGGTTCACGCTGTGATCAGCTGTGATTGGTCACAGCTGATCACGTGGTAAAGGGCCTCCATCAGTGGCTCTTTACCACGATTGGAGATGCAGTGTGTCAGAGTGACACACCACCGATCGCCGCCCAGTCAGGATAATGGAACCACTTCCTGGCCATCATTTTGCTATAGGTCGGGCGGGAAGTGGTTGAATATGTAGCAAGTACAGAATAATAAATTTTAATATTTCAAAAATATAGTATACTCCTGATTTTTCTCTTTGACAACCCTTTGACATGACAACACAGTTTTGAAAGTCTAAGCATATAGTGCCAGCCCTGCCTACTTCATTTCTAAAGCATTACAAAGAACACAGATATCTCCTCATCTCTTCATCTGCAAAACTTCTCCTCATACTCAAGGAGACAGCTTATGAAGTAATTAACTCAAAATATTTCTTGCAGAATCAACACGTGTTTTTACATTTGTCAAATGGATATAATAAAGCACTTTGAATTGTATATTTAACAAACCAGAAAAGGGTGCATGGGAGAAATGTATTGTTAGTGTTTGCATACACCTTTATTTTGAAGAATAAAAGCCAGAAAATACATGTTTGGACAATTCCACTCATAGAAGGTCACTTGTATTTCTTTAGTTGTGAAGAAGGTATAGGACCTCTTAGAGGTCATTACTGTCTGTGTCCCCTTTGGAGAGTTTTCTCCATATTTTCTGTACTCACAACAGAATGTAAAAGGTAGAGGAAGTGATGGGAGTTTTTTTTTCCTACACAGAATGCAACAAATTACTTTATCATTAGAATAAGTAAAATGACCTTTCTGTTTTTTATTGTCCTAGTTTCCTGTATTGGTTAACCATTATCCTCATCCATTTTTCTGGTATCAAAGGAACAGAACAAAATGGGTACCTTCTAGGCAGGGCCGCAAACACTGAAAGCCTTTCAATCTATTCAATACTAAGCTTTAAGTAAATCCAAACCTAATTGAGCACAGTGAAATCTGATTACTTTTGAAAGCTTGTGCCTTTAAAGATGAACTTTAGTCCCGGGTGGAATATCAGTGCCCAGGGAAAAGGTAAGCTATACTAATAGAGGAGTCATTAGCAGCATAGCAGACTGATATTACTACAGCCCAGTGTGGCAAAGCCATTATGATTTTGTTGTATTCATGTTAAGGGAAGCCTCCCACTGGCAACTGGACAAGGTTTACCATTTCTAATGGGTCTGTAATGTGATGGTACCTCCAGGTTTGTTAGAAAGGCATTTATTGGCTAGTGGGAGACCTGTTAAAAGTTCCCCTACACAGCCCTGCAGTAAACCCATCCAAATGACGATCCATCTATGGCCGTTTCTTTGAACAGGAACATTTGAAAATTTTAATTCGATCACCACATGCAGCCAATACTCTGTGGGGCTGATCAGTGTATTCTGACAATGGAGCCCCCACTGTCAAAATACAATAGCACAGCGGGGAGGATTCCTTCATCAACATTGCTTGTGTGGATGGGGGAATCAGCGCTTTATTTTTTTTATTTTTTGATTAGTCCTCTAGATGTTACTAAGCTCTGCCAGCACAGAGCACTTGAGAGAAAAGCAGTATGAAGGAAAAGTAATTTAATGCAAGAATTAGGCACAAAACATAACATGCAGAGACATAGGACTATAAAGAGATACATTGTATGTAGCTTTAATTGGACTTTAAAATCAATCATCTATAAGCACCTGTCATTTGAGCAACATTTATGGATATTTAATGATTGTTCTAGGACCCAGATATCAAACTTGTGGCCCTCCAGCTGTTGCGGAACTACAAATCCCATGAGGCCTTGCAAGGCTGAAAGTTACAAGCATGACTCCCACAGGCAGAGGCATGATGGGACTTATAGTTCCGCAACAGCTGGAGGGCCGCCAGTTTGACACCCCTGTTCTAGGATCTGAAAAAAAAGATACAGCATGTAGGGCAAGTAGAGTAAAATTTGACATTATACCATATATCAGTTATATATATATTATTACATTTCAACTTTTTAATTGCTTGTTTTTGGTAGAAATATGTAACAGCTCATTTGCTAGTGAAATAACTCACGGGAGAATACTCCAAAGGAAAAGAACGTGTTTAGTAAATGGTGTTAAAGGCATGTACGAGGCAATCTGCATCTGCATGCAGAAAACTCCTCTTAACAAGACTGAGTTAAAAATCATTAATTGGTTTCACAAACCTGAAATAGTTAACCATCGAGCAACTGTCTTGATCCCAGCGTTATCTATATACATTTAAGTTTCCATTCCCCTGAGTTACTCATCCACCTCTAGACCGCCCAGACTTGGGGCATGCAATCTCATTGCTTTTTCCCTTATAAACAAGTTAGTCAATCTTCCAGGATTGATGGATGGTGGAGCTCAAAAAAGGTGAAGGAGCAGAGGGGCCTTGGGGCTAAAGCTTGTCTACACTGCAGGTGTGCCTTCAGTTCCTAGACAGCAATAGATGTGTCATCAGGAAAAGTTACCCAATGGACAAAGTGTGGCAGGTCATCAGTCATGCCTTTGACTTTTCCAGCATGTGTGGATAACTTTTAGCAGAGATGGAGGAATCAATTCCCAATCAATTTGCTGCCTCTTGCTTAGTCACACCATAAATTTTAGAAAATTTCCTAAGACTGGTAATTTTATCAGCAGCACGCCTGTTGCTCAAAATAGACTTGATTTTAAAGTGATTATGTGTGATGTATATAGTGTGAAAGGAATATTTTAATATGCTGTATCAATAACTGTTTTGGAGCGTTAATTAGCACAGAAAGTGATGCAACTATTCTTCAGCTGTTATTACTAATGTAACATCTATTTTCTATTAATTGGAGTTCCAGTGTTGCTTGCTAATCAACAAAATGTTAATATTGTTCCAGTATAGATCTCTGTTAACTCTTAGCAGAACATAGTTGTATCCACATTTTATACAGTTTTCTCTAACATCAGAATTCACGTATTTATCTCCCCCTACACATATGTTGCATTCTGACATGTGCAGAACTGGACTTTTTACTTGCCTAGAACTTGACATTTGTTCTGGACAACTTTCTCAATCATTTCCTTTACAATCAAGATAGTGTTTGAATTTGTCTTGCACATGGATCAGCAGTTTCAAACTACCTAATGGCGCATGTCTTGAGAACAAATCTTCATTAACTACTTTTGCTGAAATTAAACGTGTTTAGGACCAAGCAATAAAGGTGCCCACTGTTTTGGCCAACTCGTCTTAGGGGAAGTATTGATTGGACTGGCTAGATTTTTCCAACACATAGTTATAATTTTTCCCCTAAGGTAAGGCAGAGACAATAATGTCTTTGTGGAACTCCTTCCTACTCTAATTGCATAAATATTATGCTTAATTAATCCAAATGTGCATATTTTTATGAAGCGCTTTAGTGAGAAAAAAGATTGGTGTATATTATTTAGTCTGTGTGAAGGTTATAGTCTACAAACTATGGTATATGTTTGAAAATTGATCAGTCCTGACAGCCTATCTAATTTCTTGAGGCCCTGTAAATGCCAGGGCAGTACAGGACCCCCTTTTAGAAAGTAGACAGTCCAAGGTATTTAGTAAGAGACATGGGGAATTTTTTTAAGTTGTACATTTCTATAACGATATTTTGGAAAAGAAGAAAGTAAATAAATTATTTTTTCACAATTATTTTTTACATACTGTCACGAGTGCTATACAGTGTCTTCATATGATAACACTAAGCAAGCAGTCATGAACAGAAACCATGTGATCGCTATGAACAATCATAGTGATCACATGATACCCCAGCCATTCACAGCAGCTGGGTACAGAGTGCCATGGTCAGGGGATCGCCCCTAGTGCGCATGTGCCAGGCAACCTACTAGTATGTCCCCCTGCCTGGCTGTGCCGCCTGCTATCAGTAGATGTACTCTTAGTGGGCGGCAAGTGGTTAAAATAACCAGGGTTCCTAAACCTTTTATGAACCTTTAGTTAACTCCTCAGCCCTAATTCATTTCTTTCGCCCCCTTAGCCATTATTTTGCTGCTGTTTGCTTTTTAATCATTAATGTTTACATGGAACTTGTCAATGTGATTTTAAGTAGATATTGTCCCGGTGTCTTGAAACAAATGTGGGCTTATTTGCAGGTTTTTGTTGACACTCAAGCAGGAAGCATGAATTCATCATTTAATCCCTACGGTTTGCTAATAGGACCCTGGGAACAATAACATTACATCTGCATGTCAACTGGATTAATAAGCTGGGAATTATTCTATGTACAGTATTTATAATCGTATTTGTATATATACCCAATATTTGTATATATAACAGACCATTGGAAAATACATGCATCTCTCTTTCGTGTTCTCCTTGCTGTTAAGGCCAGTTATAGGTTGGGGCAGTTGCCATTTGTTTGTACTGGTGGTTATTTGGTGAGGGGGTGCATTGGACACCTTTGCTGCCATTGTGTTATTTGCTGGGTGTCTAGTATGCCCCTGTGGCCTTAAAGAGGAGTTGGCTCCCCCCAGGCAAACCTGCCCTCAATCTATCCATTGCTATATATATATATGCTCCTACTATGGAGGCTGTGACGGACCCCGTACTCAAGATGTCCGCCGTAAATGCTTCCTCCGTCCGGTACCATACAATCCAAGACCCCTTAGCTCACCCAGTCACCAGACAACACCAGTGTAGGGTACATCAGGAATTAAACTTTATTTGAGATGTCACACACATATATACAGCCAGATGACTAAGACCTAACTTAATTAGCATGAGCTAATTATCTTAATCAACACTGGACTCCTTCATTCAATTGCAGGGTTAATTAGCACACACAACAATAGGTGAAACACTCCTACAAGCCAGACTATACTCATTTACACAACAGACAAGATGGCTGGAGTTCATGACATTAGCATCTGTCATTCAGTGTAATTGCTAATATGCCAAATACATATACAGATTCTATGTGTATTGGGGGGCCAGCATGGACCTGAATCCAAGTAACACCAGCTCAGGGGTCCCCAGGCTTGCAGCTCAAAGAGCACCGTTCCCCCAAATGCCAGGGCCCATAATCGCAAGGTAATAGGCTTGCATTCAGTCCCCTCCAACAGCCTCTGTCCCGGCTAGGTCTGTCACATTTCTCCCCTTTCGGCAGGAGACTAACACAGGAGGAGACCCCAGACGGGTTGACTCCGAAGTTGGTCCAAAGTTCCAGGCCTCTAATGCCTGTACCCACACAGTACCCCAAACAAATTGTTCCAAACAGAGCACGACTCACCCAGCCAACCTCTGCCTCTCTCATGGAACATATCCGCCGCTGGGGAGAGGCCTGGACTGGCCCTTCTCCCTGGAGTCTTTTCAGCCGCTGGAGAGAAGACAGGGTGACTGGGCTCACTCCATCATGCTGTTGGGGATCTGGGCCGACCGCCCAGCATCCCTGGGGTATACAAGTGGAGACTGAAGTCCCATCCACCAATATCAGTTCAAGCTGCGGTTGTGAAGTGCAGATTGCATTCTCTCCTTGGGTCCTGATCTGCTGCTCAGGGGTGACCACCACCTCCTCACCCTGGGCCTCCAGAACTGCCACAGGTGTGGGGCAGAGGTCTTGGACCCTCTGTTCAGTTGCCAGCACTTTAGCTGGGTTGGTGTCATCATTCTGGGGAGCCGTCTGCTGCTGGACAGTGTGACCGATTGCCCCATCTTCCTGAAGCTGTGGAGACATTGTAGGTGCTAGGCAGAGGCTAGCGCCGCTCTGCCCTGTTGCCAGTGATTCGGCTGGGAGTAGCAGCTTTACTACCTCAACTTGTCGCTGCAGAGAGGGGCCAACTACCCCGGCTCCCTGGAACTCCACAGTTGTTGCTGGTGCTGGACAGAAGTGGGTAGCACTCTGCCCTGTTGCCAGCACTTCTGCTGGGGACTCCACATCCTCCGCTCTGGTAAACCGTTGGGGGAGGAGGCTGGCTTCCTTTTCCATTCCCTCATCTGGCTGCTGGAACAACATGTCTCTGGTACTGTCTCCCAGGTGCACAAATCTTTGCTGGGGAGGAAAGATCGCTTTCTCCACCCTGGCCAACTGTTGGGGAGGGACGACAAACACCTCCTCTCCCTTCTCCCCCTGTATCTGCTGCTGGGAAGTGATTGGCACCTTCTCACCCTGAGCCTCCATAACTGCCACCGGAGTGGGGCAGAGGTCTTGGACCCTCTGTCCGGTGACCAGCGCTTCAGCTGGGGAAGTTCCTTGTAACTCCACGGATACTGCTGTTGGTGCTGGCCATAGCTCAGTGAAGTTTGGCCCTAATACCAGCTCTTCTGATGGAGGCTCATCAGCTTGTTTTTCCTCAGCAGAAAAGTCTATTAAATCCCCTGTCTCTACAACTGATGTCTGGGGATAGAGGTTCACCATCTGTCCGTGGAACCTAGAAGATGCCATCGGTGCTGGGCAGAGGTTAGCAGAGCTCTGCCCTGTTGTCAGCACTTCAGCTTTGGGGATGGCAATCTCCAGATTTTCCACTGCCGATTCTCTGGTATGCTGCTGGCCAGGCATATTCCTCCATCCAACCTCGTCTTGTGCAGTAACAGGTTTGTCAAGGTCAGTCAGCACTTGCTGCATCCGCCATAAGACCTCTGCGTCCATAGCTGCGGGGGCAGGTGGGCAAAGCACTCTGTTACTATGCCACATTGCTGACTCTTCAGCCAGGATTTCAGAGCTGTCTGCTGGTATTTCCTGATAGTCCCAGGCAAAGGGAGCCCCACCCTGCTGCTGAGCAGAGTCTAGCAGCTGTATGTAGGCGATCTCCAGCTCCCATTCCTGAGCGGCCAGGAACTCCAAATCTTCCTGTGCCCAGAGCACTTCCGAGACATTCAATCTTTGCTCTCTGTGCTCCATTATTTCCTCCAAACGCCACTCCAGATCACTCCCAAAGTCGGGGTCCTCGGACAGCCTCCAGTACAACAATCCCAGGCCATTATAATCAAGGCCTTCCGTGGGCCTGTCATCCGCTGTCCACGGGCACACTTGGGCTACATACCACCGGAGGGCTCTGTAGCTCTCGTCCAAACGCATTTCTGCCCGGATCAGCCTTCTTAACTCAGCTGTCCACTCCTGCTTCGGTTGTTCCCCCAATAACAGCATTCGTACTTCATACTGCGACCAGTACCTTACATGGATGGAGGGGAGAACTTTTCCCTGGTGTCGCTGCTCACAGGCTAGCGCTTCTTTCCAGAGTTGTAGGCGGACAGAATCATACCATCCCAGCAGGACCTGCACCGATACTGATCCTCTGTGCTGTAGCCGCATCTCTCGCAACCTCCTTCCGAATTCCTCTTCCATGACGACGTATCTGTACCTCTGCTATCCGGGCCTTGGATCCAGGTGATGGTTTGGATGTGTTCACGATAAGGAAGCACAATCCCACCGCTGCCAGCCAATTGTGACGGACCCCATACTCAAGATGTCCGCCGTAACTGCTTCCTCTGTCCGGTACCACACAATCCAAGACCCCTTAGCCCATCCAGTCACCAGACAACACCAGTGTAGGGTACATTAGGAATTAAACGTTATTTGAGATGTCACACACATATATACAGCCAGATGACTAAGACCTAACTTAATTAGCATGAGCTAATTATCTTAATCAATACTGGACTCCTTCATTCAATTGCAGGGTTAATTAGCACACACAACAATAGGTGAAACACTCCTACAAGCCAGACTATACTCATTTACACAACAGACAGGATGGCTGTAGTTCATGACATTAGCATCTGTCATTCAGTGTAATTGCTAATATGCCAAATACATATACAGATTCTATGTGTATTGGGGGGCCAGCATGGACCTGAATCCAAGTAACACCAGCTCAGGGGTCCCCAGGCTTGCAGCTCAAAGAGCACCGTTCCCCCAAATGCCAGGTCCCATAATCGCAAGGTAATAGGCTTGCATTCAGTCCCCTCCAACAGCCTCTGTCCCGGCTAGGTCTGTCACAGAGGTGTAGTGATCTAATATTATAGTTCTTCGTAGATGTATGTAGTTATTAATAAAAGTATTGTCCCCGCAGCAAACCCAGTTCTCCAGAGAGAGACACTTTATTGGCTTCCAAAACAGAACATTCTTACAGATGATAAAAATCCAACAGAGTACATGACAACGAATATTTCTTCTAGACTTGTGCCTCCATAATCAAAGACCCTTTTCTCTGAGATAAATGTCTTCTTGACTCATGACAGTCTGCCTGTCTTCTCAAATACTGGTCTGACACTGGGGGGGGGGGGGGGTTAACCAAATGTTTTCCATGAATACCCCCCTCAAGGTCTAATTACCATCAATAAATACTAGGTTAAAAGGCCATTCCTCACACACACATAACTTGCATAAGATTTACACATCAAAGGGTAACAGATAACATTGTCTTTGATGTGTGTGACTACTGATTAGATTAAGAGATGACACCAAAATACTCTCTTGAGGTGTAGACTAGACTTGAATCCCCAATCTATATTCTTGCATAATGAATTTGTCCTAGAATGCCCAAATAAAATGCCTATACGAACTACATAAAAAACACTACATATATATATATATATATATATATATATTAGATATAATATACTACATATACCCCCACTTGGGTCGTTCTAACTACTAGAACTGACCCATAAATCACGCAACAAACATATCATTATGATTTGAGGTACTGGATGCTTTACAATGGCTCATATGAAATATAAAGTTGAAACTGGTTACATCTCTCTTCACCAGCCTCTAAAATATCCCCATGAAAAAGTCATTAGATAATATAGCTTTAGACCATGACTTGAAAAGTATTTGGTAAACATCTGTGGCCCATATAGCTGTAAGGCCTTATTATATCACATCAAGATCTTGAATATTGCACAAAAACGAGCGGATGTCACAGTCCATTCTTCAATTCTCAACTTCAACTTCATCACATCTCTCATTGAAAGTAAACTTGGTGTGCTGGGAGCTCCGATCCACATAAATCCAGGATTCTCGGGATGGAGCAGGACGTGCTGACGTAACGAACAGCACGAAGGGAGGGGCCAGACTCGGCGGGCTTTCGATTGCGGCGCAGGACGAGAGGAGGGTGAACGCCGGCTTTAACATGGAGCGCGGGAGGCTAAGGGATCGTGACCGACTCTCCGGACATACCAGCACGGCACTGAGCGCACACGTAGTGTGTTAGACAGCATTCACGTCGGTCGCTTTAGTAGCACACCTCCTCCAACTGCCCTCCACCGCTGCTGACTCTCCAGGATCTCCAGGATCTCTCTCCCCAAACCCCATAGACCACCGGAGGTGCTCCGTGAGTATAACACAAAAAAGCCGCTATACAGGCGGCACTGACAGGAGCATCGGAGGAGGTAAGCGGGGGAGAGGGGAGGAAAAAAACAAAAACAAAAAACCTATTTCACTATCCTCGCTTAGCATATGGACCCACAATTACCTACAGCTAACCTGAAAGTGGCATGGGACCTGCGTTTTCTCTGCTTATATGCTTTTCCTCTCTCCACATGTTATATACAACTCGCTGATGGCATAATATTATCTGTATATTGTATTTCGGAAGTCCGACCCGCATGAAGCAGATGCATGAAAGGGGGACATTTAATAGCTATTTGTTCTGATGTATTTACATAGAAAAAAGGATAGTAGCTTAACACCCTGGAGGTTACGGAGTGTCCCAGGTTTCCCTTACTACTGCCTGTTCCTACATAGCACGGGTCGCATAAAATATTTGCACTTAAATTGAGGGTTCAATATGACTTTTTCGCATCTTCTTCTTTATACACGGCTTGGGGTAGGCCAGAACCGGGAGTGTGCAGCAGGTATCCGAACGGGCACAAACACAGATAAAGGGAAGGGATAATCTCTTGGGCCTGAACTGGGACCCTGTCTAGCCCATGAAACCACAAAATATCTACAGTCACCTGAATGGGGCATAGGACTTCCTTTTTTTTTTTTTTTCCCTTTCCTGTTTTTTTTGTCGCCTCATATGATATATACAGTCCGCAGACTAGACGTTCTTACCAGGAAATTATATTTTGAATACCAGATTCATATGAAGCAGGTATATGAAGAGGGACCACCAAGCAGGTGTCTGAAATGGTATATAGGTATAGATAAAAGGACAGAATGTAAATCCCTTGGAGTTTAGGCTACGTCCCGGGCTCCCCTATTTTATTGACGTCCTTGGCTCCCCCTTATATTGCATTGTACCTTCACAGCATATGGATGCATAAAATAACGGTACTTAAATTGAAGGTCTCATAGGACTCTTTTTCATCTACTTCTCTATATCCTCCTCATATGGCTTGGGGTACAAACGCAGACAAAAGGAAAGAATAAACTTTGAACGTTCTGGAGCATCTGGTGTGTGGGTGGCCGCCCTCCCTATAGCTGGTACATCTGTTAAATCAGGTATAGTGTCCCCACCATGGGTATATACGTAATAAGTCAGTAAGGTAAAATAGACCGCAAAACCTAGCGGGCACCGTTGGCTCTGGGTAAGAAACCCATAACAAAAACAGAGGCCCTAAAAACTTGGAACCTCTCAGAGTTACAAGCACAGAATTTCTCTATAGGGCCACAACCTGAGGTAAAAGGGCCTAAAGTGGATTAATTAAACAGTATTTTCCTAATTATGTATGGAAATATTCAGCTTCGCCTTTCTTACACCTGAGTTCTACTAGCCTGAGTACCAGGACTGTATAAACTGTAGATCCTACACCTAGAAGATCACCACTAATAGCATAGATTAACCTGCTGCAAAACCATAGAAGCAAGAGCTCTGAAGGGAGATGGTACAATTCTACTGGAGGTAGGAAGAAGTGTAAGGGGCCTAGAGGGAATCCAGCTCTATGTAAACATTTCTCTTTCTCCAAAGAGCCGGGATACACTAACAAACTGGGGAAAAGAATTAGAGGGCCTCGGAAGGGCAATATGAGTAAAATCTCTAAAAAAGGTTTACCGAAAACTCCAAAAGGCCCATCCAACACTATAAAACAATACCTGAAACCAGGAACAAGCCCTTACTCAAATAGCCTGGAGCAACAACAAAACCCCACAATGGAAAGAAGGAAGGGGAAAGATAAGAAAATGGGGGAGAGAGCCGATCTAACAACACCTGATCGATCAATGGAAAGTGAAGCGGACATGAGCAGGGCGGACGAACAAGCTGCTATTGCCCAGTTACCTACGAAAGGAGAAATGGCAGAGATGCTATTAAAAATGGAAAATGCGATCAAAGGTGAAATCAAACTACTAAGAGACGATTTGGAACTACTACTGACTAGAGTGGAGGCAGTTGAGGAGAGAGCAGAAAAACAAGACCAAGAAATAAATAAGCTAAAGGAACAGATCAGAGTAATTCAACTAACCCAAAGGGAAACCCAGTATAAAATCGAGGACCAGGAGAACAGGAACCGTAGACAAAACCTAAGGATGCGACTGGTACCCGAGCAAAGAGGAGAAGACCTCAGGGAAGTTATTAAAATAATATTCAATCCAATTCTGGGGAATGGAGAGGACCCTTTTTCGGGAATTGAAAGGGTGCACCGGGTAGGAAAACCAAATGCCACGGACTCTGGGAGACCGCGTGATATCATCGTCAGATTCCGCCACTACGATGAGAAAGCGGAATTATGGTCGAAATTATATGGGAAAACCCCACTGAAATTTAAAGAGGCAGAAATACAGATATATTCAGACCTGGCACCGCAGACCCTAGAAAGAAGAAGATTGCAAAAACCCCTGCTAGAAGTGATGCGGACTGCAAATGTTAAATACAGTTGGGGATTTCCGGCGTGCCTGATCGGCATAAAAGAGGGACGGTCAGCTAGACTGAGATTCCCCAAAGAACTGATAGGATTTGCGAAAAATTAGAATTACAGGTCCCAGAGCTACCAGGCTGGGTTGCCTAGGCAGGAGTAGCGAAAGGGAGAAGAGAGAAGAAATGAACGGAGAGGCTCAGAGGGTGGGGGAAGAAGGCCTCTTATTGTGTGCCCAAAGGAATAGCCCGCTGACCCCGTGCACCCCAAGGATTTGGGGGTACGGGTGAGAGATAACAAGGGGACTGAGCCCCACCTCACCTGAGAAATAGGAGAACCGAGGAGGGCCATAATAGCTCATGGCCCCCTTCGACTCAGAGACCCGAATAGGGGTCAGGGAGGGAGGGATTAGGATGTGGGAGGGGAGGGAGGAGGGAGGGGTGCAGGGGGATCGAGGGGGGGTGAGGGAGGGGAGGGAGGAGGGGGGGGGCAAGGGGATCGAGTGAGGGGGGGAGGGAGGAGGGAGGGGGGCAAGGGGATCGAGGGGGGGTGAAATCGGGAAGGAGGGTGGGTATTCTCATCGCTATGTGTCCGCTGTCAGCAGGTTCAGAGAACAGACCATCTGAATATGACGACAGATATTAAATTTATAACTTACAATGTAAAAGGACTCAATACATTAAAAAAACGCTATAAAGTCTTAGAAGAACTAAAAAACTATGGGGCGGGGGTGGTCTTCCTCCAGGAGACCCACCTCTCACATGGGTCAAATATTAAGCTGTTTTCCAAAATGTTCCCACTATGGTACTATGGAGATACAGCTACTAGTAGAGCAAGGGGGTGGCGATAGGGTTCTCTAAAGATACCCATTTTAGCCTTGAGGATAGAATGGTGGACCCCCAAGGAAGATACCTTTTTTTGAGAGGAAATATAGGGGGTACAAGATATACTTTGGCCAATATTTATGCCCCTAATACTAAACCCATAAAATACTTAAGTGAGATTCTTAATAAAATAAGGGAGTTTAGGAAGGGGTACTTAATCCTGATGGGAGACTTAAACTTTTGTCTGGACCCAGGGCTTGATACTACGTCCAGTGTACGGGGGACAGATAATGCACAATTAAAATCGATTAAACAAAAACTTTTCCTAAACCAGCTGGTGGACATATGGAGGATTCAACATCCCAAAACAAGAGACTACTCATTTTATTCCCCCGTGCACGGGACGTACTCCCGACTCGATTATGCCTTGATAGACCATGGACTTCTCGATAGAGTAGTCAGTACAAATATTGAGATAATGTCACTATCCGATCATGCTCCCTTTGCAATGATTTTAGTCACCTCGGATACAGGGACCTCGCCCCCCAATTGGAGAATAGACGAAGGGTTACTACGGGACAAAGAGGTGGTAGCATATATAAAAGATGAGTTAGAACAATTCTTTAAAAGAAACGATAACGGAGAAGTGCAGGGATCTTCACTTTGGGATGCCCATAAGGCATTTACAAGAGGGATTCGAATCGCAAAGGGAGCATGGATTAAAAAGGAGAGAACAAAGAAACTAAAAGAATTGGTAGCAGAATTAAACCGAGTCGAGCAGGAACATAAGGCGGCCCCGGATCGGGACAGAACGTTATACTTAAAATTAGTTTCAATAAGAGAGGAATTAAAAGACTTGATGGAACAAGAAACTCAACAATTTTATAATAGAATCGCAAAAGAAAGATATATGTGGGGGAATAAACCTAGTAAACACTTGGCAAAAATACTACAAAAAAAAAAAACGATCAACTACATAGAAAAAATACAAAACAAGAACGGAGATATTAAACACTCGTCAAGGGACATAGCAGAGTCCTTTAAAGAGTTCCCACGAGGATCTTTACACGGTAGAACAGAAGGGAGAATATAATAGGGACAAAGAAAAAAAAAGGAAGGATTTTCTAACTAAGGCAGGGCTTCGAAAGCTCCATATAGACAACATGAGTGCGCTGGAGGAACTATTCACCATAGAGGAAATAAGGGCCGCGCTGAGGAACTCTCCGGCGGGGAAGAGTCCAGGGCCGGATGGTTTCACGGCGTTATATTACAAGACCTTCCAAGAGGTTTTGATCCCTAGACTCTGCCAGTATCTAAATGGCTTGGGTATGGAGTACAGAATGAGTGAGGAATCCCTAACCGCAAATATTACAGTAATTTTAAAGGAAGGAAAGGATGGATCAGTGTGCTCGAGCTATAGGCCAATCTCGCTTTTGAACGCAGACACGAAACTATATGCGAAAGTGCTGGCAGAGAGAATCAAGAGCCACTTGGGCACACTGGTCCATCCGGACCAAGTGGGGTTTGTAGCAGGCAGGGAGGGCAGGGACAACGGCGTGCGTACGCTATTGGCCCTCCAAAGGATACAGGAGGTTGGGACCCCCGGTCTACTCCTGTCAATAGATGCCGAAAAGGCCTTTGACAGGGTAGACTGGGGGTTCATGATACAAACTCTCGAGTACATGGGTTTCGGTCCAATGATTATCCAACGTATTAAGGTACTGTACAGCCACCCGAAAGCAAAAGTTAAGATTAATGGATTCTCATCCCCGTTGTTTGAGATGAAGAACGGGACAAGACAGGGATGTCCACTGTCCCCTCTCCTTTTTGTCCTGGCGCTTGAGCTAGAGCCAATCCAGGAATAGGAGGGGTGGAGGCGGGAGGGGAAATCCATAAGCTAGCAGCTTTCGTGGGTGACATCCTGTTCTATATAAGTAATCCACGGACCTCCATGCCGCACTTACTAGAGAACCTGAAGCGATATGGGGAAATTTCAAATTTTAAAGTTAACCTGTCAAAATCCTTCATTTTGAATATAAACACAAGTAAGTCCGACCAACATCTTCTGCAGGAGAGCTTTGAGTTCCCATGGAAGAAGCGGATAAAATACCTAGGAATCAACCTTGCTAAATCTATTAAAGAAATGTTTAAAATTAACTACCGTCCGCTCCTCGATGAAGTCAAACAGAAATGTAAAGAATATAACAACAGACCCCTCTCTTGGATGGGGCGCATAAATACAGTGAAGATGATGATATTACCGATAATCACGTTTAAATTCCAGATGCTTCCCATTTCACTCCCTCCGACATATCTTAAAAAATTTAAATCCATAATTATGAATTTTATATGGAACAGCAAGAACACAGAATAGCTTTGAACACATTAAAACAAGACAAAAAACAGGGTGGCCTTGCAGTTCCGGACATAGCCAATTACTATCATGCTATAGTTCTGTCCAGAATTCCGGAATGGGGTAAGGAACCAAATGATAAAAGATGGGTAAACCTGGAAAAAGCGATTAGTAATGCACAGTTGGGTAAAATAATATGGAATCCACCGTCACACAGATATTTAGGAGAGAACACGCACACTATTACACTAAATTCACTGAAAATATGGGATAAATGGTATAAGCAAGTAAATCGAAAATATAATTATCCACTGATAACACTAAAGGACAATGAGTTTTTTGAGCCAGGGAAAGTAACGATGGGAGGGGATTGGATATTAAAAGAGGGAACACGTTTAAAGGATATAACACACAATGGAAAAATGTTGTCACTTGAAGAATTACAAAACAAGAGGGATATCCTAAAGATAGATGGATGGCGCTATCTCCAATTAGGCCATTTCGTTAAAAGCCTACCGCAGCCAATCAGATCAGAGGATGATCTGACGTGGCTTGAACGGATTTGTACGGTATCTAATACCAAAAAAATGATCTCAAAGATCTATAAATTGATGCTGGAGACGGAGAGGTTGGAAATCCCGCCATTCATGAAAAAGTGGGAAAAGGAATTGGGCACACAGTTAGACACAGGCACAATAGGAAAAATTCTTAGATTAACCCACAGATCAGCAATAGACGTCAGGACGGCAGAAATGAATTACAAGTGTTTATCGATGTGGTATATAACTCCTGATAAAGCAAGTAGATATCAAATGGGTACTTCTGCAGATTGTTGGAGGGGGTGTAAAGATAGAGGAAGTATGGCCCACCTGTGGTGGGAGTGCAATAAAATAAAAAACTACTGGACAAAGATTATCGGTTATATCAAGGAAATCACCCAGAAGGATCTGGAAAATGATCCCTGGGTGATTCTGATGCATGCCACCAGGGAGGGGGTTAAGCAATACGAAAAGTCTCTGGTACCACACCTCCTTAATGCTGCTAAAAAACTAATTGCAAAGAGGTGGAGAGACCCTGAGGCACCGTCCATGTGGGAATGGGTGGACACGGTGGAAAATATCCGACTCATGGAGTCCCTAAAAAGGAATGTAGAAGAAAATAATGAGGGCACCAGAGAACATTGGGATAGTTGGAAAAAATTTAAGCAAACGTGGAGTTATGCAGAAGTCGTCAGGATCTTGATGTATCTGATCCATAGGAATCCAAGCAAACAGTCTTCAGATACGGAACTAGCGATGAGAAAATAGGGGGGGTAGGGGAGAAAGGTTTTTTCTTTTAATGGAGAGGATGAACACGTATAACTAGATTTGTCAACGAGACAAGATGTTATTACCAGTCTTTCTTTGATACAATAAAAGGTGATTAAAAGTTTAACAAGCCACAATGATGTGAAGACAAAATAAAAAGGACAAAGATGATCGGTAAAAACTGATTTAGGTCCTCTTTGAGAGTTAAGCTGACGTGGCAATAAAAAAAAAAAAAAATCCAGGATTCTCATCTCCAGGCTCAAGGTTTTCATTTTTTTTAAAGATGCTTTTGCACAAACACCAGCAAATCCCAAAATTCTACTTCCATCTTTATAGTAAGAAGAACCATCCATGTACCAGCACTCACTTTCAAGTTCAAAAGGTTTGGATACGGCAGAAAAAAACTGCTATTGCTGTACTTTGTAATTTGCTGTAGGCCGACTCCTCATTGCCTCCACAATAGAGCAGTTACTTGAATCATTCTGTCCATAATTCCACCTGAATGGTATACCAATCTATATACCAATCTATAATCCATATACCCATATAATCCATATATAATCCCCCACTTTCAGATAGAATCAGCTTGACATCAGCGTTTATCAGATCTTCTATCCAGACAAAGCAGCAGTGGAAAATCTTGCCAGTAAAGTTATGTCTTTTTCATCCATACATGTCATAGCCTTTAGCATATTATCAATGTATGATTCAACAAAGTTTCAAATCATGACTGGAGTGATGAATTTCACTCACCCTTCTTATAAATTTAGGAAAACCACCCAACATACTATAATTTATGCTATGCCAAGCCATTGTGCAGCATCTCACCTTAGATATCAAATATATTGATCAATATGCAATATGTAATATGCAACATGCAAAATTATTTTAGGTTTAAATGTTTCGCTCTGGTTTTAAGATAAAGTTCAAGAAATAAAACATAATAAAATAAAAAATAAAAATGGGAAAGGGTGAAAAATAAAAAATAACAAATAGGGAAAAGTCCATTGACAAAAAAAAATTTATGTTCCAAAAAAAAAGGGTCCATTGCTTGATGAATATTGAGAGAGTCCATGATATTGTTTATTCAGCGTTTCTCCCCCACTAGCCAGTAATTTCAGCTTGCAGTTCACATGCTATTCACATGCAGTATCTCCAATATCTGAAAGACAAAAACTCTCCAACAAAACTAATTAGCAAGGTCCTTAAACACTGTTTGAATTTAAAACAAAGGACTATTTACACATCCACAGGTTGAAACTAAACCACCCCCACTGCTAGAGAAATGTCATTTGTATTCAAAAACAGATCTGGATAATGTAATCTGTTCAGCTGTTCCAAAAATGTGTAATGTTCCATTTTCATTTTATCATACTCAATCTTTAGGTGGTCATATTTCTGTTTTAACTGAGAAAATGGTATCCAGGCCTTAGACACTTTTTTATTATTATTTTGGTCAGCTCTGTTTTTCATATCAATATCACCTATATTTGACTTGGTGTTTCCTCTTTGTTTTTTATCATAAGACATTATCCTTTGATCTTTATGTTCAGTATTTGTCCTAAACAATGTGGCTAAATCAATTTTTACAGCTTGTTCATTTGACTTTCTCCATAAATTGTCTGCTTTCAACAATACGTCTTTTAAATCATGAGGATTTGGGGTAACTAGTAAAATATTTTGTTTGATATCTTCATGCAAAGCATGTAGAAATATACTCATATGTAACAAGCCACCATGCTCAAATGCAAGATTATTACTGACCAATATCTCCATAATAGTTGTTATCCTTTGTGACAGTTCGTAGGGAGATTCACTTTGCATTTGTTTGATCTTCCCATGAACAGTAACATCAGAACGTACACCATACAAAACACATAATAATTCCAGTAATATGTCCCTTGTCCTCATTGGCTGAGTACAGATCTGCCTAATCCTCATCCAAAGACTACTCCCTATAGATTGTTGTATAACTCGTTCTAAATCAGATGGGTTGAGATTGTACATATCTCTGACATTCTGCAAGTCACAAAACCATTTTAAAAATCTGTTTAAATCATGGCAGGGAATCATTCCTATTTCTTTAAGAATTGCATGTAATTCTTTTGGTTTCAAAGGCTTCATTACAAGCTGAACTTCACCTGTATTATTATTATTGTTATGAACTGTGGTGGTCTCAGTGGGTGCAGCTGGCAATGAATTATCAGATTTAATATGAGGTTCTGTTTCATTTGATAGAATGTTTGTATTTGTATTTTGCTGCAGATTCGATGCATATCTGCATTCCTGAGATCTCTTCTCTATTTCCAGAATTCTTAATTTCAATCTTTCATTTTCCTCTGATAATCCATCACAACGTTTAGACTTCTCAAGCAGAGCTTCCCCAATGGTAATTGCATGCAATTTTAAATTTACAGTCTCAGATTCTGATTGGTTTTGTAACCTCTGACAAACCTTGTTGCTATTATCAACTGCACTCTGTAACTGGGTAATTTCCTCAACCTTATCTTTCAAAGAACTTTCCATTGTTAAACAGCAAGATAACAAGCCCTGTACAATACAACCTTTTCTTTTACTTTCTGAAATTTTGCTATCAAAAACAGTTTTCTCTAAAAATTCATTCATCATAGTCCATGTCTGCTTATATTTTTCTGGAACTTCATAAGGACCGCCATGACGCTTAATACATTTTAACACCCATCTGTTAACTTTATCAGAACTGACACTAGCTTCACACTGAGTAAGCATTTTGACTATATTATTAATAATGAAAAAAAAAGGAAATATTTTACTCACCGCATTAGTTACTCCTTCAGCTTCCAGCTCAGGTCTTCTGGTACACGATACAGTCCTTTTCTTCGTTTCCAGTCTCCAGAGAATAATTCTGGGGTTCCAAACTTGTTTGATTTTGTAGATCAGACTCTCTTATGTCACAACCAGACGTTAGAGTCACAGCACAGGTCTTGGGTCTCCATCAGACTTCTGTCCAACTCACGGATTGTTATCACCGACTTCAGTTACAAAGTCCTGAAAATGCTCTTCTGGTCTCTTGCACGGCACCAATGTAGTGATCTAATATTATAGTTCTTCGTAGATGGTATGTAGTTATTAATAAAAGTATTGTCCCCGCAGCAAACCCAGTTCTCCAGAGAGAGACACTTTATTGGCTTCCAAAACAGAACATTCTTACAGATGATAAAAATCCAACAGAGTACATGACAACGAATATTTATCCTAGACTTGTGCCTCCATAATCAAAGACCCTTCTCTCTGAGATAAATTTCTTCTTGACTCATGACAGTCTGCCTGTCTTCTCAAATACTGGTCTGACACTGGGGGGGTCAACCAAATGTTTTCCATGAATACCCCCCTCAAGGTCTAATTACCATCAATAAATACTAGGTTAAAAGGCCATTCCTCACACACACACAACTTGCATAAGATTTACACATCAAAGGGTAACAGATAACATTGTCTTTGATGTGTGCGACTACTGATTAGATTAAGAGATGACATCAAAATACTCTCTTGAGGTGTAGACTAGACTTGAATACCCAATCTATATTCTTGCATAATGAATTTGTCCTAGAATGCCCAAATAAAATGCCTATACGAACTACATAAAAAACACTACTATATATATATATATATATATATATATATATATTAGATATAATATACTACAAGAGGCTCTTAAAATTTATAGAGATATGATGGCAGATAATACTGGGGTGCCTTGTCACGGCCTCTGCAGCTTACACCCCTATTTGCAAATGTGTCTAAACTAAACCCCTGTTTTTAGTGTGATCTGTTAGACATGACAACTTGGTTTGTTACAGGCTGGCTGGTAAGTTGAGCTGGGAATTATTCTTTGTTTTTGTTTGACATGCATCGCCCTTCCATGTGCTCCTTGCTGTAAGGCCAGTTATAGGTTGGGGCAGTTGCCATTTGTTTGTACTGGTGGTTATTTGGTGAGGGGGATGCACTGGACATCTTTGCTGCCATTGTGTTATTTGCTGGGTGTTCAGTGCACCCCTGAGCCTTTAAGGAGAAGTTGTCTCCCTCCAGGCAAACCTGCCCTCAATCTATCTATCACTATATACAGTATGTGTTCCTACTATAGAGGCTCACAAAATTTAGAGAGATAGGACTGCAGATAATACTGGGATGCCTTGTCGTGACCTCTGCAACTTATGCATGCATTTGCAAATGTGTGCAAACTAAATCCCTGTTTTTAATGAAAACTGTTAGACAGGACAATTTGGTTTGTTGCAGTCTGGCTGGTAAGTTGAGCTGGGAATTTATCTTTGACATGCGTCGCCCTTCCATGTGCTCCTTGCTGTTAAGGCCAGTTATAGGTTGGGGCTGTTGCGGTTTGTTTGTACTGGTGATTATTTGGTGAGGGGGATGCACTGGACACCTTTGCTGCCATTGTGTTATTTGCTGGGTGTTCAGTGCACCCCTGAGCCTTTAAGGAGAAGTTGTCTCCCCCCAGGCAAACCTGCCCTCAATCTATCTATCACTATATACCGTATGTGTTCCTACTATGGAGGCTCACAAAATTTAGAGAGATAAGACTGCAGATAATACTGGGATGCCTTGTCGTGACCTCTGCAACTTAGGCATGTATTTGCAAATGTGTGCAAACTAAATCCCTGTTTTTAATGAGAACTGTTAGACAGGACAATTTGGTTGGTTGCAGTCTGACTGGTAAGTTGAGCTGGGAATTTATCTTTGACATGTGTCACCCTTCCATGTGCTCCTTGCTGTTAAGGCCAGTTATAGGTTGGGGCTGTTGCGGTTTGTTTGCATTGGAAAACACACCCTTTTATTAAATCACAGCTACTTTTTATATATATATATATATATATATATATATATATATCCATGGTTAGTTTTTTGGGACTTATGTAAAATCACAGCAACATATTCTGACGATCCTCTTGGAAAGATAGGTGGCATCCAGAAATGACTGGTAGCAGTGAGCTTCTTTTACTCTCACTCTATTTGTGAGTGCTTACATTTGTCTTTTGTTTGTATTCAGCGATCTGTGAGCTCTTTTTATCCAACATTAGTCCCCTGTGATTAAAGCATCAGATAATACAGATATATAAAGAACAGTCAGCGCAAACAATAAATTGAATTAGACAGAACAATGCAAGCTAAACACTATAGGTTAATCAAATCACCTTCAATAGGTATACAAAATAAAGTAGTTAGTGCAGCGCAATATAAATAAAAGAGAGTCCATCCATAACTGTAAAAAAACTACAAGTCCCAGAACGAAAGATGAGACCCTTCATGGGAGAGTGGAAGAGCTAATCCACTGGTGATTCTAGGTGACAGGCCCTCCACCACACAACCAATGCTCTTACCAGAAAAGGTGGACCTCTGATAAACAGAAGGTCAAACGCGCTTGTATCCACAGTAGGATGATGGTATTCTCCAGCACGGCAGTGGAACCGGAACATCCAGGGCAAGTATAAAGAGACAAGGGGACACGTTCTAAGTGCTCTCCGTTTGATTTATTTTAAAAAGGATTAACAAAATGGCATATGGTGATGGCGTCAAATTTGTGCTACATGTAAAACCAAAAAGCCGGCATACAGCTAAAAACATAAGATCCGAAGATCCAGAGAGATGGCAGTGGGTGACGTTCGCAAGATAGCTAATCCCCGTACACACGTTACGTCCCATGGGACTTCGTCAGCTAGGGTGGGGCTATCACGTCACCCGGAAGTTTAAATAGACAGTTGTTCTCCATGGAGCACATTCCCATTGGGACATAGACTATTACATAAAACTGATATCAATACTATATGAATACAATACTAAATTTAAGCATAGTGATTACTAATTGTAAGCCTACACTTGTCATTAAAGGAAAAGGAATATAAATGAATAAACAGACCTGTAAACCCACGGCCATCTCTTCACATAGAAAAAAGACCATATATGTAGCAAAACAAAAATACTGTATGGCAGAATCTAGATAATAGGGGTAACCAGTGCGCTCAACCAAAAACTATTAAATCAAATAAGGAGAAAAAGTAAAAGGAAAGCAGCCAACATATAAGTGATCTCACACTTGTAAAGGTAAAATTGAATGAAGAGGGTATGTGGCGCTAATGAAGTAAATCAATAAATAATCTAAAATGACCAGTTTGCAAAGCTCAGAGTATCCGAAAGATGAGTGACCTTTCACATAAATAGATATATAAAACCATAAAATAATGAACTAAATAGATACAATTCCTTAATAGCAATACACATAAAACATTGAATAAATATAAGACGTGTGTAAAAAATATTCAATAAAAGTGATGGTGCTATAATAACCGTGCTGAAAATAAATATATGTGCTGGGGTAAAAATGATGATGGAGTAGGGTTAAAAATAGTGAACACGAAATCTTCTATCAATAAAAGGTGCACAGTGCAACGTGCAAAATGTGTGAATAGAGAACCAATAAAGAACCAATAAATTGGTTCTGAGAGTGCAAGGGAATTGCAAGGAAATTGCAAGGGAAATAAATGATTGAATGTGCAGAAATATCCAAAATAATGACACAGTGACCATACAGATGAAAACAGTGTGTCACTGTAGGTAAGGTATAATCAGATGATACCAAAACAATAATATCGCTGAAAAAAATATATAAAAAATAAAAGTAAAATCTGGTGCACTACAAGTCCCAGCTTGTGAAAAAAATTAAAATAAAAAAATGGCGAAAAATAAATGATAAAGTCCACAATCTGGAACAATGAAGAGCATAAGGCTCTGGAATAAGTGAAGGTGAGTAGAAATATTCAGGAATCTTTGTGTTGATCACAGTGATGATCCGTGCAGGCAGTGCTCCGTGCTGACTTCAGGGGTGCACCCTACTAGTTCCCCCAGCCTCTCACCTCTATTTGCGGCCCCTACAGGCCTAGTGGAGCAGATAGCCTCTAAGGTGGCAAGCCTGATTACTTTCCGGGTCCTCTTTCTTATGGGCTCCTATGGGCTCCTATAGGCTTCTATGGGCTCCTATGGACTCCTACTCCGATCCAAAAAGGCACTCCAGGGGTAAGGGGTAAGGGGTCACTCACGGGTTAGATCAGCATGTAGGGGTTAAAGGTACAAAGAAGCGCTCCAATGTGTAGTAAAAAACAGGTTTATTGAAACAAACATAATAACCACTCACATTTAAAGTTTTCTTGCATCAGCATGGATGAACTTCCGGTCGCGGCCGCAAACCGGAAGTGGAGCGATAGGCACCTGACTTCCTTCCTCCCTCACTAGTATCGCCACTAGCACACGTGACTTTGTCAAAGGGTCAAAGTCACGTGTGCTAGGTACGATACTTCCGGTTTGCGGCCGCGACCGGAAGTTCATCCATGCTGATGCAAGAAAACTTTAAATGTGAGTGGTTATTATGTTTGTTTCAATAAACCTGTTTTTTACTACACATTGGAGCGCTTCTTTGTACCTTTAACCCCTACATGCTGATCTAACCCGTGAGTGACCCCTTACCCCTTACCCCTGGAGTGCCTTTTTGGATCGGAGTAGGAGTCCATAGGAGCCCATAGAAGCCTATAGGAGCCCATAGGAGCCCATAAGAAAGAGGACCCGGAAAGTAATCAGGCTTGCCACCTTAGAGGCTATCTGCTCCACTAGGCCTGTAGGGGCCGCAAATAGAGGTGAGAGGCTGGGGGAACTAGTAGGGTGCACCCCTGAAGTCAGCACGGAGCACTGCCTGCACGGATCATCACTGTGATCAACACAAAGATTCCTGAATATTTCTACTCACCTTCACTTATTCCAGAGCCTTATGCTCTTCATTGTTCCAGATTGTGGACTTTATCATTTATTTTTCGCCATTTTTTTTTTCACAAGCTGGGACTTGTAGTGCACCAGATTTTACTTTTATTTTTTATATATTTTTTTCAGCGATATTATTGTTTTGGTATCATCTGATTATACCTTACCTACAGTGACACACTGTTTTCATCTGTATGGTCACTGTGTCATTATTTTGGATATTTCTGCACATTCAATCATTTATTTCCCTTGCAATTTCCTTGCAATTCCCTTGCACTCTCAGAACCAATTTATTGGTTCTTTATTGGTTCTCTATTCACACATTTTGCACGTTGCACTGTGCACCTTTTATTGATAGAAGATTTTGTGTTCACTATTTTTAACCCTACTCCATCATAATTTTTACCCCAGCACATATATTTATTTTCAGCACGGTTATTATAGCACCATCACTTTTATTGAATATTTTTTTACACACGTCTTATATTTATTCAATGTTTTATGTGTATTGCTATTAAGGAATTGTATCTATTTAGTTCATTATTTTATGGTTTTATATATCTATTTATGTGAAAGGTCACTCATCTTTCGGATACTCTGAGCTTTGCAAACTGGTCATTTTAGATTATTTATTGATTTACTTAAGGGTTAGCGCCACATACCCTCTTCATTCAACCGTATGGCAGAATACTTTTAAAAAACGTTGAAAAGACATCTGAAAAATATTTATTTATCTGATATAAAACAGTCAAATTCAACGTTTAACCCTCTCGGAACCGAAAACCTGTCTCATGGATCCAGAAGGACTCTCGCTGACTTAACTGGCATATAAAATCCCCCCCTCTCCAGTCTGATTATTATACCGAGATTATTATACCCAGTCTAATGTATTAGTGGAATGTTTTTTCCAAAATTGATATAAAAAGGAACAGATTGCAAGTGAGATCCAGAGCATTGGGAACCTGGATCGAACCCTCTTAGTTGCAGATTATGAAGTATTGGGAAATGAATTACACGCCCGAGATTCATTTACAGAATAACTCCTACCCTCCGAGGTGTTCTGGCCCTGAGTGTAGTAGACCCCCCTAGTGTTAAGGAAAATAGATTGTTTGCCTTTTTGTGCAGATTCATGCAGGCAATGTTAACATAACCTTAAAAAACGCAAGGACTTTGTTGCCTTGGCCACTAACAGAAAATACCCCATAAAATACCCCTGGGTCTGGTATGGAGTTTAAGTCTGTGACCCCTCAAAGCACCATGTCCCCATGTTGATGGGGACAAGGGCCTCATCCCTACAACCCTGGCCGGTGGTTGTGGGGATCTGTGGGCAGGGGGGCTTATCGGAATCTGGAAGCCCCCTTTAACAAGGGGACCCCAGATCCCGCCCCCCCTGTTTGAAATGGTAACGGGTACATTGTACCCCTACCATTTCACAAAGAAAGTGTAAAAAAATTGTACAAAAACACACTGACACCGTTGGGAAAAGTCCTTTATTAAAAAAAAAAAAAAAAAAAAAAAATTCCAGCGGTGGTAATCCCCTCTTGGTATCCAGCGGTGGGTGATCTCTTCTCCGGGGTCCAGCGATGGATGATCTCTCCCAATGACGTCCAGCGCAGCGCATCCTGTCTCCTCCGGAGACACTGCGGGAATCCCAACCGTCACCTGACCCCGCCCCCCTCAGACGCAAAGGGGAAAGCCAGGCTTTCCCAGTGATGTGCCGGTGACCCCGCCCCCCTCTGATGTAACGGAAACCTGTGTTACATCAGAGGGGGCGGGGTCACCCGCACATCACTGGGGAAGCCCGGCTTTTCCCTTGCGTCAGAGTGGGGTGGGGTCAGGTGACGGGTGGCCCCGTCCTCCTCAGCTAAGACCTGTCAGGCCATCACCGGGATTCCCGCAGTGTCTCCGTGGAGACAGGATGCACTGCGCTGGAATATCGGGAGAGATCAGCCATCGCTGGACCCCAGAGAAGAGATCAGCCGTCGCAGGATTGCAAGAGTGGATTACCACCGCTGGAATCTTTTTTTTATTATAAGGGGCTTTTCCCAACGGTGTCTGTGTGTTTTTTTTTTACAATTTTTTTACACTTTCTTTGTGAAATGGTAGGGGTACAATGTACCAGTTACCATTTCAAACAGGGGGGGGGGGATCTGGGGGTCCCCTTGTTAAAGGGGGCTTCAGATTCCGATAAGCCCCCCGCCCACAGACCCCCACAACCACCAGCCAGGGTTGTGAGGATGAGGCCCTTGTCCTCATCAACATGGGGACAAGGTGCTTTGGGGGTCTACCCCCAAAGCACCCTCCCAATGTTGAGGGCATGTGGCCTGGTACGGTTCAGGAGGGGGGGGGGGGGCGCTCTCTCGTCCCCCCTCTTTTCCTGCGGCCTGCCAGGTTGCGTGCTCGGATAAAGGGTCTGGTATTGATTTTTGGGGTGAACTCCACGCCATTTTTTTCAAAAATTTGGAATGGAGTTCCCCTTAAAATTCATACCAGACCTGAAGGGGCTGGTATGGATATTTGGGGGGAAACCCACGTAATTTTTTTTTCAATTTGATGCGGGGTTCCCCTTAATATCCATACCAGACCTGAAGGGCCTGGTAATTGAATTTGGGGGAAACCCCACGCTTTTTTTTTTATCAATGACTTTCAAAGACTGTTCTCTGTATTACGGGGAGCCGACAATTCATTATAGCCGCGAGTGCTTTTAAATGACTTTTTTTCCTGCAGAAATTACACTTTGTGCAGGGAGAGTTCTTAGCACGGGAAACATGTGCCCCTTTACAGGCATACTATACACACACCCCATGTACCTAATTTTTAAGGAATATTACACTTTTATTGTTTCACTTTAAGCATTATTAAAATCACTGCTCCTGAAAAAACTGCTGTTTTTAAAACTTTTTTGCATTGATACATGTCCCCTGGGCAGGACCCAGGTCCCCAAACACTTTTTATGACAATAACTTGCATATAAGCCTTTAAAATTAGCACTTTAGATTTCTCCCATAGACTTTTACAGGGTGTTCGCAGCTTTTCAAATTTGTCGCGAACACCCCAAATTGTGAACGGCGAACAGGCAATGTTCGAGTCGAACATGAGTTTGACTCGAACTCGAAGCTCATCCCAACAGTAGAGGAGGTCCATGTTGTTAATAGAAGGATCGCTTGTGTTTGGCAGAATGGAAGTAATGGAGGGAATGGTAAGCCATTACTCCTACTGACTGTCACAGTAGTGGCAGTAGGGGTATCTGCATCTGAAATATTAAGGAAATCTATCTTTCTTGGTCCCTGTAGTCCTATTACTTGTGAGAAGGTGTTTAATAGAAAATAGTGCATGGTGAAGTGACAGCTGGGGGACAAGCCTGGCTGCATTTGATGGGCACAAGTGGCTGCATATACTGGGCACAAGTGGCTGCATTTGACTGGCACAAGTGGCTGCATTTTATGGGCACCAGTGGCTGAATATACTGGGCACAAGCGGCTGCATATACTGGGCACAAGTCACTGCATTTGACGGGCACAAGTGGCTGCATATGATGGGCACAAGTGGCTGCATATGATGGGCACAAGTGGCTGTATTTGATGGGCACAAGTGGCTGCATATGATGGGCACACATGGCTGCATATACTGGGCACAAGTGGCTGCATTTTATGGGCACCAGTGGCTGAATATACTGGGCACAAGTGGCTGCACATACTGGGCACAAGTGGCTGCATTTGACGGGCCCAAGTGGCTGCATATGATGGGCACAAGTGGCTGCATATGATGGGCACAAGTGGCTGCATATGATGGGCACAATTGCTGCATATGATGGACACAGTGGCTGCGTTTGATGGGCACAGTGAGGCTGCAATTGATGGGGGGGTTCAGTATTTTTCAGTTTGTTTGTGCCCCCCCACAAATTTTGAGCACCAGCTGCCATTGGGTACAAACAATAAACAAGTTTGCTGATTAGGAAATTCTAGTTAAAAGTCAGAATCTATTATCAGCATGTTATGTTGAGTACCTCAAAATACTGAAGTGAGGGGTCAGTATGATGTCAACCAAACAGTATTTTTAGAAGGTCAGAAATGGCAGCTTGTATGTATCTTTGGCCAATTTTTGCTTGAATTGAACTTTTCCTGCAAAACACCTATGCCATGTATATGCAAGAAACATTTTGATTATACAAAAATAGTTGAAAATAACATGTACAGTATTTTGTATTGACCATTAAAATAATCCAAGATGCATTAAGACACACTTGCCAATGCAAAAACACATTTTTTTAAAGTGAGAAACTGTAATGTAACTAAGCTTTCAGAGAAGCCCACACTGTTGCTGAAAAAAAACTCTCTCATTCTATGAGATATGTAAAGTATAATAAAAGTCATTTTCATAAGTCTGTAAACAAACTTTTTAACTTATTTATTGTAAACGTATAATGTAATATAGAGGTGCCACAGGCACTAATGGTGAGAAATAACTGATATGTTTTTGGCGGGAAGTGGAGGAATTGCCACAAGTCATTCAGGATAACTGGATAAAACAAAGTAATTGATTTGCTGAAGTGCAGGATAATTTCTATATAGCACTTAGAATGAAAGAGATTAAACTAACCAAATCAATGAATGTCAACTTCCCAGTATGGTGACATATTATCTATGATACAAAACATTACCACATTATATCAAGGTTTTTTTTTTTGTATATGCGTATTGCATCACCATCACCATTGGCAATGACTGATTATACATTTTATCATATTATTCATTTTTTATGTCTAACCAAGGTCAGACATGGAGGTCAGACAGATACTTTAATGCATCTTGTTTTTAAGATAGCAATTTATAAGGCATATGATAGGAAGTGACAGTGAGATAAAGAGATTAAGAAATATTTGGTAAGCATGGGCAATGACAGGTTCCAATGTAACAAAGTGTAACAAAAGTCTACAGATCCATGTATAAAGAAAAGAAGACTAGGAAATATCCTAAATTCTCTTTATTCTGAAACCAGGATTCCTAATAATTTATTCATTCAAAGTAATAATAAACCTTGTTTTTTTTTGCATTAAAATAACAAACATGTCATACTTACCTGCTCTGTGCAATAACATTCTCTTCTCGGGTCCCCAGCTGGCGCTCTTGGCTCCTCCTCTTAGGCGAGTGCCCCAGTAGAAGTAGAAAGCCTCTTTCTATGGGGGCACTTTTGCGGGCTCACTCCTGAGCCTCCCTGTCTGCATCTATTGAAACAGACAGGGTGGATCGGCCCCGCCCCCACTCTCTCATCACAGAATTTGATTGACAGCAGCAGGAGCCAATCGCTTCTGCTGCTATCAATCTGCCCAGTGATAAGGGAGAGAGCGTCGAGATCCATTGCTCACGTGCACATTGCTGGATCAATATCAATCTCAGGAAAGTTAAGGGGAGTGGGGGGGGGGGATCTTCTGGCACAGATGGTTCTTTTCCTTAATGCATAGAACCTTCAGCCATTACAACCACTTTAAGCATAAACAGTTATAAAAAAAAAAAAAGATTGAAAATAGCAGTGGGATGCAGAAGTAAGAACACGTATTACATGTATTTACTTTTAAAGCAGAGTTCCACCCAAAAGTGGAACTTCCGCTTACCGTATTTGCTTCCTACCCCCACTCCAGTGGCCACATTTGGCACCTTTTCGGGGGGGGGGGGGCGGTACCTGTTTTTGACAGGTCCCTGTCCCCACTTCTGGGAGACATCCCTCAGAAGTTCGGTCCCCCTCCTCCTTCCTCCGCCGCCGGGTCAATTAGAAATGAGAAAGCGCAGTGTGCTTCGTGCATGCGCAGTATGGAACCGTCTGTGAAGCCAAAAGGCTTCACTCTCGTTTTCCTTAGAGGAGATGGCGGCGGCAGCACCCCGTAGCCAATCTGAAGATCGGCTGGGGTGCCGAAATAGTGGACTCCCTGGACAGGTAAGTGTCCATATATTAAAATTCAGCAGCTACAGTATTTGTAGCTGCTGACTTTTAATTTTTTTTTTTTTTTTGGCTGGACCTCCTTTTTAAGGTGGCGATAAACGGAATTGACTGCACCACCTTCTGGCTGCATTTGGTAGATATAAAATATCTGAATTGAGTAATAGTTCTGATCTACTTGACCAAAAAAATATGTAAACTCATACACTCGAACATAATAAACTAGGTGTATACAAAACAATAAACATTTAATCTGAGAATAGAACTGTTTAAAGAATATGAAGCAGATATCATAAATATTATATACTGTGTTAGTCTCGCAATGTAGTCCTTTAAACTATGTTATAATAAGAAGATAAAAGTACAACGGGACCCTCTGATTTCTCCTGTATTGAATTGTATTGTAACTGTCCTGTTTGCTCTAAAGTGGTAAATCGCTACGCAAACTGTTGGCGCTATATCAATCCTGTATAATAATGATAATAATACAACCGTTAGGACAGAATTGTGTAAGAATGTTAGTTCCGTTAGGACAGAATTGTGTAAGAATGTTAGTTCCGTTATGACAGAATTGTGTAAGAATGTTAGTTCGATTGCTGCCATGCTGATCCACTGGCTTCCATACATGCATTTACAGCCAGAGGCGGCTCTCTAATTAGGCAAATTAGGCGATGGCCTAAGGCCTCGCCCTCTTAGGGGCCTCCCACGGCCAGCTAGTTTACCTAATTAGAGAGCTGCCTCTTCTAGCAGCATAGTTCTGTGTCCTCTCCCTGCTAGAGGGAGAGACAGGCTGCAGTGAAAGTTACCTTGTGATCGGAGCTCACTTACAGCTCCGGATCACAGGCAGAGAGAGCCGCTCAGCAGAGCCTGCTCTGAGAGATCTCCCCCTCCCCCTGCTGCCCGCACAGCCATACAGGAGAGGAGAGACCTGCTTCTGCTCCTCCTCCTCCAGCCCTCTCCTCCTGTGTCTGCCCCACCCACTCACCTCGGCAGTGTTCTCTGCCTCAGAGACGGAGATGTGGGCGGGAAGATTCATGCTGAACCCCAGCAAACAGAAGAGGAAAAGGGCAGCAGTCTGATCCATCCATCCATCCATCCAGCCCCTCCTGGCTCCTGCCTCCCAGTGAGTACACTCATGGAGGGGATGCCCTTCCCTTCCTTCCCTTCTTCCTCCATCCCCCCTTGCTTTCTATCTTTCCTTCCTTCTTTCTTTCCTTCCATCTTTTCTTTCTTTCTTTCTTTCTTTCTTTCTTTCTTTCTTTCTTTCTTTCTTTCTTTCTTTTCTTTCTTTCTTTCTTTCTGTCCTTCTTTCCTTTCTTTCTTTCCTTCCACCTTTCCTTCCTCTTTCTTTCTTTTTTCTTTTCTTTTCTTTTTTCTTTCTTTCCTTCCATCTTTTCTTTTCTTTATTTCCTTCTCTCTTTCTTTCTTTCCTGCCACCTTTCCTTCCTTTCCATTTTTTTCTTTCTTTCTTTCTCTCCTTTCATCTATTCTTTCTTCTCTCTTTCTTTCTTTCTTTTCTTCCACCTTTGCTTCCTTTCTCTTTCTTTTTCTCTTTCCTTCTTTCCTTTTTCTTTTTTTTTTTCTTTATTTCTTTCCTAGCATATTTCCTTTCTTTCTTTTTTTCCTTCCACCTTTCCTTCTCTCTTTCTTTCTTTCCTAGCATCTTTCCTTTCTTCCTTTCTCTTTCTTTCTTTCCATCTTTTCTTTCTTTCTTTCCGTCTCTTTCTTTCTTTCCATCTTTCCTTTCTTTCCTTCCACCTTTCCTTCCTTTCTCTTTCTTTCTTTCCTTTCTTTCCGTCCACCTTTCATTCTCTTACTTTCCTTCCATCTTTCCTTTCTTTCTTTCTTCCTTTCTTTCTTTTCACATTTTCTATTTCTTTCTTTCTTTCCTTACACCTTTCCTTTCTTTCTCTTTCTTTCTTCTTTCTTTCCTTCCATCTTTCCTTTCTTTCTTTCTTTCTTTCTCTCTTTCTTTCGTTCTTTCCTTCCATCTTTTCTTTCTTTATTTCCTTCTCTCTTTCTTTCCTTCTCTTTCTTTTTTTTCCTTCTCTCTTTCTTTTGTTTGTTTCTTTCTTTCCTTCTACCTTTCCTTCCTTTCTTTCTCTTTCTTTTCTTTCTTCCTTCTCTCTTTCCTTTCTTTCTTTCCTTCCATCTTTTCTTTAATTCTCTCTTTCTTTCCTTCTGTTTCCTTCTTTCTTTCCTTCTCTCTTTCTTTCTTTCCTACCATCTTTCCTTTCTTTATTTCTTTCTTTCCTTCCACCTTTCCTTCCTCTTTCTTTCTTTCTTTCCTTCCATCTTTTCTTTTTCTTTTCTTCGCTTTCTTTCTTTCCTTCCACCTTTCCTTCCTTTCTTCCTTTCTTTCTTTCCACCTTTCCTTCCCTTCTTTCTTTCTTTTTTTTTTTTTCCTTCCATCTTTCCTTTCTTTCTTTTGTTTCTTTCTTTCTTCCCTTCCACCTTTCCTTCCTCTTTCTTTCTTTCTTTCTTTCCTTCCATCTTTTCGTTCTCTCTTTCTTTCCTTCTCTTTCTTTCTTTCCTTCTCTCTTTCTTTCCTACCACCTTTCATTTCTTTCTCTCTTTCTTTCTTTCTTTCCTTCCTTTATTTTCTTGTCTCTTTCTTTCTTTGTTTCCTTCCATCTTGTCTTTATTTCCTTATTTCTCTTTCTTTCTTTCTTTCCTTCCATCTTTCCTTTCTTTCTTTCCTTCTCTCTCTTTCTTTCCTTCTCTCTTTACATCTTTCTTTCCTTCCATCTTTCTTTCCTTCTTTCTTTCCTACCATCTTTCTTTCCTTCTTTCCTTTCACCTTTGCTTCCTTTATCTTTCTTTCCTTCTTTCTTTCTTTCTTTCCTTCCACCTTTCCTTTCTCTATTTCTTTCTTTCTTTCCGTACACCTTTCCTTCCTTTCTCTATCTTTCTTTCTTTTTCTTTCTTTCTTTCCTTTCATATTTTCTTTCTTTATTTCCTTCCACCTTTCCTTTCTTTCTTTCCTTCCATCTGTCTTTCTTTCCTTCCTTCCATCTGTCTTTCTTTCTTTCCTTCCATCTTTCTTTCTTTCCATCTTTCCTTTCTTTCCTTCTCTCTCTTTCTTTCTTTCCTACCATCTTTTCTTTCTCTTTTCTTCTCTTTCTTTCTTTCCAACCATCTTTCCATTCTTTCACCTTTCCTTCCTTTTTCTTTCTTTTTCTTTCTTTCTTTCTTTCTTTCTTTTCTTTCTTTTTTTTTCTTTCTTTCTTTACAACCATCTTTCCTTTCTTTCACCTTTCCTTCCTTTTTCTTTCTTTCTTTCTTTCTTTCTTTCTTTCTTTCTTTCCTTCCATCTTTTCTTTCTTTCTTTCCTTCCATCTTTTCTTTCTTTCTTTCTTTCCTTCTCTCTTTCTTTCTTCTTTCTCTTTCTTTCTTTCTTTCTTTCCATCTTTCTTTTAATCTTTCCTTCTCTCTTTCTTTCCTACCATCTTTCTTTCTTTCCTTCCACCTTTCTTTCTCTTTCCTTCTCTCTTTCTTTCTTTCCTACCATCTTTCCTTTCTTTTACCTTTCCTTCCTTTTTCTTTCTTTCTTTCTTTCTTTCTTTCCTTCCATCTATTCTTTCTTTCTCTCTTTCCTTTCTTTCCCTTCTTTCTTTCTTTCCTTCCACCTTTCGTTCCATCTTTTCTTTCTTTCTTTCCTTCTCTTTCTTTTGTTTCTTTTTCTTTCTTTCCTTTTCCTTTCTTTCTTTCCTTCCACCTTTCCTTCCTTTCTTTCTTTCCTTCCATCTTTTCTTTCTTTCTTTCCATTCTTTTCTTTCTTTCCACCTTTTCTTCCTCTTTCTTTCTTTCCTTCTTTCTTTCCTTCTTTCCTTCTCTCTTTATTTCTTTCCTTCCACCTTCCTTACTTTCTCTTACCTTCTCTTTCTTTCTTTTTCTTTCTTTCTTTCTTTCCTTCCATCTTTCCATCTTTCCTTTCTTTCTTTCTTTCTTTCTTTCCTTCCTTCTACCTTTCCTTTCTTTCTTTCCTTCCTTCTACCTTTCCTTCCTTCCTTTCTTTCTTTCTTTCTTTCTTTCATTCCTTCCTTCCTTCTACCTTTCCTTCCTTCCTTCCTTTTTCTTTCTTTCTTTCTTTCTTTCTTTCTTTCTTTCTTTCTTTCTTCCTTCCTTCCTTCCACCTTTCCATCTTTCCTTCTTTCTTTCTTTCTTTCCTTCCTTCCTTCCACCTTTCCATCTTTCCTTTCTTTCTTTCCTTACACCTTTCCTTCCTTTCTGTCTGTCTGTCTTTCTGTCTTTCTTTCTTTCCTTCCATCCATCTTTCTTTCTTTCCTTCCATCTTTCCTTCTTTCTTTCCTTTTCTCTTTCTTTCTTTCCTTCTGTCTTTTTTTTCTTTCCTTCCATCTTTCCCTACTTCCTTCCTTCATTCCTTCGTTTCTTCCTTCTGTCTTTCTGTCTGTCTTTTTTTCTTTCCTTCCTTCTCTTTCTGTGACAGCCTGCCCCCTGTACTGTACTGTGTCCACTTACCTGCCCCCTGTACTGTTCCCTCCTGCGCTCTGTACTGTCCACTCCCCTATACTGTACCCTCCTAATACAGTTAATTTTCGTTCCTTGAATTATTTTTCCCATTATGGGAGGGAGTGGGGCCTCATGTCTAAGTTTTGCCTAAGGCCTCACAAAGTCTAGAGCCGCCTCTGTTTACAGCATACTTGTTTCAGATCTATGTTTGAGAACAAAACCAGGCAACAAGCAATTTCAAAAGGAGGACACAAAAACACTTCACACCAGTGGTGGCCCGTCCATAAGGGGCGCAAGGGCCCCCTAATCTCTATGTGCCAGCCCCTGATAAATCCCCATAAGGCAGGCCTGAGCTTGTCACATTGGTCTTCTCATCGATTGTGACGTCTGGCTGCGTGATTGGTGATGCACATCCACCCTGTGTGCAGTTTGCAAGATACTTTTATGCAAGTGTATCTGAATAAAGTGTTACTGGATATTACTATCACACTGACCCAGGCGCCCTTTTTCTGCTGTTTTTGTTTGAGCCAGCCAATAACCTACTCTGCTTTTGATAGCTTAATTAATCAGCCATTCTGGACAAGCACATCTAGGTATACCTTGCTTTTACAATGTGTTGCTTTTTCATTGTAGGAATATGATAACAGTTCTGTGCTAAAAAATACTACAATACTCCATGAACTGCTGAAAAATGTCCCTATTTCTCTCTATCTCAAATCTAAGTGGAAATTTTTAACTTAGATTCTAGAACAACTTATATGCCAGTTCATGTTCAGAGCATATATGCTCCTCCCATGTTTAATTACAGAAGTAGTTAAAAGAACAATTTTTATGTACACTTTAACATATAACTACCACTTGCTGGCCATACCAAGGCTACATGTACCCTGGCCACCCCTAAACTTAACTCTCCTGGCAGCAGAAAAATTCTAAACGCGGCAAAAAAGCATTATAGTATATTCTGATGATTTTCTTGACCACAGCAGCAGATGTCATCAATTTGCCTGGTAATTCTAATAGATATTTTAGGTAAGAATTTAAATTGGTATGAAAATTGGGGGTGGCACTTACACTGGAGGTGGAACTTCTTCTGCTTCATAATGGAGGATGAACACTAAAATTGGAGACATGAATTATTGGTGATATGTATAGCTGCATATGCGTTTGCGGTCTTAAATGACTTGTCATTAAAACACTATTACTATTAGAATTATTACTAGCCATTGTCTTGATCCACTACATTTCCCCAAAGGCTGCTCTTTCTGCATCAGAAAGCCATATACGTTCTGTCACCATGGCAATTGTAAATGGGAGTATATCTTACTGACTTACTGATTCTTTGGAGAGGTATACAAAGCTCAATATTAAATGTACAACACAATTTAAAACACAAAGCAGTAAGCAGAGGATTAATCAATGTTTCAGATTTACCATGGGATTTCATAAAATAACAAACGTAATTATTAAAAAAAAAAAATCACTACACCTGCACAAACAATATTTTACTCTATTTAAAATAAAGAAAAAATGGAATGCTATTTATAAAAAATGCCCCCTTCCTTTCAGCTTCTGCTCAGTGGACCTCTCCCACTTTGGAACCCATAATTACATATGTTGCAGTACATCTGTTGATATTGCAAAATACGTCAAATATATGATTCATATTTTACAATGCATAATTCAAATGAAATACTGATGATTGTATCGAACCAATTTTGAAGTTCTGAAAATAGCAAATGGTAACCTACAGCTAGCAGTTTTATTACATTTAATAATGTGTAAAAAAATTAGGTTTTCTACATTTGAAAATTCCTAAATTTATAAATTATATATTATAATAGTAATACTGATCTAACTAACACATCTGAATAGAAATCTAAATATATTAATTTCATAAATTTAAAGGGGACTTTAAATATTCCTGAACTGTAAAATCAAAATTCAGTAATCATGGGCATGGTAACTATTGAGCCATCATGCAGATCCATATATATGAAAATATGTGGTATTTTTTTCTGTGACCACACATTGTGGACATACGCTGTCTTGAGAGATACCCCTATCACTGGAAAATGTTTCTGTTGACCCTTTGGGGGCTCAGGTTAACACACACCATTAGACATTTGCAGCTATGGTAATTCTGCCTTAATTTATCTACAACTGGACATTTTACAGCATATTCTAGAAATTTGTTGAATATACACTAAATGTCCTCATTGGTGCCTGGATAATATGTTTATTAACCTCTTTATTTGGTTCTATTTATTTCCATGATATTCTATGCCCTTGGTGTCCAACTTGCAGCCCTTTGGTACCTATATGTAGCCCTCAAATCTCATAAGCCAGTGATTGGAGTGGGTGTATTGTAATGTATTGTCATGTAATACTCATATGTATCCTGTCTCTGACTGTTTCCTGTCGCATGTCTCCAGTCATCAATCACAGCTGTAGCATGTCTACACTCTCTGAAATCTTCTGTTGCATTAGATATATTATGTACGTCCCCCTGGCAATGTCAAAGGCTGCATTTGAAGCTCTTTATATCTAATACATTGACTTCCATTGTTCAACACTGTGTATGCTGGACTATAATTTCCCTCTTGGCTCTTCAGCCACATAATTTGGTATGATGAGCTAGGGCCATTATACACATGGTGACTCATAAAAATGTATACATTACAATGTATGGAATTTTTCTATCAACAACTTTGGAACAAGTATTATCATTTCATACTGGTGTCTTGGCTTATCTCTTAAAAGATATGCATGTTTATATTAAATAATGTTGATGCTCATAGAGCATATATTTAGTTGATATTGTATTTGGAGTCCTACAGTTATTATGAAATAACTGTTTTTAGGATTCTTTCTTTAATAAAGATATGATTAATTATAATAGCTACGTGTGTCTAATAAACAACCCAGAGAGATTTCTATATTTTGTTTTTGCAAATTAGGCAGCAATATAGTTCATCTTATTAAGTTATTGTATTCGTTTTTATTACTACTGTATGCTTTAGATATTCAATGCCAACAAATTACACTGGGCTTTCCAATCTAAGGAAATCACCATGCAAACATGCAAGGGTTAACAAACTGTAATAATAAAAGAAAAAGTTGGAAAGTCCTGACACTATGGGGGTTATTTACAAAAGGCAAATCCACTTTGCACTGAAAGTGCACTTGGAAGTGCAGTCACTCTAAATCTAAGGGGTAGATCTGAAATGAGTGGAAGCTCTGCTGATTTTATCATCCAATCATGTGCAAGCTAAAATGCTTATTTTTATTTTCCTTGCATGTCCCCCTCGGATCTACAGCAACTTTAGTTCCAAGTGCACTTGCAGTGCAAAGTTTATTTTCTTTAGTAAATAACCCCCAATGCATAAAGTGTATTTGTGGTCGAGTATACTCACTGTAACGAAAATATGGCCTGAGGTGTGCCCTGACTATAGACAAGAGGGTATGTCTAAAAGGGGGCATACCCTAGATATGATAGTGTAAAATTAAATAAGAGAAAAAGGGGGGGAGGGTGGAGCTAAATGTAACACAGTGACCACTAGATGGTAGTGTCTGGATGTTTAAATAGATGAATAGCCCCCTCCCACAAATACAGACTTATTACCTCAACCCTACAACTTGTGGTCGGGTATAATCACCGTAACGAAAATATGGCCTGAGGTGTGCCCTGTCCGTAGACAAGAGGGTATGCCTGAAAGGGGGCAAAAATGAAATGGAACCACAATAGGTTTAAAGATTTATTAACAAACAGAAAGACACCTTATTCTGCGAGTCTACTAACGCTCTGGCTATTTCCACTTGTAGATCGGGGATATATAACAGGTGGACTTCCACCTACCCAACTTCTATGCGGAGGAACCTGGTGTTTGGAGGCTGCCAATGCCACCCCAATCCTAAATGTATGTCCTGAGATTAGTGTGGATCTAATCCCTAGGCTGGGGGTGAGCGTACGTACATGGCACATGAACACTGAGGTGGAGATGGGTAGTGTGGGGAAAGGCAAGAGTGGGCTACCTGGACGATGGTGTGTAAGAGAGAGCAGATCGTCAAAAACGGCTATGGGGCACCATGCATTACATGTCAGGTAATAATAAATTACAACCCTGCTGTTCTGAGGAGTTTTGGTTCGTGGTAATGTACATGTAAACCGGTCAGCTGACTTAACCAAATGTCTTTACACAGAATAGTGGACATATTCTTGGACTTGCCGAATTCGCTCGGTCTAAGAAAGCCTTAACAAGCCAGGAATTTGGTGGCCTTCAATACTAAACGTTTGGACCACCCAAATGGTGCAGAGTTAAAAGCTATCACAAGCTGTTTGAACATGTGGGAACACCATTATTGTGGGAAATGGGAACACTAGAAGGTAGCTAAACCTGTTAGCACTTCTGAATGCCCTTTAAAACAGCCTTAGCCGGATGAGAGGAGAATAGGGTAGGTCTGCTTGGGTAGTTTAGCGACAGATGGTGTACACCTGCTAAAAATTCCCTAATGGTAGCGTGAGACAGCTTAAGATTTAGGTGGCAAAAAGTAGCAAAGGTTAGGATGTGCTTAATGGAATGTGGCAATGGTGACAGGAAATGTATAATAAGTTCTCCAGGCTAGCCTATACATGCGCGCTGTACTGGACGCTAGTGAAGCACCAATCAAGTGACCGGCAGCATCCTCAAGGCCTTTGAATATAGTCTGAGGAGCAAGGGACTCGATCCGCCTCCGTTACATTCTGCTTCGTTTTGTTTAGATTCGTTAATCTGCTTATTTAGTTTTGTTAAATTTGGTTAATTTGTTGAATTCGTATTCAGGATTCGTATTTGGAATTCATATTCGGAATTCGTTTTAGGTCTTTTTCAAATTTTCTTCAAATTTACCGTTTATATAGAACTTTCGAATCGATACATTTTGAATCGGCCGAATCATAAACGTTATATTTTTCATTTTTTTTATTCCAATTCGTATGTGGCAAAGTGAACAAACAAAAGAAAACCTTCATGAAATGATTATAATGACTCTTTAAATCACCTTTGGCTTAACTAAAACAGCATTATTTAGAAATTGTACTCTAATAACCCACACAGTCTTTGATTTCAGAAACGTGTTTACAGTTCAAATGGACTTGAATTCAATGTAAAATTCTATTTGAATTTCAATTTGAATTACAGAAATGCGGACAAATTTTGTTTCGGTATACGGAGCATTCAGTAGACGTCGTTTATACTGTAATTTGGGTATTCGGATAAATCCAAATCTCTCAACAATGAAAAATTCAGCCAAACATTTATTTGGAACAAAATGAACTGCACATGTCTAAAGCCCAGAGCTATGCCACTCAGGCTGACTCTCCAAGAGTCCACTGAACCTGGATCCAACATGACTGAAAGCAGATTCCTGCACTCAAATGCTTCAAGTGGGAGAGTGAGCAACCCAGTGTGGAAACCTGAGGTGATCCCCTGGCAAAAAAAATTTGACAAAACCGGGGCTGGGTGACTATTTAAGCAGAAATTGAGAAAATCAACGTCCACACTTATAACACCCCGTGATTGAAGTTATTACATATTTGGGCTCTGCCTAGGTAATGAATCAGCCTGCCCAACTTGTCAACTTGAGGGGATTGTGACAGGGAAGGAACAACAGCAGGTCCAAAGATGGCCAGGGACGTTGAGGGAACAGATGTGTAATGTGGCATTGGACACCATTCACTATTGTGTGTTATAGACTGGCAGTACTGACATGCAGGTGATTTACGGCCAGCGGCAATGCCTACAAAAGAGAACAGTGTCGAGAACGCTCCAGTTAGTAGAGTATTGCAACTGGGAAAACGCAGCAGCAGCTTTAGCTGAAAATGACCTATGATAGTTGTAAAATCCATACCCACCGTACTTCTCGCCCAAGTCAACCACGTTATGCAGATATTAATCTGTCTACCCTCCCACCTGGAATAATGGTGCAAATCACATTCCTGAATGTACTAAAAGCCAAAACAAACTCCAGTATGTTCAGTTTCCTATTGAGCCTAGGAACCTTGGCTTTCATAATGACGGAAACGTCGCTACATGAGTACTTTTTATTATCTAGGGTGCCGTGAGATGCCACTAGAAGGCAGTGCCGGGACAAGGCCATCTGGTGCCAGGGCGAAGATGGCAAACCCCCCCCCCCCCCCCCCTGTATAAAGAGAGAGTAAGTGTCCTTTCAAAACCAGAAAACACTTAAAACAATACAATAATACAACAATAAAATACTGTAGCTCCATCGCAGTGTATGTACTGCGTCTGCGCGGGGTCGGCAAATGTTCACCTTTCTCGACAGGACACTCTCTATGGAACTGCACTGACCACTACACTTCACTCTACACTACACTTATAATGACACCAGCCCTTTCTTTTATTTATACTAACTCTAACTGCTTGTCTTATCTCTCTGGCTGGCTGCTCCCTCTCTCCCCAGACCGTATCCACTCCCTCACCTGCAGCTTGTAGCTTCCATCAGTCCAGAGGAGAGGCGGGGCCTGGAGGAGGTGAAGACAGCAGTGGTAGTCACAGCGAGGTGAAGGTGGCGGCGGGACACCAGGAGCAACCACGATCGCAGTTAGGCCAGCCCTGCTGTGATCGTGGATAAGCCAGAGACTACCGACATCGCGGATTAGCCACCCCGGCCGCAATCGTGGATAGGCCAGCCCCGCTGCGATCACGCATAGGCCAGCCGCAGCCACCACATGACACCATTCACTGAATCACAGGGCGCTAGCCACTTAGGGGCACAGGAAGTAAATATTAGGGGGACACACACTGCCTGGCGCCCCCTTCCTACAATAAATTGCTCCGCCCACCCCTTGTACCGGCCCTACTAGAAGGGAGGCTAAATTGACATCATTGCTATCCAGGATATCTTTCCTAATGGAAGCTGGGATAAAATGTGCAGGAATACCTATCAGGGCTGGTACAGGCATACCTGCAGCTGCAGTGACTACTGCACTGGTTACATTGGTATCTTGAGCGGATGGGCCTGTAACAACAGGGGCCGCTGGGAGGCTGGTACAGACTTCCATGATCTCCAACCTATCCTGAATATTCTGGATGGAGGTAGACAGAGTTTAATAAGGTGTGAATCTGGGCTAAGAAGTTGGCCATGGACTGATTTGATATGTTGACTAGCAACTCTACCTTCCTAGCTGTGGCTGGATAGGACATATCCCACTGGTGGATAACTGTTGTAAGTTTAGGGATAGTCCAGGCTCGTAAAGATGACACGCTGCCTTGCTCTGAGGATCTTGCAGGGAAAGCAGGAATAACGGCAGCGTCTTTAAAGTCTGAAACATGTGACAACTTGTCCTGAGGATGATCTAGGACATACAAAGTAAAATGAAACAGAAGTCTAAGATGAGGACAATCGAATACACCACATGACCTGATACAGATGACAGTAAGGTGAACATGACAAAAGTGACTTACATGACATGACATGAGGCTCTGGGCATTTAGGCTGGATTCACAACTATGCATTTTTAGTGCTTTTTGCATTTTGCAGATTTGCACTAAAGAATGTGTTCCATAGGAAACCATGTTAAATGGACTGTAGTACAAATCTGCGAAATTCAAAAAGCACTAAAATGCATAGGTGTGAATCAGGCCTTATATTATACTGACCTCAGACATGGATTTTTTTTTCCTTTTCTTTGGAAAAAAAAAAACGATCGAATACACCACGTGAACTGATACAGATGACAGTAAGGTGCACAAAACAAACGTGACTCACATGACATGAAATGAGGCTTTGGCATTTATGTAGAAATGATAACCTCGGACATGGCCACCACAGACGATAAAAAGACTCATAACGGAGCCCCGGCCAACAAAGGATTAGCCAAATTGAGCTAACACATAACATTAGCGACTATGCACAACCAAGCAACCTAATAAGCGGATCACGGTCAATTAATATTGAAAACTTGGTTGTACCAAATACTGAAAAGGAGTGTCAGGATATGCTATACTAAAATCAAGCCGAAAAAGAAAAAGTGATAGGGACGGAATCATGGCCCATTGAAATACACCAAATTCATGTATGTATCTCTGGCAGCCTATGAACAAATGCATAAAATATATATATATATTTCCTATATCATTTTTTTTTTATATTTATTATATATATCTTTTTTTTTGCCTTTACATAGACACGGGACACAAATAACAAGATACAGGGGAGATCCCTGCATCTACATCGCTTGCGTGAATATGGAGATCTGTGAGTTTTTTTGTTTTTTTTTGCCCAACCCAATGGTTTACATAGTTAGTCTGGTTGGAAAAAGACAAGTCCATCCAGTTCAACCCACAGTAAAAAAAAAAAGGATCAGTTTGGCTGAATGAAAACTATACTGTATATGTAACATTTTCAGCAAGTACAAAAAAATGCCTGTTGATCTTTGCAGAAATGCAAAGTCCTTATCCCTTCCTGTTAGCTGAACTGAGAGCACAATGTTATCTTCCTTCTGTAAACTTCTAATCACCCCACCCTCCATATAATGGAATTTAAGGGAAGAAGACATGTTTGAAGTCCAGTCTGGGTGAAAACCATGGCTCCCACTATAAATATGCTGGAGTGAATGTAGCTACATTTGGACTTGCAGTATGTTATTTGCAGCATTACGAGATGAAAAAAAAAAAAGACTGGAAAGAAAGAAAACTAATGTAGCCACCTCATCTAAGGACTGGTAAGCTGCAACATAATTATTTTTACATTTTGGCTTCAGATATACTTCAAGTTGCTCCTTCTGTTTTTTCCAGTATCTTTAGTGAAATAGGCCCGGAAATTGTGATCTTTATACAGCACATGCGTTCTCGGACATATTTGGAAGCAAGTAATAAAAATGGATAGTTTCTGCAGTGTTTTTTTTTTTTTTTTTAAATTAATAAGACATCATGAAATTATTTTAGATGATTTTGCTTCTCTTCTGAACTCAGTTTGCCAGTTCTAATACAGAAAAAAATGTCATGCAGACAACAAAATTGAGTAATATGAGGAAATTTAATTTGACATTTAGGATTCAAGTACAGCTCTCAAAGGACAGCAATAGAAAGGGAAAATGAAAAAGCAAAATTTGCAAAGATGCTTGATTTGTAAGATAATACAGGTGATACTCAAAAAATTTGAATATCGTGCAAAAGTTCATTTATTTCACTAATGCAACTTAAAAGGTGAAACTAATATATTAGATAGACTCATTACATGCAAAGCAAGATAGTTCAAAATGTGATTTGTCATAATTGTGATGATTATGGCTTACAGCTCACGAAAACCCCAAATCCACAATCTCAGAAAATTAGAATATTGTGAAAAGGTGCAATATTCTAAGCTAAAAGTGTCCCACTCTAATCAGCTAATTAAGCCATAACACATGCAAAGGGTTCCTGAGCCTTTAAATGGTCTCTCAGGCTAGATTCACACCTATGCATTTTTAGTGCTTTTTGCATTTTGCAGATTTGCACCACAGAACGTGTTTCATAGGAAACTATGTTAAATGGACTGTAGTGCAAATCTGCAAAATGCAAAAAGCACAAAAAATGCATAGGTGTGAATCCAGCCTTAGTCTGGTTCAGTAGGAATCACAATCATAGGAAAGACTGCTGACCTAATAGTTGTGCAGAAAACCATCATTGACACCCTCCATAAGGAGGGAAAGCCTCAAAAGGTAATGGCAAAAGAAATTGGATGTTCCCAAAGTGCTGTATCAAAGCACATTAATAGAAAGTTATGTGGAAGGGAAAAGTGTGGAAGAAAAAGGTGCACAAGCAGCAGGGATGACCGCAGCCTGGAGAAGATTGTCAGGAAAAGGCCATTCAAAAGTGTTGTGGAATTTCACAAGGAGCGGACTGAGGCTGGAGTCAGTGCCTCAAGAGCCACCACACACAGACGGATCCTGGACATCCTGGCTTCAAATGTCGTATTCCTCTTGTCAAGCCACTCCTGAATAGGGATGGGCCCGGTGCTCGATGCAAACCCATGTTCGCATCGAGCACCGGGTGTTCGCTCGCTCGGCGAGCCCAGAACTATTTTGGCCGCTCGCATCACGTTCGTGTGATGCGAGCGGCCCCGCAATGCATTGCGGCCGGCGCGGCCGCGCAGTGCATTGCTGGCTGATGATTGGCCAAGCATGCACTGTGACCCCGCATGCTTGGCCAATCACAGCGCCGGAAACTCGAAGAGCCATAATTGGCTACAGGCAGGACGCCTGTAGCCAATTACAGCTCAGGGCTTTAGTACACGCCCCCTCTTATAAAAGGCCGCCACGCCGTTGGCGCCGGTCACATGCTGTTCCGGCGTAGAGAGAGCAGGATCGTTCTGTGTCACTCTGCTAGATTTAGTTAGAGAGATTTAGTTAGAGAGATTTAATTAGATAGATTCATTTAGAAAGATTCATTTAGAAAGAGGGGCTTGTAGTGTGTTCGTGGCAGGCAGGCACTGGCAGGCAGTGGCAGCAAACAGAGCTCCTATATTTTGTTCCCAGAGGCACCTATAGGACTTGTAGTGTGTTCGTGGCAGGCAGGCAGTGGCAGCAAACAGAGCTCCTATATTTTGGTCCCAGAAGCACCTATAGGACTTGTAGTGTGTTCGTGGCAGGCAGGCAGTGGCAGCAAACAGAGCTCCTATATTTTGTTCCCAGAAGCACCTATAGGACTTGTAGTGTGTTCGTGGCAGGCAGGCACTGGCAGCAAACAGAGCTCCTATATTTTGTTCCCAGAAGCACCTATAGGACTTGTAGTGTGTTCGTGGCAGGCAGGCACTGGCAGCAAACAGAGCTCCTATATTTTGTTCCCAGAAGCACCTATAGGACTTGAAGTGTGTTAGTCCCATCACACAGAGCTATATTTTTCTTCCCAGAAGCACCTATAGGACTTGTAGTGTGTTAGTCCCATCACACAGAGATCATATATTTTGTTCCCAGAAGCACCTATAGGACTTGAAGTGTGTTAGTCCCATCACACAGAGCTATATTTTCTTCCCAGAAGCACCTATAGGACTTGAAGTGTGTTAGTCCCATCACACAGAGATCATATATTTTGTTCCCAGAAGCACCTATAGGACTTGAAGTGTATTAGTCCCATCACACAGAGCTATATTTTCTTCCCAGAAGCACCTATAGGACTTGAAGTGTGTTAGTCCCATCACACAGAGATCATATATTTTGTTCCCAGAAGCACCTATAGGACTTGAAGTGTGTTAGTCCCATCACACAGAGCTATATTTTCATCCCAGAAGCACCTATAGGACTTGAAGTGTGTTAGTCCCATAACACAGAGCTATATTTTCTTCCCAGAAGCACCTATAGGACTTGAAGTGTGTTAGTCCCATCACACAGAGATCATATATTTTGTTCCCAGAAGCACCTATAGGACTTGAAGTGTGTTTGTCCCATCACACAGAGATCATATATTTTGTTCCCAGAAGCACCTATAGGACTTGAAGTGTGTTAGTCCCATCACACAGAGATCCTATATTTTGTTCCCAGAAGCACCTATAGGACTTGAAGTGTGTTAGTCCCATCACACAGAGCTATATATTTTCTTCCCAGAAGCACCTATAGGACTTGTAGTGTGTTAGTCCCATCACACAGAGATCATATATTTTGTTCCCAGAAGCACCTATAGGACTTGAAGTGTGTTAGTCCCATCACACAGAGATATATTTTCTTCCCAGAAGCACCTATAGGACTTGAAGTGTGTTAGTCCCATCACACAGAGATCATATATTTTGTTCCCAGAAGCACCTATAGGACTTGAAGTGTGTTAGTCCCATCACACAGAGCTATATTTTCTTCCCAGAAGCACCTATAGGACTTGAAGTGTGTTAGTCCCATCACACAGAGCTATATTTTCTTCCCAGAAGCACCTATAGGACTTGAAGTGTGTTAGTCCCATCACACAGAGATCATATATTTTGTTCCCAGAAGCACCTATAGGAATTGAAGTGTATTAGTCCCATCACACAGAGCTATATTTTCTTCCCAGAAGCACCTATAGGACTTGAAGTGTGTTAGTCCCATCACACAGAGATCATATATTTTGTTCCCAGAAGCACCTATAGGACTTGAAGTGTGTTAGTCCCATCACACAGAGATCCTATATTTTTTTCCCAGAAGCACCTATAGGACTTGAAGTGTGTTAGTCCCATCACACAGAGCTATATTTTCTTCCCAGAAGCACCTATAGGACTTGAAGTGTGTTAGTCCCATCGCACAGAGATCATATATTTTGTTCCCAGAAGCACCTATAGGACTTGAAGTGTGTTAGTCCCATCACACAGAGATCATATATTTTGTTCCCAGAAGCACCTATAGGACTTGAAGTGTGTTAGTCCCATCACACAGAGATCCTATATTTTTTCCCAGAAGCACCTATAGGACTTGAAGTGTGTTAGTCCCATCACACAGAGCTATATTTTCTTCGCAGAAGCACCTATAGGACTTGAAGTGTGTTAGTCCCATCACACAGAGATCATATATTTTGTTCCCAGAAGCACCTATAGGACTTGAAGTGTGTTAGTCCCATCACACAGAGATCATATATTTTGTTCCCAGAAGCACCTATAGGACTTGAAGTGTGTTAGTCCCATCACACAGAGCTATATTTTGTTCCCAGAAGCACCTATAGGACTTGAAGTGTGTTAGTCCTATCACACAGACCTATATTTTCTTCCCAGAAGCACCCATAGGACTTGTAGTGTGTTAGTCCCATCACACAGAGCTATATTTTCTTCCCAGAAGCACCTATAGGACTTGAAGTGTGTTAGTCCCATCACACAGAGATCCTATATTTTGTTCCCAGAAGCACCTATAGGACTTGAAGTGTGTTAGTCCCATCACACAGAGCTATATTTTCTTCCCAGAAGCACCTATAGGACTTGAAGTGTGTTAGTCCCATCACACAGAGATCCTATATTTTGTTCCCAGAAGCACCTATAGGACTTGAAGTGTGTTAGTCCCATCACACAGAGCTATATTTTCTTCCCAGAAGCACCTATAGGACTTGTAGTGTGTTAGTCCCATCACACATAGATCGTATATTTTGTTCCCAGAAGCACCTATAGGACTTGAAGTGTGTTAGTCCCATCACACAGAGCTATATTTTCTTCCCAGAAGCACCTATAGGACTTGAAGTGTGTTAGTCCCATCACACAGAGATCATATATTTTGTTCCCAGAAGCACCTATAGGACTTAAAGTGTATTAGTCCCATCACACAGAGCTATATTTTCTTCCCAGAAGCACCTATAGGACTTGAAGTGTGTTAGTCCCATCACACAGAGATCATATATTTTGTTTCCCAGAAGCACCTATAGGACTTGAAGTGTGTTAGTCCCATCACACAGAGCTATATTTTCATCCCAGAAGCACCTATAGGACTTGAAGTGTGTTAGTCCCATCACACAGAGCTATATTTTCTTCCCAGAAGCACCTATAGGACTTGAAGTGTGTTAGTCCCATCACACAGAGATCATATATTTTGTTCCCAGAAGCACCTATAGGACTTGAAGTGTGTTAGTCCCATCACACAGAGATCATATATTTTGTTCCCAGAAGCACCTATAGGACTTTAAGTGTGTTAGTCCCATCACACAGAGATCCTATATTTTGTTCCCAGAAGCACCTATAGGACTTGAAGTGTGTTAGTCCCATCACACAGAGCTATATTTTCTTCCCAGAAGCACCTATAGGACTTGTAGTGTGTTAGTCCCATCACACAGAGATCATATATTTTGTTCCCAGAAGCACCTATAGGACTTGAAGTGTGTTAGTCCCATCACACAGAGCTATATTTTCTTCCCAGAAGCACCTATAGGACTTGAAGTGTGTTAGTCCCATCACACAGAGATCATATATTTTGTTCCCAGAAGCACCTATAGGACTTTAAGTGTGTTAGTCCCATCACACAGAGCTATATTTTCTTCCCAGAAGCACCTATAGGACTTGAAGTGTGTTAGTCCCATCACACAGAGCTATATTTTCTTCCCAGAAGCACCTATAGGACTTGAAGTGTGTTAGTCCCATCACACAGAGATCATATATTTTGTTCCCAGAAGCACCTATAGGAATTGAAGTGTATTAGTCCCATCACACAGAGCTATATTTTCTTCCCAGAAGCACCTATAGGACTTGAAGTGTGTTAGTCCCATCACACAGAGATCATATATTTTGTTCCCAGAAGCACCTATAGGACTTGAAGTGTGTTAGTCCCATCACACAGAGATCCTATATTTTTTTCCCAGAAGCACCTATAGGACTTGAAGTGTGTTAGTCCCATCACACAGAGCTATATTTTCTTCCCAGAAGCACCTATAGGACTTGAAGTGTGTTAGTCCCATCACACAGAGATCATATATTTTGTTCCCAGAAGCACCTATAGGACTTGAAGTGTGTTAGTCCCATCACACAGAGATCATATATTTTGTTCCCAGAAGCACCTATAGGACTTGAAGTGTGTTAGTCCCATCACACAGAGATCCTATATTTTGTTCCCAGAAGCACCTATAGGACTTGAAGTGTGTTAGTCCCATCACACAGAGCTATATTTTCTTCCCAGAAGCACCTATAGGACTTGAAGTGTGTTAGTCCCATCACACAGAGATCCTATATTTTGTTCCCAGAAGCACCTATAGGACTTGAAGTGTGTTAGTCCCATCACACAGAGCTATATTTTCTTCGCAGAAGCACCTATAGGACTTGAAGTGTGTTAGTCCCATCACACAGAGATCCTATATTTTGTTCCCAGAAGCACCTATAGGACTTGAAGTGTGTTAGTCCCATCACACAGAGCTATATTTTGTTCCCAGAAGCACCTATAGGACTTGAAGTGTGTTAGTCCCATCACACAGAGCTATATTTTGTTCCCAGAAGCACCTATAGGACTTGAAGTGTGTTAGTCCCATCACACAGAGCTATATTTTGTTCCCAGAAGCACCTATAGGACTTGAAGTGTGTTAGTCCCATCACACAGACCTATATTTTCTTCCCAGAAGCACCCATAGGACTTGTAGTGTGTTAGTCCCATCACACAGAGCTATATTTTCTTCCCAGAAGCACCTATAGGACTTGAAGTGTGTTAGTCCCATCACACAGAGATCCTATATTTTGTTCCCAGAAGCACCTATAGGACTTGAAGTGTGTTAGTCCCATCACACAGAGCTATATTTTCTTCCCAGAAGCACCTATAGGACTTGAAGTGTGTTAGTCCCATCACACAGAGATCCTATATTTTGTTCCCAGAAGCACCTATAGGACTTGAAGTGTGTTAGTCCCATCACACAGAGCTATATTTTCTTCGCAGAAGCACCTATAGGACTTGAAGTGTGTTAGTCCCATCACACAGAGATCCTATATTTTGTTCCCAGAAGCACCTATAGGACTTGAAGTGTGTTAGTCCCATCACACAGAGCTATATTTTGTTCCCAGAAGCACCTATAGGACTTGAAGTGTGTTAGTCCCATCACACAGAGCTATATTTTGTTCCCAGAAGCACCTATAGGACTTGAAGTGTGTTAGTCCCATCACACAGACCTATATTTTCTTCCCAGAAGCACCCATAGGACTTGTAGTGTGTTAGTCCCATCACACAGAGATCCTATATTTTTTTCCCAGAAGCACCTATAGGACTTGAAGTGTGTTAGTCCCATCACACAGACCTATATTTTCTTCCCAGAAGCACCCATAGGACTTGAAGTGTGTTAGTCCCCATCACACAGAGATCCTATATTTTGTTCCCAGAAGCACCTATAGGACTTGAAGTGTGTTAGTCCCATCACACAGACCTATATTTTGTTCCCAGAAGCACCTATAGGACTTGAAGTGTGTTAGTCCCATCACACAGAGATCATATATTTTGTTCCCAGAAGCACCTATAGGACTTGAAGTGTGTTAGTCCCATCACACAGACCTATATTTTCTTCCCAGAAGCACCCATAGGACTTGTAGTGTGTTAGTCCCATCACACAGAGCTATATTTTGTTCCCAGAAGCACCTATAGGACTTGAAGTGTGTTAGTCCCATCACACAGAGATCCTATATTTTGTTCCCAGAAGCACCTATAGGACTTGAAGTGTGTTAGTCCCATCACACAGACCTATATTTTCTTCCCAGAAGCACCCATAGGACTTGAAGTGTGTTAGTCCCATCACACAGAGATCCTATATTTTGTTCCCAGAAGCACCTATAGGACTTGAAGTGTGTTAGTCCTATCACACAGAGCTATATTTTCTTCGCAGAAGCACCTATAGGACTTGAAGTGTGTTAGTCCCATCACACAGAGATCCTATATTTTGTTCCCAGAAGCACCTATAGGACTTGAAGTGTGTTAGTCCCATCACACAGACCTATATTTTCTTCCCAGAAGCACCCATAGGACTTGTAGTGTGTTAGTCCCATCACACAGAGCTATATTTTGTTCCCAGAAGCACCTATAGGACTTGAAGTGTGTTAGTCCCATCACACAGAGATCCTATATTTTGTTCCCAGAAGCACCTATAGGACTTGAAGTGTGTTAGTCCCATCACACAGACCTATATTTTCTTCCCAGAAGCACCCATAGGACTTGAAGTGTGTTAGTCCCATCACACAGAGATCCTATATTTTGTTCCCAGAAGCACCTATAGGACTTGAAGTGTGTTAGTCCCATCACACAGAGCTATATTTTGTTCCCAGAAGCACCTATAGGACTTGAAGTGTGTTAGTCCCATCACACAGACCTATATTTTTCTTCCCAGAAGCACCCATAGGACTTGAAGTGTGTTAGTCCCATCACACAGAGATCCTATATTTTGTTCCAGAAGCACCTATAGGACTTGCAGTGTGTTAGTCCCATCACACAGAGATCCTATATTTTGTTCCCAGAAGCACCTATAGGACTTGAAGTGTGTTAGTCCCATCACACAGACCTATATTTTCTTCCCAGAAGCACCCATAGGACTTGAAGTGTGTTAGTCCCATCACACAGAGATCCTATATTTTGTTCCCAGAAGCACCTATAGGACTTGAAGTGTGTTAGTCCCATCACACAGACCTATATTTTGTTCCCAGAAAGCACCTATAGGACTTGAAGTGTGTTAGTCCCATCTCACAGACCTATATTTTCTTCCCAGAAGCACCCATAGGACTTGAAGTGTGTTAGTCCCATCACACAGAGATCCTATATTTTGTTCCCAGAAGCACCTATAGGACTTGAAGTGTGTTAGTCCCATCACACAGACCTATATTTTGTTCCCAGAAGCACCTATAGGACTTGAAGTGTGTTAGTCCCATCACACAGAGATCCTATATTTTGTTCCCAGAAGCACCTATAGGACTTGAAGTGTGTTAGTCCCATCACACAGACCTATATTTTGTTCCCAGAAGCACCTATAGGACTTGAAGTGTGTTAGTCCCATCACACAGAGATCCTATATTTTGTTCCCAGAAGCACCTATAGGACTTGAAGTGTGTTAGTCCCATCACACAGACCTATATTTTGTTCCCAGAAGCACCTATAGGACTTGAAGTGTGTTAGTCCCATCACACAGAGCTATATTTTGTTCCCAGAAGCACCTATATGACTTGAAGTGTGTTAGTCCCATCACACAGAGATCCTCTATTTTCTTTGCAGAAGCACCCATAGGACTTCTAGTGTGTTAGTGGCATCACACAGAGCTCCTATATTTTTCTTCTCAGCAGCACCCACAGGACTTCTAGTGTGTTAGTGGCATCACACAGAGCTCCTCTATTTTCTTTGCAGAAGCACCCATAGGACTTCTAGTGTGTTAGTGGCATCACACAGAGCTCCTATATTTTCTTCTCAGCAGCACCCACAGGACTTCTAGTGTGTTAGTGGCATCACACAGAGCTCCTCTATTTTCTTTGCAGAAGCACCCATAGGACTTCTAGTGTGTTAGTGGCATCACACAGAGCTCCTATATTTTCTTCTCAGCAGCACCCACAGGACTTCTAGTGTGTTAGTGGCATCACACAGAGCTCCTCTATTTTCTTTGCAGAAGCACCCATAGGACTTCTAGTGTGTTAGTGGCATCACACAGAGCTCCTATATTTTCTTCTCAGCAGCACCCACAGGACTTCTAGTGTGTTAGTGGCATCACACAGAGCTCCTCTATTTTCTTTGCAGAAGCACCCATAGGACTTCTAGTGTGTTAGTGGCATCACACAGAGCTCCTATATTTTCTTCTCAGCAGCACCCACAGGACTTCTAGTGTGTTAGTGGCATCACACAGAGCTCCTCTATTTTCTTTGCAGAAGCACCCATAGGACTTCTAGTGTGTTAGTGGCATCACACAGAGCTCCTATATTTTCTTCTCAGCAGCACCCACAGGACTTCTAGTGTGTTAGTGGCATCACACAGAGCTCCTCTATTTTCTTTGCAGAAGCACCCATAGGACTTCTAGTGTGTTAGTGGCATCACACAGAGCTCCTATATTTTCTTCTCAGCAGCACCCACAGGACTTCTAGTGTGTTAGTGGCATCACACAGAGCTCCTCTATTTTCTTTGCAGAAGCACCCATAGGACTTCTAGTGTGTTAGTGGCATCACACAGAGCTCCTATATTTTCTTCTCAGCAGCACCCACAGGACTTCTAGTGTGTTAGTGGCATCACACAGAGCTCCTATATTTTCTTTGCAGAAGCACCCATAGGACTTCTAGTGTGTTAGTGGCATCACACAGAGCTCCTATATTTTCTTCTCAGCAGCACCCACAGGACTACCGACTACAATGGCTGGAAGACCGCCAAGGGGAGGCAGAGCGTGCAGAGCCAAGAACACAGGGCAGGCAGGCTCTGTTTCTAGTGGACGTGGCCGTGGACGTGGTCGTGCATCGTCATCAGCACGTGGCCATGGGACACGCGCGTCTTTGTTTTCGGCAGCTGGACATGTGGAGCCGCATCATGCTGAAGGCTTGGTAGAATGGATGACCAAGCCCTCCTCATCCTCCTCATCCTCTCTCACCCAGGCTCAGGGTACTGGCAGAGCAGCTGCCAACGCGTACTCAATGGCATCATCAGCCACCCCTTCCCTAGACCCACCATGTCCTCCTGAGGAGTCCCCCGAACTCTTTGAGCACAGTGTTGGGTACATGCTCCAGGAGGATGCCCAACGATTCGAAGGCTCGGATGATGATACCCAGCTTGAGGAATCTGGCAGTACTGTTCCACCAGCTGCAGCTTACTGCCAGGTTTGCTCTAGTGGTGAAGAGGGAGGGGATGATGAGGTCACTGACTCCACGTGGGTGCCTGAAGGGAGAGAGGATGAGGAGGAGGACGAGGAGGAGGAGGATGCAGCGTCACATGTCCAACGAGGCAGGATGCCCCCTGGAGGCCAGCTAGAGGCCAGCACAGCAACTGTACAACACCGCAGAGCTCCGCCTGTGCAGGGCGCTGCCTCTGCACGTTATCAGAAAAGTTCTTTGGTGTGGGCCTTTTTTGAGACGAGTGCATCAGATCGCACCACTGCTATTTGCAATATTTGTCTCAAGCGTATCTCGCGTGGCCAAAACATCAGCCGCTTGGGCACCACAAGCATGACCAGACATATGTCGACCTGCCATGCAGCTCGTTGGCAGGCACACATAAAAGACCCACACCAAAGAACTAAGCGGACCTCTCCTTGCTCCTCATCAGCTGGGATCTCCATCCCCACTACACCTTCAGTCCTCTCTGAAAGCTGCTCTGAGAGGACTGAAGGTGTATAATTAGGTGTGTCACAACCAAGTACTTGCAGTACACCGACGTCCGATTGCAGCAGGCAAATTTCCCTGCCCCAGCTGCTGGACCGTAGAAAGAAGTACACTCCCAGCCATCCACATGCCCAGCGGTTGAATGCTAGCTTGGCTAAATTGCTAGCACTTCAACTGCTGCCTTTTCAGTTGGTAGACTCGGCCCCCTTCCGTGAGTTTGTTCAATGTGCGGTTCCTCAGTGGCAGGTTCCCAAACGCCACTTTTTCTCACGGAAGGCGATTCCGTCTCTCTACCGGCATGTGGAAGGCAATGTCCATGCCTCGCTGGACAGGGCGGTCAGCGGTAAGGTGCATATTACCGCTGACTCATGGTCCAGCAGGCATGGACAGGGACGGTACCTTTCTTTCACGGCCCATTGGGTCACTCTATTGGCAGCTGGGAGGGATGCAGGACAAGGTGCAGTAGTGTTGGAGGTTGTTCCGCCACCACGCCTCCAAAACGCTACTACTGCTACTGGTTGTGACACACCTCTCTCCTCCACCCCCTCCTCTTCTTCTTCCTCCAGTGCTCTGTCCTTGGAACCAGCGGTGCTCCGTAGGCGTACAAGGGGCTACGCAAGTACGCAGGCAAAAAGATGCCATGCCGTGCTTGCGCTGGTGTGTTTGGGGGACAGGAGCCACACTGGGCCAGAGGTTCTGGCAGCTCTGCAGGGGCAGGCCGAGAGGTGGTTGACGCCACGTCAGCTTAAGCCAGGAATGGTCGTTTCTGACAATGGCACCAACCTCCTCTCCGCCCTGCGACAGGGGCAGCTCACCCATGTGCCCTGCATGGCTCACGTCCTCAACCTGGTGGTGCAGCGGTTCTTGGGCAGGTTCCCAGGCTTACAGGATGTCCTGAGGCAGGCCAGGAAAGTCTGTGTGCATTTCCGCCGATCTTATAATGCCAGTGCTCGGCTGACTGAGCTGCAAAAGGATCTGAACCTGCCCAAGAACCGCCTAATATGTGACATGCCCACCAGGTGGAACTCAACGTTGGCCATGCTGCAGCGACTGCACACGCAGCAGAGGGCCATCAATGAGTACCTTTGCGACTACGGCACCAGGACAGGGTCAGGGGAGCTTGTTTTTTTTTTCCCCACGTCAGTGAAGCATGATCAGGGATGCATGCACTGTCCTCTCACCATTTGAGGAGGCCACGAGGATGGTGAGCAGTGACAGTGCATGCATCAGTGACACTGTCCCTCTTGTCCACCTGTTGGAGCATACGCTGCGTGGGATAATGGACAGGGCACTTGAGGCAGAACAGAGGCAGGAAGAGGAGGACTTCCTTGCCTCTCAAGGCCCCCTTTATCCAGACAGTGTTCCTTCTGTCCCACCCATCACACAGGAAGAGGATGAGGAGGAGGAGGAGGAGGAGGAGGAGGAGGAGGATTGTGTGAGCATGGAGGTGGAGCCTGGCACTCAGCATCAGCAGCAGCAGTCTTTTAGGGATGATGTACAGTCCCAACAAACCAGTGGACTTGTACGTGGCTGGGAGGAGGTGGCTGGCGATCATGTCATCCTCAGTGACCCAGAAGACTCCGGACCGAATGCCTCAGCTAACCTACGCTGCATGGCCTCCCTGATCCTGCAAAGCCTGCGGAAGGATCCTCGTGTTCTTCGGATCAAGGAGAGGGACCATTACTGGCTGGCCACTCTCCTTGATCCACGGTACAAGGGTAAGGTTGCGGACCTTATCTTGCCGTCGCAGAGGGAGCAGAGGATGAGACATCTCAGGAAGGCCTTGCAGAAAGGTCTGTGCAACGCGTTCCCAGAAACTGGGAGGTTACAAACTCCTGGTCCTGGGCGACGCGTTGCTGAGGCTTCGGTCAGTAGCAGAAGGAGCGGTGGGGAAGGTGGACGTCTGACCGATGCGTTCAGACAATTTTTTAGTCCGCAGCCCCAAGGTATGATCGGTTCCAGCAACCATCGCCAGCGTCTGATATACATGGTGCAGGAATACCTTGGGGCAAGGTCAGACTTGGACACCTTTCCCACCGAAAATCCTCTGGCTTACTGGGTCCTGAGGATGGATCACTGGCCAGAGCTTGTACAGTATGCAATTGAGCTACTGGCCTGTCCTGCCTCCAGCGTTCTTTCCGAACGCACATTCAGTGCTGCTGGAGGATTTGTCACCGATCATAGGGTGCGCCTGTCCACCGCCTCGGTTGATCGACTGACCTTCATCAAAATGAATCAGTCTTGGATCACCACCAGCTACCAGGCACCTGAAGCGGATATAACGGAATAATTTATAATGTCACATCCCTTCAAGACTGCCTATGCTGATGCTGAGTGACTGTCCTCTTATGTTCACTGACTATCCTCTTCCTCCTCCTCAATGATCCATGCCACCACACCAGTGCCTAAGGCACAATTTTTCAGCCCCTGTTTAACAGGGGCGTGTACATACAATTTTTATAAAAAAATGCTTCGCAACACGTGTGACTGCTGTGCTCCAAGTACAGTATCTGTGAGGGGTTGCAGTGTTGTGGCACCAGTGCCTAAGGCACAATTTTTCAGCCCCTGTTTAACAGGGGCGTGTACTTACAATTTTTTAAAAAAAATGCTTCGCAACACGTGTGACTGCTGTGCTCCAAGTACAGTATCTGTGAGGGGTTGCAGTGTTGTGGCACCAGTGCCTAAGGCACAATTTTTCAGCCCCTGTTTAACAGGGGCGTGTACTTACAATTTTTTAAAAAAATGCTTCGCAACACGTGTGACTGCTGTGCTCCAAGTACAGTATCTGTGAGGGGTTGCAGTGTTGTGGCACCAGCGCCTAAGGCACAATTTTTCAGCCCCTGTTTAACAGGGGCGGGTAATTACAAATCTTGATCTAATAGTTCACAGCAGGGCCCATTCCTGCGCCCACCAAGAGTAACTATGAGGGCCTACAGTCTTGTGGCAACACCGTCCACCACCACCGCCAAAGGCCCAATTTTTCTGCCCTGTTCATCAGGTGCTTGCAATTACAAATCTTGATCTAATAACTCACAGCAGGGCCCATTCCTGCGCCCACCAAGAGTAACTGTGAGAGCTTACAGTCTTGTGGCAACACCGTCCACCACCACCACCACCCCCAATTTTTCTGCCCTGTTCAACAGGTGCATGCAATTACAAATCTTGATCTATTAACTCACAGCAGGGCCCATTCCTGTGCCCACCAGTCTTGTGGCTACACCAACATCTAATAGGGCAAATTTCTGCAGAGTATATACGCCAGGCCCCTACTTTCAAACATCCAACTTACAAAACGACTCCTACTTGCAAATGGAAAGAGAAAACAGGAAGTGAGAGGAAATCTACCCCTAGGAAGGGAAATTCTATCCTGTTATATTTAATTTGGGAAAAAGGTATCTCCTCTCTACTGATACTTTATCACCAATCCTTGTTTCAATTAAAACCCCACTTTTCCAAAAACATTTGTCATTGGGACGGAAAGTGAGGTGACATGTTCTGAACAGATGTGCAAAGACAGCAAATGTTACAGGGGTGATAACCCCTCCCTATGTTCTCCAAAAAGCTTAAAAATAGATTTTTTTGGGATGGAGCTACACTTCATAATGTACCTGTTCAGATTCTACTTAAGAACAAACCTAAAGCCGCAAGTGGTTTTAAATGGCTTCTTTTTTTCCTTTACAAATGTCATTTTGTGCAAGGACAGTTCTAAACACGGGAAACACATGCCACTTCACAGGCATACTTTAGACACCCCCCAGGTACCATATTTAAAGGAAAATTTCACTTTTTTTTTTTTCACTTTATGCATCATTAAAATGACTGCTCCCGAAAAAACGTTAGTTTTTAAAAGTTCTTTTTGCATTGATATATGTCCCCTGGGGCAGGACCCCGGTCCCCAAACCTGTTTTATGACATTAACATGCATATTGGCCGTTGTAATTAGCACTTTTGATTTCGAACGTTCGCGTCCATTATAACGTATAGGGTTCGAAAATTCGCGCGAACTTTCGGTCCGTTCGAAGGTTCTGGTGCGAACCGAACCCGGGGGTGTTCGGCTCATCCCTACTCCTGAACCACAAACAACTTTAGAAACGTCTTACTTGGGCTAAAGAAAAACAGACCTGGTCTGTTGCTCAGTGGTCCAAAGTCCTCTTTTCTGATGAGAGCAAATTTTGCATCTCATTTGGAAACCAAGGACCCAGAGTATGGAGGAACAATGGAGAGGTACACACTGCAAGATGCTTGAAGTCCAGTGTGAAGTTTCCACAGTCTGTGTTGATTTGGGGAGCCATGTCATCTGCTGGTGTTGGTCCACTGTGCTTCATTAAGTCCAGGGTCAACGCAGCTGTCTACCAGGAGATTCTGGAGCACTTCATGCTTCCTTCCGCAAACAAGCACTATGGGGATGCTGACTTCATTTTCCAGCAGGACTTGGCACCTGCCCACACTGCCAAAAGCACCAAAACCTGGTTCAATGACCGTGGGATTACTGCGCTTGATTGGCCAGCAAACTCGCCTGACCTGAACCCCATAGAGAAGCTATGGGGCATTGCCAAGAGAAAGATGAGAGACATGAGACCGAACAATGCAGAAGAGCTGAAGAAGAATCCAAGTCTTCCATAACGCCTCAACAGTGCCACAGGCTGATAGCCTCCACGCCACGCCGCATTGAGGCAGTAATTGCTGCAAAAGGGGCCCAAACCAAGTACTGAGTACATATGCATGCTTATACTTTTCAGAGGTCTGATATTGTTCTATGTACAATCCTTGTTTTATTGATTGCATGTAATATTCAAATTTTCTGAGATTGTGGATTTGGGGTTTTCATGAGCTGTAAGCCATAATCATCACAATTATGACAAATCGGAGGCGCATGCGCGGAGTCTAGCGGTACAGACATACACTGCTAGAGCTCCGCACCATAGGGGAGAGGAATTCCAGTTATACCGCACACCGCAGGTAAAAAAAGATACCCACAGTCTCCAGCAGACCCCTGGGCACCCGAGGTTCTATTTTGGGACGAAAATATGGTTCTTGGAAGCAGCCGTGCCAAAATGAAAAACACCCTCATGAAAGAGCCACAGGCTAAAGCTGCAGCTAAAATGGCGCCGACTCTCCCCTCATACACTGCCTCAGTTTGTTCCCATAGAAACAAGCTCACACAGCTAGAATCTCCAGCTGACTTTGAGGATGAACAAACTTGTTTACAAAATATTACATAAAACTCCTCTATAGCCCCTGAATTATTAAAACAATTTGAAAAGATGTTAAATAAAGTGCTGAAAAAACATCTGAACAAATAACTACCAATCTCACTAAAGAGATAAGAGAATTGGGTAACCGCACAGCAGCACTGGAACTTAAAGTAGATGAAATAGAGAATACCACACCAGAACAAAGACGGAAATGGAAAATCTTAAAGAAGAAAATTTATTGTTGCAATCAAAATTGGAAGATTTTGAAAATCGGACCAGACGCTTCGATTTGCGCATAAGGGGAATCCCTGAAACAGTCATTGACTTGAATTCCACTATTACATCGCTATTCCAAGAGCTTCAACCAGCTATTCCAATTGAAAGAATGGAATTTGACAGAATCCACAGAGCCCTTACAGCCAAAAAAATTGATGGACCCCCCACGTGATATAATCGTAAAATTCCATTACTATCGTACAAAGGAACAAATTTTGACAACCGCAAGAGACAAAAAAGATTTATGTTTTCAAGGATAAAAATACCAATTGTTTGCTGATTTGTCCCAACTAACCATCACTAAACAACAAGCAATGAAACCGCTACTAATGGAACTACAGCAGGGTTTTCCATTCTCCATTCGCTTTAGCCACAATGGCTCTACATACACCTGCAGATCTCCTGGAGAGCTTCAACAAACCCTTCTAAACCCACGCTTGATTGAACCTTCTTCCAAATCTGCCTCCACTCGTAAAAGATCAGAATCACCCACCAACAATTCCACCCACATCACAATGAAAAATGGCATCCACCAATCTCACAAGAGAGGTTGATTTGCCTCTCCTCCACAAGACCAAGAAGACTCTATGGACTGATGATAATCATCAATAAGGAATTCCTTACTACTCTTTAATCCTTCTTGTAGCCTTTATTGCTTCTTTATAGACTACTCCTAAACTGAATTGATTTAGGGGACATGTATGTAGTCAGAGCTGGGCAGAGTAGAACATACAGTGATCTGATGATAACCTGTCTCAGGCTAGTGCATGAGATATGTAAAATCACCTGTCACTCACAGCAAGGGGGCGTTTTTGACAAAGTTTTCAAGACTTTGTCAAGATTTCTCTAACTGAACAATAAAAGAGGATTGCTCAGGCCTCTGGTAAATCTGTGTGGCAAGACTGGGCTCAAATGAAAGGAAATCTTATTCTCTACATTATGACATAAAAATAAAAAAAATTGTGTTTACATCCACTTTAATTTTAGTTCATCATTTATTGTCAACTGACATACTATCATTAAATATAAGGATAGTATGTTATTTTCTTGAGTAAGTAATTCATTTATTAGTTACCTTGAGTTGTTTTGAAGGTTATTATATTATTACTTCATTAATTCATTCTTTTTGGCTATTAGGATGAAGTAATCCTCAATTCTTAGCCACGCTTTCAGGATTGTTCAACCACCTCCTTACCTATTTCCTATCCCATTTTGCTATCCTCTTGACCCTTTTCCCAATCCTTCCATCTACAATCCTGTCATGTCTATTCTCATATAGACCATATTTAATGATATTTCTTCCCTGGAACATCTGGGACTATTGACTCAATAATTTTATGCCAAGTGGCTCAAAAGCTTGAACATCTTTACGATGTTCTTATTATAGCATTCTTCTCCCACATGCAGAAGATCCGTGTGCCTTACTTCGCCTCCCTTCTTCTTCCATTTATAATATGTGGAAGTGCGACGGAAGCACCCTTCCCCCTGAAGGGTATTTTCTTGTACCTTTCTTTAGGTCTATTCCAAGTGTATATTATTTAATCTTTTATGATTTAAATTTTTTCTCCTCTTCAGACTTTACTGTTTTCTACTCTTTCCTGATATCTTCCAAGTCCACATGGGTTGTCTCATCTGACCAGCACTACATGAAAATTGGTAAGTTCCATCTCCTTTATCAGATATCATGACACCATTAAACGTTCTTTCCCTGAATGTTCAGGGTATTAATATTCCTCAGAAAAGCACTAAAGCGTTCATGCTCGGAAAGCACACAAAGTGTGCCTACAAGAAACACACCTAACTAATAGCTCCACTCCCAAATGTATGTCTCACTTCCATCCACAAGTTTTTACAGCCTCAGCTACCACCAAAGGGGCACTCTTGTAGCTTTTCATCGTTCCACCCCATTTACTCTTCAATCACAAATTAAAGACCCAGAGGGACGTTATTTAATCCTTACTGGACATATAATGGATACTCCAATCACTATTATCTTATACTATGTACCAAATAAACAACCAACAGAATTTTTATCACACCTTTTACAGGTAATTCACAACCACAAATTAGGAACAATTATAACGTGATTCCAATCAAGTCCTCCTTCCATTTCTAGTCAAATCTCCATACACCTCACCCAGAAACCCACCTAAATTATCCTTCTCCCAACTTATGTCTAAACATAACCTAGTTGATTCTTGGAGAGAAAATAATCCAACGAAACAAAGGTATACTTATTATTCACATCCTCACCAAACATTCTCTTGAATTGATCACATATGTTTAACTACTGGCATGCTGCCAGAAATACTCACAGGTGACATAATTCCAATCCCATGGTCGGATCACAATGCAGTGTTCACCACCATTGCTTCCACTATATCTAAAGGACATGATACCACTTGGTAACTTCCAGATATTATGCTTAAACATCCAAACCATCGCAAACATATTGATTAAGCTTTAAAAGAATATCTATCAATCAACACTAGCCCAGATATCCCATCACTAACGCTCTGGGAAGCTTACAAACCTGTGCTGCGTGGTATAATTCAGAGGCAATTTGCATTATTTAAACGTGAACGCAAAATTCTTGCTCGTAAATTAGAATCTGAATTCAATACCGCTGTTACATCTTTTCAAGATAATCCATCCTCAATAACGAAAACTCGACTAGATAAAGCCTGCATAGCGTATGATCGTTTCCTAACAGAATCTGTGGATAAATCTTTTAATCGATCTAGACATAACTTTTTCATGAATTCTAACAAACCAGGGACATACCTGGCGCTCACCCTTACTTAATAATTTAATAAATTGTTCAAACCAATCCTCTTGAAACTGTCAAAAGATATATTCAATAGCAATCCTATCAAAATAGTTCACAAATTCCACTCTCATTTAGCATATTTGTATGCGTCAACAAATGATTTTGATTCAAACGCAGCAGATACCTTTTTCTCACAAATAAACCTACCAGAACTATCCCAAGACCAAGAAAGTTTACTTGAGGAACCTATTACTCCAGTAGATGTAGCCAACACTATTAAATAATTAAAAATGAACAAAAGACCAGGTCCTGATGGATATTTGGCTTTATACTATCAAACATTTACATAAAGTCTTTCTCCCATCTTAGCCGAAGCCTTTAATGTAATATTAGACGGACGTTCCTTTAGGCAAGAATCATTAACGGCCATCATTTGCATAATCCCTATCCACTGATGACACATCTTGTACAAACTATCGCCCCATCTCCCTTCTAAATTTAGATATTAAAATTTTAGCAAAAATCCTAGCAAAATGCCTTAATAGAATTATAGGTAGCCTGATCCATAGAGATCAAGTGGGCTTCATGCCAACTCGCCAAGCTGGTGATAATGTACGACGGGCAGTCCTCTTACCACATATTGCTAAAACTCGACACATTCCCACATGCTTCCTTTCCCTTGATATCAGAAAAGCTTTTGATTCCATATCCTGGCCATACCTACAATATACTTTACAGAAATTGAGTTTTGGCCCACACCTTTTAAAAGTCTATGGGAGAAATCAAAAGTGCTAATTTTAAAGGCTTATATGCATGGTATTGTCATAAAAAGTGTTTGGGGATCTGAGTCCTGCCCCAGGGGAAATGTATCAATGCAAAAAAAAGTTTTAAAAACGTCAGTTTTTTCGGGAGCAGTGATTTTAATAATGCTTAAAGTGAAACAATAAAAGTGTAATATTCCTTTAAATTTCGTACCTGTGGGGTGTCTATAGTATGCCTGTAAAGGGGCGTATGTTTCCCGTGTTTAGAACAGTCAGACAGCAAAATTACATTTCTAAAGGAAAAAAAGTAATTTAAACGGACTCGGGTCCGACAATACACATAACAGTTCATTGATAAAAACGGTATGGGCACTTCCCCACAGGGGAACCCCCGAAACAAAATTAAAAAAAAAATGCATGGGGGTCCCCCTAAATTCCATACCAGGCCCTTTAGGTCTGGTATGGGTATTAAGGGGAACCCCGCGCCAAAATAAAAAAAATGGCGTGGGGTCTCCCTCAAAATCCATACCAGACCTGGTCTGGTCTGAATATTAAGGGGAACCCGGCACCAATTTTTTTTAAAAAAATGGCGTAGGGTCTCCCCAAAAATCCATACCAGGTCCTTAACCGAGCACGCAACCTGGCAGGCCGCAGGAAAAGCGGATGGACGAGAGAGCGCCCTCCCTCCTGCACCTTGTCCCCATGTTGATGGGGAGAAGGGCCTCATCTCCACAACCCTTGGCCGGTGGTTGTGGGGGTCTGTGGGTGGGGGGGCTTATCGGAATCTGGAAGCCTCCTTTAAAAAGGGGACCCCCAGATCCCGCCCCCCCCCTGTGTGAATTGGTAATGGGGTACAAATATACCCCTACCATTTCACAAAAAAAGTGACAAAAAGGTTAAAAAACACAAGAGATGGTTTTTGACAAGTCCTTTATTAATTGCTTCTTCTTTCCACTTCTTCTTTCAACTTCTTTCTTCTGGTCATCCTTCGGTGTTCTTCTTGTTCCTCCAACTTCTTCTTCTCCATCTTCTTCTTCATTTTCTTTTTCCTCCGCTCTTCCGCCTCAGTGGGAATCTTCAGCCGTGGGGCGCTTCGATTCTTCTGACACTTCTTAAATAAGTCCCTTTTTATGACAATACCATGCATATAAGCCTTTAAAATTAGCACTTTTTATTATTCATGTTCGTGTCCCATAGACATTAATGGTGTTTGTGTGTTCGAACAAATTTTTTGCCTGTTCGCATGTTCTGATGCGGGTGTTCGGCTCATCCCTATTGTTAATATTCTCTACTATATACTTATTATTCTTGTCATTGAACATACAATTAATAAAAAAATTTGACAAGGAAAAAAAACAACAATTATGACAAATCACAGCTTGAACTATCTTGCTTTGCATGTAATGAATCTATCTCATATATTAGTCTCACCTTTTAAGTTGCATTAGTGAAATAAATGAACTTTTGCACTATATTCTAATTTTTCGAGTATCACCTGTATTTAAGGAACTAGTTTATTCACTTATTCTTTGAAATAACAGTGCCTGTCCAACTTGCAGAGTATATCAGAACCTCCACAATTATACTTCTGCGTATCATATAATATGTCTTCTCTCACAGTCAAAGAACCACATGTGCAAAAATTTGGTTCTTCTATTTTTATGCTTTCTACTAGAGGATCTGAGGTCTGTGTAAATCCTAAACTGCTTGCATAACTTTGAATATGATTGCATAATACAATGCTACATCCTCCTTTTCCATTACTTTTTCTATTGTGGTCCTCCAAGTTTCTGTCCTCGGACCTTTCATATTCTCAACTCCCATGTTGAGGACACGTGGCCAGGGCCGGATTAACATAGGGGCTATTGGAGCTGCAGCTCCAGGCCCCTTTCTCAAGATAGGCCCATTTTCCACAAAAAAAATTAAAAAAATTAAAAATAAAATAAAAAAAAGATTGACTTCGAGGGTTGTAGCAGCATTTGGGGGGTATGTAGCTAAAGACCTACTCCAGCACTGGTTAAAATATGGGGCTGCTATCATCTATGGTTCTGGAGATACAGGGCTGCTTGCGCAGTCTGTCAGAAGCTACATACAGCGCGGCCGGTATAAATACAAGCTGGAACACTCTGCGGCAGACTGCGAGGATGAACTCACAGGGCTTATAAGAATTATTTGTATATTACTTATCATAATTAACCCCTTGCCACCCAGGCCAATAGAATAAAATGGTGGTCTTTGCAATTTTTTATGTTACACGATATTTGCGCAGCAATTTGTTCAAACGTTTTTTTGGACAGAAACTGTTTCATTCATAAAAAAAAACACTAAAGTTAGCACAATTTTTTTTGTGTACTAAGCGATGCTTAAAATTTTTTTTACAGGGTACATGTTTAGAGTTACAGAGGAGGTCTAATGCCGCGTACACACGGTTTTAATTTCCGATGGAAACATTCCGATGGGAGCTTTTCATTGGATTTTCCGACCGTGTGTATGCCCATCTGTCTTTTTCTGTCGGAATTTCCGACGGACTTTGGATTGAGAGCCTGTTCTTAATTTTTCCGACGGAAAACCTTTCTATCGGATTTTCCGATCGTGTATGCAATTCCGACAAGCAAAATTCCGACGCATGTTTGGAAACAATTTGACGCATGCTCAGAAGCATTAAACTTCCCTTTTATAGTGCCGTCGAACGTGTTGTATGTCGCGGTGTTATTGACCATCGGAATTGGGTGTGACCGTGTGTAGGCAAGACAGTTTGAGTGAAATTCCGTCGGAATTCCGACGGGAAAACCATCAGAGCTTTTTCCGACGAGAATTCCAACCGTGTGTACGTGGCATTAGGCTACAATTATTGCTCTCGCTCTAACGATCATGGCATATGTAACCTGTGTGTATCTGGCTCTGATACTAGCCAGTGCCTACCCAGCCACTGACTAGTATCTCTCCCCAGCCTGTCCCCACACACCCTCTCACCTGCTGACCTGTGGGTGGGGGAATCACTCCCGCAGTGTTATTGTGTTCTGCCAGTGAATACAATGATTAGTGCTGCTAACTGTAGCTGTCAGCACTGATTGTTTTGGGGAAAACCTGACAGGCTGGTTGTACTCAAGTCGGTTAATAGGTCGACTTGTGTAAAACCAGGTAGCTCATACATAGATCGACTATGGCTGGTCTCTGCTTAATTGGTGTATTTCAATCCATGTATGGCCCGCTTAACCACTACACAGTCCCTAAACAACCTTCCACAAACCTTTACATTTTTCCTACCCAGATTCCTTCATCCTCCTCTCCTATACATAGTGCCCACTGTCATACTCTCCACACTTCTCTCCTGTACATACTGCTCACTGTCATACCCTCCACACTTCTCTCCTATACATAGCGCCCGCTGTCATATCCTACACACTCCTCTCCTATACATAGTGCCCACTGTCATACTCTCCACACTTCTCTCCTGTACATACTGCTCACTGTCATACCCTCCACACTTCTCTCCTATACATAGCGCCCGCTGTCATATCCTACACACTCCTCTCCTATACATAGTGCCCGCTGTCATACACTTCTCTCCTGTACATAGTGCCCACTGTTGTACCCTCCACACTCCTCTGCTGTACATACTGCCCACTGTCATACTCTTCACACTCATCTCCTGTACATAGTGCCCGCTGTAACTGTTATACACTTCTCTCCTGTACATAGTGCCCACCGCCATACCCTCCACACTCCTCTGCTGTGCATACTGCCCACTGTCATACCCTCCGCACTCCTCTCATGTGCATAGTGCCCACTGTTAGACCCTCCACATTCCACTCCCTCACCTGCACATACTTCCCACTTTTATACCATCCATACTCCTCCCCTATGCCTCTTACCCACAAAAACAGTTCTTTAAAATTACTGTATTTATCGGCGTATAAAACGCACCGGCGTATAACACGCACCCCAAGTTTAGGAGGGCATTTTAAGGAAAAAAAAAGTTTTAGGAGGGAAGTTTAGGGAAAAAAAACAACTTACATTTAAGTCAAATTAAGTCAATTTGCAGCTTGCCCAGCGTCATTGCAGCTTGCCTAGCGTCATTGTAGCTTGCCCAGCGTCATTGCAGCCTTGCCCATTGTCATTTGCAGCCTTGCCCAGCGTCATTTGCAGCCTTGCCCAGCGTCATTTGCAGCCTTGCCCAGTGTCATTGCAGCCTTGCCCAGCGTCATTGTAGCTTGCCCAGCATCACTGCAGCCTTGCCCAGTGCCATTGTAGCTTGCCAGCGTAATTTTCAGTCTTTTCTGGGTTTAAATTTCCCACCGTCGAGACGCTCTGTCGCGTGCGCGGCCGAAAAAACCTGAAGCGCGGCCGAAAAAGACCGAAGCGCCCCCGGAAAAAGCCGAGCCGACTCGGACGGCTAAGCTCGCGGTCCCGCCTCCCTGCTGTTTCCGGAGCGAGCGCAGGGAGGCGGGACTACGAGCAGAGCCGAACAGTCTGCTCGGCTTTTTCCGGGGCGCTTTGGTCTTTTTCGGCCGTGCTTCGGGTTTTTTCGGCCGCGCTCCCTATTTTTCGGCGGTGCTTGCCATTTTTGTCATTTTTTTGGGGGGTATCGGCGTATAACACGCACCCACGACTTTCCCCGATTTTAAGGGGGAAGAAGTGCGTGTTATACGCCGATAAATACGGTATACTGAATATCCTCAAGGTTACCAGCTCTAGAATGGGCACACTTTTGTTAGTTCAACTAAAGGAAATCTCAGTTCTCATATTTGTTCTGCCCCATTATTAGTACTTATTTAATTTTGTAATTACTATTGTGATGTATAGATGAACATAGGGGATGTCAGCTACTCTAAATATAGCACTTGTAAAAAAAGTGTCTCTGAAAATATTTTTGAAACGTTGGCAACTATGCGGGTCAGTAGGGGGCCCCATGAGAGGCTCCTGGGTTCCAATGATATTAAAGCGGTAGTAAACTTTTCTAACATTACTATTTTTTAGAGGCCCTGAGGTAGGTTATGCCATAATGTACAAGTATGCACAGCATATTAGCATATTAGGGTACACTTAGGTGTCAGACTGAGCCCCCCAGTGCTGTGCTGTGATCAATCCGGCCCGGGCGCTTCCATCTTCACCCGGTCTTCCTTCTGGGTTCTGTGCCTTCGGTCACTTGCCTTGGCCGGGCTGCGTTGATTTTATTCCCACACATGCTCATGTGCATCCTCTTTCTCTCATCCCCCCTTTCTCTCTCATCCTCTTTCCCTTACCCCTAACACCTCTTTCATCCCCTTTCTCTCTCTCCCTCATCCTCCCTCTCTCTTTAATTTAATTTGTTATAACAAAAAATTGTTTGCATTTTTATTTATTGTTTATAAAAGGCCCCACCAAAATCCTCAGCACCAGGCCCATGATGTTCTTAATCTGGCCCTGCACGTGGCCTGATATGGTTAGGGGGAGGGGGGCATTCAGGCTGCATGCTGTGGATTTTTAGGGGGACCTCACGCATTTCTTCAATTTTTGTTTATTTTTATGTGGAGTCCCCTTAGAATCTGTACCATACCCTTTGGGTCTGATTTGAATTTTCTGGGGGACCTTATGCATTTTTCTTACACAGTAAATTCTGTCTGTTTAAGTGTTAGTAAATTCCCCTCAATGTATCAGAAAGTCCTCCAGCTACTGGCAACCTTGTCGGACCAACCAGGCTACCTAACTGCATGGTTGTGATAAGTTCATGGCCTTAAATTGATAAAGCTCTAAAACACTTTAGAAACTACAGCCGTGTTCTCTATATAAAGACTTCACTTTTAAAGGAAAAAAAAATATTTGAGATAAACTGTGGTGAGCACCATAATTTAAATGTCCACATGTGTCACGGTGTGAAACATAAAGTCATGATTTTGGTGATACTTTTAGGCTCTAGTAGTCTTTGAAATGGACAGATTATCCTCAACAGGTTCTAATGGCTGTCATTATTAAATCACTCAAATGTTTACACTAATAGAGACAGAAATTGCAACATTTTTAAGAAGTTTCCAAAATAATATATTAAGTAGAAATGCATTTGTTCAGGTTTTTTTTTTTAGCAAAAATCCATCAAAATCCTTCTACTTGCAGCTCCATATTTATTCATTCAGTTAAACTTTGGATTACATTGAAGTTGAATGGCTTCTTCTTAGGGTGTGGCCAGATACTGATGGACTAGGCAACTCATCAGCTCCTTCCCAGCCAAACGTAATTCATATCTGGATTGAAGTAATATGTCGCATTGCTAATGCCTGTCTTTCAACAATCCTTTGACCTTAAGTGTCTATAATCCTTTTAACATGTATTTGCCAATGTTTACCTTTTGATGTTTTTGGCAATTTTACTGCATGGCTTCCAAGCCTCAGTTTTACCAACTGTTCAGCCTCCCTCAAATTTTGGGCAACTGTTGAAAAATGATTACTCTCTGTATTCTCTGGCTTTTTTAGTACACGCAATTCTTTCAGTGAAACAATTTTTAATAAATTAAAAATAAGATACAGTGTAAGAAACATTCAAAAGTTAAAAATAAATGATGTTATAACTTTATTATGTAATAAGCATTACTTCCCCAAAATGCAATTAAATAAAAGTTCAAACGTCTGGAAGACACTGCAAAAACCCCATTCCCACAGTTATTGTTTCATGTTTCCAACCCTTCTCTCCCTGAAAACAGTGTCCCAAGCTGGGGAGTGCTGCTGGGAGTGTAAAGCCCCATACACACGGTCGGACTTTTTCATGGATTCTGTCCGATCGGACAAGGTTGTTGAAAAATCAGACCGTGTGTATGCACCATCGGACAGTGTTCGTCGGTTTGTCCGACGGACAAAGTCTTATCTCCTGCTGGAAAGATTTGCCGTCAACACGGTCCGATCACACCAAATCCGATCGTGTGTACGGTTGTCCGACCGGACAAAGTGCTACGCATGCTCACATCACATTACAAGACCAAAGCTATTGGCTACTAGCCTCTACGTAGTCCCGTCGTAGGCAACAAACGTCACCACGTTCAGAATGATCGGATTTTCCGACAACTTTGTCCGACCGTGTGTACGCAAAACCAACATCAGACAAAGTATGACGGACAGGATCCGACCGACCTGGTCCGCGGATTGTCCGACCGTGTGTATGGGGCTTTACAGTACTGAAGAGAGCCCTACCCTCTGTATTCTCATTGGTAATAGGTGGATGGCCAGCACAGCCAAGGCTAAGCGGGTGAAAAAGCTGCCCGAGTGGGTCAGGCAAACACATGAAGGAGGAATATACACAAAGAGGGAGTCTAAGTAAAATAATATCCAAGAACCTAATAAAGTTAGGCTCTGACTCATTTTTATGCTAAACAATTCAGTTCCTCTATGGTATATAACATTTTCAAAGAGACCCAGCTCTTTTTAAACGAATCATGTGACCCACAAGTGCTCCAACTCCATAAACCATATATTCAAAACGTAAAGTATAACTAAAGGCAAAACTTTTTTTTTTAGATAGAGTGGAGAGGGATTAGAACACTTGTCAGTTTGTATTGCTGTCTGTGCCCCCATTACGAAGATTCGCCCTCTCTAGTTGTCCTGTTTACCATTATCATTGAAACTGAAAGTAAGAGAGAATCACAAATTTTGATTGATAGTTCTAATTTAAGCACTTGCCGACCATCTAACTGTAAATGTACGTCATTGCTTTGACATTAAATACTAGCTAAGCTAATAGCTAGCTGCCATAACCCTGGTATCTTTTTTTTTTTTTTTTTGGTCAAGCGGTTGGCTTTCATATAAAAGAAGTCCCAGCGGTGGATTGGCTGTAAAATCACTTTTATATGCTGTGGGAGAGGTGCACCCCCCCCTCCTGCCACTTCCCAGTCATCTCCGAGCTTTCCGGAGCATTTGACAAGCCCGAAGCCGATCCAATCCCTGTGATGCAGTCGACTCTATGCCCTTGGAGGACTGGAGCGACGTCTGACACCGCTTAAGGGGATTTTTTTCTTCTTAAAGTCTAAATATATATATATTTTTTTTTTACTTTTAAAGGTAAATGAAAGACATGGAGTCAAAAAGAGAACCTGTCGTGTTTATTTCTATTTCAAGGAATGTTTACATTCCTTGTAGTAGGAATAACAATGATTTAAAAAAATGTAAAATAAAAGGACAATGTAAAAGTAAAAAAATAAAACGTAAAATAAATAAGAAAAAAAAAGAGAAAAAAAAATTGAAAGGGGCCCAAAACTCAGAGCTTACGCGCAGAAGCAAACGCGCCTGCATATGTAAACAGTGTTCAAACCACACATGTGAGGTACAGCCGTGATCATTAGATCGAGTGCAATAATTCTAGTGCAAGACCCCCTCTGTAACTCTAAATAGGTAACTTGTAAAAATGTTTAAAGCATCACCTATGGATATTTTTAAGTACTGTAGTTTGTTGCCATTCCACTCGTGTAACATCTTCTTTCACATTATACAAAAAAATTGGGCTAACTTTACTTTTTTTAAAAAATATATATATATTGAATATATATATTCAATTCAATATATATTCAATAAAGTGTATTTTTTCCAAACAATTTTGTTTGAAAGCCTGGTGCGCAAATACAGTGTGACATAAAATGTTGCAAGGACCGCCATTTTATTCTCTAGGGTCTCTGCTAAAAAAATTAAAATAATGTTTGGGGGGGTTCTAACTCATTCTCTAGCAAAAAATACAGATTTTTACTTGTAAACAACACATGTCAGAAAATGGTCCGGTCAGCAAGTGGAATAACATAAACAATATATTAAAACTCAATAATTGCACAAAAATCTAAAAGTCTGTATTTCACCTTACAAAACAATTCACAAATCACAAAGTTCATGTCACATTCCACATATCACAAAGTCTTTGTCACACTTCACATATCCCAAAACCCTGAAGTTTTGCACCTCCATGCTCTGTGGCAATAAGTGAAAAGGGCTAACCAAATTTCCATGACCCATTATCGTGAGTTAAGTGAGTTATGAAACATTTTATGCAGAAGTATAATAGGTAGGATATGCAGGCCAGTGGTGCCAACCATCAGTATTTTTACTGGAAGCCAGTAAAAAACATGCAATTTTCTCCCAGTAAATGCCAGTAAAAGGAAAAAGTTGCCAGTAAAAAATATGGCTGTGATGTTCGGCTCGGTCCAGAGCCGTCTGAGACCATACGAGTCCCTACTACAGCGTGTTTGGGCAGCTCTGGTGAAAGCGGTGTCCGAGCGTGTCGTGTGAAGTCATGGTGCAAGGGTGCCAAGCAGAGTGGCCAGAGCCTCGTGTGTGGGTCTGCAGAACATGAACAGGGCAGGTCGGGAGCGAGGCTGTCAGTGCTGTTTAGACTGGAGTGGACTGAAGGGACCAAGAGTCAACTTCATGTGTGTGTGCCTTTCTATTCTAATTTCTTGCCCTATGTTTTCTGCCTTAATATCTACTTTAAATCACATTGCTAATTGCATATTGTACTTGTTTGTAGCCTACATACTGAAATTTGCACTTAAAACTGTAATTTTGTAACCTTTGGAAATGCAAGTAAAAACTTGGCTGTGCCAGGAAATTTTGGGTGTTGTGTCAGTAAATTTCAATCTGGTAGGTTGGCAACATTGATGCAGGCTCCTCCTCCTTCCACCAAGATTCCCACTGCTCAATAAACTTTCCACAGCTAAGAACAGACAGGCTCCTTCACCTCTTTTCTTCCTTCAGTGGTTTTCCCCCAAATCAGCCCTTCTGCTCCTCCACTCCTCAGCATAGAACACAAATGCTTCCAAAGTGCAATAATGTTAAACCAAAAGTGCTTTATTTATTGGGCTCATTTTATTTGTGTTAATTTTTGCATCAAAATATTCAGTTCGCAAAACTCATATTTATATTATAAAATAATAATAGTTAATTTCCTCACAAAATAACTATTGCATGTCTCTATTTCTCATAAATGGGTATTTTACAATCGGAGTCATTATGTCTTTATCTGAAATTGCTCCTCTCCTGCCCTTTCAAATAGACACCTCATAGAAACACATTTTTAATATTATACTCTGGTAGTTAGTGAATATGTTAGGAGTAAAAACCTGTGTGATAATCTTTGTAACTTTTACATAGAGAACGTCACATGAATTGATATACAGCATTATATCATTGTGTGATAAAACTATTCACAAAAAATGCGATTACACATCTGCATGTTACATTGTACTGCTTACACAATACCCTTCTTGTATAGAAATATAAAATAAAGAATTTAAAAAAGCAAACTACGTGCAATATTTTCACCATGACCAAAACTAAATTGCAGGTCCCTCTGAAGGCTCCACCAGGTCCTCTTATGTAGCAACCACTTGGAGTGAAGACAAGGACAAAGCTAGCCCCAGCTCTAAACATCTAATAGAAAAGAGAAAAGCCCTGGAGGTCACACTTCTCTGCAAACCCCCATAAGAAGACGTAAGACAGCCTCACCCTGGCCTTCAACCAGGCCACGCCTTGACGTGTTTCACTTCCCATTATTCCCCATGACTAAGCTCTGTAGGCAGAGTGAAATGTGTTGGGGGTGTGGACTGGTTGGAGCCTAGGCTGAGGCTGTCATACACTTTCTTACGTGATTTTGCAGACATGTGCAACTTTCAGGACTTTTCTCTTTGCTATTAGATGTCTAGAGCTTGGACGAGTTTTGTCCTTGTCTGCACTCCAAGTGGTTGCTACATAAGAGGACCTGGTGGAGTCTTCAGAGGCAACTGCCAATTTAGTTTGGGACAGGGTGAAATATTGCACGTGGTTTGCTTTTTTAAATCTTTATTTTATATTGTATACAAGAAGGGTATTGTGTAAGCAGTACAATGTAACATGCAGATATGTAATCACATTTTCCAGTATGCAAATAAAGAACAGGTTTATAACAAACATACATATGGAGTTATTATTCTACCCAACTTGGTTTTTAATGCTGAAACAAAACCATGGATGGGGAGGAGGGTCGGGAACTGGGGAAAAAACTTGTAAAAAGGGAGTGTGGTAGGCCAAGATCCGGGGAAAATTGAAGAAAAAAAGGGAGGATGGGCTGGGGCGGGGATCAGAGGGGGGATGGAGCAAACCGGTGAAAGAATGCAGATAGTTATTAAAAAAACAGGTAAATGTAGATTGTGTGACACCAAAAGGTGGAATATGCAGAGCACCATTAAGCCCCCGTACACACGGTCGAAATTCCGACCACAAAATCCGTCCGTTTTTTTTCTGACGGATTTTGTCCGAAACTGGTGTTGCATACATACAGTCAGACAAAGTTTTCGGAAAATCCCATCGTTCCGAACGTGGTGACGTTCGTTGCGTACGACGGAACTACATAGAGGATAGTAGCCAATAGCTTTTGTCTCCTAATTTGATCTGAGCATGCGTGGCACTTTGTCCATCGGAATCCTCTACACACGATCGGAAAAAGTCCAATCGGATTTTGTTGTCAGAATATTTCAGATCCGGCTCTCAAATTTTTTCCGTTGGAAATTACGATGGAAAAAGTCCACTAGAGCCCACACGCGATCAGAATTTCCGACAACATAATCCGATCTGACCATTGGAATATCCGACCGTGTGTATGGGGCATAAGAGTACAGTATTAAGTCATATGACATAACATTTCTTGTACTGATCTATGTAGAGGGGGACCCCCCAAAAATTTCTAAAAGTAAATAACACCATGGAAAAATCCTTTACTAAAATAAAAAAATAAAAAAGTAGATCATGTCCCACAATGTAAATCCAGTGTCAATCATGTCATACAGTGATGTAGATCCATTGTTAATCATGATGAAGCAGCGCTACAATGGTCCGTTGACCTGCTACCACAAGGAACTCCTGCCACCATGTTCTCCTCCAGCTCTACTGTTTCTAAATAATAGTCAGGTCGGTGGTTGCTGTATGTATATAAAACAGCTAGGGATGCCCTTTTTGGTCATGGACATTGACTTTGAGCCCCAGCTGTAATGCTTACAAACAGCAGCTTGAAATTTGCATAAGCAAACTGGCCAAATATGGCCAGTTTGGTTGGCAGGTCACCAAACTGTGAGCAGGCACGTTTGACCCAAACCTGAGTGAGGATATCATTTAAAATAAGAAAAAAGCATAAGCAGATTTTACCGTTAGAACAATATAGAGGCTAGTGGCGGTACAGTAATAGGTATATGTAGCATTTTTACTGGAGAAATTGAAAATTGCATATAACTTCAGCAGTCTTATTTCTAGATCCTTTCAGTTAGGGTAATGTGACCTTATATATATTTTCTCAGTTGATGTATTGAGGTTTGTGACAGATTTACTTTAAAGTGCTAATGTTGACATCTATTTGAATTTGTTGCAGTTGTCCATATGTCACTTGAACAGAAAGCCCCTACACTACTACTCTAAGAACCCCATGAGATATATAGGCAAAGTGTTTTGCTCCTTGAGATCTCTTCAACTTCAGTTCAAAAGATCATTAGCGTTCAAGAATGCAAGCATTTCCCCTTCCATTGCCTAAATTATTAATTGTTAAATATACTTGCATTAATTCCATCCCTCACCTTCCCTAGAGGTTATTTTTTTTGTCCTTAGGATATTGTGCATTGTCAGTACTTTCATCCTATTATCTCTCAAAAGACCAGATGCTAAGGTCAAATGTTAACGCAAGTGTTCCCATAAATATTAACATATATGCAAGCTACTCAAATGAGAAACATAAGCTTTCAATTTCTTCACTCAAAATATTTAGTTTGACTATGATATACACATAAGTGTGTGAAAATGTTCAAAATCTGTTTCGACCCTCTAGACATTTGCAGGATAAATGAGCAAATCTAATAACCACTTGTCTGAACTTTTCATCAGGTTAAACAGGTTAAACGTATGGATTATTTTGAGCATATAGTCCATATATCTTTTCTCAAAGCACACATTTGTGTACTTTTATTTATTATAAAAAGCAAAAATCAAAATAGAGTGGACTTTTATGTGACATTACTTTGCATACTGACACTGTGGCTCAAAAACTTCTACCACCCCTTTCTAAAAAGAGAATTTGAGTGGATGCTGGGTGTGGAATGGTCAGTTCACTCTTCAGGCAATTTAAAGCATAGTACACACCATTCGTTTTTTTTTTTTTTTTCATTCAACCCAGCGGGTCAAACGAAAAAAAAATTGACAGCTCCGGTTAGAGCCGATGTACTAACATTTCAAAGTTAGTACAGCGATCTCCCCCTCTGAGCTATTGTGTTCAAACGGGGGGATGGCCACTCTGCCAGAACACTCCGATCAGTGCTCTCCTCCATTGGCTGAGAGCGCTGGTCGGGAGCTGGTTGGCTGCTGATTTTCCAGCATGCATGTCTGACAGAATCTGGCTTCTGTCGGACTGGCTGTGATACACAATGGCCGAATGTCGGTCAGTTTTTATTAAACCTGCGGATGTCGACCGACATTTGGCTCATGTGTACTAGGCTTAACTCACAAGGCTTGAGCCGTGTTTTGATCTTAACCACTACCCTTTAGCTACAAAGAAAGCGGCTAGGACTGTGCACATACCACAATGTTTTGCATTGTGGCTGCAGCAGTTATTATACCCTTCAAGTCATAGGGGCCTGCTACAACTGCCCCACAACTGTGCGCAATGCACGTGGTTTCAACACAGTAGTCCCGCATCAAAACAGGCAGTGAGATACAACTTCTCCTCACTGCCTGTTAAATGCTCTCTGAAGAGTGAACCTGAACGAGGCCTTAAAGCAGTTGTTAGCTAAACACTCCATATTCCTGATATGTGTCTGCTGTACCATGTACTTGTATGAGAAAGTATCCTGTTCTCTAGTCACCTTGCTTTCCTATTAAACACTGACCACACCAAGCAGGAGAACACACAGTGGTTAGTTCTCTAGCTTTGCTGGGAACTCAGCCTGCTCTTCTCCAATGATCAGACTTGTCCTGACACGCCTTTGCTGCACAGCCATTCACTTGTAAGCTCAGTGTGCTGCTGTTTCTCCTCCCCCAGCTCTTATGCAGCTGAGAACAGAGGAAATGTGATCACTTATAAAAAAGGGAAAAAAGGTATTTGCAGTGCCATGAAAAAGTATTTATACCCCTTGAAATTTTCCACATTTTGTCATGTTACAACCAAAAACATAAATGTATTTTATTGGGATTTTATGTGATAGACCAACACAAAGTGGCACATAATTGTTAAGTGGAAGAAAAATTATAAAATGTTTTTCACATTTTTTTACAAATAAATATCTGAAAAGTGTGGCATGCATTTGTATTCAGCCCCCCTGAGTCAATACTTTGTAGAACCACCTTTAACTGCAATCACAGCTGCAAGTCTTTTTGGGTATGTCTCTACCAGCTTTGCACATCTAAAGAGTGACATTTTTGCCCATTCTTCTTTTGCAAAATAGCTCAAGATCTGTCAGATTGAATGGAGAGCGTCTGTGAACAGCAGTTTTCAAGTCTTGCCACCGATTCTCAATTGGATTTAGGTCTGGTCTTTGACTGGGCCATTCTAACACATGAATATGCTTTAATGTAAACCATTCCATTGTAGCTCTGGTTGTATGTTTAGGGTCACTGTCCTGCTAGAAGGTGAACGTTGGCCCCTGTCTCAAGTCTTTTGCAGACTGTAACAGGCTTTCTTCTAAAATTGCCCTGTATTTGGCTCCATCCATCTTACCATCAACTCTGACCAGCTTCCTTGTCCCTGCTTAAAAAAAGCATCCCCACAACATGTTTCACAGTGGGGGTGGTGTGTTCAGGTTCATGTGCAGTGTTAGTTTTCCGCCACACATAGAGTTTTGCTTTTAGGCCAAAAAGTTCAATTTTGGTCTTATCTGACCAGAGCACCTTCTTCCACATGTCTGCTGTATCCCCCACATGGCTTCTCGCAAATGGCTTTCTTCTTGCCACTCTTCCATAAAGGCCAGATTTGTGAGTGCACGACTAATAGTTGTACTGTGGACAGATTCTCCCACCTGAGCTGTGGATCTCTGCAGCTCCTCCAGAGTTACAATGGGCCTCTTGGCTGCTTCTATGATTAATGCTCTCCTTGCACAGCCTGTCAGTTTAGGTGGATGGCCATGTCTTGGTAGGTTTGCAGTTGTGCTATACTCTTTCCATTTTTGGATGATGGACTGAACAGTGCTCCGTAAGATGTTCAAAGCTTGCTATATTTTTTTATAACCGAACCCTGCTTTAAACTTCTCCACAACTTCATCCCTGACCTGTCTGGTGTGTTCCTTGGCCTTCATGATGCTGTTGGTTCACTAAGATCCTCTATCAAACCTCTGAGGGCTTCACAGAACAGCTGTATTTATACTGTAAATTACACACAGGTGGACTCTATTTTCTAATTAGGTGACTTCTGAAGACATTTGTGTAACCTCTAAAATCTCTAATTTATTAATCACAAAATATGATATGGGTTAAATGAGAGTTCTACAGATCAGGAGGAAAGGCTTTGAATACAATAACATTTATTATAAGTAGTTAAAAGTCACGCTAATACACAAATCCCTAGCACATCAAGGCAGAAAATGCTAGGTTGAAATAAAATATATATATATATATAGATTATATTCCTTCAGACCGTGAGGTAAAAGCATGTTTAGTTACAAGTAGTTAAAACTCAAGCTAATACACAAATCCCTAGCACATCAAGGCAGAAAATGCTAGGTTGAAATAAAATATATATATGAAGGAATATAGATTATATCCCTTCAGACCTTGATCTACAAACATGTTTAGTTACAAGTAGCAGAGCATACCTTCCCCTGCTACCTGCCATCCTACCTGCGGGCTGGTTCCCCCGGAAAGGACCGAGCTGCCTCTCCTTTCCTCAGAGTAACCAAAACCCCGCCTGATTCCTCATTGGCTGGCTTAGAGTCTAAGCCAGCCCCCTTCCAGGCGAAACTCCCACCAGTGATGTAAAATATACCTGAATGGTCTCACTTCGTTACCTATCCCGGCATGGGGTCATTTATAGTGAATAGGTGACAACCAATGTTAATTGGCTCCCCATTGTCCTTCAAGTCTCGGCGCCGCAATGTCTACAGTTCACAAAAGCTGGGAGGAGGGCCTTTGCCCACCTTTCAGCTGCAAGCAAAAAGAGATATATTCCTAATATTTCACAGATATTAATGGAAATTTCACATAACCGCATCAGGCAACAGATGGCCCCTTGTGGCCAGTTGAGTATATGAGACTCGGCCACACACATTTGGTTCCACTAGATTTTAGTAAGGGGTATCAGAGTAAAGGGGGCAGAATACAAATGCATGCCACACTTTTCAGATAAATATTTGTAAAACATTTTGAAAACCATTTATAATTTCCCTTCCACTTCACAATTATGTGCCACTTTGTGTTGGTCTATCACATAAAATCCCAATAAAATACATTTACATTTTTGGTTGTAACATGACAGAATGTGGAAAATTTCAAGGGGAATGAATACTTTTCCAAGGCATTGTATAATGTTTTTTAAAATCTATACAAAGCTGATAGGTTAACTGGCTCCTGTCTAAATGGGCCCTAGGATGTGTAGGTATGAATGTGAGTTAGGGACCTTAGATTGTAAGCTCCTTGAGGGCAGGGACTGATGTGAATTTACAATGTATATGTAAAAGCGCTGCATAAATTGACAGCGCTATATAAGTACTTGAAATAAATAAAATTAATTGGTTGTTTTACAAGGTGATCGTTTACAATAACTTTAAGATCCTCTGTAGATGAATGAAGAGACATTATGAGGAAAACTGAAATATGGGACAAGGGTGCTCTGTGTCTTATACAGTATAAGTTGCACAACTCCAACTTCAACAGCAAGGTTACTCTGACCAATATCATACAGTGTAACTAACTGGTTGCACTTCCTTAGCAATTGTGTGACTTGCAGTTAAAGTATATCTACAGCCCAAATGTTTTTTTTGTTCTAGTTTTGGATAGAGTGAGGAACTTTTGACTCTCCTGTCATGCATTTATTGCTTTCTATTACCCCAATGGGGAGATTCACCAATTTTGTTTGTAATGGTAACTATTGTCACCAAGACAGAAAGTAATGGAAAATGCTAAATTTGACATTTGTCATCAAAACAGGTATAGTAGGTACACCTGCTTTGCTGACAATTTCCCCTCACTTTGGAGAGATTTCTTCTTTCTTTGTTTTGTGACTGAGACAGAAAGTGAAGGTAGATCTCTCTAATGGGACATAGACAGCATAACACCATGAACCATTGTCTACGCTATCAAAAACGAATACAAAATTATAGGCGTGTGCATGGGGTGTGCTAGACGTGCCTGGGCACACCCTAATTACTCTGTGCGATGCAAATTCCTCATGCTGAATGCCCCCCCACTACTCATGGCAGCTGAGGCTACAGAAAAAAGAACTGGGGAATCTCTGTCCTCATTCCCTTTCTCTGGCATTTCACCAAAGCCCCCAATGGGTCTCCTAACAAATGTGAAACAAATAATTAAAAAAATATTGTAAAAAATTATTAAAACACACAATTGTAAAAAAGAACAAAATAAAATAATAAAAATACAAAACTACTGACACCATCCACTGCCCTACTGAAACCAATCTCTGTCCTACTGACACCTTCCACTTCTCTACTGACACCGTCCTCTGCCCTACTGACATCAATCTCTACCCTGTTGGCAAAGTCCACTGCCCTACTGACACTTTTCACTGCTCTTCTGACTGACACCTTCCACTGTCCTACTAACACCAGCCTCTGTCCTACTGACATGTCCACTGCTTTACTGACACCATTTGCTGCTCTACTGCCACCGTCCACTGCTCTACTGAGCATGTGTGTTTAAGCTTTGGGGTGCACATCCTATTGCAATAGGCTGTGCACACCCATGTACAAAATTATGGCTTACTCCACCTTTTCCAACATGTTACAAACATATTTATTCGCCCCCAGCTACATCACCAACCTCATCTGCAGATATCGCCCACATCTTCCCCTCCGCTCCTCCCAGGACCTCCTACTCTCTAGCTTCCTTGTTACCTCCTCTCATGCTCCTCTTCAGGACTTCTCCAGAGCCTCTGCCATCCTCTGGAATTCCCTGCCCCGGTATATCAGATCAGCCCCTAACCTGTCCACCTTTAAGAGATCCCTGAAAACTCACTTATTCAGGGAAGCCTATCCCACACCCACCTAACAACCCCATCAAATCATTCCCTGCATCTATTACCTTTTGTACCACCACCCCTCCCTTTAGAATGTAAGCTCTACGAGCAGGGCCCTCCTGTCCCTTTTGTATTGAACTGTGCTGTAATTGTGCTGCCCCCCCCCCCTCTACATTGAAAAGCGCTGCGTAAACTGTTGGTGCTATATAAATCGTTAATAATAATAATAATAATAATAATATTTAAAGTGTTACATGTTGCTAAGCACCCCCACCCCCAGAACACCTCAAGGCTACTGTCACTCTTCAAATTGGTGCAGCTCTACCCGCTCAGGTGCGTCATTTTTCATATAGATCTGTGACTGAATAAACGACGAGTCTCATTTGCAATGGTGGCAGACAGACTTGTTGTTTTCAATGGAATACAAGTGTGGTAATCATTGCTTTGATAGTCCATTGACACTTCTTTCACCTCTCTAACTAAAAGTTGCGACCTCTGTAAAAACATAGAGCTAGAGGAAGAGTCTACATGAGCCTGGCATGGCACCCACGTTCCACTGATTGTGGGTGACAATGCTTGGCAGGGCCCTGTGAAAAAGAAAAAAATCCATATTTTTTCCTGCAGAAATATGAGCATGTATTATTTTTTTGAAAGGTGAACTTAGCCATTATGCTAAACAGGATAAGTGTTTCCACCCGGTAGCTTGATCAATGGCTTTTCAAGTAGGCATTTAGCATCTTGAGAGATTTCCTTCAACCTGGCCAGCAAAAAAAATGTGTGCTGTAAACCATCCCCATTTATTTATCAAAAATGACTAACAGGGTTTAGTCAAATCAAAAATTAAGTTGTCATTTATAATAATCTTAGAGGTACTTTCAGCTTGGAAATAGTCAGTAAAAACAGCAACTGAATAAACTTTTGGGTGAGCACCAACCGATATCTTATTGTTTTACATATTTGTATACACTGCTTATTGGATACGTTTATATATTTCAAACATACTGTGCTTGCATGCCCTGTAACCCTGACTTCCTGGCAATAATTCAAAAGGGACTTGTGTCAGAAAACAAGTTTAGTAAAGAATCCCCAGCGAATCTCTAGGATTTAGTGACTGCTTTATATTTTATACCTGAGGGTAAATGTGGTTGAAACGAGAGCTTAAACACTACAATTGAGATGTTAGATTTAACTTTTCTCTATACTGGCAGTGATCTCCGGAGACTTTCCACTCCGTGCACTTTGACATGGCGGTGTTTTAATGATGCATGCGCAGTGTAAAACATGGGTTTTTTATCGATGTGGCCGAGCCTAGCTGTGAGACAGAAGCCTTCAAGATTCACAATACAAAATGGAGCAACATAATTAATATTTGTTTCACAGTAGCTGCGTTTGATTAATGTGCTGTGTTTTTAATGCAGAACATATTTCTTTCACAAATTGCCACTCTTTAGCCAATTTCTTTATATTGATTGTTAAATAGTGAAAGCCTATAGTAAAGAAGCAGTAAAGATAAATTACAGGTTGTTGGATATAAAATAGCTTTTAATAGCATTAATAGCTAAATATAGACACACTGGGGCTTATCGTAAACTTGTTCACCCTTTGACTACCATGTGCCTACTTTCTTTTTTCACTCCATGTAGCTGATTTTCCCAATTTTTCACATGTACTGAAGAGCATATGTGGCAGACTTGTAAGGCTATTAAAGATCTGCTAAGCATTGTGCATTCTAAAATAAGAAAACCTACAGAAAAGTAGTGGTGCAAGTATCCATGATTTGTTATGGCCTGAAATACTCCTATACATATTTATCAATACAATAAAAAACACAAAGATATGATTAATAATATTAATTAACCACTTTCAGACCAGACCATTTTGCTGGCTTAAGACCAGAGCACTTTTTTGCGATCCGGCACTGCGTTGCTTTAACTGACAATTGCGCGGTCGTGCCACATGGCTCCCAAACAAAATTGAAGTCCTTTTTTTTCCCCACAAATAGAGCTTTCTTTTGGTGGTATTTGATCCCCTCTGCGGTTTTAATTTTTTGTGTTATAAACAAAAAAGAGCGAAAATTTTGAAAAAAACACATTATTTTTTACTATTTGCTATGATAAATATCTCCCAAAAATATATAAAAAAATATATTTTTTCCTCAGTTTAGGCCGATACGTATTCTTCTACATATTTTTGGTAAAAAAAATCGCAATAAGCGATTATTGATTGGTTAGCGCAAAAGTTATAGCGTTTACAAAATAGGGGAGAGTTTAATAGCTTTTTTATTAATAATTTTTTTTTACTAGTAATGGCGGTGATCAGCGATTTTTATTGGGACTGCGACATTATGGGGACACATCAGACATTTTTGGGACCATTGTCATTTATACAGCAATCAGTGCTATACAAATGCACTGATTCTTGTGTAAATGACACTGGCAGTGAAGGGGTTAACCAGGGGGTGGCAGTGTAGGGGTTAAGTGTGTCCTAGGGGCGTGTTCCTAACTGTGGGGGGCGTGGCTGTGTGTTACTGATCACTGATCTCTGCTCCGATCACTGTCACTTGTTGCTAGGCAGGTGCTGTTTACTTCCGCATCTCCCCGTTCGTCCTCCCCTCGAGAAGATTGCGGGTATCACCCCGGCGATTGTGTCCGCAGACCCACGACCGGACTCACGGGGGACCTGACCCACACGCGCGCGCCTCCGGTGGCGCGCATGCGATGGCACGGCGACATATTCAAAGGGACGTACCTGTACGCTCTTATGCCTGACCGTGCCATTCTGCCGACGTACATATGTGTGCATCGGTCGGGAAGTGGTTAATGCAAACTGTACAATTTGCAAAATTCCCACTAAATTCAAAAGAGTTTCAGATGAAATTTGTTAGAGTCACTCAATAAGGCTGTAAAAAAATCAAGAGATGGTGTTGTGCTCCAATAAATGTAAAATTACCATTCTAAAATAAAATGAACTGTCACTCTACATATATACAGGCGTGTGTGCAAGATAAAACTATAAATGGGTGAACCAGTGATGCAATAATGTGCAAAAGAAGTAAATAAAGTGACTGCAGTGTATAAATACTAAAAATCACAATAAATTCAACAATAATCTGAATACATAAGAATGCAAAGTTATGCAAATAAAGGTGACTGTAGTGTATGAATAGTAATACAAAATCACAGTATTGAAAACTGAGTAATAAATGATGCTCCAACAATGTTAAAGTATAAAGGGTGCAAATGTAGCTCAGTCCGGAAGTAATGCAATCTTCCAGCCGAAAAGACAGGTGCAAAGTGCAAATCAATAAGGTGCAAAAACATAGATCAATAGAAGTGCTGATCGCAGATCAAGGAGCGATGCTAAATGACATCAATAAGTGGCAAGGTGACTTTAGGGGAATCTTCGGTGCAAATGACACCCGCAGGAGTACTAGCTTTTTACCTTACAGCTGCAAGGTAAGCAGCATTCAAAGAAAACACTGGGGTCACTTCTGGGGACACAGGAAGTGACGTTTACGGCACAAGTTCGCTGCTCGCTTTTGGAATACATTGCATACACTGTTTTTAAGTGAGTACCTGACTTTTCGTGGTATGTTGAATAAACACCACTGAGTTTAAAACATACTACACCAGAAAGCCTCTTCTGTATTTCTCTACCCTATTGGTTTGACACTTGGAACGGCCACCTTGCTGTTTACCCAGCTCTGGAGGAAGCCTTAACCCCTTAGGCACAGCACACATTGGAAAACCCCTCAGGAAGAACGAATAGGATAGCGCCCTCCTGTCCTAGCACTTCTATTGATCTATGTTTTTGCACCTTATTGATTTGCACTTCGTACCTGTCTTTTCGGCTGGAAGATTGCATTACTTCCGGACTGAGCTACATTTGCACTTTTTGCACCCTTTATACTTGAACATTGTTGGAGCATCATTTATTACTCAGTTTTCAATACTGTGATTTTTTTTATTACTATTCATACGCTACAGTCACCTTTATTTGCATAACTTTGCATTTTTATGTATTCAGATTATTGTTGAATTTATTGTGATTTTTAGTATTTATACACTGCAGTCACTTTATTTACTTCTTTTGCACATTATTGCATCACTGGTTCACCCATTTATATTTTTATCTTGCACACACGCTTCATGTATAGTAACAGTTCATTTTATTTTAGCATGGTAATTTTACATTTATTGGAGCGCAACACCATCTCTTGATTTTTTTCTATACTCTACTGTGGGTAGTGTTTGGCCCATACGGTGGCTGCTGCACCTTTTGATTATTGATTTATTAGACTCCATAGTAGCGCAAGTATACCCATCTTACCCACTCAATAAGGCTCGCCATACACTAGCGATAATTGAAGGTAAAACCCGGCATGCTGGTTGTTAGACATGTGCAATTCGTTTCGTTCCGAATATTTTTTTTAACGAATTTTGACAAATTCGGAAATATCGAAATTACCGAAAGCCCGTTTAACTAATTTTTCAGAATATTTGTAAATTAGAATATTTGAAAATTTGGAAAATTTGTAATTTATTAACTTCAAAAATTCGTAAATTCGGAATTTTGAAAATTCGGAAATTTGAAATTCGAAAATCTGAAATAATAACTAATTAATAATAACTTAACTATTACTAACTATTTAATTATAGCTATTGAAATTTCCTTTCAAATGTGGCTGTTAGTGAACTTAACAAATACAAATTTATCTGAAGTTACGAATTATCCAAAATAACAAATGCCGTATCTAAACGAATGGAACATAACAAATTAATAATAATAAATAACAATAATTATAATAACATTTTTTAATTATTATTATTATTTATTATTAATTCATTCCATTCCATTTGTTTAGGTGCAGCATTCGTTATTTCATATAATTCGTAACTTCGGATAAATTTGTATTTGTTACATTCACTAACAGCCAAATTTGTAAGGAAATTCCAATACCTATAATTTAATAGTTAATTATTATTAGTTAGTTAGTTAGTTAGTTATTCTTTCGAATTTTCTTTCTTATTTTCGGATTTTCTAATTTATGAATTTACGAATTTTCTAATTTATGAATTGCGATCATAACGAATGACCCAAGAAATGGAAAAAAAACCTGAATGAAACGAAAACCAACAAATTTTTCAGCAGTGCACATGTCTACTGGTTGTACCCAAGCTGATCGATCAATCAACTTGGTACATTCAGCCGGCCCATACACGGTTCGAGGAGCCAGCTGAGATTTGAACTGTGTATGGCCTGCCTAACAAATACATCAAATTAGGCAAACTTCCTAAACAATGCAAACAAAAGTATACAAAATTAATACAAAAATTGCATTAATTGTCCAAAGACCCAATGTTTAAAGGTAAAATATTGTATATTTCAGTGAGTTATTCCTGCGACAATTTTTTTATGACTCTCACATTTTTACAAGCTTATTTTGTCATAGATTAACCACTAAAAGGAGCGCTCAGTGGTGCATTGCAATGACTCTGGCTCTGTCTTAAAGGGTATTTCGACCTTTGCATCCAAATTGGGATAATGCCTACTTTATATTGTGGCATGTTCCAATTCACATAGCATAACTTGAAAAAATGAAAAAATTAAACTTATCATGTTCTATTCTGGACCCTCCAGCAAGGAAAAATCTCTTTGTTTGTGAAGCGGCTGAGTAGCTGTTTTTGACATAATTAATTGTACAGTACTGTGCAGGCAGATTTTCATTATTAATTGTAATTAGATTCATACATTTTCTGCCCTAACAAAGTGTTAAGGGTGTAGAGACTTTTTCTATTGTTTGTTAGAGAGGATAGATTTGAGACAGGCTAACTCCAACATTGTTTAAAAACCTTGCAGTCAGCCATGACACCCTGTCCTGAAAAACATCCAGAAGTCAAGAAATATATATAAAAAATAAATGTTTTTTAGGCATGCTGTGTGAACAAAAATACATAACAAACATATAGTACGGTTTTCCCAAATGTGTCAGTAAAAGTGGAAATACGCTTTAAAGTAGATGAAAACTACTCACTAAAATCTCTTATAAATTTTAACATGCAATATAATCTCAAAAGTTCTAATTTACTAATATGATGGCAAAGTAATTTGATCTATGGGCATCCCATATACCCTTTACCTCAACCAAGTTATATCCCCCCAATAAACAAAACAAAACAAATGACTGTTCATTGTCTCAGAGGTGATATATAAAGTTCTGGCAGCAGGGTGATATGGTGGATGTTTGTTACTAGTGGCAACCACACCGCTACACTTTATCATACCCGATGTCTACTAGACTCTTGTTTGGACAGATTTAAGTGTGTTATACCTAAGAATTACATGTCTACAATATAAATATAATACAATATAAAACGCCAAATTTCCGCCAAGTTTCCATGCAAAACATTGTACCGCTTTGAGCTGGCAACAAAAGTGAGTACACCCCTAAGTAAAAATGTCCAAATTGGGCCCAAAGTGTCAATATTTTCTGTGGCCACCATTATTTTCCAGCACTGCCTTAACCCTCTTGGGCGTGGAGTTCACCAGAGCTTCACAGGTTACCACTGGAGCCCTCTTCCACTCCTCCATGATAAGTGAGAATGTCCAAATTGGGTCCAATTAGCCATTTATCCTCCCTGGTGTCATGTGACCCGTTAGTGTTACAAGGTCTCAGGTGTGAATGGGGAGCAGGTGTGTTAAATTTGGTGTTATCGCTCTCACTCCCTCATACTGGTCACTGGAAGGTTAACATGGCATCTCTTGGCAAAGAACTCTCTGAGGATCTGAAAAAAACAATTATTGCTCAACATAAAGATGGCCTAGGCTATAAGAAGACTATAAGAATAATGGTGGCCACACAAAATATTGACACTTTGGGCTCAGTTTGGACATTTTCACTTGGGGGTGCACTCACTTTTGTTGCCAGTGATTTAGACATTAATGGCTGTGTGTTAAGTTATTTTGAGGGGACAACAAAAATTTACACTGTTATAGAAGCTGTAAACTCACTACTTTACATTGCAGCAAAGTGTTGTCACATGAAAAGATATAATATATTTACAAAAATCTGAGGGGTGTACTCTCTTTTGTGAAATACTGTGTAAATATATATATATATATATATATATATATATATATATATATATTTTTTTGAAACAGAGATCCCTCCAATTTTGTTACGTGTCACGTGATATTATCAACAATGGTTTATCAAGCGCAAATTTTCTGTAAAAAAATACGCCAAAGGTAGTTTTAGTGCACACAAACACAATATATTACCCGTTTTTTTGTTGCACCAAGTAAAAAATACCGTACATGTAAATTCCAGCTTCCCTATTTACCAATATAGGATTAATGCACTTATTTTTCAAAAATAAAACATTCATTTCCATTAATTCTACACAGGCTTACCTCACTCTCTTCATAGCTGTTTAACCACTTCAATACCGCACACTGTCATATGACGCCCACAAGGTGGATCTCCCATCCTGGGTGGGCGTCATATGACGTCCTCGGATTCCCGGCTGCCTGGGGGGCGCGCGCGCGCGCGCCCGCGGCATCGCTCGGGACCCGGTGCGAGTGCCCGGCGGCCGCGATGTCCGCCGGGCACTTGCGATTGCCCGTTAAAACAACGGGACGGTGCGGGACCGTGGAGCTGTGTGTGTAAACACACAGCTCCATGTCCTGTCAGCGGAGAGGAGACCGATCATGTGATCCCAGTACGGAGGAACACATGATCGGTCTTCTCCCCTTGAGTCCCCTCCCCCCACAGTTAGAATCACTCCTATAGGGACACACATTAACCCCTATAGCGCCCCCTAGTGTTAACCCCTTCCCTGCCAGTCACATTTACACAGTGAGACTGACAAGCCTTTAGTAGCTTAACCACTTCAGCCCCGGACCAATTGGCAGCCAAGGACCAGGCCCCTTTTTGCGATTCGGCACTGCGTCGCTTTAACTGACAATTGCGCGGTCGTGCGACGTGGCTCCAAAACAAAATTGGCGTTCTTTTTTTCCCACAAATAGAGCTTTCTTTTGGTGGTATTTGATCACCCCTGCGGTTTTTATTTTTTGCGCTATAAACAAAAATAGAGCGACAATTTTGAAAACAATGCAATATTTTTTGCTTTTTGCTATAAATAAATATCCCCAAAAAATATATATAAAAAACATTTTTTTTCCTCAGTTTAGGCCGATACGTATTCTTCTACATATTTTTGGTAAAAAAAATCGCAATTAGCGATTATTGATTGGTTTGCTCAAAAGTTATAGCGTTTACAAAATAGGGGGTAGTTTTATAGCATTTTTATTAATATTGTTTTTTTTACTAGTAATGGCGGCGATCAGCGATTTTTATTGTGACTGCGACATTATGGCGGACACATCGGACATTTTTGACACATTTTTGGGACATTTGTCATTTATACAGAAATCAGTGCTATTTAAATAGCACTGATTCCTATGTAAATGACAGTTGTAGTGAAGAGTTAACCACTAGGGGCGGGGAGGAGTCAGTGTGACGTGTTGTGTTTTTTTTCACAGTAAGGTGCGTGGCTGTACGTCTGACGTCATTGATCGCGTTCCCGATGACAGGGAACAGCCGATCACTGACAGTCAGTGTAGGAAGCGCGGGGAGAGGTTTGTTTACACAAACCTCTCCCCGTTCTTCAGCTCCGTAACCCGATCCCGGGACACCAGCGGCGATCAGGTCCGCTGGTCCCGCGGCCGGGGTCACGGAGCTCCCGACCGGGTCGCGAGCGCGACCCACAGGCAGGCACATGCACGATCACGTACAGGTACGTGATTTTGCCTGCCCGTGCCATTCTGCTGACGTATATATGCAGTGGGCGGTCGGGAAGTGGTTAAAGTGAGTATATGTGAGCCTCCACCTACACTGAGAATCAAGCAGCTCATTTATAAACACATATGGGATCTATTACATACACATTTGTGTTGTTACTACCATTTAAACATAAAGGGGTTGCATTAGGTTTACTGGACTTTTAAATGTACTATAGAAACGGAGCAAGTAACTTAGCATTTAAAAGCATGCAGTGATTGCTCTCTGATTATACACAGTAAGAAGCCAACCCTCACAGAAATGGTCATAATCTGTGCGTGGGAGAATTGTTCTCATTCTATTTCTTCCCATACCGCTTTAAAATATGTAACAACGTTGATTGTACTTTATATTCACCAAACTGTGGACTTAAAACTCAGGACATGCTGATACTTATTTTAGCCTTATCAGACCAGCACCTTACAGAGTCAGCTAATATACCAACCCATTGTAGACAGAGCAGATTGTAGACGGCCAAACAGAAGGGAAAAATGCAGCACAGATGGTACTACATCACCGGACTGGAAAAAGCTTAATGTGTAGCTAACATAGATATAGGTAACTATGACATTTTTATACATGAATTATATAGAACCAACAGTTTCTGTAGCACTTTAATATAAAAAGACATAGTACAGTTATAATAAATTGTAAGGCTGGACATATATTATACAATTTCCTTTAGAATTACCAAAACCATATAATATGAGGTCAAACCTAAACACTTTCAATTTGTATGCAATCAGGCAGGCCCTTGCACTACGTAGTTGAAGCTAAATCTAAAGGAAAATTGTATAATGTATGGTCAGCTTTAGACAAGGGGGTTAGGAAGGCTCTGCTCCCTTGGAGCTTACAATCTAAAACAAAGGGGCAAGTGATACTAAAGGTAGTTACTGTAGGGGAATGAGTTGATGGAGAAGATAAAAGCTCAGTATTTAGAGGCAGGGCAGGCATCTCTGAAGAGATGAGTTTTCACGGCTTGCCTAAAGGTGGACATGACATTTGCAAAAACATTGGAAAATAATTGATAAGGATGCACTTAAGCCTCAGCACTAGGGATGAGCCGAACACCCCGGGTTCGGTTCGCACCAGAACCTTCGAACCGACCGAAAGTTCGCGCGAATTTTCGAACCCTATACGTTATAATGGACGCGAACGTTCGAAATCAAAAGTGCTAATTACAACGGCCAATATGCATGTTAATGTCATAAAACAGGTTTGGGGACCCGGGTCCTGCCCCAGGGGACATATATCAATGCAAAAAGAACTTTTAAAAACTAACGTTTTTTCGGGAGCAGTCATTTTAATGATGCATAAAGTGAAAAAAAAAAAGTGAAATTTTCCTTTAAATATGGTACCTGGGGGGTGTCTAAAGTATGCCTGTGAAGTGGCATGTGTTTCCCGTGTTTAGAACTGTCCTTGCACAAAATGACATTTGTAAAGGAAAAAAAGAAGCCATTTAAAACCACTTGCGGCTTTAGGTTTGTTCTTAAGTAGAATCTGAACAGGTACATTATGAAGTGTAGCTCCATCCCCAAAAAATCTATTTTTAAGCTTTTTGGAGAACATAGGGAGGGGTTATCACCCCTGTAACATTTGCTGTCTTTGCACATCTGTTCAGAACATGTCACCTCACTTTCCGTCCCAATGACAAATGTTTTTGGAAAAAGTGGGGTTTTAATTGAAACAAGGATTGGTGATAAAGTATCAGTAGAGAGGAGATACCTTTTTCCCAAATTAAATCTAACAGGATAGAATTTCCCTTCCTAGGGGTAGATTTCCTCTCACTTCCTGTTTTCTCTTTCCATTTGCAAGTAGGAGTCGTTTGTAAGTTGGATGTTTGAAAGTAGGGGCCTGGCGTATATACTCTGCAGAAATTTGCCCTATTAGATGTTGGTGTAGCCACAAGACTGGTGGGCACAGGAATGGGCCCTGCTGTGAGTTAATAGATCAAGATTTGTAATTGCATGCACCTGTTGAACAGGGCAGAAAAATTGGGGGTGGTGGTGGTGGTGGTGGACGGTTTTGCCACAAGACTGTAAGCTCTCACAGTTACTCTTGGTGGGCGCAGGAATGGGCCCTGCTGTGAGTTATTAGATCAAGATTTGTAATTGCAAGCACCTGATGAACAGGGCAGAAAAATTGGGCCTTTGGCGGTGGTGGTGGACGGTGTTGCCACAAGACTGCAGGCCCTCATAGTTACTCTTGGTGGGCGCAGGAATGGGCCCTGCTGTGAACTATTAGATCAAGATTTGTAATTACCCGCCCCTGTTAAACAGGGGCTGAAAAATTGTGCCTTAGGCACTGGTGCTGGTGCCACAACACTGCAACCCCTCACAGAGACTGTACTTGGAGCACAGCAGTCACACGTGTTGCGAAGCATTTTTTTTAAAAATTGTAAGTACACGCCCCTGTTAAACAGGGGCTGAAAAATTGTGCCTTAGGCACTGGTGCTGGTGACACAACACTGCAACCCGGCCCTCACAGATACTGTACTTGGAGCACAGCAGTCACACGTGTTTGCGAAGCATTTTTTAAAAAAATTGTAAGTACACGCCCCTGTTAAACAGGGGCTGAAAAATTGTGCCTTAGGCACTGGTGCTGGTGCCACAACACTGCAACCCGGCCCTCACAGATACTGTACTTGGAGCACAGCAGTCACACGTGTTGCGAAGCATTTTTTTAAAAAATTGTAAGTACCCGCCCCTGTTAAACAGGGGCTGAAAAATTGTGCCTTAGGCACTGGTGCTGGTGCCACAACACTGCAACCCCTCACAGATACTGTACTTGGAGCACAGCAGTCACACGTGTTGCGAAGCATTTTTTTTTAAAAATTGTAAGTACACGCCCCTGTTAAACAGGGGCTGAAAAATTGTGCCTTAGGCACTGGTGCTGGTGCCACAACACTGCAACCCCTCACAGATACTGTACTTGGAGCACAGCAGTCACATGTGTTGCGAAGCATTTTTTTAAAAAATTGTAAGTACCCGCCCCTGTTAAACAGGGGCTGAAAAATTGTGCCTTAGGCACTGGTGTGGTGGCATGGATCATTGAGGAGGAGGAAGAGGATAGTCAGTGAACATAAGAGGACAGTCACTCAGCATCAGCATAGGCAGTCTTGAAGGGATGTGACATTAAAAATTATTCGGTTATATCCGCCTCAGGTGCCTGGTAGCTGGTGGTGATCCAAGACTGATTCATTTTGATGAAGGTCAGTCGATCAACCGAGGCGGTGGACAGGCGCACCCTATGATCAGTCACAAATCCTCCAGCAGCACTGAATGTGCGTTCGGAAAGAACGCTGGAGGCAGGACAGGCCAGTAGCTCAATTGCATACTGTGCAAGCTCTGGCCAGTGATCCATCCTCAGGACCCAGTAAGCCAGAGGATTTTCGGTGGGAAAGGTGTCCAAGTCTGACCTTGCCCCAAGGTATTCCTGCACCATGTATATCAGACGCTGGCGATGGTTGCTGGAACCGATCATACCTTGGGGCTGCGGACTAAAAAATTGTCTGAACGCATCGGTCAGACGTCCACCTTCCCCACCGCTCCTTCTGCCACTGACCGAAGCCTCAGCAACTCGTCGCCCAGGACCAGGAGTTTGTAGCCTCCCAGTTTCTGGGAACGCGTTGCACAGACCTTTCTGCAAGGCCTCCCTGAGATGTCTCATCCTCTGCTCCCTCTGCGACGGCAAGATAAGGTCCGCAACCTTACCCTTGTACCGCGGATCAAGGAGAGTGGCCAGCCAGTAATGGTCCCTCTCCTTGATCCGAAGAACACGAGGATCCTTCCGCAGGCTTTGCAGGATCAGGGAGGCCATGCAGCGTAGGTTAGCTGAGGCATTCGGTCCGGAGTCTTCTGGGTCACTGAGGATGACATGATCGCCAGCCACCTCCTCCCAGCCACGTACAAGTCCACTGGTTTGTTGGGACTGTACATCATCCCTAAAAGACTGCTGCTGCTGATGCTGAGTGCCAGGCTCCACCTCCATGCTCACACAATCCTCCTCCTCCTCCTCCTCCTCATCCTCTTCCTGTGTGATGGGTGGGACAGAAGGAACACTGTCCGGATAAAGGGGGCCTTGAGAGGCAAGGAAGTCCTCCTCTTCCTGCCTCTGTTCTGCCTCAAGTGCCCTGTCCATTATCCCACGCAGCGTATGCTCCAACAGGTGGACAAGAGGGACAGTGTCACTGATGCATGCACTGTCACTGCTCACCATCCTCGTGGCCTCCTCAAATGGTGAGAGGACAGTGCATGCATCCCTGATCATGCTCCACTGACGTGGGGAAAAAAAACCAAGCTCCCCTGACCCTGTCCTGGTGCCGTAGTCGCAAAGGTACTCATTGATGGCCCTCTGCTGCGTGTGCAGTCGCTGCAGCATGGCCAACGTTGAGTTCCACCTGGTGGGCATGTCACATATTAGGCGGTTCTTGGGCAGGTTCAGCTCCTTTTGCTGCTCAGTCAGCCGAGCACTGGCATTATAAGATCGGCGGAAATGCACACAGACTTTCCTGGCCTGCCTCAGGACATCCTGTAAGCCTGGGAACCTGCCCAAGAACCGCTGCACCACCAGGTTGAGGACGTGAGCCATGCAGGGCACATGGGTGAGCTGCCCCTGTCGCAGGGCGGAGAGGAGGTTGGTGCCATTGTCAGAAACGACCATTCCTGGCTTAAGCTGACGTGGCGTCAACCACCTCTCGGCCTGCCCCTGCAGAGCTGCCAGAACCTCTGGCCCAGTGTGGCTCCTGTCCCCCAAACACACCAGCGCAAGCACGGCATGGCATCTTTTTGCCTGCGTACTTGCGTAGCCCCTTGTACGCCTACGGAGCACCGCTGGTTCCAAGGACAGAGCACTGGAGGAAGAAGAAGAGGAGGGGGTGGAGGAGAGAGGTGTGTCACAACCAGTAGCAGTAGTAGCGTTTTGGAGGCGTGGTGGCGGAACAACCTCCAACACTACTGCACCTTGTCCTGCATCCCTCCCAGCTGCCAATAGAGTGACCCAATGGGCCGTGAAAGAAAGGTACCGTCCCTGTCCATGCCTGCTGGACCATGAGTCAGCGGTAAGGTATATGCACCTTACCGCTGACCGCCCTGTCCAGCGAGGCATGGACATTGCCCTCCACATGCCGGTAGAGAGACGGAATCGCCTTCCGTGAGAAAAAGTGGCGTTTGGGAACCTGCCACTGAGGAACCGCACATTGAACAAACTCACGGAAGGGGGCCGAGTCTACCAACTGAAAAGGCAGCAGTTGAAGTGCTAGCAATTTAGCCAGGCTAGCATTCAACCGCTGGGCATGTGGATGGCTGGGAGTGTACTTCTTTCTACGGTCCAGCAGCTGGGGCAGGGAAATTTGCCTGCTGCAATCGGACGTCGGTGTACTGCAAGTACTTGGTTGTGACACACCTAATTCTACACCTTCAGTCCTCTCAGAGCAGCTTTCAGAGAGGACTGAAGGTGTAGTGGGGATGGAGATCCCAGCTGAGGAGGAGCAAGGAGAGGTCCGCTTAGTTCTTTGGTGTGGGTCTTTTATGTGTGCCTGCCAACGAGCTGCATGGCAGGTCGCCATATGTCTGGTCATGCTTGTGGTTCCCAAGCGGCTGATGTTTTGGCCACGCGAGATACGCTTGAGACAAATATTGCAAATAGCAGTGGTGCGATCTGCTGCACTCGTCTCAAAAAAGGCCCACACCAAAGAACTTTTCTGATAACGTGCAGAGGCAGCGCCCTGCACAGGCGGAGCTCTGCGGTGTTGTACAGTTGCTGTGCTGGCCTCTACCTGGCCTCCAGGGGGCATCCTGCCTCGTTGGACATGTGACGCCGCATCCTCCTCCTCCTCGTCCTCCTCCTCATCCTCTCTCCCTTCAGGCACCCACGTGGAGTCAGTGACCTCATCATCCCCTCCCTCTTCACCACTAGAGCAAACCTGGCAGTAAGCTGCAGCTGGTGGAACAGTACTGCCAGATTCCTCAAGCTGGGTATCATCATCCGAGCCTTCGAATCGTTGGGCATCCTCCTGGAGCATGTACCCAACACTGTGCTCAAAGAGTTCGGGGGACTCCTCAGGAGGACATGGTGGGTCTAGGGAAGGGGTGGCTGATGATGCTCTGTCAGTACCCTGAGCCTGGGTGAGAGAGGATGAGGAGGATGAGGAGGGCTTGGTCATCCATTCTACCAAGCCTTCAGCATGATGCGGCTCCACATGTCCAGCTGCCGAAAACAAAGACGCGCGTGTCCCATGGCCACGTGCTGATGACGATGCACGACCACGTCCACGTCCACGGCCACGTCCACTAGAAACAGAGCCTGCCTGCCCTGTGTTCTTGGCTCTGCACGCTCTGCCTCCCCTTGGCGGTCTTCCAGCCATTGTAGTCGGTAGTCCTGTGGGTGCTGCTGAGAAGAATAAATAGGAGCTCTGTGTGATGCCACTAACACACTAGAAGTCCTATGGGTGCTTCTGCAAAGAAAATAGAGGAGCTCTGTGTGATGCCACTAACACACTAGAAGTCCTGTGGGTGCTTCTGCAAAGAAAATAGAGGAGCTCTGTGTGATGCCACTAACACACTAGAAGTCCTGTGGGTGCTGCTGAGAAGAAAATATAGGAGCTCTGTGTGATGCCACTAACACACTAGAAGTCCTGTGGGTGCTGCTGAGAAGAAAATATAGGAGCTCTGTGTGATGCCACTAACACACTAGAAGTCCTATGGGTGCTTCTGCAAAGAAAATAGAGGAGCTCTGTGTGATGCCACTAACACACTAGAAGTCCTGTGGGTGCTTCTGCAAAGAAAATAGAGGAGCTCTGTGTGATGCCACTAACACACTAGAAGTCCTGTGGGTGCTTCTGCAAAGAAAATAGAGGAGCTCTGTGTGATGCCACTAACACACTAGAAGTCCTGTGGGTGCTTCTGCAAAGAAATAGAGGAGCTCTGTGTGATGCCACTAACACACTAGAAGTCCTGTGGGTGCTTCTGCAAAGAAAATAGAGGAGCTCTGTGTGATGCCACTAACACACTAGAAGTCCTGTGGGTGCTGCTGAGAAGAAAATATAGGAGCTCTGTGTGATGCCACTAACACACTAGAAGTCCTATGGGTGCTTCTGCAAAGAAAATAGAGGAGCTCTGTGTGATGCCACTAACACACTAGAAGTCCTGTGGGTGCTGCTGAGAAGAAAATATAGGAGCTCTGTGTGATGCCACTAACACACTAGAAGTCCTATGGGTGCTTCTGCAAAGAAAATAGAGGAGCTCTGTGTGATGCCACTAACACACTAGAAGTCCTGTGGGTGCTTCTGCAAAGAAAATAGAGGAGCTCTGTGTGATGCCACTAACACACTAGAAGTCCTGTGGGTGCTTCTGCAAAGAAAATAGAGGAGCTCTGTGTGATGCCACTAACACACTAGAAGTCCTGTGGGTGCTGCTGAGAAGAAAAATATAGGAGCTCTGTGTGATGCCACTAACACACTAGAAGTCCTATGGGTGCTTCTGCAAAGAAAATAGAGGAGCTCTGTGTGATGCCACTAACACACTAGAAGTCCTGTGGGTGCTTCTGCAAAGAAAATAGAGGAGCTCTGTGTGATGCCACTAACACACTAGAAGTCCTGTGGGTGCTGCTGAGAAGAAAATATAGGAGCTCTGTGTGATGCCACTAACACACTAGAAGTCCTGTGGGTGCTTCTGGGAAGAAAATGTAGGTCTGTGTGATGGGACTAACACACTTCAAGTCCTATAGGTGCTTCTGGGAAGAAAATGTAGGTCTGTGTGATGGGACTAACACACTTCAAGTCCTATAGGTGCTTCTGGGAACAAAATATATGATCTCTGTGTGATGGGACTAACACACTTCAAGTCCTATAGGTGCTTCTGGGAAGAAAATATAGGTCTGTGTGATGGGACTAACACACTTCAAGTCCTATAGGTGCTTCTGGGAACAAAATATATGATCTCTGTGTGATGGGACTAACACACTTCAAGTCCTATAGGTGCTTCTGGGAAGAAAATATAGGTCTGTGTGATGGGACTAACACACTTCAAGTCCTATGGGTGCTTCTGGGAAGAAAATGTAGGTCTGTGTGATGGGACTAACACACTTCAAGTCCTATAGGTGCTTCTGGGAACAAAATATATGATCTCTGTGTGATGGGACTAACACACTTCAAGTCCTATGGGTGCTTCTGGGAAGAAAATATAGGTCTGTGTGATGGGACTAACACACTTCAAGTCCTATAGGTGCTTCTGGGAACAAAATATAGGATCTCTGTGTGATGGGACTAACACACTTCAAGTCCTATGGGTGCTTCTGGGAAGAAAATGTAGGTCTGTGTGATGGGACTAACACACTTCAAGTCCTATAGGTGCTTCTGGGAACAAAATATATGATCTCTGTGTGATGGGACTAACACACTTCAAGTCCTATAGGTGCTTCTGGGAACAAAATATATGATCTCTGTGTGATGGGACTAACACACTTCAAGTCCTATAGGTGCTTCTGGGAAGAAAATGTAGGTCTGTGTGATGGGACTAACACACTTCAAGTCCTATAGGTGCTTCTGGGAACAAAATATATGATCTCTGTGTGATGGGACTAACACACTTCAAGTCCTATAGGTGCTTCTGGGAAGGAAATATAGGTCTGTGTGATGGGACTAACACACTTCAAGTCCTATAGGTGCTTCTGGGAACAAAATATATGATCTCTGTGTGATGGGACTAACACACTACAAGTCCTATAGGTGCTTCTGGGAACAAAATATATGATCTCTGTGTGATGGGACTAACACACTTCAAGTCCTATAGGTGCTTCTGGGAAGAGAATATAGGTCTGTGTGATGGGACTAACACACTTCAAGTCCTATAGGTGCTTCTGGGAACAAAATATATGATCTCTGTGTGATGGGACTAACACACTTCAAGTCTTTTGGGTGCTTCTGGGAAGAAAATATAGGTCTGTGTGATGGGACTAACACACTTCAAGTCCTATAGGTGCTTCTGGGAACAAAATATAGGATCTCTGTGTGATGGGACTAACACACTTCAAGTCCTATGGGTGCTTCTGGGAAGAAAATGTAGGTCTGTGTGATGGGACTAACACACTTCAAGTCCTATAGGTGCTTCTGGGAACAAAATATATGATCTCTGTGTGATGGGACTAACACACTTCAAGTCCTATAGGTGCTTCTGGGAACAAAATATATGATCTCTGTGTGATGGGACTAACACACTTCAAGTCCTATAGGTGCTTCTGGGAACAAAATATATGATCTCTGTGTGATGGGACTAACACACTTCAAGTCCTATAGGTGCTTCTGGGAACAAAATGTAGGTCTGTGTGATGGGACTAACACACTTCAAGTCCTATAGGTGCTTCTGGGAACAAAATATATGATCTCTGTGTGATGGGACTAACACACTTCAAGTCCTATAGGTGCTTCTGGGAAGGAAATATAGGTCTGTGTGATGGGACTAACACACTTCAAGTCCTATAGGTGCTTCTGGGAACAAAATATATGATCTCTGTGTGATGGGACTAACACACTTCAAGTCCTATAGGTGCTTCTGGGAAGGAAATATAGGTCTGTGTGATGGGACTAACACACTTCAAGTCCTATAGGTGCTTCTGGGAACAAAATATATGATCTCTGTGTGATGGGACTAACACACTTCAAGTCCTATAGGTGCTTCTGGGAAGAAAATGTAGGTCTGTGTGATGGGACTAACACACTTCAAGTCCTATAGGTGCTTCTGGGAAGAAAATGTAGGTCTGTGTGATGGGACTAACACACTTCAAGTCCTATAGGTGCTTCTGGGAACAAAATATATGATCTCTGTGTGATGGGACTAACACACTTCAAGTCCTATAGGTGCTTCTGGGAAGGAAATAAAGGTCTGTGTGATGGGACTAACACACTTCAAGTCCTATAGGTGCTTCTGGGAACAAAATATATGATCTCTGTGTGATGGGACTAACACACTTCAAGTCCTATAGGTGCTTCTGGGAACAAAATATATGATCTCTGTGTGATGGGACTAACACACTTCAAGTCCTATAGGTGCTTCTGGGAAGAAAATGTAGGTCTGTGTGATGGGACTAACACACTTCAAGTCCTATAGGTGCTTCTGGGAAGGAAATATAGGTCTGTGTGATGGGACTAACACACTTCAAGTCCTATAGGTGCTTCTGGGAACAAAATATATGATCTCTGTGTGATGGGACTAACACACTTCAAGTCCTATAGGTGCTTCTGGGAACAAAATATATGATCTCTGTGTGATGGGACTAACACACTTCAAGTCCTATAGGTGCTTCTGGGAAGAAAATGTAGGTCTGTGTGATGGGACTAACACACTTCAAGTCCTATAGGTGCTTCTGGGAACAAAATATATGATCTCTGTGTGATGGGACTAACACACTTCAAGTCCTATAGGTGCTTCTGGGAAGGAAATATAGGTCTGTGTGATGGGACTAACACACTTCAAGTCCTATAGGTGCTTCTGGGAACAAAATATATGATCTCTGTGTGATGGGACTAACACACTTCAAGTCCTATAGGTGCTTCTGGGAAGAAAATGTAGGTCTGTGTGATGGGACTAACACACTTCAAGTCCTATAGGTGCTTCTGGGAACAAAATATAGGAGCTCTGCCTGCCTGCCACGAACACACTACAAGTCCTATAGGTGCTTCTGGGAACAAAATATAGGAGCTCTGCCTGCCTGCCACGAACACACTACAAGTCCTATAGGTGCTTCTGGGAACAAAATATAGGAGCTCTGCCTGCCTGCCACGAACACACTACAAGTCCTATAGGTGCTTCTGGGAACAAAATATAGGAGCTCTGCCTGCCTGCCACGAACACACTACAAGTCCTATAGGTGCTTCTGGGAACAAAATATAGGAGCTCTGCCTGCCTGCCACGAACACACTACAAGTCCTATAGGTGCTTCTGGGAACAAAATATAGGAGCTCTGCCTGCCTGCCACGAACACACTACAAGCCCCTCTTTCTAAATCAATCTAAATGAATGAATCTATCTAACTCAATCTCTCTAAGTAAATCTCTCTAACTAACTAAATCCAGCAGAGTGTCACAGATCTAGCCTGCTCTATCTGCGCCGGAACAGCATGTGACCGGCGCAGACGGCGTGGCGGCCTTTTATAGGGGGGGGGGGCGTGTACTACAGCCCCTGAGCTGTAATTGGCTACAGGCGTCCTGCCTGTAGCCAATTATGGCTCTTCGAGTTTCCGGGGCTGTGATTGGCCAAGCATGCGGGGTCACAGTGCATGCTTGGCCAATCATCAGCCAGCAATGCACTGCGCCGGCCGCGCCGGCCGCAATGCATTGCGGGGCCGCGCGCAACACACGAACGTGATGCGAGCGGCCAAAATAGTTCTGGGCTCGCCGAGCGCGCGAACGCCCCGTGCTCGATGCGAACGTGGGTTCGCATCGAGCACCGGGCCCATCCCTACTCAGCACTAGGGATGAGCCGAACACCCCCGGGTTCGGTTCGCACCAGAACCTGCAAACGGACCGAAAGTTCGCACGAACGTTAGAACCCTATTAGTTACAATGGACTCGAACGTTCGAAATCTAAAGTGCTAATTATAACGGCCAATATGCATGTTATTGTTATAAAAAAGGGTTGGGGACCCAGTTCCTGCCCCAGGGGACATGTATCAATGCAAAAAGAAGTTTTAAAAACGGACGTTTTTTCTAGAGCAGTGATTTTAATGATGCATAAAGTGAAAAAAAAAAAAGGGAAAAATTCCTTTAAATATGGTACCTGGGGGGTGTCTAAAGTATGCCTGTGAAGTGACATGTGTTTCCCGTGTTTAGAACTGTCCCTGCACAAAATGACATTTGTAAAAGGAAAAAAAGAAGCCATTTAAAACTGCTTGCGGCTTTAATGTCATGTCTTGTCCAGGCAATATGGATGAAAATCTTTAAGAAAAATGGCCCGCGGAGCCCTGTGATGTGGCCCACGACCTCCTGCTCTGGAATAGTGGGTTAGCAAGCCCAGATCGCAGGTTGCCGACCCATCATACCACAGCATCAGTGTTGTGAATGAAGCTGGTGGTAGAGGAAGAAAGCGGCTGCAGAGCAGAGCCCCATAAGCAGATGCTTCTTGTACAGCACCGGCTTTTGCCACAGGCAGAGTCTATGGCAAAGTTCAGTTAACCTTCAGGATAATCACAGGTGCACTACGCTGCACCCGCGGTGTGGGTAAACCACAGCACATCAGTGTGAAAGCAGTTTAGGCCCCTTTCACACGATCGTCCCAACCCAATCGGACCCTCAATTCACCTCTACAGAGCAGATGTAAACAGACTTTTGTCCATTTATTCCCGCCTGCCTCTAATCCGATCCTCTAAAAAAAAAATTGAAGGGAATTTGTCCCCTTCCATCTGGGTGGATCGGATCGGAGGGCCTATAGAGTAGCCGTGACCTCATTGTGCTCCGCTCATTGTGGCCCGCGACTGGATACCAAGTTGCTTAAGTGGCCCCCTTCCTAAAAAGGTTGGGCACCCCTCTAAAGCATTCTGCTGTGGGTGTTAGTCCTGGTTTAAGCAACCTAGCAGGGGTTAGGTGGAATTGATGAAAATTTTTAATATTAATGAAGCGGTCCTTGGATGATATTACTGACGTCTTGAATGTATCAATATTCACTAAATAATGACCAGTCATCTTCAGTAAGTGTAGAGTCCATAAGGGTCCATTTTGTTTGACCCAATCTGGGGTTGCTATCAGTCATGAGGGCAGCGTAGTATGTGGAGATACGTTTAGTGAGATCAGGGTTTCGCAGTACTTTTTCTAATTGAGGTATAGCTATGGGATTTCCTAACGAGCCGAATTGGGCATGTATGGCATGCCGGAGTTGGTAGTAGAAGAACATACAGTGGTGTGAAAAAGTGTTTGCCCCCTTCCTCATTTCCTGTTCCTTTGCATGTTTGTCACACTTAAGTGTTTCGGAACATCAAACCAATTTAAACAATAGTCAAGGACAACACAAGTAAACACAAAATGCAATTTGTAAATGAAGGTGTTTATTATTAAAGGTGAAAAAAAATCCAAACCATCATGTGCCATTGTGTGAAAAAGTGATTGCCCCCTAAACCTAATAACTGGTTGGGCCACCCTTAGCAGCAACAACTGCAACCAAGCGTTTGCGATAACGTGCAATGAGGCTTTTACAGCGTCCTGGAGGAATTTTGGCCCACTCATCTTTGCAGAATTGTCCTAATTCAGTTACATTAGAGGGTTTTCGAGCATGAACGGCCTTTTTAAGGTCATACTACAACATCTCAATAGAATTCAGGTCAGGACTTTGGCTAGGCCACTCCAAAGTCTTCATTTTGTTTTTCTTCAGCCATTCGGTGGTGGACTTGCTGGTGTGTTTAGGATCATTGTCTTGCTGCAGAACCCAAGTTCGTTTCAGCTTGAGTACACGAACAGATGGTCGGACATTCTCCTTCAGGATCTCTTGGTAGACAGCAGAATTCATAGTTCCTTTTATCACGGCAAGTCTTCCAGGTCCTGAAGCAGCAAAACAGCCCCAGACCATCACACTACCACCACCATATTTTACTGTTGGTATAATGTTCTTTTTCTGAAATGCAGTGTTCCTTCTACGCCAGATATACTTGGACACACACCTTCCAAAGAGTTCCACTTTTGTCTCATCGGTCCACAGAATGTTGTCCCAAAAGTCTTGGGGATCATCAAGATGTGTTGTGGAGAAATTGAGACGAGCTTTGATGTTCTTTTTGCTCAGCAGTGGTTTTCTCCTTGGAACTCTGCCATGCAGGCCATTTTTGCCCAGTCTTTTCCTGATGGTGGAGGCATGAACGCTGACCTTAACTGAGGCAAGTGAGGCCTGCAGTTCCTTGGACGTTGTTGTGGGGTCTTTTGTGACCTCTTGGATGAGTCGTAGTCGCTGCGCTCTTGGGGTAATTTTGGGCGGCCGGCCACTCCTGGGAAGGTTCACCACTGTTCCATGTCTTCGCCATTTGTGGATAATGGCTCTCACTGTGGTTCGCTGGATTCCCGCTGGATTCCCAAAGCTTTGGAAATGGCTTTATAACCCTTTCCAGACTGATAGATCTCAATTACTTTCTTTCTCAATTGTTCCTGAATTTCTTTGGGTCTCGGCATGATGTGTAGCTTTTAAGGATCTTCTGGTGGACCTTACTGTGTCAAGCAGCTCCTATTTAAGTGATGCCTTGATTGTGAACAGGTGTGGCAATAATCAGGCCTGGGTGTGGCTAGAGAAATTGAACTCAGGTGTGGACAACCACAGTTATAGTATGTTTTAACAAGGGGGCAATCACTTTTTCACACAGGGCCATGATGGTTTGGATTTTTTTTCACCTTTAATAATAAACACCTTCATTTACAAATTGCATTTTGTGTTTACTTGTGTTGTCCTTGACTATTTTTTAAATTGGTTTGATGTTCCGAAACACTTAAGTGTGACAAACATGCAAAGGAACAGGAAATGAGGAAGGGGGCAAACACTTTTTCACACCACTGTATAAGTCAAAATCAGCCTGCATTTGTTGGAAGGATTTAATTCCCTGTGTGTCATATAGATGGCACAGGCATTTAACTCCCTTGGAGTAACAGCGTTGAGGGTCAGGTAAAGAGTACAGTTCTTTATAGTTAGGGTTAAACCACAGAGGGTTATTAGGGGAAGTCGACCATGATTCTTTTGTAATCATGGAGACCAAGGAGGAGGCAATAGTCATTTCCTTCAGTGGATGTGCAGGCATTTGCCACAGCAGGGTGGAGCCAGTCATTTATATGAACCATTTGGGAGGCTAAGTAAAATAAATATAAATTAGGAAATGCTAACCCCGCCAGATGCGCCTGTAGCTGTAGCGTCTCCATTGTCACTCTGGGTGATTTACCATTCCATAAAAACCCTGTGCATAGGGTGTCTATCCGTTTAAAGATAAATCTAGGTATCCTGCATGGTGCGTTGGCTAGTATATATAACAGTTTGTGTAAATAGATCATTTTTAGTACTTTAGCCCTTCTCATTAAATCTAAGGAAAGGTCCATCCATTGCTTAGTCTATGCTAGTAGTTGGGTCAGTATGGGACACAAATTTTTTTCAATATATGTGGATAGGGGTAGTTGCACTAAGACCACCAGGTATCTGAAAGAGTGCAGCACTTGTAGTCTGGAGTCCGGGTGTTACTGTACCGTTGCATCTGGGTCCAAGGGAAAAAGGTTAGATTTGTCCCAGTTCACCCGGAATCCAGAGTAATCACCAAAATTATCTATCTCTAGTAGCAGTGTAGCAGTGTCTTTAGTGAGTCCTGAGTATCAGCTAGGTATACTAAAGTGTCATCCGCATACAGCTAGATCCGCACTTCTATAGTAGCGATAGGGAGGCCTTTAGTCCACTGGGAGCAGCGAATGCGTACTGCCAGCGGTTCCATAGCCAATGCAAACAGTGAGCATCCCTGCCTAGTGCCTCTAGTAATGGAGAAGGTGTCTGTAGTGTGAGAGTTAACTCGTATGCGAGCCTGTGGGGAGGTGTAAAGGAGTCTTACCCAAGCAATAATACGGGGGCCAAAGCCCTACCGTTGTAGTACCTGAAAAAGATAGGGCCATTTCACACTGTCAAAGGCCTTACAGGGACACAATAGCTTGGGTAGGTGTACAGTCGTGTGGATATTGAAGATTCTGGAATAGTCTACAAATGTTTATTCTCATAGATCTGCCAGGTATAAAGCCTCCTTGATCGCATCTGACCAGTTTTGCAACCACAGTGTTTAGACGGTTGGCCAATATTTTGGCGAGGATCTTAACATCCACGTTAATAAAACAAATTGGGCGATATGAGTCGCATTTAAGTGGATCTTTGCGTGGTTTCAGTAGTAAAATAATCAGGGATTCCCTCATCATGGGGGGAAGAATTCCAGCTGTTAGGGCTTCATTATATGTTTTCAAAAGAGAGGGGCAAAGTAAGTGTTTAAATTGGGAGTATCACTCAGCAGGGAAGCCGTCTAGCCCTGGTGTGTTATGTGCTGGTAGTTGCGAAATGGCCAGTGTGATTTCCTCAACAGAGAGAGGCGCCTCTAAATCTGTACTAAAAACATACAAAAACATATTTGGGAAGCACTCACCAATGCGTTTAAATTCAAGATGGATCTGCCATAAGACCAACAAGCAATAGCGAACATATTACAGCGCACACATTCAAGAATGACATTTCCTGCAGGGCTAGTTAAAAACACCTGAACATATTAAAGAAATACGGGGGTTTGGTCACACTATATGGTTATATAGTGCTAAGCCCACTTACTGCGACAAAGTACCCTGAATTAGTGGGTCCTACCCTAGTAATAGAATGAAAGATCCTGCATCTCAACCATGGGAGCCAAACTCCTCTATGTGGGAGAACTGAAAGGATTCCTCCTATACACTGGTGGCCACTAAATAAGAGGTAATGAAGAGGGGGAGGGGTGCTCTAACCCCAAAAAAACTGGTCAGGGTTTATTACAACATACAAAAACATGTTTGGGAAGCACTCACCAATGCGTTTAAATTCAAGATGGTGCTGCCATAAGACCAACAAGCAATAGCGAACATATTACAGCGCACACATTCAAGAATGACGTTTCCTGCAGGGCTAGTTAAAAACACCTGAACATATTCAAAAAAATACGGGGGTTTGGTCACACTATATGGTTATATAGTGCTAGGCCCACTTACTGCGACAAAGTACCCCGAATTAGCGGGTACTACCCTAGTAATAGAATGAACTAAATCTGTACTGTCCTCTTCTGAGAGGGAAAGGAGTGATGTTTGGGCCAAGTAGTCACTTAGTTGGGAGTCTGTGTATTCTGCCAAAAACCAAACCAAGAACAAAGATAACCAAACCAAAGAAACCAAACCAAGAACCAAGAACAAAAATAAGGTCAGCCAAAAACAGAAAAAATTTGAAAGTTCCTGGAAAACCCTGTACCCCCCTCCCCGCTCAGCCATCCCAAACATAGCGATCCTTGGATCCCTGAATGTAGAAAAAAAACCTTCACTTAAGTGAAGAGAGAACTGTTCCATGGCCTCGCCACTAACTGGTTTGGGGGTTTTGTGGTGTCTGGCTTGTCTCCCAAACCACACAACAGGAGATAAGAAAGAAATTCCTCAGCATTAAAGCGGTCCGGCTTCAGGGTAGTCAAAACTTGTGGTTGGGAGGATGCAAGAGGGATGTAGTAACATCTTCAAAGAGAGTTTGACCTTAAGGAATGTGAAGGGGTTTGATCTGTACTGGTTCAACTTGAACAGGTTGTAAACATTAAGATTCTATTTCTAGAACCAGTAGGAGAGGGGGTAGCACTCTTCCTCAGGATCAAAAAAACAACAACTGTGGATGACATGGTGTGTGGGTCCCCCCTCCTCCCATAAACATGATGGGTGGTGAAACCGCCAGGTGTTAGCATATAGGGGTATGCAGGGAGCTCAGTTACTCATGATCAAACTGCTCTGCATCTTGGTATATTGCCATACCGGTTGTTCAGCCACGCCATGGCTTGCTTAGGATTGGTGTAAAAGTGGGCCTTACCATCATGGATAATGCGCAGTTTGGTGGGAAAAAGTATGGTGTAGGGGAGACCCTCAGTGCATAGGCAGGTCTTCACCACCGCAAAAGAGATGCGTTGTCGCTGCTGAAAAGTCAGGATAAACTGAAATGGTGTTTCCATTATACTTCAATGGGCCTTTCTCTCTTGCAAGACGCAAAATGGCAACTTTGTCTTGAAAGTTGAGGATCCGTGCGATTATGGAGCATGGGGGAGCTCCAGAAGGAGGGGGACGTGGGGGGGGGTGCATGTTCAATAACATAAGAGAAGGAGGGTGCATCTATCCCAAAAATATCCCTCAGCCAGGTATGCAGGAATTTTTCGGGGTGAGAGCCCTCTTCTCACTCCTGGAAGCCCACAAAGCGGAGATTGTTCCTGCGCAAACTATTTTCCAAATTGTCAATTTTTGCGCGGAGGGCCGCCATTTCACCCGTTTGATCTCTCAAAGTAACAGAAAAGGGGAGCTGATACGTTCTTCATTAGCAGCCGTTCTATCCCTTAGATTTTTCACATCTCGCTTCAGTAAGGAGAAATCCATGCGGATGGATGCAATCTGTGTAGTGAAAGAGGCCTTACAGTCCTGTATAGCTAGCATTATGGTGGCAAGTGTAGGTTCAGTAGAAGGGGAACCTGGGCCTGGATTATCTTCATTATTCAGGGGGGAGTCCTGTGCCTGCAGGGGAACATGTTGGGTATCAAACAGGGCAGGAGCAGAGTCACTCACCAAAGCTGCAGGATATCTTTGTGAAGCTGTGGTGGACGGCTGCCTGTGTCCCGGGGCCATCTTGCCATCTGAACCGGGCTAGTTGCCCCGCCGCGGATGACGGTGCGGGTGGCCCGTATTTCACCATCTGCTCCAGCCTGAAGTATTCCCACAGCTGTGGGGAGTATTTTGGTGCTGGTCTGGAGGAAAATGGACCTAGGATGGCTGTAGGATTCCGTTCGGTATCCGGAGCTATGCTGTTACAAGTCTGCTTTCCTCACCATCAAGCCATGCCCCCTGCCAAAAATAAATTTCAGTTAATAATTTACTGTACAGCCCACATGTGTCAAAAACAAGGCCGTTGGCCGAATCTGGCTGGCTGCATTAGCAAGTGACACAAATACAGTAGACATTAGCAATGGCAATATAGCCTCCTCTGGACAGCATTCTGCTCATTAGAGCCACATAGTGTATCTTCTCTAACCTCTTCAGTCCCCTGTTGTAAGCTTTGTTCTTATGATACATCTTACATGCACAGATGAACATATCTTTTACTGAAGTAGTTGCAGGTAACATGTAAAAAATTCTCAGAGACATCTTCCACACACTTCCCTATACACAGTTATCTAGTGCCCCTGTATAGTGCTCCATGAGGTGGTCATAGCTTAGGCAGATGACTAAATTTATAAAGAGTACTTCTCAAGGCAAGAGTCCATAAATAGGCCGTAAATCCACAATAGGTAACAATAATCCATAAAGGGGTCCTGCCTAATGTAGCACAAGTCCATTTAAGTCCATAAGTTCCAAACTCCACTGGGAACCCTGACTAGGCCCATTTAATGGGTGGTTATGACTGACAGCATGACATCTACTTTCTGACCTTTCCTCTCTTAACTTCTCTCTAGGGCACTAGTGAGCCATTATTTATATGGTATGACCCGCATGGGATGGCTACCCTCCTGAAAAGAGTGGGAACACCTGTCCAGCAGCATTAACCCCACCTACCCAGGAACCACTAGCATAAGGACACAGTGCAACATTTATTTATTGTAACAATTTACAACTTAGTTGATCTGATTAACCTCAGAGCATAAACACAGTAAAAGAAAACTTTTAACACTTTAGAACCTCTTGGAAGCACCTGCTTACATGTCAAGAGACAGTGATTTCCAAGCACAAACTTTCAACACTTTTAACTGTGCTGGTTAATGATGATCAATTGCCAGCTATGAAATTTACCTAGCAGGGGAAGTTTGTTAAAGATATTACCATAGATTTTGCCCATTTCAAAGTCATGTTCACTGACATAAAGGGCCAATGAGGTCTACACGCCTTACATATGCTAACAGCCTAATCATCAGAACAGTAGGGTGTATGATCTTCTTAAATGACTATGAAACTAACTGCCTAACTATCACTGCTGAAACAATAATGCTAATATTATGATATTTAATAGATTTTGTTCTTCTAAATATATCTAAACGAATAACTCTCATCAGCACAGCTGAGGGATTAGAACCCTATACTTGATATAGTGAATGATAGCATAATTACAGCAGCATTTATTTATTCTCCATACACCATAATTAGATAATTGCTAAAGTTATCAGCGAAAAATGCAGAAATGAGCTGCTCCTTGAGAATTTTGCTGAAATAGAAGAAATTGAGGTCAACCCCTCACCACGCATATTTAATGTTGAATGATGATTACATTGTGTCTACATGACTTGGCTTGAATTAATCTGCATGCAAAACAGATCGGGTTCCATTGCTGACATACAAAGGTACCGACACTTTGCAAATGTTTATGTCTCTCCTGGTTTTGTGTTTTCAAATATCCACCTACACTAATGTGGGCAGGTAGTCAGGTAATTAAATTGTAAGATCATTTGCCTCCTTTGAGAGACAGCACCTGCACTACCCATAACGCAATGTAAAAACTGTGTATGAAAAAAAAAGTGTATGAAAGCAGATTTAAATTCGAAGTCAGAGAGTTTATTTCTTTCTTTTATTAAGGGCAGAAAATATTTTTGTTTGTATTAATTGTCCCAAAATCCTAAATTTCATATTCAATTGATTGGCTAATTGGTTGACACTCTTGCCTTGCAACATTGGGGTCCCATATCTGGGGACCCATATCTGATTCCTACCAAACACACTTTCTGATGGCACTTATTATTGCTTGTTTTTGTTTTTAATTACATTTTTCAAGTAATTTGCCAAGTTGCAACGCAGTCTCTGGTGTGTTTTTTTCTTTTTGCATAAACTTTATTGAAATGTTACAGAGACATTTCTTTAAGTTCAATTGCCGACCTCGTGGTGCGAGGCGGTGGATTGCCTTGCACTACATTGTGCTGGATTAAAGGACTGCATGTGGCTATTTTTTTCTTCGGTGTGCACACCCTGCACACCACCACAAGTGGTCTTAACTTGTTATGTGGTGGGACTGCTCTAGAATAGCTGCCCAATGCACTCCTATTACATCTGGTTTGAATATATTCTTAAACCCCATACACACTGTCTATTAGTTTTTCAGCTGAGTTTTTCCTTCAGGTTTACCAAAACCATGTAGTAGAAGGGCCTGCCTGATTGCATACAAATTTTAACTCCTAAGGTTTGACCTCATATTATAAGGTTTTGGTAAATCGGAAGGAAAAACTCAGCAGAAAAACTCAGCAGAAAAACTGATAGTGTGTATGGAGCTTAAGGAGTTCTGACTACCATCCAGCATTAGAATATACTGTAAGTGAATTAACCCAGAAATTTCCAACAGCCAGATGTTACAGTAACATTACTGATTTATTGCAGGGAGTCACACAGAAACAAATATCAAAATTACATTTCATACAAAGCAAAGTTTATTTGAACCTACCTCAATCAAACTCCAGTGTGATTTATGGTCTACAGAGTTGAGTTCCTAATTTTTGCCAACACATAATAATATTAAATGTATCTGTTCCCTGCAGCCTTCTCACAACTTTTTATTTAATATACCCATGTTTCCTTTTTTACGGTTTTCCTTGCACTTCACACCCTTCCCTTACTGACAATAGATCATCCTACTTGTCTACCCAGCATCCTATTATCCTATCCCTGTGCAAACATAAAGCACTGTGTGGCTCTGCAATGTATTTTTCCTTCTATTACATTATCCTATGTCACTCTATATCATGCTCGGCTACCCTAGACCCTTCTATATCAATCTTCCTTTTACCCATTCTCTAGCTCCCTACTAGAAGACCCCTTCAGTTTCAATCTACCGCATTGCCTGGCAAGGTGCTTTACAGCCTTCTAGGTGCTTTATTTATGCCAACATGTGAAATCCTTCATCCTTTCATTATTGTCTACTGTCTTTTACGCTTGCATATTCCTTTTATTGTATCCACAATCCCTTTTACTGGTCTCAGTAATTCCTATTTCATCAGTATCTGTCATATTCTGCAAGACTGAATGTTATGTGTCTTCTTATTTGTGTGCCTATATATCTGTGGATTTATGTAACACATGTTAATGTAAACTGCTTGTTGGAAAAGTGTATTTTCACATGTTTCAGCACATACGGTACTTTTATTTTAAACTGAAATGCTTTCAGCACAAGCTTACATGGATTTACCATGTACATGTTGTAAGTTGCATCATGCAAGTCTCCCCTTCATTCTGTGTATTGATTTTTTAATCATTGTTTATTTTTAGAAAGTTTAAATATATTTAGTGAAAACTTCCAAAAATGATATTGCTGTCTAGCACCTGTTATTTGACTTATATTATATTTGACAGAGAATGTCAACTTTCATCTGAAGTTTCTCACACTGGTGGTTTAAATAGTGATAGTTTTTTATTAATGGTTACCTTTGAGAATAAAAATATGGAAAATTCCACTAATGACTATATTTTTAGAAATTTCAATCCTGACCTGGTTTCAGTTTCTAATGCATCTCTGACCAGGAGTACGCATATGAATAGAATTGTGTGAAAAGTCTGAAGTGCTTCATGCTTGTTGAAGGTCATATTGTCATTAGGCAATAAAGCCAAAACCTGGATGCTGCTCCTTTAAAAAACAAATCACCAGTGTATTTCTATCCTATCCGCTGTTTCTAATCCTGCTATCCATTATACTATCAGTCCCTCCACTCATACCAGACTCAGCGGTACTTGGAGATTACCATAATGCCTGATAAAGGAGGAATGAATTCAGATACCCTATCGCTGGATTTATGGGCCCTGCAGGGTGCAGTCACATACCCTATCTCCGCCATGCCCTGGAGTCTGAACGTGCAAATACTTGGGCTGCAGAGGAGCCTGGGAAAGTGTGGTAAGACACTATAGAAGATAATTGTACCCCCACTCTGGAACAGGTGCCCAATGCTGGAGACATTGCACACAACAAAACTATCCTAGAAGCCATTGAAGTCTGTAAGGTCACCCCACAGCCAAAATCAATCACCTAGCCACTGAATGTTCTTTGATCAGATATGACCTAGACAAGATCCAGGGATGTCTATCTACAACATAATCCTGAATCTCCAAGGTTGAAGACATCTCCACTGCCTGCTTTGCCATCATGGAGAACTGCAACAAATCATTAAACTCCTCTCCACTAAAGCAGACACCATGGAGGATAGATAGTGCAGCAATATTGTATGGGTCAACAGCCCTCCCGAGGCATCTGAAGGCTCACAGCCTGCACAGTTTACTAAAAACTATTTCAAATCCATCCTGAGTCTTTGGGAAGTGTCACCTATCTTCGTCAATGAATTGGTGCACAGGATCCCTACCAGAAAGAGGATACCTGGGGCCTTATCAAGACCATTTCTTTTGCAAGATTTCTCAATTTCTGGGACAAAGAGACAGAGCTGAAATAGGTATTCAGTGCAGTATGCACTACCTCAGCAAGTTCCAAGTTCAACTTAAAGGCTTGGTTCAGTTCTGTGACTCTCCCTCTTCAACCAATGACTACTAGCTTGAGCACAAGGTGGAGTACACCATCATCCTGGATTGCTTGGATGAGTACACTACCCTGTCTATAGATAACTAGGTTATCTAACACAGACCTAGCACTCTTCTTAGACTAGTAGTTGCTATTTTACACTAAAGCACCTATCCAGTTTGGGATATTAGCTAACTAGTTTTTTTTAAATGTTTGTTAATTTGCTTAAGAAAGCAGGGTAGTTCTGCGGAAGCTGTTCATGTATTCAAATATGTTCTAGTTTTTGCTTTTATGGATCTGATGGTAAACTTTTTTGTTATGGTTGCTGGTGCATCACTAGGTAGTTTTTCTACCTTGACATTAGTATACAATGCCATTATTGTGTTTAATTTGCAATGAAAAAACCTATTCATTTAGTCTCTTGGAATGACAGAGGTCATAATAGCAAAACGTAATGTGCCCTTATTTCCTTATTTCCAATTTTTCTATATTGAAGCCATATCGGCCAACTGTATTTGGACCTCAGGTGGGTCTAGAGTCACTGACTCAAAAGACATAATTCAAACCTTTAACCACTTCAATACCAGACACTTAGACACCTTCCCGCCCAGGCCAATTTTCAGCTTTCAGCGATGTCGCAATTTGAATGACAATTGCGCGGTCATGCTACACTGTACCCAAACAAATTTTTTATCATTTTGTTCCAACAAATAGAGCTTTCTTTTGGTGGTATTTGATCACCTCTGCGATTTTTATTTTTTGCGCAACAAACAAAAAAAGACCGAAAATTTTGCAAAAAAACAAAGTTTTTCTTTGTCACTGTTAATTTTTTTTGTAAATAAGTGCGTTTTCTTCTTCAATGACGGGCACTGATAAGGCGGCACTAATGGGCACTGATAAGGCGGCACTGATGGGCACCGATGAGGTGGCACCAATTAGGGGGCACCGATGAGGTGGCACTGATGATGGGCACTTATAGGCGGCACTGATAGGTGGCACTGATGGGCATTGATAGGTGGCACTGGTATGCGGCACTGATGGGCACTCAGGTGGCACTGATGGGCACTCATAGGCGGCACTGACGGGTACTTATGGGTGGCACTGATGCACACATATAGGTGGCACTGATAGGTGGCATGGATGGGCACTGATAGGTGGCATGCATGGGCACTGATAGGTGGCATGGATGGGCACTGATAGGTGGGCATGGGTGGGCACGGATGGGCACTGATAGGTGGCACTGATGAGTGGCACTGATAACACTTATGGGTGGCATTGCTGGGAATCCTTTTTTTTACTTTTTTTTTAATTAAATATGATGTGCCAATCAGTGCCCATCTGTGGGCACTGATTGGCATATTTTTGATTTTTTTTTTAACATGTGGATGGCCATGGGGGATGTACCTGGCCATCCACATGCTGGGGGCTTCCCTGGTGGTCCTGGGGGCTTCCCTGGTGGTCCTGGGGGCTTCCCTAGTGGTCCAGTGTGGGCATCTGAGGGGGGGCTGCGCTGATAAACAATCAGCGCAGACCCCCCCTGTCAGGAGAGCCGCCGATCGGCTCCCCTCTACTCGCGTCTGTCAGACGCGAGTGAGGAAAAGCCGATCAACGGCTCTTCCTGTGTACATCGTGATCAGCCGTGATTGGACACGGCTGATCACGTGGTAAAGAGCCTCCGCCGGAGGCTCTTTACCGAGATCAGTGTAGCGGTGTGTCAGACTGACACACCGCTCCACCGATCGCCGCGATGCGCGCCCCCACGGGCGCGCGGCGGCTGTTATCCTGAAGGACGTCATATGACGCCCAGTCAGGATAACGAAGCCACTTCCCGGACGTCAATTTACTATTGACCGGGCGGGAAGTGGTTAAGCAATTATATGTGGAACTATCTTTTTTTTCCCCTGGAGGTTCATATCTCTTGAATTATAAGATAAATTGTTGTTAGGACTGTGAAAAACATGAGGCGACCTTGGATACCCAGAGGGGAGTAATAAGGTGGTGCATGTAGAGCATCACAGTGAATTTTGAGTGCACAAAAACTGCATCAACAGCTGGCGGGGCTTAAGACTAGACACTTTTCACTGTGTACACAATACCATATGCCACAGGCTTTGTGTCCAAAATTTTTACTTTAGTTACTGTGCCTCAAGTGAAAGTCTAACGCTCACTAACTTATAAAAAAAACTCAGCTCAATCATTGGAAAAAATATACCTTCTCCATTACATATGTGTTTCTGCACACACATTCAAAGACTGCTTCCACTTCCCTTGCCAGGTCCACAGCTCATCTATTCAACCTTTTCAACAGCTTACCTTTGCATCCCAGCATACAGCACAACTCTGCACCCTTGTCCACAGCACACATCTGCACCCTGATTCAAAGCTCTCTACTGCACCTCCACAGCTCAACTCTGCACCCCCCAACCACAGCTCACATCTGTACCCCTGTGCACAACTCACCTCTGCACCATCGTAATTTTTTAAACAGGTATGTGAAATCCTATTTCTCCTTGAAGGGATGGATAAACTCATCATTGCACATTTACAAGAACACATATGAATGTAGAGCATGTCCAAAAAAGTCTTTAGTATGGAACTATTAGTTGGATTATTTATGATTGAATAACTGGGTTTTGTATTTAATGTAACTGCTATTGTGGTTTTATTTATTGTATGGTTGGTAAGTCTGTGTGTTCTTAAATTCTTGGGTTTCCCTTCGGTCCTGCGTGGTGGCAGATAGAGTGTGACCAGGACTGTGGTACCTTCTGAGCAGGATCCTTTTTCAGCTTTGGGCTGCAAAATCCTTGAATGTAGCTACAATTCCAGCTGGTACCTTGTTCTTTGAGTTCCTGCCAGTGCTCACCTGGATTGTACCTCACACTCCCCAACGCTGGCTTAGATCACACACCTTTTGCTTGATGTTGAACATACAGTACTTCCCTGTTTTGATCCAGATGTGTCTTGTACATTTAAGACTCTCTTTTTATCTAGGCAGGAGGGCAGGAGGAGTTCTTGTCATTTTCAGTTGGATATTATTCCCCTGGCCCAGATGCACTGAGCAAGGTGTTTATGGTATTGTAAAAGTTTTATTCTCAAAATAACACAAAGCAAATTAAAAATCTGCCCTTAAGTCTCACAATTTGTGCATATTTTGCAGGTTACCCAAATATGCACAATTAAGGTAATTAGTGTTCCAGCTGTGTTCTGCCGGTTGGAATTATGATCCATTCCTCCAGCTTGAATAGTTGGAGTGTAATGTTCATTTACATTGAGGCAGCTGTATCATTTGAATGGGCTGCTTGATGCACCCCAAAGGATTAAAAATAGTGTAGGCTGCATATTTTATTGCTGCACAGCAATGTGCTATTGCGAATTGTGGTGCACTGCATTGCAGATTTGGCTGCTCAATGACCAGGCCATTTTTTTTGCGATATGGCACTGCATTGCTTTTAACTGACAATTGCGCGGTCGTGCGACTCTGTCCCCAAACAAAATTTACGTCCTTTTTTTCCCCACAAAGAGAGCTTTCTTTTGATGGTATTTGGTTTGCGCAAAAGTTATAGTGTCTACAAAACAGGGGATAGATTTATGGCATTTTTATTATTATTTTTTTTCTACTAGTAATGACGGCAATCTGTGATTTTTATTGGGACTGCGATATTGCAGCGGACACATCGGACACTTTTGACATATTTTCGGAACCAGTGACAATTATACAGCGATCAGTGCTATAAAAATCCATGGATTACTGTATAAATGTCACTGGCAGGTAAGGGGTTAACACTAGGAGGCGATTAAGGGGTTAACTGTGTTCCCTAGGTGTGTTCTAACTGAAGGGGAAATGGGACTGTCTAGGAGGAGAGAGAGATCAGTGTTCATACATAATATGAACAAACGATCTGTCTCTACTCCCTGAGAGAATTGGGATCTGTGTGTTTACACACACAGATCTCGGTTCTCGATCTGTCATGAGCAAACGCGGGTCATTGCACCCGCCGGGCGCTCGCATTGGCTACGGCATTTGCCCACAGCGTGCGCGCCCCTATTGGCCAAAAGGTGAAGCGACGTAAGGTAACGTTGTTTTGCCCAGCCGCCCCATTCTGCCGCAGTAAAACTGCGGCGGCTGGTCGGCAAGCGGTTAAAATAAATAGCACCACAGCTCACCAATGCATATACCATTATGTCAGCGCAGTGGTGTGAATAGGCCCCCGATGAAAGCACTGGGTAAAGGACATTGGCACTCGCATGCAGATCGCAAGGGCAGTGCACCCCGTGTTCTGGTGTGAACCGGCCCTTACTCTTTCTGGGGAAAAAAAATAACCATGTTTCACAATTGCAACATTGCTTTAAAGTTTGCAACTTTAAAACAATCAGTAATCTAAAAAAAAACATGAAAGCAAGAGAAATAAAACAAAACCCACTTGGGCATGCAACTCAAGCTAATACATTTACACTGGGCTTGTCAATGTGTCAGTGTCCAGACTAATGATGCAATGTACTGATGATTTCAGTGCCATGTTGAAAAATTACCTGTAGTCTCTGGGCACAGAGCTACATCGAGATTCGACATTGTTATTTTGCCTCACATATGACTTATTTGTTTCTAGCATATGGCTGTCTCACACCAAAGCTGTGGGCATCTGCCATCGTGTATAGCACATTTCAGCACATGTAGTTACCTTTTACCTCACTCATCTTCTTTACAGAGTAACTGAAGATGAATAGCTAGATCTACAGTTTAAATACCTAAATATGGACTTATTTGGTTCTGCTGAAATATTCAAAATTCTGTCCAGCCAGTCTTGTATTTTATATGCCCCAAATACATTAATACCGGCTTTATTCATATCACGCCACTCTGCCCACACATACCCTTCAGGGTTTGGGGGATATTATGAGGCTGGGTGTGAATAATCTGAGCAGGTGATTTGCATTGACTCTATGATGGACGTTTGACTGCTGTTCTGACATTCCTGTTCATTGATTGGTTACATTCTTTGCACTGTCAGCAAGGTAGGTCCCATTCCTAAACTTTTTGGTTCTGATTGGACAATGTTTTGGTGCCATCTATCTAACAACAGCTGATACCTATTCTGTTTTGTTTAAGCATTTTATATATAGCATGGGATCAAACAGCAGGTTTATGCCCCAGTTGATGTACTCTCGTACGAAACATGTCGGGTACATAGCCTGCTGGCCAGATTTACCATGCTTTTTATTGTCTGCCTACATCTTTTTTGATGTTTTGTACCATTTTTTATTGCTTATTCTATTTTAAATACAATTTTTACCGGCGTGACCTGCTCTATGTGGAGGCTTTTTTTTTTCTCCATGAAACATCTCATATGTTGATGAGTATACCCCCTTCTGAATCGGTATTTGGACGTAGCTATCGCATATGTGACATCTTGATACATGCACCGTGGCCATATCATCTGATGCCATGTCACCTTAAAAGGAAGAACGGCTGTTGTGGATTACTCTTTATGCCTGATTGACTCACCGCTACGGTGTGTGGGTCCACACCATTTGGTAAGGGTACCCATTTCTTTCATTTTAAAGTTTGTTTTCCTTTCTACTGCGTGCTGAAGAGGAGGTATATGCATCCCTAAGGCATTTCATATATTTGGGTCTCCATGCATGAAACCAGGTGACCCCCTGTGGTGAAAATCCCATACTGCTTTGGGAACTGGCATTGAACTATATAGTTCTACATCCACATCACTGTTATACGGACTTTGTGTGTATGTTTGTTCTATTGTGTTTATCACGTGCATTTTTTTTTCACTTTCATTGTGTTGAAGTGGACTTCATTATTAGCACACAGAGGACACTTTTTACTTATGATTTACTGTCCTATGCCGTGAGAGGCATTGGGCAAGTGTTTTTCTTTTTCACCTATTTTTTATTAGTGGTTTATTATATGCATTTATTTGGATATATCACTTTAATCAGTTTTTTTTTTTTTTTTCAGCGCTGCATTTTTTTTTTTCAGTCTTGTATTTTGCCCTCCTTTAACATGGTTTTCTGGGTTCACATTTGGGACTTCCTGTGTCATTCCCCCCCTTCCGCCTGCTCAATGAACAAGGAAACAACATCATCTGTTTTGTTCAATGAGCAGGAAGTTGACACATCCTTCAGGTTATAATGTCTAGCAAAGTTTGTGAATCACAGGACAGAATTAAAAACCCTGACGCATGTTAAAAATATTCTGCTTATGACTGGGGATACTCAAAAGATGAATGATAGATACCTTTGGCAAGTTTGGCAAGGAGCAAATTCTGAACCCTGTCCATTTGGACTATTGTGCCCCCCAAAACATATTGCAAGTTATACATTGAAGCATTTATGTGAAACTCTGTAAATGTTTTGACACTAATGCCGTGTACACACGATCGGACTTTATGACGGACTTGGTCCAGCGGACTGGAATCCATCGGACAATTCGATCGTGTGTGGACTGCAGCGGACTTTTCTTTCCCAAAAGTCAGACGGACCTAGAACTAAAACATGTTTCAAATCTTTCCGACAGACTCGAATCCGGTCGAAAAATCCGGTCGTCTGTGTGCTAGTCGATGGACGAAAACTGACGCTAGGGCAGCTATTGGCTACTGGCTCTGAACTTCCTTATTTTAGTCCGGTCGTACGTCATCGAATCCGTCTGACTTTTGGAGTGACTGTGTGTGGGCAAGTCCGTTCGTTTGAAAGGCTGGCGGACCTCCACTGCAAAGTCCGTCGGAAAGACTGTCGGACCTAGTCCGTCGCGTGTACGCAGCATAAATGTTTGGACAATTTTGTTCTATCATTATACAAATAACTCTAGTTCACACTGGGACTGTGTTGTGCATTTTGACAGCCCATTCATTTTTGGGCCGCACGGAAAATAGTGCTTTCACTACATTTAAAATCGCATGGTACTGCATTGGTGATCTGTGTTTAGGGAACCATTAACAATACATTGTTACGAAAAGGTAAATCCACTTGAAAGTCACTCTAAATCTACACACGATCGGAATTCTCGTCGGAAAAGACTTGGATGGTTTTTCAGACGGAATTCTGACGGAATTCCGCTCAAGCATGTGTTGCCTACACACGGTCACACCAAATTCCGACCGTCAAGAACACAGTGACGTACAACACTACGACGAGCCGCGAAAATTAAGTTCAATGCTTCCGAGCATGCGTCGAATTGTTTCCGAGCATGCATCGGAAATTTTGCACGTCGGAATAGCCATAGTCGATCGGAATTTCCTTCTGAAAAAATTGAGAACATGCTCTCAATCTTTTGCTGGCCAAAATTCCACCAGCAAAAGTCCGATTGAGCCTACACACTGTCGCATTTTCCGACCAAAAGCTCACATCGGTCTTTTGCTGGCGGAATTTCCGATCGTATGTACACGGCATAAGGGGTAGATCTGAAATGAGTGGAAGCTCTGCTGATTTTATCATCCAATCATGTGCAAGCTAAAGTTCTGTTTTTTATTTTCCTTGCATGTCCCCTCGGATCTACAGTGACTTGACTTTCAAGTGCACTTGCAGTGCAAAGTGGATTTTCCTTTAGTAAATAATCCCCATTGGCACTCACATGCAGATCGCAAGGGCAGTGCGCCCCCGTGTTCTGGTGTGAACCGGCCCCTACTCTTTCTGGGGAAAAAAAATAACCATGTTTCACAATTGCAACTTTTGGAGACATTGTTGGTCTCTTTCATATTTCACAGCTTTGATTATATTGTGCACATAAAAGTATAATGTTACAGAAAACAGACTTTTTAAATACAACAAATTCAGATACATTGTTATTTAATCGAAATAACCAAACCGATATTATAAAATAAATAATATAACAGATACTGCATGTTAAAAAAAAAGTGTCTTTTGCTTTGCATCTTCCCATTTTTATTTTAGCATACTGTCAAAGAAGGTAAACCAATTAACCCATTTCAAGCTACATATATCTATAAAGTAACCAGAAAAGGCATTGCCATTTTTCATGGTATGAAAGTCTTTTGATAGTAGCTAACAATAATGTAGCACAATGATAAAATACATGTCATTTTTTAGAAAAAAATTTTGTTGAACAAAAATAGAACTAGAACATTTGAACATTTACTAAAAGCACATAAAGTATTGTCACTGTATTTCTCATTATTTGCTGCTTTTAGAACTTCGCCAACAAGGAAATCCTACTGAGGCCAACCGAATATGTAACAAGGAAACAAGCTTATAAATAAGCAGAACAAAGTTGTGCGTTTAAAAACATCAAACCCAAATTACAAAACTTTAACACAAGGATACGTTTTTTTTTGTAATATCATTGGAGTCAGCTGAGAGTAATTTTTGAAAAATAAAATCTTTGTTCCAGTGAGTTATATAATTTAGCCTTTTGCATTGAATTGTGTGGTGCAAACAAACTCACACTGAATAAACTGTATAAAAATTAAAGTGGTATTAAACCCAAAACCAAAAATGTAATATTTTGCAGCTTAGCAATCATTAGATGTAGTGTTTGCATTCCTTTTATTTTTTTTTAGACTCTGTTTTCACCTGGTGATCTAGCCAGTAACACACCTCCCCGGTAATAGTGAGACACCACTCTGGATGAAGGAGCACAGCCGCATTGTCAGCCTGGGGCAGGGGGGATATTCGATTATACACATTTAGATACCCTAACAAATTGAAACAAAACTCCAGCTAACACTTCATAAGCAGATACAGCAACATTTTTTTGTCCTTTTGGGATAAAAGTTTTACATAAATAAATTAAAGCTGATCACTCAACCCTCGCAATACTACATCTGCAGGACATTTTGTTCTACTTAAAAACAACAAACTAATGTCTTGTACACACGAATCGGATTGTTGGCCAACAAAGTGTCAGACTTTTATCCGAAGGGCGTGTGTCGGGAACTTGTCTTGTATACAAACAGTACACAATTGTTTGCCAACAAACACGAACGTAGTGACGTACTACGTGGAATTTCAGCTCTTGTGTGCCACCCTTTGGGCACCTTCTGCTAATACTGCTAGCATTTATTCCGAGCATGCATGTTTGTACTTTGGACTTTTGTGTGACAGACTTTTGTACACACGATACGAAAATCTGAAAACAGATCATTGTCTGCTGAAAATTGACTAGCCTGCCATCCAACATTTGTTGGCGGAAAGTTGGCAAAATATTGTCTGATGGAGCGTACTAACGGTCGGATTTTAGGCTAACAGTCTGTCATCACATAATTCCCAACCGAAAATCCGATCATGTGTAGGAGGCTTAAGACTGGCTTCACACTGAGGCAGTTTTGAAGCTAGAAATAGCCTCTAAATAATGCCTGAAAACTGCCTCCCATTCATTTCAGTGAGACTTTTCACACTGGGGCAGTGTGCTTGCGGGACGTTAGGAAAAGTTCTGCAAGCAGCATCTTTGGGGTGGTTTGGGAGCACTGAATACAGCGCTCCCAAAATGCCCTGCCCATTGAAATAAATGGGCAACGCTTCAAAAGCACCTAAAAAGCATTTCGGAACAGCCAAAACACGGGCGCTTTTAACCTATTCTTTGGCCGCTAGCGGGGGTTAAAAACGAGCGGTGCTTTAGTGATAACACTCGTCTGCCCTAGTGTGAAAGTAGCCTTAAGCTGGCCATAGATAATTTGAACCATGTATGAGCAGGCTGAATGTACCCAAGTTGATTGATCGATCAACTTGGGTACCACCAGCCTGTTGGATTTTACATGCAATTATTGCTAGGAGCTGTTATAACCGCTAGCAATAATCACTGTGTTCTCTCAGCAGGGACAGCTCCCCAGCCCTCCCGCTAGAAGAACACAATGGCTCTGCAGGAGGGATTCCCCCATCAAAACTTTGTGTTGATGGGGGAATTGAGCAGGAAATAAAATCGCTCCGTCTATGGCTGGCATTACTGGCTGAATCACCAGGTGAAAACATAGTAAACGAATGCAGCCACTACTACTAAAAATTGGTAAGCTGCAATTTAATAAATGTTTGATTTTGGATTTAATACTGCTTTAATATTGGACTATAAGCAGGTTTTGTTGGGGGGTTGCAGCTCTGTGTCCTCATTCTTGAGATTTGAAATCAATGCTGTGTCCTGGTAAATTCCCAGATTATGTGATCATTCATTGTGAGGTCATTTACCTACCTACCCACAATATAATACAAAGAGTGGTGCTGAACCATTCTGAAGGAGCAATTCGTTCCTAAAGACAGATTGTTGCCAACATCCCTAAATAGATATTCGGAGGTGGAGCCTCTGATAGCAGAGGACCACTAGTACCCTCCAGTACAAATGGGACTTTACAGGCGAACAAAGCAATGTGCTCATGTATGAAGCAAACAAAGCTAAATAAGTTGAAAATATTATTTAAAATTATTTATTTTTTTAGAAAAAAAGGTATAAGTCAATGAATACAGAAAAAAGAAAAGAAAACATGAAAAAAATATATGTATGTGCAAAATTGTTAAAAACAATCGTATATAGTTTTTTCAAGATATGAACAGTTGTTTACAAAATGTTACATATGGATATGGATGAAAAAGAGAGACATGCCTCGGTTGCCTAACATGTTTCGGGAAAACAAGACGATCCCTTCTTCAGAGGCATTAGGCGAAGGTTGAGTGTGAAAAACATCTGAGAAAACAAAAAACAGAAGCAAACAAAAAACTTTGAGAGAGAACCCGAAGATGAGAGAGTGCCATTTATAAACATTCAAAAATAGTCGTACATACCAATATCCAAAGGGAGGAAAAAACAACGAAAACCACGATGGATTTCCACATGAGCTGGTATTGTTAAAGGTGAAAGCCTACCAAATGAGGCTCTAACTGCAAATGAAAGCAATTTATTTGCCTCTTATTGTGTGTTCAAATCTGAACAAAAGGTCCCAATGATGGTCTACGGGGGAAGGCCTACACGGGGATCAATCTGTCTCCAACAAAGGGGGGAAGCCGACCCAGAAATAACAATCTGTAAAAATATATGCAAAAATATATATATATATATATATATATATATATATATATATATATTGTAAAGTTCGGGGGACCAGCCAGACCGCAGGACACAGGCTTTTAACCCAAAAGGAGGTTTATTAAACTTAAAACAGCTTGACAGCAGCAAAAACAAAAGAAAAAGGTTTCAGTCTCACCGACATTCAAAGTCCAGCATTGCTATCGCAATCAAACAGTCCTTGGGGTGGTTTCAGGTGACTTCACCTGCTAGGAGGCTTCCAGGCAGAACGCTGCTGTCCACGTTGGTTGCTGCACATCAAACCAAACACAAACCACCATCATCTCCTCTACACTCCTCCACACCCATCTGCAACTTCCTGTCTTGTTTTTAAACCCACTTCCTCTGACAGGTGAGTTAACCCTTTTTGTTCCCTTAAAGGGATCACAGACCAAACAGAGGGGAAACATAGCGTCCTTCCAGGACCCAGCCACTGCGTCCTGTACATATCCCCCCCCCTGTGCCCCAACGCCAAGGAGGTGGAGGCAACAGTGGAGCTCAAACAATGGACTCGGGAGAGGGCATCTGCATTTTGATGCAGTCTCCCGGGCCTATGCTCCACTACAAATTTAAATTCCTGGAGTGCCAGGAACCACCGGGTAACCCTGGCATTAGTCCCTTTACCTTGTCTCAGCCATGTTAAAGGGGCATGGTCAGAAATCAGCCTAAACTTCCTCCCCAAGAGGTAATATCTGAGGGATTCCAGAGCCCACTTAATGGCCAGACACTCTCGTTCAATTATAGCGTAGTTTTTCTCCGCTGGTGTTAACTTCCTACTGAGGAAGACTACTGGGTGCTCCTCGCCATGAATAACCTGTGACAACACTGCTCCCAATCCTACATCGGAAGCATCAGTCTGTACAACAAACTCTTTTGAAAAATTGGGTGCTACTAGGACAGGGTGTTGGCACAGTGCCGACTTGAGCTCCAAAAAAGCCTTCTCAGCGTCTGCATTCCACTCCACCATGACCGATTTCCGACCCTTAGTCAGATTGGTCAATGGAGCTGCCAACGTGGCAAAGTTGGGTACAAACCTCCTGTAGTATCCCACCATACCCAGGAATGCACGTACCTGTTTTTTTGTGAGGGGGCGGGGCCAATTCTGTACAGCCTCTACCTTGTTGACCTGAGGTTTTACTACCCCTCTACCCACAACATAGCCCAGGTATTTCACCTCCTCCATTCCCAAAGCACACTTTTCCGGGTTTATTGTAAACCCCTCCTTCCAAAGAGAGTCCAGTACTGCCTGGACTTTGGGCAAGTGTGACTCCCAGTCTCTGCTAAAAATGACTATGTCATCCAAGTATACTGAGGCATACTCCCGATGAGGACGTAAAATCCTATCCATTGCCCTCTGAAATGTGGCTGGAGCAGTTTGCAATCCAAAAGGCATTCTCTTGTACTGAAAACTTCCCTCTGGGGTAGAAAAAGCAGTTTTCTCTCTAGCAGCCTTAGTCAACGGGATTTGCCAATACCCCTTGGTAAGGTCTAATGTAGTGATATACCTGGCTGGACCTAGTCTCTCAATAAGCTCATCTACCCGGGGCATGGGGTAGGCATCAAACCGTGAAACTTCATTTAGTTTCCGGAAATCATTGCAGAATCGCAGAGTCCCGTTGGGCTTCGGTACCAACACAATCGGGCTTGACCACTCACTCTGTGATTCCTCAATAATCTCCAGGTCCAACATCTTCTTCACTTCCTCTGAAACAGCCTTCCTTTGGGCCTCTGGAATGCGGTAAGGCCGGACAAAAACTTTGACTCCTGGTTCCGTGACAATATCATGCTCTATGACACTAGTGAGCCCTGGCAAGTCTGAAAATTTCTCTTTATTTCTCTGCAAGAACTCCTTTGCCTGCTGACTTTGGACTCTAGACAGGGTATTTGCTACTTGGACACTCTCCACCCCAACCCGAGGCTCAAGTCTTGCACCAGCCAGGGAGGTCACCGGTTCCCTGTCTGTCCAGGGCTTTAACAAGTTTACATGATATATCTGATAGGGTTTCCTCTTACCTGGTTGGTGGACTCTATAATTTACCTCTCCCACTTTTTCTACAACTTCAAAGGGGCCTTGCCACCTGGCCAAGAATTTACTTTCCACAGTGGGGATCAACACCGCTACTCGATCCCCCACTTGGAAGTTCCTTATTCTAGCAGCCCTATTATAGACCCGTCGTTGAGCCTCCTGGGCTTTTTGCAAATGTTCTTTGACTAGAGGCATCACAGTTCGGATCCTCTCCTGCATTTGGGAAACATATTCAAGAACACTCTTATGCTGAATAGGTTCACTTTCCCATTCCTCTTTAACAAAATCCAGTAGTCCGCGAGGTCTCCGCCCATATACCAACTCAAAGGGCGAAAACCCAGTGGAGGCCTGGGGCACTTCCCGGATAGCAAACAGGAGAGCGGGTAACAGGCAGTCCCAGTCTTTCCCATCCCTTTGGACAACCCGCTTGAGCATAGACTTAAGGGTCTTATTAAAGCGCTCTACCAACCCATCCGTTTGTGGATGATAGACCGATGTGCGCAGCTGTTTAATCCGGAACAGCTTGCACACATCAGCCATAACCCTCGACATAAACGGGGTGCCCTGGTCCGTGAGTATTTCCTTGGGAAAACCAGTCCGTGTAAACAACTGGAATAATTCCCGAGCAATAGCCTTAGAGGAGGTATTCCGCAGGGGTAGCGCTTCAGGATACCGGGTGGCATAGTCAAGGATCACCAGTATGTAGGAGTGACCTCGAGCTGACTTTACCAAAGGACCCACTATATCCATGGCTATTCTCTCGAATGGGACCTCAATTATGGGCAGAGGGACCAAAGGGCTCCGGAAGTGGGTCACCGGCGCGGTCAACTGACAGGTGGGACAAGAGGCACAGTATCTTCTTACCTCTGCTTTCAGACCTGGCCAGTAAAACCGGTCGGTGATCCGTGCCTCCGTCTTTTCAACTCCCAGGTGTCCCCCTAAAACATCATCATGGGCCAGGTCCAGGACCTTGCGTCTATACTGTTGGGGTACCAATAATTGTTCTACCACATTTTCTCTCACTTTGGTAACCCGATAAAGCAATTCATTATATATGGCAAAGTGGGGCCACCGCTCATTCGCACCTGGCTCTTGGGGTACCCCATTTAATACTACAACTTGTTCCCGTGCACGGGCCAAAGTGGGGTCCTGCATCTGGGCAGTACCAAATGTCCCCTGGGGAACACCCAAATCCGGCAGGGCAGGGGTAGAGGCCACTTCCTCATCCTCTTCACCCAGCATTACCTGAAGTGGGGAAGGTTCCCCCTCCTCAGTGTTCAGGTAGGTCTGTGAACCACACATTTTGACACCCTTCACAGTATCAGCACTACTTTCATCACCATTAACCCAATCATTAGCATTTGTATCAACTGGATCCACATTAGGTTCATTTGGCATCTCAGGGTTATTACCCTCAACCATAGGAACAGAGGAACTAGTTTCTCCCCAGTCTTGGGATCGTTCAGATAGTTCTCCTTGTCCCCACAGTTTTTCAAAAAATGGACAGTCTCGTCCTATGATAACATCATGTATCAAGTTCTTTACCACCCCCACCTCTTGAGTACCAGTGCCATATGCTGTGGAAATGGACACCGAGACGAGAGGGTACTCTCTAGTGTCCCCGTGAATGCATACAACCCGTAAAGTTTTGCTTACCGGACCGATCTTCCCAAGTACTCTAGGATGAACAAGGGTTACCATGCTTCCGGAGTCCAACAAAGCCCAGGCAGGGAGGTGGTTCACTTGGACTACACACTCAAATTTTCTCCACGGTCAAGGTGTGTGGTACATACTCTATGAGCATAAAAAGACCCCCTCCGAAGAACCCCGCATTCCATGGGCTCCTCTTGCAGTGGGCCCGGGTATGGCCCCAGGAATGACACCGCCAACATTGTACATCCGCTCCTCTCCGAACAGGAACAGATCGCTGAGGAGGTACTGGGAGTGACTCTTGACCTTCCGGGGTGTTGATTCCAGGGCTCCGGGGGACATCCTTTCGAAGGGCGGCAGTCGATCGAATAGGCCGTGGCAGACTGGGCCCTTGGCGCTTGGTAGGGCCAAGCAGATCCTCCACCACTGTATATCGCTCTACCATCTCGACAAGGAGGTTCACTGTTTTGGGGTCTCCATGGCTGACCCACCGTTGAAGGTCGTCTGGCAGTGACCGTAGGTATCGGTCCAGGACGACCCGCTCCACGATTTGGGGGCCCGACAACACTTCGGGCTGCAGCCATTTTTTTACCAGTTGCACCAGGTCATGCATTTGAGACCGTGGTGGACGATCTGGACAATACTTCCATTGGTGCACTCGTTGGGCCCGAATGGCCGTAGTCACCCCCAAACGAGCCAGTATTTCTGCCTTTAGTTTTTGATAGTCTTTAGCGTCCTCTGGTGGCAGGTCGAAGTAGGCTTTTTGAGGATCTCCGGTGAGAAAAGGTGCAATTAGACCGGCCCACTGGTCCTGGGGCCACCCTTCTCTCTCTGCCGTCCTCTCAAATGTAGCAAGAAAAGCCTCTACATCATCACTCAGGGACAATTTCTGCAAAAAATGGCTTGCCCTCATGGTCACTTGGTTGCCAGGGGCAACAGCTGCTTGCTCACGACCCTGAGAAAGCTGCTGCACTACTTCTTTTAAGGCAGTCACCTGAGCCTGCATAACCCCTTGCTGGGTTGCTTGCTGTGCTGCCAACTGAGCCACCAACAGGCGAGTATTTTCTTCATGGCGGGTCTGCGCTTGCATATTAGCCAGGGATAGTTGTTTAACTAGTTCCTCCATTGCTTCAGCTTTCAGGGCTTGGGCAGCTTTAACCCAGGACATAAACCCACTGTACTGTCCCTTTAAATGTCAGTTTTAAATTCAAATGCAAAAACAGCAACAAAAAAAAAAAAAAAAACGCCTGTTACTTTGTCGTGCCCGCATTCGAGCACCACTTGTAAAGTTCGGGGGACCAGCCAGACCGCAGGACACAGGCTTTTAACCCAAAAGGAGGTTTATTAAACTTAAAACAGCTTGACAGCAGCAAAAACAAAAGAAAAAGGTTTCAGTCTCACCGACATTCAAAGTCCAGCATTGCTATCGCAATCAAACAGTCCTTGGGGTGGTTTCAGGTGACTTCACCTGCTAGGAGGCTTCCAGGCAGAACGCTGCTGTCCACGTTGGTTGCTGCACATCAAACCAAACACAAACCACCATCATCTCCTCTACACTCCTCCACACCCATCTGCAACTTCCTGTCTTGTTTTTAAACCCACTTCCTCTGACAGGTGAGTTAACCCTTTTTGTTCCCTTAAAGGGATCACAGACCAAACAGAGGGGAAACATAGCTTCCTTCCAGGACCCAGCCACTGCGTCCTGTACAATATATATATGCAAAACATCAAGTATGCATATGTTCATGAGTAGAAAGAAAACATCAGAGAATGGACTTACGTTTAGGTTGGGTGCCCGGCTGTTTAGCAGTAAGAAAATTGCCTCATTGCTCTTAGTGGGAGCCTTCGCTACAAAGTAATGCAGAGAAGGCTATTTAAAGGATAAACAAGCCTATTACGCATGCGCAGAGGGGATAAGTAAATTAAAAAAATATGAAACAGCTAAAAAGCTGAGGCATCCTGTGTGGCGCGCAGCAACCGCGTCATACACAGGGGAGCCGGCGTCCAACGAAAGCCGGAGGCGGCGCCAGCAAGAGCGGACGCCCAACGTCCGCGACGGGAAAAATCCCTCGGCCGGCCGCAAGCCAACGTCAGAGGAAGGGCAGAAGGCCACGTTAAGCGTGACACATCAAAAGGGCATGGAGCGGCGCATGCGCCAAAATGGTATGCGCATGCGCAGAAGAAAAAATGCTTCAGTCTCTGCGATAGGTCAAAGAAAGAGGGGGCGGAGGCCGAAAGTAAAACAGCCTATCAAAGGATGATTATTGTGATGATGAAGGGAGGCTGTGGGAGACAGAAGAAACAGATCCCCAGAGCAGAAATCGCATGGCACATCGTCTAGCAAGGAAAAACATGTTTTCAAAGTTGACGAGGCGCCATGCGGTAAGAGCCTCATTTGGTAGGCTTTCACCTTTAACAATACCAGCTCATGTGGAAATCCATCGTGGTTTTCGTTGTTTTTTCCTCCCCTTTGGATATTGGTATGTACGACTATTTTTGAATGTTTATAAATGGCACTCTCTCATCTTCGGGTTCTCTCTCAAAGTTTTTTGTTTGCTTCTGTTTTTTGTTTTCTCAGATGTTTTTCACACTCAACCTTCGCCTAATGCCTCTGAAGAAGGGATCGTCTTGTTTTCCCGAAACATGTTAGGCAACCGAGGGATGTCTCTCTTTTTCATCCATATCCATATGTAACATTTTGTAAACAACTGTTCATATCTTGAAAAAACTATATCACGATTGTTTTTAACAATTTTGCACATACATATATTTTTTTCATGTTTTCTTTTCTTTTTTCTGTATTCATTGACTTATACCTTTTTTTCAAAAAAAATAAATAATTTTAAATAATATTTTCAACTTATTTAGCTTTGTTTGCTTCATACATGAGCACATTGCTTTGTTCGCCTGTAAAGTCCCATTTGTACTGGAGGGTACTAGTGGTCCTCTGCTATCAGAGGCTCCACCTCCGAATACCCACAATATAATGCACTGAAATGTGCCAAATATGATATATAATATTAATAATATATATATATATAAATGTAAAATCTGCAATTCAACCTAAAAATATAAATATAAATAGGCAAAGTTAGTAGCGCTTGTGTAATAAAGATATATAAAGTAATATAAAGAAGTGATATATAAATAGTTTCATATAGTCCATAAAACTATTAAAAAATGTGTATATAAAATCACCAAGTGAAAAGTGATAAAAATAAAATAATAATGTTGATAAAAAATAGTCCAAACTTGTGCAAAATACAGTGAAACGCAGTTCAAAAACGTATCTTCAAATTATCTCTTCAGTAAAATCTTCAAAAAAAGTCTTGAGTGAATCACCACACCACGTGCTATGTGCCACCTCTCCCTCTGAAGAACACACTCACCAACTCGCAGTGCCTCCCACTTTCATGTTTGGCTATAGTGCTTTTTACCCACTTCATGGGTTAATAGTGACCGTCCACTTCTTTTGTTTGTTGCATATCAGTTTGACTCCATATGTAAGAAAAAAATGCTCCATATAGTGTAATACAATCCAACCAGTTTAACCACTACAATACTGTGCACTTAAACACCCTTCCTGCCCAGACCAATTTTCAGCTTTCAGCGCTCTCGCACTTTCAGTGACAATTGCATGGTCATGCAATGCTGTAACCAAATGAATTTTGTTCGCACAAATAGAGCTTTAGTTTGGTGGTATTTATTCGCGACTTTGTTTTTTATTTTTTGCGATATAAGCGAAAACATAGTGGAAATTTTGAAAAAAAACAATATTTTCTCCTTTCTTTTTTAAAAGAAATCCAATAAAATCAAATTTTGTCATAAATTTAAGCCAAAATGTATTCTGCTACATGTTTTTTGTAAAAAGAATTCCGTTAAGTGTATAATAATTGGTTCGCGTGATCACGGACATATGTACGCAAATGATCATGTAAAAGGGGTGTGCAGGTGATCACGGACATATGTGTGCAGATAATCATTGGCACATGTTATTTTACTGGGACATATGTGAGGGACATGTGTTTTTATTATTTGGGGACATGTGTTTTTATTTGGGGACATGTGTTTTTATTATTTGGGGACATGTGTGTTTTGGGGACATGTGTGGGGACATGTGTGTTTTACTGTGGGGTCACAACTGGTGATCAGTGAGTAAAAAAAACAGCTAATACTCACTGATCACCAGCCGGCTGCAGCGATCCGCTCTCCTCTCCTCACCGACGACTTCCGTGTGAGGAGAGGAGGGCCGATTGCCTAGCAACCGGCTGTTTATTTACATCACATGACAGCTGTGATTCGACACAGCTGTCATGTGATCAGGAGGGCCAATCACCGAGCCCTCCTGCCGATCCGAGATGCGCCGTGTCCGGGTGACACGGCCGCATCGGGATCGCGCCGCTGCGCGGGTACGCGCGCGTGCGATCCCTCTACTTCTGAAGGACGTTCCGGAACGTCCTATCAGAAGTAGACGGTTCCCACCCGGCCGTATTTCTACATTGGCCGGGTGGGAAGTGGTTAATAAATCACACCAGCATTTCCAAAGGTAAAACTCACATTTCTCACAATAAAATCACGCCTTCACGCCTTTTCACTTGGTGATTTTATATACACATTTTTTAATAGTTTTATGGACTATATGAAACTATTTATATATCACTTCTTTATACTTTGAAATTTGTATGAGGTTTATTACACAAGCGCTACTAACTTTGCCTATTTATATTTATATTTTTAGGTTGAATTGCAGATTCTACATTTTTATATTTCTTAAGTAGCAGCTACTTTCACAAATTTATTTATTTATATATGTTTTTCACTGATATATTTAATATATAAACTCTCACGATCATTTGGCGCGGTGGGGGTAGAAAATATAAAGGGCAGGCTTGTATTTATTTATTTTTTACCAACAGTATATAATATAATATAATATATATATATATATATATATATATATATATATATATATATATATATATATATATATATATATTTATACACATTATATCAGCCCTCAAAAGTTCCACTTACTTGCTTGCATTTTGCGAATGGATTTTGAGGGATGGTGAGCTATGGCTGCCTGGGAGCGGGGGGGGGGGGGGGGGGGGGGGGCATCGCCGGCAGCCGAGTTGTATGGGAGCCGTTCTCCCAGCGATCGGAGGGGAAGAGAGAGGAGAGCAGAGGTCAGAGCACCGGGTACATAACAGCTTTCATTTCAATAACTGTGTATTCCCCGCTGTGTGCCGTCACATACAGCCCCTCCTGGTTGTCCGGGCACTTTGATAGACAGATCACCTGTCCAATCCTGGGACGGGTGATCTGTCTATCAAAGTTCCCCGGAAAAGGGGGAGGGGCTGTATGTGATGGCACGCGGCGGGGAATACACAGCTATTGAAATGAAAGCTGTTATGCTCCCGGTGCTCTGACCATCCGGGCAAGGGCTCTCCTCTCTCTTCCCCTGCACAGGTATGCATTGGGGACACAGGCTGCATTGGGGACACAGGCTGCATTGGTGGCACAGGCTGCATTGGGGACACTAGCTGCATTGGTGACACAGGCTGCATTGGTGGCACATGCTGCATTGGGGACACATGCTGCATTGGGGACAGAGGCTGCATTGGTGACACAAGCTGCATTGGTGACACAAGCTGCATTGGGGAACACTGGCTGCATTGGTGACATAGGCTGCATTGGTGACACAAGCTGCATTGGGGACAGAGGCTGCATTGGGAACACTGGCTGCATTGGTGACACAGGCTGCATTGGTGGCACAGGCTGCATTGGTGACACAAGCTGCATTGGGGACAGAGGCTGCATTGGGAACACTGGCTGCATTGGTGACACAGGCTGCATTGGTGGCACAGGCTGCATTGGTGACACAAGCTGCATTGGGGACAGAGGCTGCATTGGGAACACTGGCTGCATTGGTGACACAGGCTGCATTGGTGGCACAGGCTGCATTGGTGACACAGGCTGCATTGGTGGCACAGGCTGCATTGGTGGCACAGGCTGCATTGGCGGACACGGGCTGCATTGGTGGGTGCAGGCTGCATTGGTGGACACGGGCAGGCTGCATTGTTGGGCACGGATAAAGTTGTTGTTAATATTTATTTTTATAACATAATTCTGCATAAAACATTAAAGTGTAATTTCATGAGATAATTTATGAGGGCGTGTTTAGGGGCGAAATTGGGGGGGGGGGCAGGGTAGGGATTGGGCGGGGGAACTAGTGGCGGGTAACCTTTGAGGCCTGGCTAGTAGCTCAGGACTTGACATTTTGAGCCCTGTACATACAGTATATATATATATATATATATATATATATATATTTAGAAGATTATCCAAACTGGTCATTCGGTAAGAATATATTAATGTCAGCTGTTCCCTTTTATCTTGACAATAAAATCCCACGGCAAGAGAAGATATGACAAAGCACATGTAGTATTAGGCACTTTGCCAGCAGCTTCAACAACCAATATATCTTCCAGATAGGAATGCTGCCTCTTTTAATGTCTTGCTAAAACATTAAAACATTATAATTTTAAAGTCTATGATTCATTTTAAATATGGTATTTAAAATATAGTTTTTAGAAATAAAGGAGTGAGTTTTGAGAGTAGGCAGATGTCCAGGTGCAGCAAACATGTCTGCTCTTCACTGTTATTAAGACCCATCAGGATCATGGCAGTTTTAATAAGGAGAGGTAAGTCATTTGCGGGCGCATCAAAGCCTTTTGTATGTTTCTGAATAAAAATAGATGGTGATCTTCAAAGCACTGTAGTTTCATATCACACACATCTAAAGTCCAGAGAAAATGAACAACACATTTCATGTGTACATAAGTTTCATTAGCCCACAGTGGATGATTTGCAGTCTTGTTTACTATAAATATGATATTATGCATATAATTACAGCATTAACTCGGAAAAAATGTAAGGCAGCATTTAGCCTAATCTTCTTTTTTCCAGCAGTTTCTGGTCACGGCATTGCAATATTTATATTTTTGCATATTGTATTAGAGGTCTGAGTTTAATAGGCAGACATACAGTATGTTTATTTCAATAATTTGTTCACATTTACCAAAAACTGCCTATGCACATAAGAGAGCCTGTAGATCAGGGGTGGCCAACCAGAGCTCTCTTATGTGGCCCACAATCTCCTGCTCTGGGAACCCATGATCTAGGCTAGAGATGCATAAGCTGATGCTTCCTTTAATACACTGGATCCTGTCCCAGGTTGAGTGATACCAAATGCACTCCGCCTGGGATAGCAACAGCCAGTGATATCTGAATGGAAAACTGGTATTAAAAGTCAGTTTATTACTAAAATTACAATGTATATGGATATCTGTTCTGCAATAGTCACTGGGCTGTTTTCAAACTGATCGGCAGGTGCAGCGCAGCGTACCTGCGAGTTACCTGCACTGCGCCATAAACTTCTGTTATTACCTGCGAGTTTGGTTTGCTTTCAGAAAGTGCACTACATTTACAGGATATTATAGAAGTCTATGGCAAAGTGCAGCTAACCCACAGGAAAGCCACAGTTGCACTGCGCTTCACCTGTGGTGCACATCAGTGTGAAAACGGTCTTAGGCCCCTTTCACATCTTCGGTCCAATCAGGTCTGCCTGTCCGTTTTACAGGCGGACAAATTCGGATCCTCCATTTACATCTGCCTACCTCAAATCTGATCTGCTAAAGAAAACAGAAGGGGATCTGTCCCCTTCCGTGTGAGCGGATTAGATGGCCCATAGCGTACAGTGGATCCATGTCTGCTCTGCATATGCAGACTGGACATGGACCTGTCATCCACCCACTCTGCACATTGTGGCACTGCAACTTGTTACCAAGTTGCATAAGTGGCCCTCGCTCTTCAAAAGGTTGGGCACCCTTGCTGTAGATAAAAATAAACTGTACAATTTTGACCAACGTTGAATAATGCCCTTAATATAGGTAGAGGCCGAGTACGTACCTCCTGAAGCCTGACTGAAAAAATCTGAGTTAAAGTATCAACCCATCCAGCCTTGTCTCTTGGATGTTGCTAAGACACTCCCAGTTGTTACTGTTCAGCTCCACTATTACAGGAGTGAGCTCTCATGTGTGGTCCACTATCTCCTGTTTCGCACCATTGCTGAGCCCAGAGATACTACAACAGGGGAGAAAGACACATATGAGGGGGTTTGAATTGGCTGGGATATACAAACAGTTTGCTGCTGAATATACAAACCTTTTTGCGCTATATAAAGTACTTCTTAGGCCCCTTTGACACGAGGCGAACATCAGGGCATTTGATCATCAGGGGATCTGTCTGCTGATTCTCTGCTGATCAAAGCAAAGCGGGCGAATGACAGGTCGTTGCCCACTCTGTTTTGTCAGAGTGGACACAGACAGAGCCCGCTCTGCTCTATAGGCAGCCAAGTGTAAACAAACTCCACTGTCTGTTTACACCCAGCTGCTCTCTGAACTGATCCACCTAGATGGAGGAGGACAGACCCCCTTCCATTTTATTTTAGCAGACCGAATCAGAGGTAGGCAGGTGTAAACGGATGCAAGTCCGTTTACACCCACTGGTCCATAGGGGTAAATAGACTGTCCGATCAGGTCCACCTGAAAAACTGAAAGGCAGACTTGATTGGACCCTTTGTATGAAAGGAGCCTAACTCTTGCTTGCCCTTGTGAAAGAGTTTTTTCAAAGTCGATAAATAATTGTAAAAGACAGATTAAGGTCTTCAACTGGACATGATTTTCTGGAAACCCTTTATTTTACCAAACGACGAGCAAAGGTTCAATTCGGCAGTGCAACGTTATAAACTCTATATTGAAATTGCCAATTTCAATATGAAACTTTCACTTTGCATTGCTGATTTTTAAATTTAATGAAAGCTATTTTTATACTGCTATTGCGGTTTCTCTGTGCAGATCCCTTTTCTGGAAACCATTTTGTTCTCAGCTGCCAATAAGGGTTGATTTGCATCTATGTGTTTGTACATGTACTTTTTTGCACAAATTAATGCATAAGTAGAGCTTTGCTATTGTTTTTAATGTTTATACTTTACAGTATGCAGAGTGCACTAATTGTATTCTCTTGAATTTTCTTCGTAAATAAAGGGGGCTGTAACCTCAGAGGACAAATGCCATAAGAAGAGGTCTATTTTTATCAGTCTCAGTCATAAACATTCAAGAATCGGTTGCCTGTTTATATGTCCATTCAGTAGGGAGAAAATGAGCAGCCATTCACCTCTGGCACAAGCCTATCATGGGGAAAAGGCTATATGGTATGGAATGGTATGGTATGGAATGGTATGTATGGTATAGTATAGCATGGTATGGAATGGTATGGTATAGTATGGTATAGAATGGTATGCAATAGTATGGTATGGTATAGTATAGTATGGAATGGTATTGTATGGTATGATATGGAATGGAATGGTTTGGTATGGAATGGTTTGGTATGGTATGGTATGGAATGGTTTGGTATGGTATGGTATGGAATGGTTTGGTATGGAATGGTTTGGTATGGAATGGTTTGGTATGGAATGGTTTGGTATGGTATGGTATGGAATGGTATGGTATGGAATGGTATGCTGGGTTTTAGAGAACAGCATGATAGGGGTGTCTGCTGGTGTTTATAGATAAGAGACTAACAACCATCTCATGTCTATGGCCTGTTTAGGCATATGATGTTTAATTAAACACATAACATATGCCAAACAAAGTATGACTCAAAGCAACAGATGTTATCCAGCAAAACATTAGGAAAACTTGTTTTGAGGCAGGCTCGAGTACTTAAGGCTATTCAATAAATCAACTTCAGTGACCTCTAACTCACAAAATATGTTCCTTAGAAAAGTAATAATGTGTTGCAACCGATTTTAATCTAACTAATAAAGTTTTTAATATGCTCTAAGTGTTCTACTTAGTGAATTCTTAATTGATCCTAAAATTCATAGCAGTATAAATAAAACATAATTTCATATCAAAGAACAAAACAGTGACGGCAACAGCTTAAAGGGAAGTACAACTGTTTTATTATGCACGCACATTGCTGTCATGTCAAAGCTTATGTTGAGCCAACTGCTTCCAGTACATTTCCTAGAGAATGTGTACTCACCATATGCCTTCTCTGTACAGAAATACTGTTTAAATGTATCTGGCCTCAAGAAGTTTGTTTTGGAATAGATCATATAAGACACAGCTCAAACTTTGTTCAGGAAAGCTGTTCGGACTTCTGCTGCTCCTTCAGTTACGGAAAGTGCAAACTCAATAGCAGGGTTTCTCAACCACGGTTCCTCCAGAGGTTGCTAGGGGTTTCTTGAGAAATAAGCAATCCCAGCCTGTCAGATAAGTTCCCAGTGACACCACTGAACATTTTAGCTATCTGTAAGGGGGTTATTTTTGCCAATGTCCACAAGTGTAAGGAGCATTTCTTTCCACTGATCATCATGTATCAGGATAGAGTCATGATAGATATCGTGTCGTTTTTAACCAGGGTTCCCTGAGACCGGAAAGTTATTTCAAGGGCTCCTTAGCTACTTCCTCCCCCTGCTATAGCCGAAAGATGGGCTTCGTTTGCCTGGAGGGCGTCCATGGACATCCTCCTATGTTCACGGAGTGGGCCTTTTGTCCAGCTGATCACAGATCAGGGTAAAGAGCCAATCACAGTGGCCCTTTACCACGTGATCAGCTTGTCATGTAATGACAGCTGATCACAGGATATAAACACAAGCCAGTTATTGGCTTTTCTTTCCTCACACTGACAGCGTCAAGAGAGAAGAAGAAAGCCGATAACTGGCTAATGTTAAAGGGACATCGGTATTGATAATCAGGGCACTGATTATCAGTGTTCTGATTATCAGTGAAGTCCCACCAGTGCCCACCAGTAATGCCAATCAGTGCTCATCAGTGCCACCTATCAGTGCCCATCAGTGCTGCCACCCAGTGCCCATCAGAGCCTCCTCATCAGTGTCACCTATCAGTGCTGCCTATCAGTGCCCATCTGTGCCGCCTATCAGTGCCCATCTGTGCCACCTATTAGTGCCCATCAGTGCCACCTATAAGAGCTTATCAGTGCCACCTATCAGTGCCAGCTCTCAGTGCCCTTCAGTGCTACCTATCAGTGAACATCAGTGCCACTTATCAGTGCAGCCTCATCAGTGCCTCCTCATCAGTGCCCATCAGTTTCCAGAAAAATTATAAATGATAAAAATACCACCAAAATAGTTATTTGTGTAAAAAAAATGATAAAAATTTCATATGGGTACAGTATTGCATGGCCACGTAATTGTCATTTGTGGGCAGGTAAGGGGTAAAAGTGCCCAGTAGGCAAGTGGTTAAGGCTGCACAATAGTTTCAGAAGGCCCTTCTTTTTCTAGCAATTTGCTAACAGGATTTTAAAAATAGTGAGAGAAAAATGTTTTAATAAAGTAAATGAAACAAAATGCTAATTAAGTTATTTGTTCTTTCCTTTGTCTTAAGCTGGACATTAGTCCTGTTCCCAATGGGTTCTCAGTGTTAAAGCGGAGTTCCACCCAAAAATGGAACTTCCGCTTTAAGTGAAGGTGACCCCCTGACATGCCACATTTGGCATGTCATTTTTTGGGGGGGGGGGGGGGAGCGAATACCCTCTTTTTAGAGGAAGTCCCAGTTCCCACTTCCTCTCCCCCCTCTCCTCCCTCTCGGCAATCATCTTGGACAACGTCACAGGTCCCAGATGATTGCCCGGCCAGTCACAATGTGCAGCGCGGCTTGCGCGGTCACAGTGTGAGCCCAATGTGAAGCCACAGCCAGGCGTCCACAGTGACAATGCTGTCGCCGCAGGGAGGAGCGGGGCTTCGTACGCCCGCATCGCTGGACTGTGGGACAGGTGAGTGTCAGATTAATAAAAGTCAGCAGCTACACTTTTTGCTGACTTTTATATGGGTGGAACTCCGCTTTAAAGCCAAATTCCACCCATACTTTCAGTCTTGCACAGTTGTACAGGCTCCTTTTCTGGTCATAGATGGATCTTTTTTTTTTCATCACCCAGCTGATAAAAAAGTAACAAATTCCCCCATCCACACATTTGAGATGGCTAGGGGAATCCTCCCCACTGTGCTGTTGTACTCTGACGACAGGACACCTCTTCTGTCAGAATACACTGAACGGAATTGCACCCAACTGCCCGCAGTACTGATCGAACACAAATTTTCCAACAAGCCCATTCATGAGAAGTTGATCATTAGATGGATCGAACCAGCCAAATTTGGATCCATCTATGGCCAGCTTAACTCTGATTTCACTGCACACTGTGAGTTTCTCACAAAGTGCATTAATAGCTGCAGTAAGTTAGATAGAGTCTCATTTTCTGGCTGGGGGACATTCAACATTACCCAGTTTCTTCCTCCCTAGCCTTGCTGTTCCTGACACACTGCTTTCATTATTTGGATTTTAAGTTTTTTTTTTATTTATTTTTTTAAATAATTGAGGCTCAGAATGGCATGCAGGCATTTCATTATGGTATTTTTGATATTTGAGTAACTCCTCTCAAGAGCAAAACTTATGGAAGGCGCTGTAGTATTTTATGAAGCTAGGTACATCCGTCTGAAAAATCTTGGATGATTTTTCCATTGGAAAAATAGAGAACCTGCTCTTAATCTTTTGCTGGCAGAAAATCCACCAGCAAAAGTCCGATGGAGCATACACACGGTCGGAATTTCCGACCAAAAGCTCACATCGGACTTTTGCTGGCGGAATTTCCGATCGTGTGTACGGGGCATTAGGGTTTGAACCTGGGAGCCATCTGCAGCAAAGCCCATTGCACATTGCAGGTTGCCCTGGTGAATACATGGGGGCTTCTAAGGTTCTGCAGTTCGGGCCTTTAAGGCCTACACTCATCTATGCAGAGAGTCCACTATGACCATGCCAAATAATTACTCAAAAACAAGAAGAATCACCTCTTAAACATTTGACATTGGAACAGATGTCCTCATCAGAAAATTTCCCCTCACCTCTTGTTTCTGTGAAAATTATAGAAGTTTGGATTTTCCATTAATTTCTTCCAAAGACACTGGTCACTAAGACAAAGAAGGTCAATCTCCCCATAGACACCATTGACACCCTGACCTGAGTTGTAATACTTTCATGTTTTATCTAAAACAACAATAAAAGAGGGTAAATAGCATGCTGGATTTGGGCTGCTTTCGTACATGGTATAAATTGTGAACAACTTATCTCCACACTTTCCAGTTGGTCCTAGTTCCTCTATGCAGTCCCGATTCTAGGACCACAGATCAGGCAAAGACTGGCAATGGGTGTGGTTTTACTGAACTAGTCAGTTGGATGTGGTCAAGGTTTGAGCAGAAGTAAACAGATGAGATGCAAACTAGTAATTTCATCCTGACTAACCCCCAGCCCAGCTTTCCTTTCATTTTGTGTTGAGTTATTTGCCAATCTTACATTTACTGTAATTATATTTAATAGTACTATTAAAGTGATGCTACCCATTTCAAGCCTATATTGCAATTATCAGAGTGTTTCTGAACCACATCTTAAACAACAAGTACCTCTGTCCATCATTCTTGACATCTATCTATACAGTATATGGCCAGCTTAACTGGTTTATATTATATTCAGAATGAATTGCAACAACGTGTGTTATATATTACTGCATTATTTTGCACTGTATTTTATTATTGCAAGTGTAGATTCTAATTTCTAAATAACTGCTGAAATCAGCAAGCAATACATTTTCCTTGTGATCCTTACTTTATTGCAAATGTTTTTTACATTTTTGTTTGTGTATCTTTATATTAATAAAATTCAATTTAGGAAAGTCTTATAACCAAACATTACTCAGTTCGAATAACCAGAAAAAAAGGTTAAACACATTTTCTGAAGTGTGTAAGCATCACAAACTCAAAGGGAGGATTTATCACAAAGGTGTCTTTTCAAGTTGCAGTGCTTTGGATGAGACTGCTGTTATTTTTATATGTTAATATTGGGATGATGCTTCCCCTAAAAAGCTGATAAATGGGACTGGGTCACTAATTACAAAAGCAAACAAAATTCAGTTTTCTCAAACAAAGGTGGTGTCACTATAAAAGCATTTTCCTTCTACATGGAAACAAAGCAAATCACAGGACATGTAGTGCTACAAAGCATACTTTAAATAACCTATTACCAATCCATCATATTCTACTACTTTCTTTTTTTTACAGTGTTGTAGCAAAAAATATCAGAAACATACCATTATGAGAAGGGAAAAATGATACGTGAGTTGTAATACCTTTGTGTTTTTAGCATCTGCTAACTTTGTTAAAACCTTCAAATTTTCTCATTTAGTTACAGCATATACTGTAATTGAATGGAAATTAGAAATGCTTTGCCAGAAGGTTCTTAACCAGTATGTAGGCACATGCAGTCTATTTTCTCCCCTGCAGGTGGTGCTCATCTGTAGTGGCAATGCAAGTGGAAGAGAAAGTCAAGCGGGGCCTTGTTTCTCTATGATCTGCTCAGTCACAGAGAGGCAGCATTCGCTTGGAAGCTTGCAACCCATGTGACTTTGGCAGCCATCTTCGCTCATTTCCTGTGTGGATAGAGAAGGGACAGGTCACCCGTCTTTCAGGGACATTGCTTAGCCTCAGGGAGAGGTTCCAAATGAGTAGGGAAAGTGCAGGGACACGCCATTCTTCCTGGATGCCACCCCACTTCTGTACGGACCAGGCAGGCCACACACCTGAGACATGCTTCTACTACTCATCACTGTACATTCAGTCAGTGTGCCCGATCATGTTGTCTTCCTGCCGGGCTTGTTGTGCATTGCTGAACTTCTGTTTCAAAAGAGTTCTGTTTTTTGCAACTGAACCCTGTGTTTAATGGCGATGAACCATGCTACACCATCTGCTAAGGGAATTTGCTCAAGACGTGACCTCCTTGAAGCAAGGAATGTTCACATTCAAATGGAATTTGGCCCACCCCTCTGTTAGGGAGGGACCCAGAGAAGGACCAGAAGTGCTGGTAGTGCAGCAGCTTTGGACGTGTAGCCAAGAATTGTGGCCGACCTGAATCCATAAGTACATCCAGGCTGCCTTTAAACTAGTGGCTCCTGGGGTGGAGGGACAACCCCTGAGACAGTAAGCACAAGGTCCCAGAAAACCAGAATCCATGGTTGTGCCAAGTCCAGTAGTTAACACCTTTGTTAATGGACAAGAGATCCCATGCCTGACTGACACTGGTTCTGTATCATGCAGCATGACTTCTGCGTCCAACGGTTCAGGACGCAAGACCATCATGGCCACCTTGGCTATACCTCAAGGTGACCATTAACCTGCCCAACCTGGTAGAGAGTGAAGATTGAATAGATGACCAGGGGGTGGATCGAGTAGGGGTTGTAGTGACATGAACATACTAAAGGACTTGGACTTACCCCTCTTGCTGGCCAAATTTGAGCATTAAAGTCTGCGAGCTGTTTAGCTCATTGTGATACAGGCTTACGAGTCCTACTAGAGGGCAGCAAGGAAACAGTCTGAACAGGTGGGGGTTGTCTGCATGCCTCCCAGGCAAAACGTACTCCTAGCACCCCTCTAAGAGTTGATCTGGTCTCTGCCCATCGAATCTCACAGGAAGATTCAAGGGGGTCACAGTAATGGTGGAACCACGCAAGGATTCAGTGATGCCAGGGGAGTGGCTGGTTGCTCGCACCATATCCAACATCCACAAAGGGAAGGTGCTGGTGCAACTCATCAACATGGGAACAACCCCAATTTCACTCCCCAACCATGCCACTATAGCAGACATTTACGTGTTACCCCATCACTGTATCTCGGAAGCCCAACCAGGGGTAGAAGCCATTTGTCCCACTACAGGTAGTTATGGCCTTGTTAGATGAGTTACAATGACCCCAGCAATGACTGCATCGCCAACTGGTGGAGAAACACCTATTGGTCTTTGTCATCAGCCCAGAAGACTACGATTACACAGTGCAAATGGGATGCTTGCGTCTCATGCGACTTTGGTGGCCATCTTGGGTCATGCAGAGTCTATTTACAACCTTGACTCACATTTCGCGTGTGGATAGAATAGGGACAGGTTACCCATCTGTCAGGGACAATGCTTAGTGTCAGGGAGAGATTCCAGATGAGTAGGGAAAGTGCAGGGACACACATCCTTCCTGGAAGCCTCCCCATTTTTGTATGGGCCGGCCAGGCCACATTCTGCCCCTTGAGACAGACGCTGTTGGCACACCCAGTTGGGTTGTTTTCCCGCAGGGATTGTTGTGCATTACTGAACTTCTATTTCAATGCAGTTCAGTTTTCTGCTACTGGACTACTCTGAGTGTTCACTGCTGCTGCATCATGCTGCACCTACTCGCAAGTAATATATTGTAATGTTAATTTTCTAATTTTTGAAAGCAAAGCAATCTAATTGCCTATAGCAGAACTGTGGCAATGCTATCGACAATGAAATATTTACATATTCTTAACAAGCAATAATCATGCTTTCACTAATCTCTGTATATAAAGAAAAAATGCTAAAGCACTACCCCTGTTGTGATAAAAGTAAAACAAGTGTTCTGACGCACACACTGTGTACCACTAGTAAGCAATAGTACAAATTAATAATTCAATGCAAAATAATCTGTGATCAAATATAATTATAAAATGTGATCCAGACACAATCCATTACAAAAATAATCACAATAAAATATACCTTTAAATATTATCACACCACACAGTGACACAACTTCATGGGATGACAAACAGATATATAATAGAACTCCTTGAGGAAGTCACAGGACAAGTGACGAAACACGTTGGGGTGGGGCCTTGTGATGTAATTGTGCACATACAGGAAGTTTATGCCCTGGCTGCTCAGATATGAGGTCTGCAACATACAAATGATCTTTAAGGGGGCTTCAAACCGTTAATGTGCCAAGCTTATTTCCTAAGTGCACTAGTGAAAGTGCACAGTGAAATGTGAGTTTTAACTTTTTAAACTTTTATTGAAAGATTGTTTTTTACAATTCATCACTATGTTAGCCTATGTTAGTACTACCTATATGGATCATCGCATGCTGGAACAAATGTGTCAGAAACAGGATCCCTAGAACCCACCGGTGGATTTTTTTTTACCCCTTAAAGGGGAAGGCTCATAGTGACCTGTGGCAAGTCGAAGCTGGAGGTGAGCGCATAGTTTGGAAGGTGGAAGGGCACTGGAGGGGATTTCTATTAATCGACACCCACTCTACGAAAGAGTGCATTTATTTTTTGGACTCTATTCAATATTATATATCTGTTTGTCATCGCATGTAGTTGTGTCACTCTGTAGTGTGATAATATTTATATGTATATTTTATTGTGATTATGTTTGTAATGGATTGTGTCTGGATCACATTTGACATTTATATTTGATCAAAGATTATTTTGCATTGAATTATTAATTTGCACTATTGCTTACTATTGGAACAGAATGTGCAAGTCAGAACACTAGTTTTACTTTTATCACAACAGGGATAGAGCTTTACCTTTTTTCTTTACATTCACAGTTCAGTATATGTGGGAACACACACAACGGCAGACCCCAACACTTGAATGTTTGTTTTTTTAATTTTGCACATAGTAGTGCAGGGGATCAGGCACTGTTTTACATAATCTCTGTATATGCATACACTGTGGCCCAATTAAATTCCCAAAGTTCACATTAAAAGCAGTAAAGTTGTTCAAATTGGATCTTAACACCTTTGTCGCTCCCCTATTTTTGTACACCTGCTCTACATTCACATTAGAAATTAGAATACTGGCTGCTGTTCATTTGGTAAGTGTTCGCTCTTACCCGAAAGGAAACTTACAAAATATCAAGCAGGTTTTGACAATACTATTAATCCAAATCACTTTTTTTTGTTTGCAGTGGTTACAGCATACCGTTTCATTTTAGATCTTATTGTGTTATACATTTTTGGTTATCCATTCCTATACTGACCAGGTCACATAAGCTGATTATACTGTATAGTGGTTTAACATGGACTAGAGATATAGGTTAAATAAGGAGGGGTAGGTGTGCCGCTGTTCTAGGGTACAATAATTGGATGTCCCTATGTGACACTCTGTGTATCCCTATATTATACTCCCACTAAAAAATAATAAAGATCAAAGTTTAAAGTGCAAATCCTAGTGTGTGAAAGTGCTATCAATGCACATATGCAACGGTATGTTGTCATCAAAAAATTACAAAAGGGACAGGTGCTCTTCAAAACCATGCCTTGGTGATAATCATACATATCAAAACACTATTTTCATGCAAAAAATATAAAAAATGTGTATATATATATATATATATATATATATATATATATATATATATATATTTATATACGCTGTGATCATAAATAGTCCATAGTTAATTTCAGAAAAAAAATAAATGAAAATAAAAATGTAACATTAAAAATGAAAAAAGTGACAGGTGCTCTTCAAATCTGTGCTCCGTGCTCCTTATAGATCCCGTATAGGTATTGCACTCACCCGAACCACTCACCCCACACAGGGGTATCACGCTTTCACAGTATCTGCCACTGTGCAGCAATCATCAGATCTTTATCTGCTGTGTCAGCTATATCTTTCCGTGCTTGCAGTATTAGGTGTATCTTTCTTCTTTAGATCTCCCTCCGTATCTCCCACGTATAGGAAAGAGACATCTCCATAGTGTGATTCCGTTTTAAATTACATTTATTGTGACATCAAAGTGGAAACATACTCATATTGATTCAAATGCATATAAGCCTTTAAAAAACACAGGAAGCCGATTTGTTCTCCGGCCCTAAACCGGAAGTGATGCAAAGACGTTAAATGCTCCAGCCTACGCGTTTCGTCATCAATACGTCATCTGGAGCTAGCTATATATCTATAGAGATATAGGTTGCTTGCCTTGTTTTTAGCATTTTTACATTGCATTATGCGTAGTCATGCATTAAGGGGGATGTTTTATAAGGCGATTTCTTAGGGTTATAGATATTATGGATTTTTCAATTTTACACTCATGAATAAAGTTAAATACATGATCACCATGCATTTTCATACTGCTTATTTGTATTATTTGTATTTGTTATTTATAATGGTGCTGCTTAGTCTTTGTGTTAATGGATTGGTGTTGTAACTGTTTAGACAGTTCATTCTTTGCTGCATACTTAGTAGTGTTGGCTCTTTTCTTTTTTTTTTTTTTGCATTTTGTTACATGTTAAAAAATGATATGTGTTTGAATGCCCATAGCCTGGCCACAGCTTTAGTCTAATATTGTTTTTTTGCACATAGATGCTATAAATTCTTCAGTTAAAATTCACATCACACTAAATTTTTTGAAATATGGGGTGAAATGCCATGGACTACACAAAATGAAAGTGAGTGTAAAGGTTTATCTTTTATTTTGTTTAAATAACAAACATGTTTTACTTAACTGCTCTGTGCAATGGTTTTGCATAGAAGAGCCCTGATTCTCCTCTTCTGGGGTCCCCCGCCAGCACTCCTGGCTACTCGCCCCTGGCCAATGCCCATCATAGCAAGCCACTTGCTCTGGGGACACTCGTGTGTACTCGCGCCATAGCCCTACTCTGTATGGCCATAAGACAAACTCCTGCTATTTTGTCTCAGCCAATGAGGAGGCAGAGAGCCGAGAGAGCCTCTGCTCTCATGCACAGCACTGGATCAAGATCAGGCTCAGTAAGTATAGGGGGGGGGGGCTGGTGGGTGAAGCTTCATGCAGAAAGTTCATTACCTTAATGCAGAGAATAGATTATCTTGTCATTATTACACAATGTCAGTAGAATAGGCTTTTTCATATATCTTTTGATATCCAGCACATTTATGTCTGACATTTATGTTAATATACAATAAATTGACCCTATCACTTGAAATAAAAGCTCATTAGTTATTATTATAGTGTTACTTGTTCCGCTGTATACTAAAGCACAAATACATATGCATGTGACAATTAGTAGAGCAGAAAGCTTATAGCACTAATCTGACCGCTATAAACTGTTTACTATGACCTAATAGTCTTGGCAATACTATCTCCATTTGTTCTTTGTTGTCTAGGTCACAATATGTCTAGAACATTGATTGTTCAAATTTCAACCTTCGAATTCAACTAAGTCGAAAGATTGGACAGGTATTGGATTTCGTGTTTGGATGTCCTCAACGACATCACACAACATGGAGCCATTGCAAAACCCCGCTAGACGCAGCACCTGTGAAAAGGAGGGAAAATAATGAAAGGTGTATTCTTTAGTAAAATTTTTACAAAATGAAATAACTCCACTTGATCATTACAAAAATATAACAGAATTTTCATGGAAGATTTTCCTGTAGCTTGTCCTCTTTGCAAGGAAAATGATTTGTTTCTTACAGGAAATGCTTTAGTATTGCACAGCTAAAAATGATGATTTTTCATCCTGCCACTGTATATTAAAAAGGCAAAGTTCATAACCCCACTTTATAACTTTGTGCACAACACTTCTGTGGAATTAGACAGAAAACAGCCTGTCATCATTCACACATACTGGATGGTCATAGTCACCTTGAATATTTCTGTATTCAGCACAGAAATCAAGTTGATACGATGAGCCAGAAAAAAATATTGCCACCTAACAATCATCAGTGAGCTCAGCTTATTCTTCATATCCTTGCCTCATGACATGATAGCAGCATAGGTGCTTTTGGAACAAGTATGGAGTCAGTAAAGATGGAAAACACAGTCTACATCAGCCATTCTCAACCAGGGTTCCGTGGAACCCTGGGGTAGCTCCATAGGTTGCTAGGGGTTCCTTGAGCTGTGCCGGATGAACCACCTATTTGATGATGCCTACAGAGTTCAAGGTTCAGCACCACGTAGCAAAGCCAACAGCATGACACCAAATATCTTTTAAACTGTCTTTTAAGGGTGGCATTCTGAGCACCATTTTAACCACTTGCCGAACGGCGCACACAGATGTACGTCGACAGAATGGCACGTACAGGCAGGAGGGCGTATATATAAGTCCCTCCTTTCTGCCTGTCCGTGCCATCGGGAGCGCGCCGGGAGCGGCGTGCTCCCACGCCGGTCGGGACCCCCACGAGTCCGATCGCGGTCCCCGCGGACTCGATCGCCGCGGGGACATCCGCGATCGTCTCACGGGACGGCTGAACGGGGAGATGCCGAGATAAACAGCATCTCCCCGTTCTGCCTAGCAACTAGTGACGCCGATCTCCGCTCCCTGTGATTGGAGCAGAGATCAGCATTCACTAGCTGACAGCCACGCCCCCCCACAGTAAGAAACACACCCCTAGGCCTACTTAACCCCTACACTGCCCCCTTGTGGTTAACCCCTAAACTGCCAGTGTCATTTTTACAGGAATCAATGCATTTAAATAGCATTAATTGCTGTAAAAATTACAATGGTCCCAAAAATGTGTCAAAAATGTCCGATGTGTCCGCCATAATGTCGCAGTCACAAAAAAAATCGCAGATCTCCGCCATTACTAATAAAAAAAAAATTATTAATAAAAATGCTATAAAACTATTCCCTATCTTGTAAACGCTATAACTTCTGCGCAAACCGATCAATAATCGCTTATTTTACCAAAAATATGTAGAAGAATACGTATCGGCCTAAACTGAGGAAAAAAAAATGTTTTTTTATATATTTTTTGGGGATATTTATTATAGCAAAAAGTAAAAAATAATGCATTTTTTTTAAAATTGTCGCTCTATTTTTGTTTATAGCGCAAAAAATAAAAACCGCAGGGGCGATCAAATACCACCAAAAGAAAGCTCTATTTGTGGGAAAAAAAGGACGTCAATTTTGTTTGGGAGCCACGTCGCACGACCGCGCAATTGTCAGTTAAAGCGACGCAGTGCCGAATCGCAAAAAGGGGCCTGGTCCTTTGGCTGCAAATTGGTCCGGTCTGAAAGTGGTTAAGGGGAACATTCTTCCTATTGACCACCAGTATAAGGGGTATTGTTCTATTGACCCCTGATGAATTGGTTTTTAGTATGGGTTCCTCGAGGCCTGAAAATTATATTTTTGGGGTTCCTCTAGGGTTAAAAGGTTGAGAAATCCTGGTCTACATGTTTACTACCAGTCAGTGACTTACCAATTAGTCAACACATGTATGAAATAGCATTGCTCAAATGCCTCCTATTCGTCTTTCCATCAGTTCTCCTTCCACAATGGGTGCCAGCCCCTTTAGGAGCTCATCCCACTCCATGAAACAATAACAATTGCAAAACTGGGGTAGCACACATCAAATAGAACAAATGAACAATAGAACAACCACGTTCATTGGTAAGCTAGCAGAGGATTCAGCTACAGTCCCTGCATCTTGGCCATGGCCCTCTGATGCATTACTCCCTGTTTTGGTTTCAGTCGTGGAGGTAGAGGGACCTCTATGACTTAAAGGGGTTGTAAAGTCAGAAGGTTGTTTATCTTAATGCATTCTAGGCACACCTGGCACACCCCCTGTGCACTCCTATCCTGTTTTCTAATCAAAAAGAGTTAATCCAATGCTGGGAATTCCGCTCAAAGGGAAAGGGAGGAGGTTATCCCTAAGCCGCACATCCATCCCACTCCGCAGTAGTATCAAAATGTCAGAGTGGCAACCTCAGCCTGGCCTCGCCCCCAATGCATTTTGCCCCCCCGAAGCTTAGTCATGGGGATGAAGCCTTTGCCTGATCAACAGTTTTGCCTGTTTGCCTATGCCCTGGATAGATGTCTGTCACTGACCTCTGTTTGACTGTTCATGCCTTGGATTATACATGTGTTCTGTTTGATCAGTTTGTCCCCATCTTGTCTGTGCCCATGAGAGAGAGGAGGAAATCCCTGATGCCGCACATCCACAAAGGTTTTCAGTGGTGAAATGACAACCTCAGCCTGGGCTCCTGCCAGGCCAGGCTCCCAACATGTTTTGGTCCACCCCTCAAAGCTTAATCATGGGGATTGTATGTGCCTATGCTGATCATAGGCCTTTTACCTCTATACCTATTATTGCCCACCATTACTTTGTTTACATGTCCAGAACCTGGACTCTATTTGTCTGCACCTAACCCAGACATTGATTTGCTGACTGCTAATGTTTTCAAAGACAAAAGCTAAGTATACAAGGAGGAACACTATCAGTAGAACTCAATGTTCCATACAAGTGTAGCACCCTGGAGTTTAGGCAGGGTTGCTCATCACAAATGTACTTGCCAGGAGTAGTTATCCTGGTTGATTGATAGAAATCTATTGATTTGGCCTTGTTACACTTTTCTCTTCTACCACTAGGTGGCCGAGTATTTGGTGGTACTAGATATGAAAAGGGTAACGCAAGGTCCGGTTATGGGTATATGGGGTATCTCAGCCAATAGGCAGGGGTTTTCTTGAATCCCTTGGCCTGCTGGGAGAGCCTATATATTCGGGTGAGGTCAGGTGATCTGTGTTCTGTGCCACCTAGACGGCTGTCTGGGTGGATGTGTGTTGTATTGCCCAGGTTTTACTGCAATGTAAAAATTAACTAAAAAGACTAAGCTGATTAACTTATACTATCATGGTAATTTTAATAATTTCAATCAAAGTATCAGGATCAAAATAGCAAGGCATAAACCTGTTAATGAACAGAACCCTTTTAGCCCCTTTAAGAACATAATATGTAGTAAAAGCATATATTTTGATTCAAAGATGAAAGCCACTAATGTGTTTTACTATTATTCTATTTCTATGTTTTTGTTGCTAACAGTGGTTTGCTTTTTGTCTGTTTGCCCATTTTCGCCTTTAGACTACTGTTCTCAAAGTTATAATCTAGATAGTACAAAGCTTTTCCAAAATGAATATTTAAAAAAAAGTACAAAAGTTAAAAGCCAACAGATGTGAAAAAGGTGTAGTGTACAATAACATGTAGCAAATTTAAATGCACTTATGCAGGTTATTTAAAAACCTATGCAATTTTCGAAATTTCATTCAAAAAAAGCCAACAGGTTGCTGAGAAGGGAAAATCATATTGGTTTCATTTTGCCCATTTTTTTCCTGTTAGAACGCCTGAAACAAAAGAACACTATGAACTGATGAGAAGATTAAAGGGAAATATTTTTATGGACTTCAGAAGGATGAAGAGGTGACCTTAATAAAGGAGATGTCAGCCTTGCTGGATCGACAATGAACTGAAGAATGCTTGGGGTAAAATAATGGTAGTGGGGATAGATTTATTGCCATAGGTACTATTTTCTATATGACAGGTAGCAAAAATGTTCCATCAGAAGACAAGTTTAGACTTTTACGGTAAAAGGAAAAAGCAAAATCAATGGTAAGTTAAAACATTGCTGAAATACAGTGGCGGCTGGTGCTCAAAATTTTTGGGGGGGCGCAAACAAACAGCCTCACTGTGCCATCAAACGCTGCCACTGTGCCCATTAAATGCTGCCACTGTGCCCATCAAACGCTGCCACTGTGCCCCTCAAACGCTGCCAGAGTGCCCCATTAAGTGCTGCCAGAGTGCCCCTTTAAGTGCTGCCAGAGTGCCCCTTTAAGTGCTGCCAGAGTGCCCCATTTAAGTGCTGCCAGAGTGCCCCATTTAAGTGCTGCCAGAGTGCCCCATTTAAGTGCTGCCAGAGTGCCCCATTTAAGTGCTGCCAGAGTCCCCCATTTAAGTGCTGCCAGAGTGCCCCATTTAAGTGCTGCCAGAGTGCCCCATTTAAGTTCTGCCAGAGTGCCCCATTTAAGTTCTGCCAGAGTGCCCCATTTAAGTTCTGCCAGAGTGCCCCTTTAAGTTCTGCCAGAGTGCCCCTTTAAGTTCTGCCAGAGTGCCCCTCCAAGTGCTGCCACTGTGCCCCCTGCCTGCCCTCTGCACTTACCTTGTCTCGATGTGCAGCTGGTGACGGCGTCAGGCGGCGTCTCATCGTCCGAGATCTTCTTCTCCCGCGCTCCTCCTGTCTTCTGCTATCTTCCGTTCTGTCCAAGGTCTTCTTCTCCCGCGCCTGTCTTTTGCTATGATTGGACGCCTAGCGTCCAATCACAGCGCCTGTGACTTCAGCCAATCAGGTTACAGGTAACAGACCTGGCAACCTGATTGGCTGAGAGGTGGGGATGTATTCGCTTCTCTAACACAATACTGTGTAATCAGCGAACGCACAGCCGTGCGCCCGCTGTTTACACTTAGGGAAGCCTATTAGAGCACACCGCTCTAATAGGGTTCCCTATTAGAGCTTACAGCTCTAATAGGGGCGCTTCCAGCAACACCCCCCCCCCCACTGTAATTCAGATGCCCGGCGCCCGATCAGGGGCCGGACACCTGAATAGGGGGCGGCAGCGGTGACAATAGATAGATTCATGCAATGCATGAATCTATCTATTGGTGATACTGCACTGTGCCCGGCGCCCTTTTTTAAAGGGACATGTTGTTTAAATAATATATTTTTTTTTTTGAACTTTTTTTTTTTTTTTTTTATATATTTTTTTTTTAACTGCAAGGGGGGGGGGGGGGGGGGGGGGCCCGGGCGCCCCCTATGGACGGGCCGCCACTGCTGAAATAGTTTCTATGAAAATAGCCACCCTGAAAGTTAATGTTGCTTATTCCATAGAAAGATTAGGTCCCAGCAATGCTATACTAACAAAGCTCTAGGTGTTTGATTGCTATAGTAAATGCTCACATGTGAAACAAGTCAAACCATTGCTTGGATCTCATCCTGCTGCAAAATACACTCCTTAACAGCATTTAACTTTGAGGACAGCTGCTATTATTAAAGGTCCTGTCATTTTGCTGGAATTCTGATTTAAAATTATCATGGGTTTGAGTCAGATCCTGTGAGTTTTAGGCAAATCCAGCACAATAATGTTGGAATTTTCAATAGCAACCATAAAGCACTGCCTGGCTACCAGGATGACAACAGTAGTGCGCATCCTCCAGCAAGCAGACCGGAAACGTTTGCCAGTAACTGACATGGGCTCACTCATCGGTGCACCTGCAGATGGGCACACATTGCGCATGCATTGGTGCATGTGTCTGTGCACATTGGTGCACACCTGCGCACGTCCAGTGTCAAGGCTGGCACCAAGCACCCTAATTAAAGGAAGAGAGAATGACTGAAGACACTGTTAACTGTGGTCTTGTGTTCCTCTTTCCTTGTTTCCTGACCACCCTCTGCTAAACTCTGATCTCAACCTTGGCTTGTCATTGACCATGCTCTGCTGAACTCCTGATCCTGACTTTGGCTTGTGGTTGACCACGCTTACATCTGCTCTACCATGTATGGCACTGGCCTGGCTACTGACTTTGTTTCTGCTTTCCCATGTCAAACTTGGCCTGTCTCCTGATCATGCCTCTGATCCTGATGGCTACCTGAACTTGTACTGGTGGGATTCTTGCACAATCTCCATATTACTGTATCCAAGGTCCACCTCATGGCTGCCACACTGCACCACTGCAGGCCTACAGGCTGCCAACCACGGTTCTTCCTGGTTCTTCCTGGTGTGCTTCAACATTGCTGGCCATGGTCTTGACACTTCTCCCACCTGTTAGTTGGTCCACCTGCACCTGTGTTACTTTGTGCCTTGTACTCCTGTCTCCATATTCAGGGGTGCTCAGATCAGAGACCCAAGTGGTGCCCTCTTGTCACTTTGGCCTCCAACCAAGGTATGTGCCACTGACCTTTAAAGTTTGGTTAACTGGATTAGAAGAACCGATAAGGGGGCTTTTGGATAAGCCACCCCCCTCACTATAAAATGGTAGGTTCCCGCAAAAAAAGTGACAATGTGCTTTAGCTGTGATAGGGAAAGCATAGGGAGTGCTGCTGATAAAGTACATAGGGAGGGATTATTGTAGTGTTTGTAGGTCACTGGTAGATCCTAGTAGTTGTAAACCAATACCGAATGCTGTGTATCTTGTAGAATTTTGGGGAAGGGTGGGGGAGGTAGGGGTTTTACCTTTTTTCACCCTTTTTTACATCGTAATGCTGCTTTTTTCCTGCAGCTTCTTTACAGTCTGTTCTTGTCTACATACACTACAGTTATAAAAGTTTTTTTTCACAGGGTGTACTCCCTAATTGTTGTTGTCTGAAATAGTTTTTTCAAAGGCAACATAAAATAAAGCCTTTGCTAAAAAAAGAAAATTAAAACCTTGGCTGACCACTGCCTACTGGGATAACTAGGGACTCAAAATCCTATGAGAGTATGCCCCTGATAAGGGCAGAAGTGTCAAATGGAATTAAGCTCTTAAAAAAATGTACTTGACACTCCCACCATCATGCTTGACTGTAGGCACACACTTGTCTTTGTACTCCTCACCTGGTTGCCGCCACACACGCTTGACACCATCTGAACCAAATAAGTTTATCTTGGTCTCATCAGACCACAGGACATGTATCCCGGGTCACCTACCACACAGTACTGTAGGTTTGGAAGAAGGGAACTGGTACTATGTGATCAAGCCTTGATATTGCAAAAAGTCGCTAATTACCCAATGCTGTGGCAGAGGATTGTGTAACAGTTCTACTGAATCTTAAAGTCTGTGGCAGAGACTATGACCGAGCATCGCATCGGCTGCTTGGTCAGTGAGAGAGGCCTATCCGGTGGTCGCTAAATCCAGTTGTGGAGCTATTGTCCTCTGGATCAAAGAAAGTATTCCTGATCTGGAATTCAAAGGTACCTGAATTCCCCTAAACCCTTCATTCATCTATTGCATGTGTCTTTCTTAACCACTTTCAGACCGGACCATTTTGCTGGCTTAAGACCAGACCACTTTTTGCGATTCGGTACTGCGTCGCTTTAACTGACAATTGCGCGGTCATGCGACGTGGCTCCCAAACAAAATTGACGTCCTTTTTTTCCCACAAATAGAGCTTTCTTTTGGTGGTATTTGATTGCCCCTGCGGTTTTTATTTTTTGCGCTATAAACAAAAAAAGAGCGACAATTTTGAAAAAAACACATTATTTTTTACTTTTTGCTATAATAAATATCCCCCAAAAATATATAAAAAAAACATTTTTTTTTCCTCAGTTTAGGCCGATACGTATTCTTCTACATATTTTTGTTAAAAAAATCGCAAAAGGCGATTGATTGGTTGGCATAAAAATTATAGCATTTACAAAATCTGGGATAGTTTTATAGCATTTTTATTAATAATTTATTTTTTTACTAGTAATGGCGGCGATCACCGGTTTTTATTGTAACTGTGACATTATGGCGGACACATCAGACATTTTTGACACATTTTTGGGACCATTGTCATTTATACAGCAATTCCTGAGTAAATTACACTGGCAGTGAAGGGGTTAACCACTAGGTGGCAGTGTAGGGGTTATATGTTCCTAGAGGCGTGTTTCTAACTGTGGGGGGGCGTGGCTGTGAGCTAGTGAATGCTGATCTCTGCTTCAATCACAGGGAGCAGAGATCAGCGTCACTAGTTGCTAGGCAGAACGGGGAGATGCTGTTTATTTCCGCATTTTCCCGTTCAGCCTTCCCGTGACACGATCGCGGGTATCCCCGCGGGTCCCGCGACCGGACTCACTGGGGTCCAGACCGGCTCGATGTCGTGGCGGCATCTTAAAGGGGACATACCTGTACGCCCTTATGCCTGTCCGTGCCATTCTGTCGACGTACATCGTCGTGCACCGGTCGGGAAGCGGTTAATTAAAGCATTGGAAAAAGAGACTATGTGTCGGAGCTAAAATCTGTGGAAAGAAGTCTTTAATGGGACACCTATGACGGATATGGTGGAACAGTAAAAGAACGGTAAGCCCAATCAAATACCAGCCGCTCCTTCGGGGGTAAGTGCTACATATATATATATATATATATATATATATATATATATATATATATATATATATATACACACATACATACACATATATACAGTGCCTAAAAAGTATTCATACCCCTTGAAATTTTCCACATTTTGTCATGGTACAACCAAAAACGTAAATGTATTTTATTGGGATTTAATGTGATAGACCAACACAAAGTGGCACATAATTGTGAAGTGGAAGCAAAATGATAAATGGTTTTCAATTTTTTTTACAAATAAATATCTGAAAAGTGTGGTGTGCAATTGTATTCAGCCTCCTTTACTCTGATACCCCTAATTAACATTTAGTAGAACCAATTGCCCTCAGAAGTCACCTAATTAGTAAACACACCCCACCTGTGTGTAATTTAATCTCAGTATAAGTTCAGCTGTTCTGTGAAGCTCTCAGAGGTTTGTTAGAGAACCAGACAGGTCAGGATTGTAGAGAAGTTTAGAGCAGGGTTAGGTTATAAAAAAAATATCCCAAGCTTTGAACATCTCACAGAGCACTGTTCAATCCATCATCCAAAAATGGAAAGTGTATGGCACAACTGCAAACTTACCAAGACACGGCCGTCCACCTAAACTGACAGGCCAGGCAAGGAAAGCATTAATCAGAGAAGCAAATCAAAAAGGTCCATGGTAACTCTGGAGGAGCTGCAAAGATCCACAGCTCAGGTGGGAGAATCTGTCCACAGGACAACTATTAGTCGTGCACTCCACAAATCTGGCCTTCATGGAAGAGTGGCAAGAATAAAAGCCATTGTTAAAAGAAAGCCATAAGAAGTCCTGTTTGCAGTTTGCGAGAAGACATGTAGGGGACAAAGCAAACGTGGAAAAAGGTGTCAGATGAGACCAAAATTTAACTTTTTGGCCTAAAAGCAACACGCTATGTGTGGCAGAATGCTAACACTGCACATTGCCCTGAACACACAATCCCTACTGTGAAACATGGTGGTGGCAGCATCATGTTGTGGGATGCTTTTCTTCAGGAAGGACAGGAAAGCTGGTCAGAGTGGATGGGAAGATGGATGGAGCCAAATACAGAGCAATTTTAGAAGAAAACCTGTTAGGCCACTTTTTTACACTGCGGCAACTTGAAAGTCGCTAGATTTGTCTATGGGGATAACTAGGGACTCAAAATCCTATGAGAGCATGCCCCTGATAAGGGCAGAAGTGTCAAATGGAATTAAGCTTGCATCAAAGTCGGACCAAAGTAGCACAGGGATTACTTTGAAATCACACAGATATGAATGGTACTCATTGGAAATCATGGGGTACGACTTGTCATGGGACTTTGCAGTCCCAAGTCGCAGGACAAGTCACACAAGTGTAAAAGGGGCCTTAGTCCCTTCCACACGGGGCGGATCTGTTTAGCAGAGTCTGCCAGCTCAGCGGGAGATCGCTTTGTTGATCTCCGCTGAGCCGGCGGATGGCAGGTCCGTCTCTGCTCACTGAGTGGGGAGGGACCTGTCAGAGCGCCGCTGATTCCTATGGGGAGTTCGGACAAAAACGGACAGCATGTCCAGTTTCATCAAATCTCATCCGATCCGATCCACCAAGATGGATGACAGACGTATTGCCATCTGTCTTGAGCTGATCGGATGGCAGGTGGATGTCAGCGGGCACATCTCCGCTGACATCCACCTGCCCATAGGAGTCAATGGACAGTCCACTCAGATTGGACAGGCGGATCTGGGCAGGCTTTTCATGTGAAAGGGGCCTTAGAGTCTGAAAAAGACTTGAGACTGGGGCAGAGGTTCCCCTTTCAGCAGGACAACGACCCTCAACATACAGCCAGAGCTACAATGGAATGGTTTAGATCAAAGCATATTCCTGTGTTATAATGGCCCAGTCAAAGTCCAGACCTAAATTGAGAGCTTGAGCTATTTTGCATAGAAGAATGGGCAAAAATGTCACTCTCTAAGTACAAAGTCAATATCTACAAAGTATTGACTTGAGTATTTTTAAAACCATTTATCATTTTCCTTCAACTTCACAATTATGTGCCACTTTGTGTTGGTCTATCACAAAAAATACCAATAAAATAAATTTAAGTTTTTAGTTGTAACATGACAAAATGTGGAAAATTTCAAGGGGTTTGACTATTTTTTCAAGTTACTTTGTATATATATATGTGTGTGTGTGTATATACATATATAATATATATACAATGTACACTGCTCATTGCATACTGTACATTCACATCAGTCCCTGCCCTGAAAAAGATGCGTAGATTACAATCTAAGGTCCCTACCTCACATGTATATATATATATATATATATATATATAGTGGTGTGAAAAAGTGTTTGCCCCCTTCCTCATTTCCTGTTCCTTTGCATGTTTGTCACACTTAAGTGTTTCGGAACATCAAACCAATTTAAACAATAGTCAAGGACAACACAAGTAAACACAAAATGCAATTTGTAAATGAAGGTGTTTATTATTAAAGGTGAAAAAAAATCCAAACCATCATGGCCCTGTGTGAAAAAGTGATTGCCCCCTAAACCTAATAACTGGTTGGGCCACCCTTAGCAGCAACAACTGCAACCAAGCGTTTGCGATAACGTGCAATGAGGCTTTTACAGCATCCTGGAGGAATTTTGGCCCACTCATCTTTGCAGAATTGTCCTAATTCAGTTACATTAGAGGGTTTTCGAGCATGAACGGCCTTTTTAAGGTCATACCACAACATCTCAATAGGATTCAGGTCAGGACTTTGGCTAGGCCACTCCAAAGTCTTCATTTTGTTTTTCTTCAGCCATTCGGTGGTGGACTTGCTGGTGTGTTTAGGATCATTGTCCTGCTGCAGAACCCAAGTTCGTTTCAGCTTGAGTACACGAACAGATGGTCGGACATTCTCCTTCAGGATCTCTTGGTAGACAGCAGAATTCATAGTTCCTTTTATCACGGCAAGTCTTCCAGGTCCTGAAGCAGCAAAACAGCCCCAGACCATCACACTACCACCACCATATTTTACTGTTGGTATAATGTTCTTTTTCTGAAATGCAGTGTTCCTTCTACGCCAGATATACTTGGACACACACCTTCCAAAGAGTTCCACTTTTGTCTCATCGGTCCACAGAATGTTGTCCCAAAAGTCTTGGGGATCCTCAAGATGTGTTGTGGAGAAATTGAGACGAGCTTTGATGTTCTTTTTGCTCAGCAGTGGTATTCTCCTTGGAACTCTGCCATGCAGGCCATTTTTGCCCAGTCTTTTTCCTGATGGTGGAGGCATGAACGCTGACCTTAACTGAGGCAAGTGAGGCCTGCAGTTCCTTGGACATTGTTGTGGGGTCTTTTGTGACCTCTTGGATGAGTCGTCGCTGCGCTCTTGGGGTAATTTTGGGCGGCCGGCCACTCCTGGGAAGGTTCACCACTGTTCCATGTCTTCGCCATTTGTGGATAATGGCTCTCACTGTGGTTCGCTGGATTCCCAAAGCTTTGGAAATGGCTTTATAACCCTTTCCAGACTGATAGATCTCAATTACTTTCTTTCTCAATTGTTCCTGAATTTCTTTGGGTCTCGGCATGATGTGTAGCTTTTAAGGATCTTCTGGTGGGACTTACTGTGTCAAGCAGCTCCTATTTAAGTGATGCCTTGATTGTGAACAGGTGTGGCAATAATCAGGCCTGGGTGTGGCTAGAGAAATTGAACTCAGGTGTGGACAACCACAGTTATAGTATGTTTTAACAAGGGGGGCAATCACTTTTTCACACAGGGCCATGATGGTTTGGATTTTTTTTCACCTTTAATAATAAACACCTTAATTTACAAATTGCATTTTGTGTTTACTTGTGTTGTCCTTGACTATTGTTTAAATTGGTTTGATGTTCCGAAACACTTAAGTGTGACAAACATGCAAAGGAACAGGAAATGAGGAAGGGGGCAAACACTTTTTCACACCACTGTATATATATATAAACATAGTAGGGACACCTAAAGTCATTTTGAAGTTTATATTTAAAAAAAAAAGACAAGCATGTTATGTTTACCTGATCTGTGCATTAGAATTGCACAGAGCGGCCCTGATCCCCCTCGCCCTGGGTCCACCCACCAGCAATCCTTGTTCCTCCTCTTCTTGATGTGCGACCATAGGAAGCCATTTCCTATGGTGGCACACCTGTGGGCTCGATCCCAAGCACTGCTGCTTGTGTCAGCCCCGCCCCTCTCCCTTATCACAAAATTTGACTGACAACAGCGGGAGCTAATGGTTTCCGCTGCCTCAGAAAAGCCTGTGAGAGTGGGGAGAGTCACTACAGATGGGCACAATGCTGGTACAGATGGGGATCAATATAAAGAGGGATGAGGGGGTGATACAGGTACTGGAATTTTTTTTATTTTTTTTTACCTTAATGCAGGGAATGCATTAAGCTAAATAATGCTTTAGAACCACTTTAACCTACCAGTATGTCTTTGAAATGTGAGAGGAGACCAGAGTAAACCTATGCAAGCACATGTAGAAAATGCAAGCTACATGCAACTAATATCATGATTGGATTTCAAATTTGGCTAATACTTATGCGAATGCCTATAGGCGTGCGCAGAGGTGCGTGCACATGTGTGCATACATATGAACATCAGTGTGCTCACGCGCACAGATGACAGATGTCAGCGCCAAACGGGGTATTCAAACTGTGTCAGTGCTCAGGATCACTGCTGCTTTGTTTTTCAGCCCCCTGTGTAACCTGTAACCCTGTGATTCTATATCCTGATTCCAGTTGCTGACCCGGATTGCCTGACCACTCTCTGAACTCCGCCTGCACCGACCCTTGCAGGCATGCCATATGATATGCTGCAACATAATCTTTATGCAGTAACTGTATTGAAAGTTATTTTCCTTTCTACCTTTATCCTTTTTTTAATAATCCATTATTATTTGTGAGTTTAAATTCCCCCCTTTAAGACATAGCTACCTATAAATGTTTTCCCTGTAGAGATTTGACTTCTTATCTTTATTGTGTATTAAGTGAGCACCATCTCACTGTGACCAAACAGCAGCTAAAATTCTTTGCCATATCAATAAAGTAAATTAGGTCTATCATCATGGTTGAGTGGGTCTTTTTACCTGCCAAATGATGCATTTTTGGACACAACACTATACCCAGGCCTATGTGGAGTGGGGGGGAGACTTTGGGGTTTGCGGGTACCTGTATGTGTGTTGGGACCCCCGGGGGCTCCCTATTGGGTCGATCTACCCTCCATCGTCCCCTCTCTTATTTTTTCTGGCCTTCCCACCCAGGCGTGGGGGGAGGCTCGAGAATGTAGATGTAATGGGTGGTGGATTAACCACCAATTTACTGTTTTGCAACGTGATTGCTGACAATTTGTTATCTTATATATCTAGATATATATCGGGGCTCCTAACGAAGAGGATTATGTCTAAGAAACGTGTTGAGCGTAAAGACTATTATATATGAACATATTACAGTATTATTGCCAACCTTTTTGAATCAATTCTGTATTTTTTTTATCATGTACCCCTGTTGTGCATTAAGAATATTTATTGATGTTTTAAATCAATGTAAACAATAAAATGTGTTTTAACAGTAAAATTAATACTGTGCCCTAAAAGTGCCAGTATCATACTATAATTCCTATGTTAGCTTTAATTTTAGGGACGTGACACTAAAAAATGTATACATTTTAATTGGGCCGACCCCGGCTTGTCCTTGACCCATGTTTCTGTCTGCTCCATTTGCTTCTCTTCCACTGATTGGCTCTTGACAGGGTTCATACCCAAACCACTCTCCTCCCTGCTGCTCTGTACATGATAACTCCTGCCAGTGTATGACTCGGGTTAACCTGACTCTGCTTCCTGACACATTCTGCTGTGCTTGCTGCTCTATAGTCTACTACCAGTGCATGCCTCACCTGCCTGCTGTTGCTAGTTCCAGCCTGCTTCAGTCTACCACCTACCAGCTGCCTACCAGCCCGCCTGCTTCACTGAAGACTACTGATGACCTCTCCTGCCTGGCATGAATACCCACTTGCTACTAGCAAGACTTATGCCGCATACACACGAAGGGACAATCCCCTCGTGTGTGGGCGCCGGCGGACTTTTTGGCGCCAAAGTCGGCGGACCAAAGTTTTAAGTTTGGTTTTAAAATTATCCGCTGGACTTGGCAGTCCGGCGGACAATCCCGCCGTTAGTGGGCAAGTCCGCGGGACTTTGAAATGAACGGACTTGCCGCTCATCGGCAAGTCCGTTCATTTTAGCACGTGACTTCAGGTTACGTAGCTAGCGTAGGCAGTTACTGCCGCCGCGCTAGCTCCGTGACCTGGCATGGATTTAAAGGGACTCCCCACGCCGAAAAAACGGCGTGGGGGTTCCCCCCAAATCCATGTCAGCCCTCATCCGAGCACGCAGCCTGGCACCTGGCAGCGCCCCCCCCCCTGCCGTGTTGGGGGGTGCCCTGGGGAACGGGGGGCCGTGCAGCCCCCCCACCCCAAAGCACCTTGTCCCCATGTTGATGAGGACCACAACCCTGGCCGTTGGTTGTCGGGGTCTCGGGCGGGGGCTTATCGGAATCTGGGAACCCCCCTCTAATAAGGGGGCCCCCAGATCCCGGCCCCCCACCATATGTGAATGAGTATGGGGGTACGATGTACCCCTACCCAGGTGTAAAATGTAAAGTACCCTCCTGCTCCGGGGGTCTTCTTCCGCTTGGGGGTCTTCTCGCCGGACTCCTCCGCTCGCTTCTGCTCTTTTACCTAGCTCTTTCACGAACGGAGGAGTCCGGCTACCTTCTTCGTCGTCGCCGCCGTCGTCTGGGGGTCTCGATCCGCCTTCGGGGGTCTTCCGGGGGTCTCTTCTGTTCTTGCGGCGGTCGTTGTCTTCCGCGCCGCCGGCGCCTTCTTCTTCTTCTTGATCTTCTTGTTCTTCTTCTTCTGATGTTGACCCGACGCTCTCCTGCCTCACATGCACATGTCACATGGGGCATGGGGGACAGGGTCACATGCACATGTCACATGGTGACCCGCCCCCTGTGTTACAGTCCCGGAGGATGCTGGGACTGTGACATCGCAAGGGGGCGGGTCACCATGTGACATGAACATGTGACCCTGTCCCATGTTGAGGGCACGCGGCACTCCTGGAGGGGGGGGGGCGCTCGTTCGTACCCACCCCTTTCCTGGCCTGCCAGAGGTGTAAGAGAGGCTTTCCTCATCATTTCAGGCTCTGCTACCAGGTAAGTGATAAACTGTGTCAGGTGAGTTTGCTCAGCCTTAAAGGGACAGCCGGAATCCTGGTACTCACGTCTAGCCATGTGTTCTCCTGTTGCTGTCCCTTACTTGGATAATGGACTACTCTCTGATTGCCACCTCCCCTTACCCTTGACTGGAGAAGAAACTACTCTCTGATTGCTGCCTATCTAGGTGCTTTCTAGGATACCGATTGTACCTCAAGCTGCTCTAAGCTAGCCCAGACCTCTGCATGCTTGGCGTCCAGCCAGTCACTGTCTTGGTCATTCCTGCACTGAGCATCAGCCTTGAATCTTCTGCTTCTTTAAGTCATCTGATGTCAGTATGTTTCTCTTTTTTTCTTGGTTGCTAGGTAGAATCCCAGTTTGGTGAATATAAAATCAGTGTCTTAAGTCCAGGAAGCATTCAAGTACACAGAGTTGCTCAGGAAGTGGACTATTTGTCCAGTAGAAAAAAACAGTAGACTCCCTAGCTTTTTTTTTTACCATTTTATCCTTAAAGTGGATGTAAACCCAATTCATGAAATTTGTACAGCACTGAGTCCCATGTGTTTCTTCTGTTCTGTAGCTCTGTATCAGTGTAAGTCCAGGAAGCATTCAAGTACACAGAGTTGCTCAATTTACAGCACAGCTCTGCACATTACGTCCTTCTTTTGCCGATGTGGAGTGGGGGTGTGTGCCTTTCCTCCAATCATCTGTCTTGGCTGTATGCCAATAATCCACTCCCAGTGCTGAACAGGAAGAGAAAATCAGTAACACAATCTGCACTTTCTAAAGGATATATAAAGCTGAAGACAGAAGATATACATGTAAAACTTATGTAGTGAGATTTGTTTCATCTCTGTGTATCATCTGAGGCTGTTCACTTCACTGGGTATATGTGAGAGTTTACATCCACTTTAAAGTGTTTCTGAAGGCAATATTTTGTGTTTAAATAACAAACATGCTATACTTACTTGCAGTGGTTTTGCACAGAGCAGCTCTGATTCTCTTCTTTTTGGGCCCCCCGCCGGTGGTCCTGGCTCCTCCCCCATGCTGAGTGTCCCCAATAGCAAACCTTTTGCTATGGGTGCACTCAAGCAGGTTCGCTCCCAAACTGCAATACTGTGAATGGACCTTGTCCATTCACACCGTAGCATAGCTTGGCCCTGCCCCCGTTCTCTCCTCATTGGCTCACTGGCTGTGATTGACAGCAGCAGGAGCCAATGGCTCCCACTGCTGTGTATGCTAATGAGGAGAGAGTAACCCCATAGAGCCTCTGCTCTCATGCACATCGCTGGATTGAGATGGAGTTTAGGTGAGTATAAGGGGGGACTGGGGGGGGGGGGCTGCATCCAGAAGTTTTTTTACCTAAATGCGTACAATGGATTACGCTAAAAACCTAGAGCCCTTGGAACCACTTTAATTCAGTGCCTATCCAAATGTTTTTTTGCCTAAACAAACATTTTTTTTCCTTCTTAAAATAAATGTTATAGAAATATTAATGACCCCTTAAACCAATAAATCTTTGAGAATCCACCTAGTTGTCAATCTATTGCCATTTGAAAACATTTTTAAAATATTTTATAATATCGAGCAATTGTCTACAATCATATCAGGCTTATTTGGGGATATAGTAGCAAATTTTTTTACAAACAAAATAAAAATTTGGTAGTTCTCTGCATTTTAAAAATATTACCCTTTGAACCTTTTCGCATTTTTTTTACCCATATATTTCACGCTTTATTAAAGGTAAAAGCTATAATGAAACCCAAAAGACATGCTATCTGTGTTGAAAATAAGATGTGCAAATGGCTCATTGAAAAGTATACTAAAAGTGATATCTATAACAAATAAAGCAGATATTCACGGGAGTCTAAAGCTTTCAATATGCAGACTTGGAACATTATGTCAATAACATTCATGGCTGGCTGCTTCCCTGGGAGACACAATAATATTGAAAATGTATCCCTGTGTAGTGTTAGAAGCAATTTCCTGGAAATATTTATGGTACGTAAGTTGTATTTGATTGTAAAGTTGAATACATTATAACCTTCGACACTTAATTATATTGACAGGGCACCATTTTTAAAGAGATAGATTTATAAGATGGTAGGATAATCAGCATGCAGTTCTGACTTACAGTTTCTGCAAGTACCTTAAATGCAATCAGTTCTATAGTGAAAGAATAATACTGAACAGAAGCCAAATGACAATGGAACACACATTTGCATTTTACATCAGCTGTGCCCACTTACTTTTTTTACCCACACATATACAGTATAACATAGATCATTTTGCCACTTATGTGCCTCTTTTTTACTGTTTGAAAAAATGGATAGACATAAAAATGTAACTTAGGTAACCACAGCCATTAAAGTAGTACTCCACACTTCCGTTCCAAAGGCATTAACCTCTTCATGCCAGAAACCAACTGACAGTAAAGACCTCATCTTTCATTCTCCGTTTTCTTTAGCATTTCAAGACAGGAATGCAGAAAATGTCACATTCTTCACCCGCCTCTTGTGTCCACCTTTGACATGTGTCTTGTTTATTGGTGTCACTCTGTTCATTGTATTCACTTCGCCTCATAGGCACACACCAGAAGAAACCACTGCACTTCTACTAATGCAATGCCTTGGTTTCATGACTCTCCAGGCCAGGTCCCTAGTCCAACCATGTGCCACAGCAGGCTCCAATATGGAACATGAGATTAGGGACATAAAGTGCACCTGTCTTTCCCATCAACATGGCCACTGTCACCCACCACATTCACCTGCTTCCTCCTCTAAAAGGCCACTATTTTCTGTGCGTTTTACTCAATTGTACTTAACCATAGGGATTTACCTTGTACAAATGTTCTGCAGCAGCACAAGCCTGTTTATCCTGGAGGGTTGCATGGCTTTAACTCCCAAAGATAATGTTCTTTTGATACACCAAGGTTACACCTATTCTTGACTTATACATCTTTCCCGGTAAATGGCATCAACTACTTTTTCAGTTCTTTCACTGATGAACTTGTACATCTTTCATCATTCTCCACATACTGTTCCCACCAAGTTTGGAGAATAAAATTGTCCAAAATGTCTTGGTATGCTGACACCTTAAGAATTCCCTTTACTGGAACTAAGGGGCCAAGCAAAACTCCAGAAAAACAACCCGCACCATAATCCCCCTCCACCAAATGATTTGGACCAATGCACAAAGTAAGGTCTATAAAGACATGGATGAGCAAGTTTGGGGTGGAGGAACTTGACTGAACTGCACAGAGTCCTGACCTCAACCTGATAGAACACCCTTGGGATAAATTAGAGCGAAGACTGCGAGCCAGGCCTTCTCATCCAATATCATTGCCTGACCTGACAAGTGCGCTTCTGGAAGAATGGTCAAACATTTTCATAGACACACTCTTTAACCTTGTGGACAGGCTTCCCAGAAGATTTGAAGCTGCAAAGGGTGGGCCAACTCATTAGTGAACCCTACAGACTAAGACTGGGATGCCATTAAAGTTCATGTGAGTGTAAAAGTATACTGTATACCCCAAAACAGACATGATATGACAAAACACACAACCTGACCCCTAGAGCAATCAGCCAGAATATTTAGAGGCTTATTACACCAAAATAACAAGAACATTGGCAATCACACTAAAATAACAGCATACAATAGGCACTTGCCTACATACTGGCAAAGCAACATGCTTAAAATTAAAAGTTACTGGATGAGTCATTACTTTTAATCTACATGGGAATGCAACAACAATTTTTAAATGCCAAGAAGAGGTGATTAGGATGGTGGCTAAAGCAATGTAACTGAGTTCAGTTCAGATACAGGAGCAGAAAAATATCCATGCTGTTTAGTACCCAGTTATTTGTAAAATGCATAACAGTAATATAACACATACTTACTAAATGTGCTAACATAATCTGTTGTTGGCAAAGCTGATAAAATGTTTAAGTTTGTGCTTCAATGGGAACAAAATAATACTCATTTGGTTTAATTTTTGTAAAAGAGATCTTTTTCTACTTTTTATTGTCAAAGGCTGATGACCTGTAAACCATTTTGTTTCCATTCTTATAAACCCTGAAATAAGTGGGCAGTAGTATAAATCTGATCAATATATAAATATCACTATATAGAGAGTGACAAATCCCAACAGTAGGTTTGTTTGCTTTGAAATGTATCTCTCTAATTTAGAGTCTGTAGGGAGCCATACAAAGAGGTTGACTCACTACAGCTAAAGAGTGCAAAATCTGGTGCAGTTCTGCATGGTAGCCAATCAGCTTATATCTCAGCTTGTTCAAATAAAGTGGAAGTAAACCCTCCTATAGTTTTCAGCCAAGGAAGCAGCCATCTTGACCTCTGTTTAATCTTCAACTGCCATGATGCTGCACATGTGATCAGTAATAACACCAGCCATTGGATGGTTTGACAGTTTGCTTGAGAGCACAACCAATGTGACAGTTAGCATTCTTGGCAGGTCGAGAATGTAAGGGCTCTTTCACACGGGGCGGATCAGTGCAGATCCACCCCGTGGATAGCCGCTTGCTCAGCGGGGATCGCCGGAGCGATCTCCGCTGAGCAGAAGATGACAGGTCCGTCTCTGCACTCCGTGCAGGGACGGGCCTGTCAGAGCGCCGCTCTCCCCTATGGGAGATCGGGGGACGACGGACCGTAGAGTCCGTCGTCACCCGATCCGCTCTGCAGACTGATGAAAAAATTGGGTTTTCCTCCGTCTGCAGAAACGGAGCATGGCGGGCACGGACGAGAGCGTGTGTCAGCGGATGCTCATCCGCTGACACCCGCTATCCCATAGGGATACCTGTATGTCCGTTTTTCATCCGAAAATTGAAGGGTGAAAAACGGACATACGGTCCGTCCGTGTGAAAGAGCCCTAACTGTTTTTTTTAAGCTGTTAAATTGAAGGGTTTAGTTCCGCTTTAAGCTTTGACAAAACAACCTGAAAGCTGATTGGTTTCTAAGCAGAGCTTACCCAGATTTTGCACTCTCCAGTTTAACCACTTGCCAACCAGCCGCCATCATTTTTTTTTTCCTCTATTTTGTAGACGCTATAACTTTTGCGCAAACCAATCAATATATGCTTATAGCGATTTTTATTACCAAAAATTTGTAGAAGAATACATATTGGCCTAAACTGAGGAAAACATTTGTTTGTTTTTTAAAAAATTGGGGATATTTATTATAGCAAAAAGTGCAAAATATTGTGTTTTTTTTCCGCTCTTTTTTTGTTTATAGCGCAAAAAATAAAAACCGCAGAGATGATCAAATATCACCAAAAGAAAGCTCTATTTGTGGGAAAAAAGTTTGGTACAGCGTCGCATGACCACGCAATTGTCAGTTAAACGCAGTGCTGTATCGCAAAAAATGGCCTGGTCATTAAGCAGCCAAATCTTCCGGGGCTGAAGTGGCCAAGTAAAACAACCCCAAAGTGTAGACAGATGTAAGATGAGTCACTCCTTTTAGTCATTATTCTCTGTGTTCATAATCCGAGTTCAAGCAAGAGAGCTCTATAAACAGCAAGCTTTTTTCAGCAACATCTGTTAAATGTGAAAACCAACTTAGAAACCCTCCCAGTGGTTAGAAAATATGAATTGTTAATAATTCATAATAACATTACTGAACATAAAAAAATAGATGTTAGTGCCGGTTCACACCAGTGCGATGCAGGAACAGGCGGGATTCCAGTGCCGGATCCCGCGTCGCATAGAACTTGCATGAATTTCACACTGCCCTATGAGAACCGCTGCGGGTGTCAATAGAAAGTTAATGACACCCCATGCGATGCGATTCTGGTGCAGACAAAAAAAGGGTCCTACACTATTTTGATTTCGAATGCGATGCAAATTCAGCCATGCAATCTGTATGGCTGAATTGGTATTGCACAGACATTGCATGTGACCCACACAGAAGTCAGGTCCGAATGACATGTCTGACATCTCAGAAGTGTGAACTGGCACTTAAAGTCCTAAATAATAACAAGATATATACTAACATAGATACAATAATTTGAGTAGTAATATGTTATTGCTGTTTTTCAAAAGGAAAGGCTGAGATGTAGCTGAATGGAACTTATGGAATTTGGTCTTTTAATGTAATTCTACATTTTCCTGCATTCGCCTTTTATTACAAAGGGCAAGAGATAGAGAATAAACATGACAAATTCTCACATGCCATCTTGCATTACAAAAATACACTGTCTGTTTATATTTTTAACCACCTTGCGGAAATTACTAAAGACTGTTTTTAGATTACAAAATATTTACAGTATGCATACAGTATAACTACTTGCCATACGGGCCAATTCTGACACTTCGCTCCTATGTAAAAATCTACTTTTTTTTGCTAGGAAATTACTTAGAACCCCTTAGAAAATGTTGCAATTTTTATGTCAGACGGTATTTGCACGGCTGTTTTTCCAACGCAATTTTTTGGGGGAAAAAAATACACTTTAATAAATTTTATTGCAAACAAACACAATATAATACCTATTTTTTTGCAAGATATATAAAAGATGATTTTACACTGAGTAAACAGATACCTAACATATCATGCTTTAAAATTGCTTCCGTCCGTGGAATGGCGGTGCTTAAAAATCTCCATAGGCGACACTTTAACCGCTTCAGCCCCGGACCAATTGGCAGCCAAAGGACCAGGCCCCTTTTTGCAATTCGGCACTGCGTCGCTTTAACTGACAATTGCGCGGTCGTGCGACGTGGCTCCAAAACAAAATTAGAGTCCTTTTTTTCCCACAAATAGAGCTTTCTTTTGGTGGTATTTGATCGCCCCTGCGGTTTTTATTTTTTGCGCTATAAACAAAAATAGAGCGACAATATTTGAAAAAAATGCAATATTTTTTGCTTTTTGCTATAATAAATATCCCCGAAAAAATATATAAAATATTTTTTTTTTCCTCACATATTTAAATGCATTGATTCATGTATAAATGACAGTTGTAGTGAAAGAGTTAACCACTAGGGGGAGGGGAGGGGTTATGGGCTCTGACGTGTGTGTGTTTTTTTACATTAGGGGGCGAGGCTGACGTCTGACGTCATTGATCCGCTTTCCCGATGACCGGGAACAGCCAATCAATGACAGGCAGAGTAGGAAGCGCAGGGAGAGGTTTGTTTACACAACCCTCTCCCCGTTCTTCAGCTCCGTAACCCGAACGCGGGACACCAGCGGCGATCGGGTCCGCTGGTCCCGCGGCCGGGGTCACGGAGCTCCCGACCGTCGCGAGCGCGCCGCTGGCGGCGCGCGCGCGACCCACGGGCAGGCATTTAAAGGGCCACGTACAGGTACGTGGTTTTGCTTGCCCGTGCCATTCTGCTGACGTATATATGCAGTGGGCGGTCGGGAAGCGGTTAAACACCTTAACAGATTCCAGTTAGAGATAAACAGGAGGTGTGGGGGTAAAAAAAATTTTTCTTGCGTTTGAGGTTTGCGACAATACCTCACATGTATGGTTCGATCACCATTTTCATATGCGTGCGGGAGTAACGTATGCGTTTGCATTTGCGCAATGGCACAAGGGGACGGGGGTGCTTTAAATATTTTTTATTATTATTATTTCTTTTATACAAAACCTTTTTTTTTTTTTTTGGATTAACTGAACAATATCCCTTGTGACAGCATGTGTCTTGACAGGTCCTCTTTATGGAGAGATCTGGGGTTTACTAGACTCCAAATCTCTCCTTTTGGCCTCCAATGAAGCCGATCAGGCACAGATCAGTCTGATCAGCCGCCTTCCTGCCTGCTAACAGCCAGGTAAACAAAGAGGCCAAACTAGAAATGATGACATACTCGTCGCTTCCTGTTTCCGGGGTCACAGAGAGAGAGAGGAACAACATCGGTTCCTCTTTCTCTGTTTTGGGCAGCCATCGCCACTGGTCACATCGCTCCTGGTCTCTGTGATCAGGTGGCAGAGCCCAGGAAAGGCGGTGGGAGGAGGGTGGGACCCCCTTCTGCCACCCACAGAAGTGATTGAGTGGCTATTCAGTCACTTTAATCACTTCTGCTGGAAACAGAATCGCTGGCTTAAATTTTTCATAGTGGTATGATGCCTCCTGGTGCAGGCATCATCCTGGTATAACCACTGAAACCCGAGGACATCCATGGACATTGAAATGGATAATATTCACTCCCCCACTTACCATTATTCTCCTTGTCTTCGGCTGCCTATCTTTAGAGTGTGGCAGCATGATGGTTTGGGTAACTTGGAGGCAACTGCCTTTTTTTTAAAAGATAAAGAATTAAAGTAATTAGCTTAACAGTGTATTTTTTCCAGTTTCATCCACACTTTTCAAACCACTGATCAGGTCAAAGTAATAAACAGAAAGGGTGCTGACCAATCTTATGCAGATCAATAAAATGCTTTAATAATGTGTTTGACCATAGTACTTCAGGGTCTTTTGTTCACAATGACCCAATGCAAGTCATAGAAGGCCAAAGGCAGTCATTTTAAGATTCGATTTCACGGGTAGGAGTTTTTAACAATATTCCTGCATGTGCACAGAAATATCTATCAAAATAAGTCATGCATTGTAACATTGTGATTACAAGGTCAAAAATTATCCTTTGCAATCGTTGCCCCAACTGAATGATCATCACAATGTCTGTTGTCATTCCTGGTAATTTAAGCTCTAAGTACCATTTTGGAACAAACATGGTAGTTAAAGATATTGTTTTGAGAATAATGTTCTCTTCACTTGTGTTTTGTTAAATCATTGGATGTAATTGACTATTGACTGTTTTTGAGATGACTTTCTATGTACTGACTACATACTAAGGAGCCATATTTTAAACACTTATAATGCTCCGGTTTTACTTTGAATCCATCTTGTTCCTACAGATATTCTCTATGTACATTGCTGAACGAAGAAAGGAAGTATCTAAAAAGAATAGTACATACATACTAACAGCATGCAGCATCTGCCAATCTGATGAATATATATATATATTTTTTAAATACTTCTACAGAGAGAAAATTACCATTTATCTACACACCAAAGTATACTCACCACCCACTCTTTTTCACTCTCCCCTTGATGGAGGAGTCCAACCTGAGTAACCCCCAGTTACTGCCCCCCATGTACTGCCACGTGGGAAGGTCACAAACTTCCCAATACCTAGAGCAAGAGTGTAAGGGCTCCTACAGACTGGGTGGGAGGGGCAATGAGAGAGTTTGGATGGGTAAGTATATGCTGTTGAGGGGTGGTGAGCTATCAGTAGGCAGTGTGAGTAATTTACTAAAGGCAAATAGGCTGAATACATTACAAGAAAAATTTCCCTTAGCTTAATTAATGAGAATTTTATTTTTCTTGCATATGATTGGTTATTTTTTGCAAAGTGAATTTTCACTGCATTCACTAAGCTAAGGAAAGGCTATTGGCTACTGGCCTCTACGTAGTCCTGTCATACGTTTTATACGTCACCTCATTCGGAACGATCGGATTTTCCGACAACTTTGTCTGATCGTGTGTGTGCACAAGTTTCAGACTAAATCCGTCTGAAAAAATCTGACGGATTTTGTGGTCGGAATGTCCGACCGTGTGTACGGGGCAATAGAGATTGTAAGCTCTCTTCCTATTTTTCTACCACATTGCAGGGAATAAACTGACTGTCACACAAATTGGCCCTAGAATATGTGCCTTTTTTTGTGGGTCTACAATGTCTGACCGTGGCAACAACTTTCTTTGGATAAAAGCTGATATGCTTCAATAAATTCTGTACAATATGTTATTTTAAAATAAATGATTAAAATATAGTGCCATTTTAATTGACAAAGTAAACAATCTAGTCATAAATTTTAGGAAGATATGGATTTTAACTAGACAGTAAACTTTTTATGTTTTTTATAAGGTAGGCAAGCTGCAAACAGCCACTTTCAAAGCAACAAACTGAAAATTTGCTCAAGCATAGATATTATGTTATTCCTTTTACTGCAATATGCCTGTGTCCAGAGTTTGCATTTCTGAGAATATAAAGTTTGTGAGTAGTCTAATGTATGTGCTGACAGCACTATTAGCTTGGCTGCAAAGAATTAAAATGGAAAAGTGCATGCAGAATAAGTAAAGGATGAGCTTGCAGAAATGGCAGCTTGTATTCCTTTATTTATTGCATGCTTGTTCTAGCTTTCTCTGCACTCCTGCCTATATAACAAAGGATATAAATTAATGTACAATATAAGTCTTGAGATAAGCACAAAACATTGTCAGCAGCTAGAGGACAATTTGCTCCAAGAATAACCACTTCAATGTGTTCTGCTGGAACTACTGAAGAATAGCCAGTCTATAAAGCTCAAGCAAGGGAATTCCGTCACTCTTTAAAGGAAATACAAATTATGCGTTTTACATACAGTGGGAAAAATAATTATTTGATCCCCTGCAGATTTTGTAAGTTTGCCCACTTACAAAGAAATGAAGGGTCTATAATTTTTAACATAGGTGTATTTTAAATGATAGAGACAGAATATCAACCAAAAATCTAGAAAAAAACTCATAATACAAATGTTATAAATTGAGTTGCAGTTCAGTGAGTAAAATAAGTATTTGATCCCCAAGCAAAACATGACTTAGTACTTGGTAGAGAAACCCTTGTTGGCAAGCAGAGATCTTTTTTAAATCCTCAAGATTTCTTAGATGTCGCTTGACCACTCGAAGTTTCAGCTACCTCCATAAATTTTCTGTAGGATTAAAGTGGAAGTAAACCCCCCTATCATTTTCAGCCAAGAAGCTGCCATCTTTGCCTCTGTTTAATCTTCAACTGCCACAGTGCTGCAAATGTGATCCGTTATGACACCAGCCATTGGATGGTTTGACTGTTTGGTTGAGAGCACAGCCAATGTGCAGTTAGCATTCACGGCATGCCTTTTTTTTTAGACTGTTAAATTGATGGGTTTACTTCCGCTTTAAGTTCCGAAGATTGGCTAGGCCACTCCATGACCTTAATGTGCTTCTTCTTTAGCCACTTCTTTGTTGCATTGGCGGACCCATCTTCAATGTTCTGGCTGAGGGAAGAAGGTTCTCATTTAGGATTTTACAATAAATGGCCTCACTGTGGCAAAGATGGTCTGTACCTTTAGCAGAGAAACTACCCCAAAGCATAATGTTTCCACCTTTGTGCTTGACTATAGGGATGGTGTTCTAAGGGTCATAGTCAGCATTTTTCTTCCTCCAAACAGCGAGTCGAGTTAATGACAAAGAGCTCAATTTTGGTCTCATCTGACCACAGCACTTTCTCCCAATCCTTCTCTGAATCATTTATATATTCATTAGCAGACTTCAGACATGTACATGTGATGTCTTGAGGAGGGGGACCTTGTGGGTACTGCAGGATTTCAATCCATGGCGGCATATTGTGTTTCCAATAGTTTTGTTTGGTGACTGTGGTCCCAACTGCCTCGAGATCATTCACAAGCTCCTCCCATGTAGTTCTGGGCTGATTCCCTCACTTTTCTCATGATCATACTTACTCATGAGGCAAAATCTTGAATGGAGCTCCAGACCGAGGGTGACTGATGGTTATTTTGTATTTCTTCTATTTGCAAAAAATTGCTCCAACAGTTGTCTTCTTCTCACCAAGTTTCTTGCTGATGGTCTTGTAGCCCATTCTAGCCTTGTGCAGGTTTACAATCTTGTCCCTGACATCCTTTGACAGCTCTTTGGTCTTGCTCATGATGGTGAGGTTTGAATGGAAGAAAGAGATTCTGTGGACAGGTGTCTTTTATACACATAATGAGTTGTTAGGAGCACCTTCTTAAATTAACAGGACTAATATATGTAACACAAGAGCACATACTGTAGCCAGTCTGCGTGAGCCAGAATTATTGTTGGTTGGTAGAGGATCAAATACTTATTTTACTCACTGAGCTGCAACTCAATTTATAACATTTGTATCATGTGTAGAGTTGAGCGGACACCTGGATGTTCGAGTTCGGCGGGTTCGACGGAACTTCGGAAAAAGGTCGGGGGTTCGGGACCGAACTTGACCCGAACTTGACCCCGAACTCCGAACCCCATTGAAGTCAATAGGGACCCAAACTTTTGAAGACTAAAATGGCTGTAAAAAAGTAATGGAAAGGGCTAGAGGGCTGCAAATGGCAACAAAATGTTGTTAAGAGCATGGCAAGTGCTCTGCAAATGTGGATAGGGAAATAACTTAAAATAACATTTAAAAAATTCAAAATTTGAATAATATGCTGGAGGCCCCCTTCTCAGCAGAAGAGGTACAGGAAGTCATTAAGGACCTCAGAAACTCAACGACACAATGCCACACATATGGTGGGAATGCAGGCAGGCGGCTGCGATTGTCTGTGATAACGCCCCCTGCCATGCTAAATACACGTTCAGATAACTCACACTCCTGCAAACATGCAGAAAACACTGCAAAATTGTATTTTTTTGCAATGTTTTTGCAGGAGCAGAATACACCCAGAGTATGTACGCGTGTGAGCGTGTATCTCAAAAACTGCAAAACTGCAGAAAATGCTATGAAAAAAAAAAAAATTTAAAAATTTTTTTTTGGAATAGCATAATCGAAGAAAAATAGATCAATTGAATATGTCACACGCTCCGTAATGGCAGCAGCAACAGGATCGGCGCGGCATACCACTGACTGACCCATGCCCTCTTTACCTGCTGGCAAGGAGCTGTCCAGGTGGAGGGACACTTCAAAGAGAAAAAAAAAAAACATCTCACATCCTACCTGGGGATGGGCTGGAGGAAGTGTGCAGCTTGTGATACAGAGCGAGCCTGATGAGCATGGAATCAGGTATGTGCTTTTGATAGCCCCCGGTGGCGACTTTAGGCATAGCAACATTTACTTAAAGCGGAAGTAAACCCATCGATTTAACAGTTTTAAAAAAAAGGCATGTCGGGAATGCTAACTGCACATTGGCTGTGCCCCCCACCAAACAGTCAAACCATCCAATGGCTGGTGTCATAACGGATCACATGTGCAGCACTGTGGCAGTTGAAGATTAAACAGAGGCAAAGATGCAGCTTCCTTGGCTGAAAACGATAGGGGGTTTACTTCCACTTTAAAGGAGAAAACCCACAAGAATTAGAAAAATTCCTTAGGAATCTCAGGCGCTGATCTCCGCTCCCGTGCGTCGCAACGTCTCAGGGAACGGAGCTCAGCGGCACTCGGCACTGTGTGACTCGAGCAAGGAGACAGCTTGCACACACAGCGGGGAGACCGCAGGATCCAGGGGACAAGGTAAGTAACTTTCCCTGTATCCTGCAACACAATCCTGAGTCTGGCTCGAGGTTACCGCTAGTGGTACTGAAATTCCACCTGAGCCAGACTCGGGAATACCGCCAGGGAGGTTAACGACCACAACATACAGGGATATACAATGTAATACTGATATATAATCACACACATAGTTTGGACTTGATGGACTTGTGTATTTTTTCAACCTCACCTACTTTGTAACTATGGCTAAGAGTTTTTGCTAGGGGAGAAACCAATTTCTTAAATACAGCTGCTGATGTATTAAAAATAGGGATGAGCCGAACACCCCCGGGTTCGGTTTGCACCAGAACCTGCGAACGGACCGAAAGTTTGCACGAACGTTAGAACCCTATTAGTTACAATGGATGCGAATGTTCTAATTATAACAGCCAATATGCATGTTATTGTCATCAAAAAGGTTTGGGGACCCGGGTCCTGCCCCAGGGGACATGTATCAATGCAAAAAGAAGTTTTAAAAACGGTCATTTTTTCTGGAACAGTCATTTTAATGATGAATAAAGTGAAAAAAAAAAAAAATATTCCTTTAAATATGGTACCTGGGGGTGTCTAAAGTATGCCTGTGAAGTGGCATGTGTTTCCCGTGTTTAGAACTGTCCCTGTACAAAATGACATTTGTAAAGGAAAAAAATAAGCCATTTAAAACTGCTTGCTGGTTTAATGTCATGTCGCAGATGGCTGGATTTGATGACAACAGGGCAGAAGGGCAGATACAGGTGCAGGTTGTATACTGTGCTGTGCTAGACTCACACAGCACACACACTAACTCCGCAGATGGCTGTATTGGTAGAGAACAGCACTTTCCACACACGCAAATGCCTGCGAAGAACACACTATCCCTGCCTATTATTCCTCTTTCCCTACACTTTCCCCACACGCAAATGCCTGAGAAGAACACACTATCCCTGCCTATTTTTCCTCTTTCCCTACACTTTCCCCACTCAGGAATGATTGAAAATAGTTTAGACTGTCCCTGGCTATCAATCCTCTATCCCTCAACGCCGGAACACACTACACAAGGCCGCCAGCGTGGCGGCCTTATATAGTGTGGGGCGTGTACTAAACCCCCTGAGCTATAATTGGCCACAGGCATCCTGCCTGTGGCCAATTATTGCTCTCCTCACTGCTGGCTCTATGATTGGCCAAGCATGCGGGGTCACAGTGCATGCTTGGCCAATCATCAGCCAGCAATGCACTGCGACTGGCGCAGTGCATTGTGGACCGTTCGCATCACACGAATTTGATGCGAACGGCCCTCAGAGTTCTGAACTCGACGAGCGGACGAACGACCGATGTTCGATTCGAACATGGGTTCGAATCGAACACCAGGCCCATCCCTAATTATAAAATATTGATGATGGCATTATGTAAAATATTTATGATGGCCCTTGCCAGGGTAATATTGCACCTAGTGCTTCTAGAAGACAGTGGGGATGATTTGCTAAGACTGGAGAATACTAAATCTGGTGCAGCTGTGCATGGTAGTCAATCGGTTTCCAACTTTAGCTTGTTTAGTTTTGCTTTGACAATAAAACCTGGAAGCTGATTGGTTTCTATGCAGAGCTGCACCAGATTTTGCACTCTCTAGTTTTAGTAAATCAACCCCACGCCTTATTTTGTCTTCCGTGCATGACTGAGGCCTCTTGCACAAGGCTGTAAAGAACGACATATATGTTCCATACTCATAAAGCTTTATGAGCATTCGGTGTAAACTATGTATGTTGTAGTAGTGCCCAGGAGACACTGCTGCATTATATTTTTGCCCATAGGAATGCACTACTGAAAACACTGTGCATGTGTAACCACCAGCATATGTGTTTGCTTGCACACATGTATGAGTATATTTTTCAAATTGTAAAATTTTACATTTTGAAAAGTGTGCTTATACATGTGCATGAGTAATCGTGTTTGCTGGCAGTGATACGCTTGCAGCATTTTCTGTAAAGACATTCTTATGGGTGAAATATGCTGCAGCTGTGGCTCCCAGGTGCCACAGCAACAGATGTATTTTACACTGTAAATCCATATGCTGTTATTTATAGAGGTGTGCAAGAGGCCTTGTAAGTACAGAAAATTATTGTGTACACTGGGGACAGGTTGTTCCTGAGGATGATTGGGTTAATAACTGAGGGTTAATTTTCCCCCATATTGTTCTAGAAGGTATTGTAGGAGTGTGGATTTTTAATTCCTCCACCATATTCCAGTGAAATAAATGAAACGTCTAACTGAATTTGTATTGGGCAAGCAATATGAGTTTCTTATAGCAGTAGGCTATTTTAATAACACTGTTTATATGGTTAGGGAAATATCTGTTTCTTCTCTATTGCCAATACAATTAAAAAGTAACTGTAGGGATATCTCAACCTTTTAGAGATTTAATTCCTATTGGGAAAGAATGTGTTCAATGTCTGCCTTAATTCATTCTGATCTTAATGATTTTTGAAGTTGGAATAACTTCATGGCCTCTCCTTTGGTAATTTGGGTTGATTTAAAGGTGTATAATGGACTACTTCATGTGAAACAAATTTCATATTAAAGCTAGTATGAAAGTTTTGGAAGAAGAATCCAATGGCACAAGTGAACAGAGGGGAAGAAGAATATGTTAGTAATCCTACTATCTCTTTAAATGATTGGGAAGTGGCACAGAGTACACAGAATAAGGCAAGAAGACATTTTGAAGACATAAAGTTGGTCACTTTTCAGCAAATATAGCCTGGGCTCAACAGCCTTCAGAGTATAAAGGGGTGATAGAAACTAAAAACTATCTCTTGTTGTACCCCGGAAATTATGAATATGCTCTGTTATCATGTGATATATGTTGTCTATATCTGAATATACCAATTTTTAGTATTTGTTTTTTTGAATCAAAAAGGTTTTTATTGAACATTTTGCTTATCGCAACAGTTTCCTTTGTACACAAACAGGGGATTCTGTTCTTTTTACTCCCCAATAAACATATATATTACAAATATATCCATTGCTTTTCTCTCATTAGCTACACATATTGACATTCTCGTATTGTACATCTACAGTCATGCGACAAAATTTATGCACATTGCAACAGTCTGGACATGACCAATTCCCTGGGACTCAAGCCAGGTGTGTCTAGCCATTTAGACCAAATTTTTTCGAACCTGCCTGGGCTGCCCCTGTGTTGATATATATATTTCTCCATTGTAAGAGTATTACCCATGTGTGTTATCCATGAAGACATGGTAGGTGGGAGTGTGGATTTCCACCCAAGTAGTATTAGCTTTCTAGCTTGGAACAATGCTCTAGAGGCTGCCATTCTAGTGGGTTCTTCTGGAATTATGTCCTCCAGGACCCCCAGCAAACAGCACAAGGGGTCCATGGGGATCGTTGTCTGAAACACACCGTTTAGTGTGTTTACCACCTCATGCCAGTACCTGTGGAGTTTTGGACATCTCCACAGTAAGTGTATAAGGTCTCCATTTTGTCTCCTGCAGCGACCGCAAAGTGGGTCCTGTAGTTTACCCATTTTAAAGAGTTTGGCCGGGGTGTAATGTACCCTCAACAATATGTATAGCTGTGAGACTTTCTGTGCTACATTAAGCGAGGATATGGTTACCGCTTGCATGGCCTCAATCCATTGGTCTCCAGAAATCTGGCCCAGGTCTCTTTCCCACATGCCTTCTGCTCTATTTGGGAATGTACGTAAGTGCTTTGTTAACAACATCTGGTAGCATTGGGAGATAAACCCCTTGGTTTCCGTGCTGTCTTGCATTACCCGGAACACCGGAGTGGGAGACCGTGTCCACTCCACCGCGCTCCCCTGTGCAGCGACAGCATGGTGCAGTTGTATATAGTAGTAGTGCATATTAGCCGGCAGGTTATACTTCGCCTGTAAATCTTGGAAAGATAGCAGTCTACCATTTTCAAATATGTGAGACAGCAGAGATATCCCCCACGCCCTCCACCTGGGTCCCTGTTGCAACTTGACCAACTCCACGTAGGACTTGTTGTCCCAAATTGGGCTGTATTCCGTGAATCCCTGCACTCCCTGAAACTGCCTACTCTTGTTCCATACCTTTTGTACCAATGATAGTGTCGGGGTCTGTTTGTTGGATTTTAGGAACATTTGGGCCTCCAGGCCAGCCGGTATGGTCTCCGCCCCAGTAGCCATCAGCATTAGTTGAGCCGATGACCCACCAGGGTTCGGTGACATAGCGCCAATCAGATGTTGCAGCTGGGCCGCAATATAGTACAGCCATGGGTTGGGAACAGCCAACCCACCACTGTCCTTGGGTTGCTGCAGCTGTTCTAATTTTATTCTAGGGGGTCTAGTGTGCCACAAAAGCCTTCTGAAGAGCGTGTTCACTATCCTAAATATCTTTAAGTGTATCACTACAGGGGAGTTATGTAGGAAATAAAGCAGCTGTGGCATCAGTATCATTTTTATTAAGTTTGCTTTACCTGCAAGTGACATTTTAAGGGCATTCCACGTATTTATTTTATCTCTAAACCTGGATAATAAAGGATGTACATTGAGGGCACAGTAGTCCCCAATCCTGGGCGACACCTGTACCCCGAGGTACTTAAAGCTGTCCACTACCGGGATGGGGCAGGAGTCGGGGATGTGCACCTCCCGGCTCTCGTCCAACATCATCAGTGCCGACTTTGACCAATTTATGGTCAAACCGGAGAAGTGGCCGAATTCCCCTATAATTGACATAACCCCTGGGAGGGAGTGCGATGGGTCCCCAAGGAAGAGCAGCATGTCGTCGGCATATAGCATAATCTTTTCCTGCATCAAACCTCGTTGGAATCCCCTAATACTGGAGCTCGCTCTTACCATAGCCGCCAGAGGCTCTATTGCAATCGCAAACAGCAGCGGGGACAGCGGGCAACCTTGCCTCGTCCCCCTGCTGAGTGCGAATGCTGGCGACATCCTATCTGCCATCCTGATAGTTGCTTGAGGCGATGTATACAAAAGCCTCACCCAGGCTATAAATCTTTCCCCAAAGCCAAATTTCTCCAATGTTGCCCACAGATATTTCCAGCTAACGCTGTCAAATGCTTTATTGGCATCCAGGGACAGCAGGGCCCTACAATTCTCTCCGTCAGTCTGTAGTTGCATATTAAGATATAGGCGTCTCAGGTTTGTGGCTGTGGACTTCTGTGGCATAAAGCCAGCTTGGTCCTGGTGTATAATGCTGGTTATTACCCCGTTGACCCTGAGCGCCAGCACTTTAGCTAGTAATTTTATATCGCTCTGGAGCAAGGATATGGGTCTGTACGACCCAGGGTCAACCGGGTCCTTCCCAGGCTTCAGCAATAGTATTATGTTGGCCCTAGTCATAGAGTCTGGTAGCTGTCCTCTCTCCAGAGAGGCATTAAAAACTGTCAGGAGTTCAGGTAGCAGTTGTTCTCCGTAGTTAGTATATATCTCCACAGGTAAACCGTCCTCCCCCGGGGCCTTGTGCGTGGGAAAGGAGCTTGCCGCTGTCTGAAGCTCCTCTAAGGTGATAGGGGCGCTAATCAGTTCCCTAGCTGCAGCAGGCAGTTGGGGCAGGTCCATTTTAGTCATATACCTCTCTAATTCCTCCTCTGTATAGTCATCCCTGGACACATATAGGTTTTTATAAAACGTCGCCAGCTCAGAGACAATGTCTTCCGGCGTATTGACCACCCTGCCATTGGCGGCTCTTATTGCGCCAATAGCTGGGGAATGTTGTTGGGATCTTGCAATTTTGGCCAGTAGTCTGCCCGTCTGTTCCCCTTCCTCATAAAATGCAAGCCTTGTAAAAAATCGTTTTTTTTCCGCAGTAGAGGACCTCAATCGATCCAGGGAGTCCTGGGCCGACATCCATGCCTCTCTTGTCTGTTCAGTTGGATCAGTTACATAAGAAAGTTCCAGCTGTCTCACCTGGTTGCCCACCCGCTCCAAGAGGGCCGAGGAGTTATGTTTAACTATTTGTATTTCTTCTATGAATATCCCCCTAAGGTATGCCTTTAACGTCTCCCATTTCTGTAGTGGGTCAAGGTTGTGTTTATGTGTTTGAAAGAAGGTGGTAATTTTGGATTCCACGCGGTCTTGGGAGGTAAACAGCTTGAGCCAAAAGGCATTTAGCTTCCAGGGGGCCCGGGGTAGCGTGCTAAGTGGTCTGGTAGACATCCACAACACCAGAGGGGAGTGATCCGAAATTCCCCGCGGGTAATAGTCTATCTTTGAGGTGAGGGTAACCATATTGGGGGTACCTACACACAGATCTATACGAGACAGGGAGCCATGTGTCTTAGAGAAACAGGAAAATTGTTTACTTTGTGGATTGCGTACCCGCCATAAATCCACCCATCCAACCTCATCCGCTAGCCGGCTAAGGGCCGTTCCCCTGCTCCCCCTAGGGGGCGTCACGGGGGGATGCCTATCTATCCTGGGATCCAAATAGCAATTGAAGTCGCCCATAATCAGTATTGGCATATCAGGTTTATTCCCCAGGTAAGACAGCAGCAACTGTAGCACCTCCCTGGAAAATGGTGGAGGTATATACACAAATGCTATAATCAGGGTTATAGTATACAATTTACAGTACAGAAAAACAAATCTTCCATCAATATCAATGAGGGAGTCAAGCTCCTCATATACAAGTGATTTGTGTATCAATACACTCACACCGCGAGAGTAGGCGGTGTGAGTGGAGTGGTACGCCCTCCCAACCCATGCATACTGCAGGTAACTAACCGTGTCTTTGGTCAAATGTGTTTCTTGTAGTCCTACAATGGCCGGGTGAAACTTCCGCAGCCCAGTTGAGATCATGGATCTTTTCAGCGGGTCATTTACCCCCCGGACATTCCAGGACACTAAGGGCGTAGATGACATCCCGAGTGTGTAAATATCATCCAGAATGTGTGAGGGGTAACCCCATCATTAGGTATCATTTGGTCAACAGTGCAGCCGTGCAACATTATATTTATCTTACCGCCCGTCAAGGGCAACCGTACACACACCAAAATCAACCATCGCCATATAAGTCGGCATATCTTGAGGAAACTGAGAAAAAAGTTTCTGCTTTTTAATTGCTGCATTGTTTAAGTCGTCAGGTTTAAAACAGGTAGCAAACATGTCATCAATCGGTGGGCCATGGTGCGCCAACATGGCGTGCCTTGGGAGCACCCACCCTAAAAGGCAGTGTTCAGTTACTTTCCTCGTGCCAACGGGGCACAACCACTGAAGCCATGTAACCCATGGCAGCAGGCAACCTTCTAGAAGTATGGAAAAACTTCTTTCGCCTAAACACATGAGTCAGCAGAGCGTGTCCTCAGCTTCCTATGGGGAGCCCTGCTTGCTGACAGTGAAGAGTAATGTAAACGTCCTCCAAAAAAAAAACAGTAGTAACCATATATGTGCTCGCCTGGGCAGCTTGCGTGTAACAATAGCAGGATACAGTCACCCTTCGCCATCTTCTCTGGCCCTTCTGCGGAGACCTTGTTCGTTGCGATCCAGCCATTCAGCAGCATCTTGTGCGTTTTCAAAGAAGTGGTTCTGATCTCTGGCAGTTATGCGGAGCTTGGCCGGGTACAGCATGGCGTATGGTAGTTGAACCCTCTGAAGTCGCTTTTTTACATCTATAAACTTGGATCTCCTACGTTGCACCTCTGCCGAAAAATCAGGGTAGAACGAGATTCTGGCACCATTGTAGTGTACAGTCCCTTTTTCTCTAGCCATTTTAAGTATCACTTCACGGTCCCTATAGTTTAGGAGCCTGGCCAGCATCGATCTCGGGGGACCTCCAGGAGGCAAGGGACGCGGCGGCACCCTGTGTGCCCTTTCCACTGTGTATTGGGGGGAGAAGGCATCTTTACCGAAGGTGTCTTGTAACCAGCCTTCCACAAAGGATGTGGGGTCCCTGCCCTCCGCCTTCTCAGGGAGTCCCACTATCCTAACATTGTTCCTCCTCAGGCGGTTCTCAATTTCATCTTGTCTATCAAAGGCCTGGCGTGCTTGCTGGGCTGCCACTCTCACCTCCCTATTAATGTGGGGCATCTGGTCTTCCATATCACTCACCCTGCCTTCCACAGCCGTGGTGCGCTCTCTGACCTTCTGTATGTCATGTCTTAGAAGAGACACTTTTTCTTCCAGGCCCCCAAATCTCTCTTTCAGTGCATCAACTGAGGCAGTGCATTTGTGTACCGCGTGTAGTATCTCACTCAGCGTGGGTTCAGGGGTATCTGCCGACTGTTGATCAAGCAAAGCTGGTATAGGGTCTGGGACAGAATCCATGGACTCCTGTTCCATGTCCTGTGATACACTGCCATCCCCCTCCATCTGCTCTCTAGATGCTGTGGGCCGCTGTATGTCAGCTTGTGAGCAATCCTCATCAGGGCCAGTGAGCTTTCTGGTATAATATAACATGTCCCTAGGTTGTTCTTTGGCTTTAGGGGTCTTAGGAGGCTTACCCTGCTCCGATCTCCTCTTCTGGCCTCGTGGTGCTTTAGGGGGAAGAGACATCCAGGCGCCATCTTGATAATCCGACAAGGCCGCGGCCGCGGCTTCTCCCTTGCTGCCTCTGGTCATCATGCCCGGTGTGACCGGTTTGAGAGGGTCTGGGAGCCTCAGGGGGTGTTCCGGTGTCCGTCTGGGACAATTGCATGCGAGTGGGGTACGGAGGAAAGGATCGTAGACAGGATCAGCGGCGGGAGCTCCGTGGAACAGGTCTGTTCACATGCCGCGCTAGGCCACGCCCCCCCTTAGTATTTGTATTAATAAAATATATTATATGTTTTAATCGATCTTATATGATTTCCATGGATACCGAGATAGTCAATTTTTCTCATTTTGGGTGACCATTGGGGGTGGTCTCCTGGCGTTTTTCTATTCCAATCTGTATACTTCAAATCTGTCATATACAAGTAAACAGTTACATAACTGCCAGTGCTTACAACAGATACAGATAACTTTACCTTCTTTGGAATTGGGGAGACATGAAGTATTTAGATTCATCTATCACTTTGGAGGAGTTGGAAAAAGCATTGGGGACACTTTAAATAAGGTCCCTGGGGGATATGGTCTTCCTGCAGAGATAAGAACTACAGTATAAAAGAACTCCGTCATTCTTATTAGATACTTTTTATGCAGCCTTTGAGCTTAATTCATTACCAGTCTCTATGTATGAGGTGATTCTTGTGGCTACATTTAAACCAGGAGCTGCATCCAGACTTCTTCGATATTTCTGTTTACAGGGGATGAAGGATTAATAGCAAATTGTTTGGTTCACTGATACATAAACTCATAAATCCTGATCAAACAGAATTTTTGAAAATAAGACTATAGCCCTCAATTCTCATCATATTTTTATTAAATATATCTAGGAGCCAGAGATTTATTTTCCCTGGATGCAACTAAGGCATTTAATAGTACAGAATAATGTTGTCAGTGGGCAGTGATGGAAAATTTTCACGTTGGCTCTAAATTTTATTAAATGGGTTAAAATTCTCCAACAAAATCCTTGTATGGGATTTAAATAAAAAAAAATGCTCAACTCTATAGATTAAATCAAAGTTTGGTGCCTGGAAAGGGTGCCCTTTGTCCATTTTATTTTTTGCAATAACTGTTAAACTTCATGCAGCCATGATCAGATATTCTTCTACAATCACTGCTCACCTCCAGCCAGACTGCATGCTGGCATAAGGGGGACTCCACACCATTTTCTTCTCTCTTAAAAGGCTAGCACACCATTATTTATTTATTTGTTAAAAACAGTGTGAGGTCCTCTGGCCAGAAAAAAGGAGGACAGCGACTGCAGCCCCTCCTTTCCTTTCCACAAAATACATGTGTATTTTGGGTCACCTAGATATTTTATTTATTTAAGTAAATTTGAGACTGGTGCTTTGCAGAACACTATATACTATTCACTATTGCACAAAGGTAGATTATGCCACACCCAGCAACAGTAAGAGAAAGGATATTGATGGTTAATTAGAATTAGAAGTTAACATTTCCACATAGGAATGTCCCAAATACATTTTAAAATGTTTGGTCAAAATGGCTTCATTGGTACTAAACAATTTATTTATTTGATAAGGGTTTGCTTAGAAAGTATGGAATATAAATGAGGTATATATTAGTGTGGATCATTTTGTTATTGTTTGGTGAGAGAAGGATTGATGTTAGATTCGTTGGAATATAGAAGTAATATTTTGTATAATAATCGTTTTTTTTATTTATTTTTGTCCATTTGTTTTGGCCCAGAAGCATTGGAGTAAGGAAAGTTTTAGCATTCTGGGTTTTTTTTTTTCAGCTTTTTTTTTTTTAAATGTTGCTTGCAATGTCTTTTTATTTATTTATTTGTTTATTGGTATTGTATTTGCTTTTTGAAAAATCTTTTTCTAAATAAAATATGAATTGAAAAAAATATCTATCTATCATGTCTTCTGTTGGACATGTTGCTTTTCAATGTTTAATAGAATTTGTTTGGTTTACTTTTTCCTTTTGCTGTTTTTCCAGCACTTTCTAAACTTGAGAAAATCGAATAATCCTGCAGGTGGCACTAAGATGTAGGCTTTCAAGCAGCTTTGAATTCTAGACTGCCAAGTACGACCGCAACGAATGCACCAGTCATTTCATCTGCTCAACCAAAAGTGATCTGACTTTTAACAAGCAAATGTGCCGGCTACCAGTCTAAATAGCAGTTCTGTTTCTAGCCCTGTTAACTCAGAAAAGCTAAACTTGTTGTTGCTTATTCAATTGACTCCTACACCCAGCAATTAGAGATAATAGAGATACAAGCTATGAAAATGTAATTTTATGAGCTGTAACCTAAGGTAGAATTGTATAATGAATGATGTGTGCTGCGCTGCCCTCCCGGTATCTGGATAACAACGCATAGAGAGAAAACAAACCTTCATCTTCAGCCGATTGTTACCGGGTAATCAAATGAAATGGAAGCCAGAATAGGCATGGCTGTTTTGAACTGCTCAATTTATGGCATTTGTTAGGAAACTAAACTGTGTGTTTCTTTTGCATCTTAAAGATCAGATAATGTGAGTGTAGATCATGGAAACCACAGTCCAGGAATACATATCTTATTACAGCATGCACTGCAGCAATACATGGGGACATGTTTATTAATTACTGTCACTGACCTGAAAAACTGGGAGTAATAAAGTTTATTAATACTTTATCTACTTTATTTAACACATTAAAGGAGATTTGTTCTGATGTGTTTTAGTGAAATTCAGCCATAATGGTTGTCCAATTTATTTTGAAAATATTTAACCAATTTGTAATCTTTTTTTCACTATTAACAGTATATAAAAAATTAATTTACAAATAATCAAAACAGTTTGCCTCATGAGACTGGTGTCACAAAGTATTATACGTTTTCTAAAAACAAAGCACAGTAGATGTTGTTTGTTTTTCAGACTGCTCTTATACATTCAGTTATATGTACATTTGAGCTTGAGCTATTACACACTGTAAAAAACTGGATTGTTGTAACAAAACAGGTGTAATTAGCCTGGTATTCACATGAAAAAAAGTCAAGAGCTTTATTTGCTGGATTAAAAATGTAAATATGAAATATTCACCTGCGGGATTAAAAGTAAACGTTCTGTGCTTGCAGAAGACACAAAGGGGTTGTTTTACCAAAGGCAAATACAGGCATACCCCATGTGGTTTATTTACTAAAGCTGGAAAGGGCAAAATCAGGCTCACTTCTGCATAGAAACCAATGAGCTTCCAGGTTTATTCCCAAAGCTTAATTGAACAAGCTGGGGTTAGAAGCCCATTGGTTTCTATGCAGAAGTGAGCCTGATTTTGCACTTTCCAGCTTTAGTAAATAAACCCCATTGTGTACTTAAAAGTGGGGTATGCCTGTAGACTGTACATTTTGCAAGTGCAGATGCACTTATTTTTGCCCAGAGCTTAGTAAATGAGGTGAAGCTTCACTTTGTAAAGAATACCCAATCAGGTGCAAAAAAAAAATGCATTTTTGCGTGCACGTGATTGGATGATGGAAATCAAAAGAGCTTTACCACTTTCACAAAGATCCAGTGATAATAAACCTTTGGGGAGCCTTTAGTAAATCAACCTCAATGTTTTGTAGTGGAATACAGTCCATGCAAGATGTCCAGATGTTACCTAAATGCACAAAACATTTGTGAAAAGTGAAGTGAAAAGTTTTGCATTTGGGGGGTAAAAGCATGAATGCATCATACAACCATTATAGGTTAAAACTGTAGGTTTCAATCATAGAGAAGGATCTGGGTGTTTCAGTATATCAAAGAACTAATAACAATGCAATGGCAGCTTCTAAAGATAGAAAGATAATTTTCGAATACATAAAGTATAGCCTTAAAACATACAGAGAACCAGAGAGATGTGATCAAGACCAAGAAAGCATTAGTAAGATGCCATCTTGAACATGCAATTCATGTGGTACTAAACATGACTGCTGCCTTGTCTGATGATTCTGTACCTAGGGATGGTGCTTGACTATTGCGCCCCCTAGGCAAGACTACCACCACTATTGGTGGTAGTCTTGCTTGTGGTGCGGACTCACTGGGGAAGAGTGATCACACAAACAGATAACTCCTGTACAGCCTGGAGATCACAGAGCACAGCCCGGCTCTGGGGGGGACAGATCACACACACAGGTCAATCACTCACCCAGGGCACCTTCAACTCCATCCTGAGACATGGTGCTCACCTCCTCCGCTGCCCCAGCTGTCCTTCAAATCCTAGGAGCCGGCTCAGTGTCACCCTCCTCACAGGCTGAGCTGCTGCTGACCTCCATAGCAGCCATGACGGATGTCCTCCATGGCTGCTGCTTTCTCTGGATTGGCCAGCAGAGTGTCAGTCAGCGCCCCAGCCCTGTGTAGAGTGGCAATCTTCAGCCCCTCGTGTTCCCTGGCCAGGCTAGTAGGGAAGTCAGCATCTGTGACTGTGTCCCCTAGGCAGCAGTTTGTCTTAGTTGGCTGCCTAGTTGACCTAGTGGCAGTGCCAGGACTTTCTGTACCATGCCTGGGAGACAACAAAGTACTTTGCCCGAGGGCACAAGTTCCCTATACACTAGACCCTGTACTGGTGTTCCCTGTACACTAGATTAACTGCAATAGGAAGGACTTAAGCAGCAGGATAGCCTGGTGTACCACAGCTACAGCTGAATGAAAATGAAGTCCTGCATAGGTAGGCTATGTCCCTGTAAGCATTTAATGGATCAGAGATTTTTGGTTATAGCTGGAGCATATGCTGTCTTGAGTAAGTAAACCCTGTGCAGTTCTGAAACATAATACATTTGTGAACACTATGGGGTTGATTTACTAAAAATAAAATTGTAGAGTGCAAAATCTGGTGCAGCTCTGCATAGAAACCAATCAGCTTCCATTTTTTTTTTGTCAAGGCTTTCCAGTTTTAGTAAAGAAACCCCTATGTTTGCACAATAAAACAGTGAAACATACATTTTGGAGTACTGGTGACCTGGCATTATTACTGGATTTTGAACAGCACCATCTACTGTATGTGGTAACTTCAAGTACCTATGTACTCATCTTTGGTTATATACTGTGTGGACCGCAGCTTTAAGAATTATCCCCATCAGCACCAGCAGCAGTATAGCTTCTCAACACAATTATAACACATCAGAGCTGATATACTCTCTCTAGCAGGATTGGTGTAATTCCCAGGAGCAATAGTGGTATAAAGCCATCAGTAGCAGCATCAATACAGTGTCACCAGTTATCAGTATACAGTATTATATCCTTCCAAAAAGCCCAACATGATTACAGTAAGGATAAGAACCTACTTGCATTCATGATTTGAATAAAGCTGAGCTTTGTATTACTCTTCCTCTTCCTCAGAGCTGTGGGTTGTATGGGCATGTGTGATGTTTTACTGATAAGGTTCCAGCAAGTGTGCAAACCAAACCTTCATATTTCCATCTTTTAAATTGACAGTAAATTGAGGAAGAAGAAACTTGTCCTAGAGTCTTGCTAATGGAGCTCTATTTGTCTTGCATCCATCATTCATGCAGGTGATAGGGGGGCAGCACTCCGACACTTGCCTTCAGCATATTAGCTTTTCCACAATTAGGCATGCTTTCCCCTAGTGAAATACAATATTCTGAACATTAATAGGCTCACAAGAAACATTTTAGTGGACTGCTGCATCACTTATGGGACTCACTAATACATAAATACTATGGGGTCTCTTTATAAAGCAATAATTGTGACTACCCCCAAACATTCTCTGGTAGAGAATCAAGCACTGTCAGTTAAACACATTCCTAGTCCTAGAAGATACTCTACCAGGGAATGTTTGGTAGAAGTCACAATTACTGATTTATAAATAAACACCATAGTGTTTATGTATTAGAGAGATTGCCTTTATTTTTTTCGAGGAGAATTACTAGAAAATTACAAAACTTTATTTTAAGTTGTTTTTCCAAAGCACAAAGTTGCGTGCTTTGTGCTTTGGTTATGCCCATCTGTGGGTAAATTTGTTCTCCCCTAAATATTTTTCAGCTATTCACAATATTCTTTAATAATTATGGTCTCATTTGAGTCTGCCATTGTGACCCTCCACTGTACCTCTTCCAGAAGTGGAGACCAGTGATCTGCTGCAGGAGTTAGGTCCCACCATCAACCATTACTGTTACCACTCTTTGCTATGATGTCATTATATTTAGTCTCCAAGATCTGTGAGAACCCTACTGATGGACTGCCAATGATAGGTGTCATCATCACCAGGCAACAAAGTCACCCAAAGAAGGCCCCTTTGTAGTTAAATGAAGGAAAACTCTGGACTAAAGGAGATAGCGTGACCACCGATTCAGGTAAGTATTATGACCATTTTTATGTTTTTAATGGTGGTTGTAAATCTCAGTCATGAAATCTGAACTAAGCACATGTATCTGTAGTGTTTACTTGTCTCTCTCCAAAGCTCTAAGTGTAATTTCTCTCTGGTGTTTCGTTCCTCTGTTATCAACATGAATCACTTCTGAAAAGTTTTCCCGACACGTGATAAATTTGTGACTGGGGAGGGAGCTCAGCACACAGCATGTCTATTCAGGACACATCTCTGTATTCTTCCTTCAGTCCTGTGCTGTATCTGAAAGAGGGTGTGTCCATTTCCTCCAATCAGCTCTCACACACTGTAACTGCAGCTCTCCACCCCCTCCTTTATGATACTAATGAAGAAGGATTTTATCACAATTCTGCACTTTTGAATGGCTGTAGAGAAGAGAAGGCTGCAGATAAACAAGTAAAACGTATGTAAGGGGATTTGTTTCATCTCTGTGTATCACCTGAGGCTATTTATTTTACTGGGTATATGAAAGGGTTTACAGCTACTTTAACCACTTCCCGCCCGGTCAATAGCATATTCGGGAAGTGGTTTTGTTATCCTGACTGGGCGTCATATGACGTCCTTCAGGATAACATGTCGCCGCGCGCACGTGGGGGCTCGCATCGTGGCGATCAGTGGAGCGGTGTTTCAGTCTGACACACCACTACACTAATCTCTGTAAAGAGCCTCCGGCGGAGGCTCTTTACCACGTGATCAGCCGTGTCCAATCACGGCTGATCACGATGTCAACAGGAAACCCCAGTGATCGGCTTTTCCTCACTCGACGGGAGTAGAGGAGAGCCGATCGGCGGCTCTCCTGACAGGGGGGGTCTGCGCTCATTGTTTATCAGCGCAGCCCCCCTCAGATGCCCACACTGGACCACCAGGGACTCCACTAGGACCACCAGGGAAGTGGGCAACATGTGGATGGCCAGGTATGTACCCCCTGGTCATCCACATGTGCAAATGATGCCCAATCTATGCCAGTCAGTGCCCACAAATGTGCAAGTGATGCCCAGCAATGCCACCCATCAGTGTCATCAATGCCACCCATTAGTGTCCAGCAGTGCCACCTATCAGTGCCCATCCGTGCCCATCAGTGCCCACCTATCAGTGCCCATCAGTGCCCATCCATGCCACATATCCGTGCCCCCCATAAGTACCCATCAGTGCCACCCATAAGTGCCCATCAGTGCCGCCTATGAGTGCCCATCAGTGCCACCTATGAGTGCCCATCAGTGCTGCATACCAGTGCCACCTATCAGTGCCCATCAGTGCCACCTATCAGTGCCCATCAGTGCCGCCTATCAGTGCCCATCATCAGTGAACGTCAGTGCCACCTCATCAGTACCACCTCATTGGTGCCACCTCATCGGTGCCCATCAGTGTCGCCTTATCAGTACCCGTCACTGCAGCCATATCAGTGCCCATCATTGAAGAAGAAAACATACTTATTTACAAATAATTTTAACAGAAACAAAGAAAAACTTTTGTTTTTTCAAAATCTTTGGTCTCTTTTTATTTGTTGCGCAAAAAATAAAAATCGTAGAGGTGATCAAATACCACCAAAAGAAAGCTCTATTTGTGGGAAAAAAATGATAAATATTCTGTTTGGATATGTTGTATGACCGCGCAATTGTCATTCAAAGTGCGACAGCGCTGAAAGCTGAAAATTGGTCTGGGCAGGAGGGTGTCTAAGTGCCTGGTATTGAAGTGGTTAAGCTATCTTTAAGCTTTGAAGGAAAATGGTAAGTTGGTCTTGCTAACTGCAAAAGCACACACAGCAGGAAATCTAACATAAAGTAACTATGCATGAGCTTTGTATACCTACAAAAAGCTGCCCTTATTTCTTAAAAAAAATACATTACTGGAATTTTCCATGTGAGAAAAATGAAACTATTTTTACTGTTCATTTCAAACATTTATTCCAATTATTACAGATCCAACAACAGATGTAAAATGAAAAAGATCTAGCTATTGTTATTTGAGTAAATGTCACCACAGAAAATCTTTCACGGGTTTAAGGCCATACATATTGTGTCTATACATTTTATTATATTTTGCTTACCATGTTCTATTGCAGAATTCTGTGAGAGCATTCTTTATAAGAAAAAAAAAAATATGGCTGAGGAATAGTGACGATAAAGTAAAGTAAAATGTATGGAATAAAATATCTGATATTGTCACACTGAAGCTAACCATGCATTTTTAGATCACACAGCAAGATTTTACTCAGATGTAATCAACAATGTATGCTGTCAAATTTGAATGATTCTGCCCTTTGGCATCTCCATGTAAGGCACCAACGTGCAAGAACCACATACAGAGGCAGAAACAGTATTCACTAGACATTATTTCAGTCTTGCACAAAGTAAAACCAGTAGCCAATGACTGGGAGTGGAAGTTACAAGATTTAGGTACTTGTACTTACTATAAATAATATAGGTTTAAAATGATCTAACTTTGTGATTTTGACCCTGCCATTATAAACATAACTAAACTGTCCACCAGTAGTCACGCATTACAAATTTTGTTTACTGAAAACTTGTGTTAATCAGCCCAGCCTTAGCATATACATAAAGTGAGCATGGGCCTTTGTGTGGTCATCATCACAATACAGTCAGTACTGTAGAGGAGAGTGATGCTGAGGCTAACCCGGTAACCCAAAATCTTTTAAGACCTGAGGAAGAAACATAGGAGTGGTGGAAGGAGGTTTGGTAAGCATGCCTGACTCTTTAGGCTCCATTCACACCAGAGTGTAGCAATTTACTGGCGTTTTTCAGGCGTTTTTTTTTTCAAGTGTTTTGAAGCTTTTTTCAGCTTTTTACAAGCTTTTTTTAAAGTGTTTTAGAAGCATATAACAGCTTCAGGCCTTTTTGCTTAGCCATAAAGGGAGGATAGGGAGTGGAAATTATGGGTGTTTGAGCAGAAAACAAGCAATCAAACGCTTGTAAAACGCACAAGTCAGGCGTTTCTATTGAGGTCTTTGGGGACAAAAATGCTTGTAATTTGCCAAAAAGAAGCTCATGTACTTTTTTGAGTAACAGGCATTTTGTTTCAGGCAACAGAACACTCATATGTGAACAGGGGCCATTGAAAGGAATGGGATTTGGCTTGTTGAGCATTTTAGAGCTACAGACTTCAAGCAGAAAATCGCTTAGGTGTGAACGGGGCCTTAAAGGGAAAGCATGCATTAGCATGTGAAGGTTTTTACGAGCAGCCAGTGCTGGAGCTTGAGCCAGTAAAGAAACAGTTAAAGCTTAGCAGAAAATAAATTGGGAGCTAACATGGATTGAGAGCCAATAATGAAACCTAAAATGTCACTCAAGCTCCAAATATAATTTAAGTGTGTAGGTGGGGGTTATTTCCCCTTTAATTGTTACTTCTCCCAGTAGAAGAGGCAATAATGTAATTTTTGTTCTTAATTTGTGGTAGGAACCAATTAAGAGGGATCATCTAAAAGAAGGATGTAGGAAGAAGAGTTGGCTGTGCTCTCTCCTCTTTGAGGGAGAGGCCTAGCTGGAATCGGAGGGCCCAGAACCTGGAATGGGAAACCTAGAGCTTGAATTTGTTAACAGTGGGTACCATAATGTTCCTTCCCTCTATCTAGCAGAATACTTGAACTGTTGATTTTGGACTGTTTACCTCATTATTTGGAATACATTGGGCCAGTACTTAAAATGCTCCTTTTATGCTCAAATGGTAAAGAAGATATTTTTGAAACCAGCAGCCTCTGTGTGATGTACTGATAGAGAACAGAAGTGTAATTTAATGTGCACAGTCAGTGCCTGGGTAGAAGAGTAATTGTGTTTTTGGGGCACACTTGGTAGACTCAGGAGTGGACAATGATTAGGGAAATGGAGTCACCATCCTGGCTGTGAAAGCTAACCTCTCATGCAAATAATAAAAGGTAGGTACTCCCATGCTATCCCTTTAAAAACACTATAATAGTTAACTGCAGCAGGCACCGATTAGCTAATCAATGGCTAATATATAAATAAATCAAAAACAGGGTTAATGCTGCACCGTTAATTGAATAACCTCTCTGTGATCAGTATAGGTGACAAAAAAAATCGAGTAATACCCTCATGCAACATTGCGCAGGTGACCCGGGTCTCCATATACCTTGGGCCCTAGGGGGTCAGTTGGACTCCTGGAGCCCTAATCTGGACCACAAGAATTGTAGGCCTAGAAAAGAAGTGCTCTGGGTGCATGGGGGGGAATATGGACAGTGGGGATCTCACAAGAAGGTCTGGGACCAACAGCCATACACATGTACAGGGTATGGGCTTGGGCAGAGAATCCCGCAGACTAGCCCTGAAGGCTCTGTATGTAGTTGGGGCATATAGGATTAAGCATACAGAGGTTAATTTCAGTGCTGGCCAAAATGACTATAAACTCTAATGCCCTGTACACACAACTTTTTTTTCTTGTCGGAATAAACAGAATTCTGCTGAAACTGTCTTGCGTACACACCATCACACCAAAGTCCGACCGTCAAGAACGCAGTGACGTACAACACGTACGACGGGACTAGAAGAAGGAAGTTCAATAGCCAGTAGCCAATAGCTTCCGTCTCGTACTTGCTTCAGAGCATGCGTCGTTTTTGGTCCGTCGGAACAGCATACAGACGAGTGGTTTTCCCAATAGGAATTGGTTCCGTCGGAAATATTTAGAACATGTTCCATTTCTAGGTCCGTCCGAATTTTCGAAAAAAAAAAAGTTTGATGAGGCATACACACGATCGGAATATACGATGAAAAGCTTCCGTCTGACTTTTTCGGTAAAAGGGCAATAAAACTACACTATTAAAGGAGTAAAACAAACTACTCTTAGGCCGCGTACACACGAAGGGACAATCCCGCGGGATTATCCTCTGGACTGAAGTCCAGCGGATAATCCCCTCGTGTGTAGGCGCCGGCGGACTTTTTGGCGCCAAAGTCCGGCGGACTTTTTGGCGCCAAAGTTTTAAGTTTGGTTTTAAAATTATCCGCTGGACTTGGCAGTCCGGCGGACAATCCCGCCATTAGTAGGCAAGTCCGCGGGACTTTTGAAATGAACGGACTTGCCGCTCATCGGCAAGTCCGTTCATTTAGCACGTGACTTCAGGTTACGTAGCTAGCGTAGGCAGTAAATGCCGCCGCGCTAGCTCCGTGACCTGGCATGGATTTAAAGGGACTCCCCATGCCGAAAAAACGGCGTGGGGGTTCCCCCCAAATCCATGTCAGACCCTCATCCGAGCACGCAGCCTGGCAGGCCAGGAAAGGGGTGGGGACGAACGAGCGCCCCCCCTCCTGAGCCGTACCAGGCCGCGTGCCCTCAACATGGGGGGTGCCCTGGGGAAAGGGGGGCCGTGCGGCCCCCCCCACCCACCCCAAAGCACCTTGTCCCCATGTTGATGAGGACAAGGGCCTCTTCCCCCGACAACCCTGGCCGTTGGTTGTCGGGGTCTGCGGGCGGGGGCTTATCAGAATCTGGGAGCCCCCTTTAATAAGGGGGCCCCCAGATCCCGGCCCCCCACCCTATGTGAATGAGTATGGGGTACGATGTACCCCTACCCATTCACCTAAGGTGTAAAATGTAAAGTACAAAAACACACACACTTTTGAAATGCTAATGCTAATCACATTGGATCGAATGTTTTCTGGTGGGCCGTTCGGGAATATAAGGGCATCCTCCTGGTAGCCAAGGAAGGCTTGGGGCTTTCAGTGGAGTTACAATATATAATAAAGCTGTTGTATATGGCCAAATTAAACAAATAAATAGATACTTTTTTATACCACTGGTATGTTCTTCTTGTGGCAAGGTAGGGTTTGAGCATTTGGTCATTGAAGTCAACACCCCCATGAAGATATTATATTCGTGGATACATGTTGGCTTTTGGATTGGGCACTTCCTCCTGGTGATTTCCACAAATGCATTATTGTGGATCGAAGAAAGCATGTAGACATCCCTTCTGTCCCTCCACTTCACAGCCAGAATTTCCTCATTCCGCAAACTCGCCATCTCCCCGCTTCTTAACTTCTTGTTGAGGAAAGCCCTTCCCAGTTCGTCCTTATGGTGCCACATGTTGGAGTGTTCTTTCTGTGAAGGTTGCAGAACAGGGGCAAACTTGTATAAATTTATCTACGTACAAATGGTAGCCTTTCTCCAGGAGTTGGTTTATGAGTTCCCAAACGACTTTCCCGCTTGAACCAATGTAGTCTGGGCAATTAGGGGGATGCAGCTGGGTATCCTTCCCTTCGTATACCAAGGAATATATATACCCTGTGGCTCGGTCAAACTATTTTTTACAGCTTCACCCCATAGCGGGCCCTTTTGGTAAGAATAAATTGTTTGAAGCCCAGCCTGACAGTAAATTTGATAAGGGACTGATCCACGCATATGTGTTGGTCTGGGGTAAATAACTGGGGGAAGATTTCAGAAAAATAATTTAGTAGTGGCCGAATTTTATAAAGCTTATCATAATTTGGGTAATTTCGGGGAGGGCACTGGGTATTATCATTATAGGAACCTCATAATCATTAGGAAACTCATAATCATGAGGTATCTGGTTCTGGGCATGAGGAAAAGATGGGCATGTGGTGGATGGGGTGGATTGACCAATAAGAACGTAATTCATTTTGTTTGGTTAGTCGCACACAGAATGTGAGGCCCAAATTTTTTTTTAACTCCTCCACTGTTAGGGGTCTCCACTCGTCGGGACGGCTATAATAGGACATTGGGTTACTTGCTATGAATTGTTGGGCATACAGGTTTTACTGGGCCACAATTGATGCTAGCATGTCCTCAGTAAAAATGGAAAAAATCAATCGGGGAAAAATGTTCTGTGTCCACCTGGACTCCTGGCTGGGTAGTGAAAGGGGGAATGTTAGCTTCTCCTGAATTAGGAGTAAGCTACAAGAGGTTCTGAAGGGAAGGCTGGCATGGGACCTAACCCTTTGGGACTGAGGTGACACCCCACTGGTATGTGGCCTTTCTTGCTGAGGTACTGCGTTGCTGGTGGATGGCACTGCGGTGCTGGTGGATGGACCTTCACCAGAACTCCTTCGTCTGGCGGGCGGACTCTCATCCTCCTCTGAGGCTGTCTGTTCCAATGCTTAGGACAGGCTCATAGTCAACGTCAGAATCAGAATCTGAATTTGAGGAGGAATCCAAAGTGGAGAGCTCCCTGTTGCTCTCGTCGGCCGCAAGAATATTGTACACCTCCTTGGCTAAAAATAATCTTCTAGACATTGTTGGTGAGCACTTATGACACTGATGACTGAAGGCACTGATGACACGAGACACTGATGACTGATGACAGAAGGCACTGATGACATGTGACACTGATGACAAATGGCACTGATTACGTGACACTGATGACAGATGGCATCGATTACATGTGACACTGATGTGGCACTGATGACAGATGGCACTAATACGTGGCACTGATGACACGTGACACTGATGTGGCACTGATGACAGATGGCACTGATACGTGGCACTGATGACACGTGACACTGATGACAGATGGCACTTATGCATGACACTGATGACACGTGACACTGATTACAGATGGTATGTGACAATGACAGGTGGCACTGATGACAGGTGGCACTGATGACAGATGGCACTGACAAATGCCACTGACAGATGGCACTGATAGATGGCACTGATAGATGGCACTGATACATACTGTGGGCACTGTATTTACAGTTTTTTTTACTGTTGGCACTCACAATCTGCAGCACAGAAGCTCTCCCTCCTCACACGCGGTCTCTGTGTGAGGAGGGAGAGCCGGCAATGAGAGATGATCTCATATGTTTACACTTGAGATCATCTCTCATTGGACACGCCGATCGAGTGCTAAATGACCGCTGTGATTGGCCATTTAGCACGATCTGTGATTGGCCCGTGGCCGATGCGCGGGGAACAAGTAAACAGGAAGACGTCCAGGGACGCCCTCCCAGGAATTAAGCGCCACGCTGTAGCCGTCTAGTGCGGGCGCGGAGTGGTTAATACGTTTTTGTTTAGAAAGCAGAACATATAACATGCACCAAAAAGAGCACACAGCAATTGGTGAATGAAAAGTGCTTAGTAGTACATTAGAATAGAGTACATAAACAGAACAATTCCAGATGGTAGGAGGATGGTGGGAGTCCCAAGGATGTGCCTGAAGTTTCTAAAAAAATACCAAGCTGGCGTAGGCACGTAGAAAAAGCAGGTCACTGGTCAAACAATGACAAAAAAGGTCCAACTAAAAAATCCAAGGAGAATTCCAAGCTCTACTTACCGACCAGCCTGCAACCAACCAGATTAACCAGTCTAACAGTATGCGTTTAAAAGTGGTTTAGTTGCACAAATTTGCAAATGCATGCGTAAGCTACAGAGCCATGCCAAGGCACCCTGGTATCTGTAGTCCTATCTCTAACTTATAAGAGTCTCCACAGTGGAAGCACATGCATTCTGATGAGATAGATGAAGGCAGATGGACTGGAGGGAGCCCACCCCTCCTTAAATGTACAGGGGCACATTGAACACCCATCAGGTAGCACAGTGGCTGCAAAGGTGTCAATGCGTTGCCTGACCTAAAATCAAGCGTGCAACGCATTGATACCTTTGCAGCCACTGTGCTACCTGCTGGGTGTTCAATGTGCCCCTGTACCTTTAAGGAGAGGTGGGCTCCCTCCAGTCCATCTGCCTTCATCTACCTCATCCGAATGTGCTTCCACTGTGGAGCATCTTATAAGTTAAAGATAGGACTACAGATACCAGGGCGCCTTGGTGGGGCTCTGTAGCTTATGCATGCTTTTGCAAATTTGTGCAACTTAACCCCTGGTTTAAACGCATACTGTTAGACCGGTTAATCTGGTTGGTCTCAGGCTGGTCGGTAAGTAGAGCTTGGAATTCTCCTTGGATTTTTTCATTGGCCCTTTTTTGTTATGCGTTGCCTTCCAATGCTCCTTGCTGTGAGGGCCAATTATAGGTGAGAGCAGTGGACAATCTTTTGTACACAGTTCAAACAATGTCTTATAAAACCCTGTGGGAAGAAATGGGTCATCAAGGGAAGCCACAGCTTGGTAAAGGCTCACACTCTATCTTGCAAAGTGGCCTCTATTTTACCATGAATCTTTGCCTGCATGACCCCGTTCTTAGCTTCAACAATACTCAACCTTTTCCAGGTCTTTGCCAGCATATTTTTAGCAGCCGCAGTGACCTACCATTTAGGAAACTCATAAATGTTAGGACAGGCCTTATTATAAAAACAATAGCAATCAGGATTTACAGCTTATGTACAATAGAGCACAAGGACCAGCAGGAAGACAATAACACAGCACAGTGAACTCTACTAGCAACATTGTTTGGTGACAGAAGTTCTGTTTAATTCACTTTGGCTACAATTTCATGACCGTAAACTAAAACTAAAGAAAATTCCTTTGATAATACATCAAATATCCAATAGTGCAGCTTAATTCTTATCTAAGAAAACTGCAAAAAACAACTTCATTTCTAGTTAATCTAAACATAAATATACAGTCCCAGTGTCTAGTGCACTGATGACATAATCTCCTAAGAAATCAGCTCTAGAAATAACCAAGCTGATAACCTCTTTTTAATCTGATCATTTCAGTATCCACTGAAATCCTGATTATCTCTGAGCTGTTCAACAGTCTAATTCTTCATACAGTATTCTGCCTTGTTCTGTATTAACTTTTCACAAAGTGATGGGTTGTTATCCATAACATACCTGTTAAAATCTCTATGTAGATAGATAAAAGTTGACAATTGATAGCACTGTATATTTTGCTTTGAAAAGACACTCAGGTGTTTGAATATACAGTATTATGCTGTCTGATAAACAGTGTTAGTAAGAATTATTGCATTGATTTAAACATGCGCTTCTTGAATTTAATTTATTTGTACACAGGTCTTTTGTTCACTAAAGCAGACCGGTACATTTTTCATATCCATTTTATCAAATATAGCATATCAGTCTAAAAACATATTAAATGACATAAAAAACGTTGGCAATGTAGAAAGACAACTGACTGGCAAGTTTTTCTTTATTTTGCAGGCTCATTATTTATTAGTATATTAACCACTTAAGCCCTGGACCAATTTGCAGCCAAAGGACCAGGCCCCTTTTTGCGATTCGCCACTGCGTCGCTTTAACTGACAATTGCGCGCCCATTGTCATTTATACAGCAATCAATACTATTTAAATGCATTGATTCCTGTATAAATGACACTGGCAGTGAAGGAGTTAACCACTAGGGGGCGGGGAGGGGTCAGGTCTGTAACGTGTGTGTTTTTTTACAGTAGGGGGCGTGGCTTTATGTCTGACGTCACTGATCGGCTTTCCCGATGACAGGGAACAGCCAATCAGTGACAGGCATTGTAGGAAGCACGGGGAGAGGTTTGTTTACACAGACCTCTCCCCGTTCTGCAGCTCTGTGACCTGATCGCGGGACACCAGCGGCGATCGGGTCCACTGGTCCCACGGCCGCGGTCACGGAGCTCAGGACCGGGTCGCGAGCACGACCCACGGCTGGGCTCTTAAAGGGCAACGTACCTGTACGTTGATTTGCCCAGCCGTGCCATTCTGCCGAGGTAAATGTGCAGGAGGCGGTCCTTAAGCGGTTAACATATACAGTATCTCACAAAAGCGAGTACACCCCTCACATTGTTTTAATATTTTATTATATCTTTTCATGTGACAACACTGAACACTGAAGAAATTACACTTTGCTACAATGTAAAGTAGTGGGTGTACAGCTTGAATAACAGTGTAAATTTGCTGTCCCCTCAAGATAACTGGGCACACAGCTATTAATATCTAAACCGCTGGCAACAAAAGGGAGTACACCCCTAAGTGAAAATGTCCAAATTTGGTCCAATTAGCCATTTTCCCTCCCCGATGTCATGGGACACATTAGTGTTACAAGGTCTAAGGTGTGAATGGGGAGAAGGTGTGTTAAATTTGGTGTTATCGCTCTCACTCACTCCTACTGGTCACAGGAAGTTCAACATGGCACCTCATGGCTAAGAACTCTCTGAGGATCTAAAAAAAATAATTTTTGCTCTACATAAAGATGGTCTAGGCTATAAGAATATTGCCAAGACCTTGAAACTGAGCTGCAGCACTATGGCCAAGACCATACATCGGTTTAACAGGACAGGTTCCACTCAGTACAGGCCTTGCAATGGTCGACCAAAGAAGTTTATTGCACGTGCTCAGTGTCATATCCAGAGGTTGTCTTTGGAAAAAAGACGTATGAGTGCTGCCAGCATAGCTGCAGAGGTTGTAGGGTCAGCCTGTCAGTGCTCAGACCATACGTCGCACACTGCATCAAATTGGTCTGCATGGCTGTCGTCCCAGAAGGAAGCCTCTTCTAAAGATGATGAACAAGAAAGCCAGCAAACAGTTTGCAAAAGACAAACAGACTAAGGACATGGATTACTGGAACATGATGGGACCAAGATAAACGTATTTGGTTCAGATGGTGTCAAGCGTGTGGCGGTACCAGATGAGGAGTACAAAGACAAGTGTGTCTTGCCTACAGTCAAGCATGGTGGTGGGAGTGTCATGGTCTGTGGCTGCAGGAGTGCTGACGGCACTGGGGAGCTACATCACTGAGGGAACCATGAATGCCAACATGTACTGTAACATACTGAAGCAGAGCATGATCCCCTCAGTTCGGAGACTGGGCAGCAGGGCAGAATTTCAACATGATAATGACCCCAAACTCACCTCCAAGACAACCAATGCCTTGCTAAAGAAGCTAAGGTAATGGACTGGGGGATATCTCGGATTGGCCTTAGCACACTGCAACTTCCAAATGGGCTAGGAGGAGTGGCTTTGCCACATCCTTTTAGCTACTTTTTGGCAGCCCAGCTTTAACACATAGGGGGTTGTGAGGCTACGAAAGAAGGGCAAGAGTGGAAGATTCTCCTCCATAATTTGCCACACAACTCCTTGATTGAGACATTAGAGGCAGGGACTTTACAGAAGGCGCTGCCTACGCAGGACTTGTTGGCAAAGGTATGGGGAATGGCAAAAAAAATATTGGGATATAGTGGTCTTACAGATTATTCTCCTTTATGGAAAAATAATAATCTGTGCGAGGTACAAAAAATGGGGACCATCAGAGAATGGGAAAGACTAGGTCTAAAATATATTACCCAGATTTACCATGAGGGAAAGATTAGAAGCTTCCAGGAGCTAAGGGATCAGTTTGCCCTCCCCAAGAAGTCCTTTTTTAGATATTTACAGGTGAGGCATGCCCTTACCAAACAGTTCAAAGGTAAGTCAGTAGAATGGGCCAATATGCCGGTTCTACAGAATGTACTAAGGGTTGAAACCCGTAAGGGGTTGATATCCAAATTATATTTACAATTATATAAGGGGAATCGGGAAGGGCTCCAAATAAACTCACATAAAATAACTGGGAAAGAGATGTGGGAAACATCTCAGTCCCACAGTGGGAAAGGATACTCGAACTGGCCCCATATGTTTCACTCCCCCCCCCCCAGAGGATGTCACACCTCTTTCTACTACACCGCGCCTACTATACCCCAAAAAAATGTTTTAGGTTTAGTCGTAGGCAAGACGGCACGTGTCCTAGATGTGGGAGACCGGGGGGAGACCTCGTTCACATGTTCTGGAGATGTCCAAAATTATATGGATATTGGAAAGAAGTGGTGGATAAGGTCTCCCAGGTATTTAACACTCACCTGGATCTGGACCCCATTTTATGTGTACTGGGGGGACTTGAGGGAGTGGGTAGGCCCAAGGAGGCCCAATTAGCAGTTCTGCGATGTCTCTTCCAGGCCAGGAAAATAATTGCTCAGAAGTGGCAGTCCCCTACCCCCCCAACAGTTGGGGAATGGGAGCGAAATATGGAAAGGGCGATCCTTAAAGAGAGAACTATATATATTAAACAAGGGAATCTTGTTAAATTTCAACAGATATGGAAACTATGGACTGAGAAAGAAGGGTGAACTATCTTAGACAGCACTAAGTAAAGTTACCAAGTTGATTAGGGAAATAAGTGGAAGAAGTAGTAGCAATCTCGGGACGTATTAAAACTAAAAGAGTGTAAAAATGCTAAACATAGTGCAGGGGGGGAGTGGAAGATAACACCCACTAACTACTCAGCGATATGTGCTTAATCTGACTTTTGTAAGTGTGTTATACGAGAATGTGTATAATTTGTAAATGTAAAAAATTTGAAATAAAGATATAAAGTTTAAAAAAAAAAAGGTAATGGACTGGCCAAGCATGTCTCTAGACCTAAACCCTATTGAGCATTTGTGGCGCATCCTCTAAGGGAAGGTGGAGGAGCGCAAGGTCTCTAACATCCACCAGCTCTGTGATGTTGTCATGGAGGAGTGGAAGAGGATTCCAGTGGCAACTTGTGAAGCTCAAGTGAACTCCATGCCCAAGAGGGTTAAGCCAGTGCTGGAAAATAATAGTGGCCACACAAAATGTTGACACTTTGGACCCAATTTGGACATTTTCACTTAGGGGTGTACTCTACTCACTTTTGTTGCCAGCGGTTTAGACATTAACCCCTTCAATACCCGCCCATAGTCATATGACGCCCACAAGGTGGATCTACCATCCTGGGTGGGCGTCATATGACGTCCTCCCATTCCCGGCCGCCTGGGGGGCGTGCGCACGCCGCCGGTGGCGCACGCGCGCCACCGAGGCGTCGCTCGGGACCCGGTGCGGGTGCCCGGCGGCCTCGATGTCCGCCAGGCACCCGTGATTGCCCGTTAAAACAACGGGACCGCGCGGGACCGTGGAGCTGTGTGTGTAAACACACAGCTCCACGTCCTGTCAGCGAGCAGGAAACCGATCATGTGATCCCAGTACGGAGGAAAACATGATCGGTCTCCTCCCCTTAAGTCCCCTCCCCCCACAGTTAGAATCACTTCTATAGGGAACACATTAACCCCTGCAGCGCCCCCTAGTGTTAACCCCTTCCCTGCCAGTCACATTTACACAGTAATCAATGCAATTTTATAGCAACGATCGCTGTGTAAATGTGAATGGTCCCAAAAATGTGTCAAAAGTGTCCGAAGTGTCCGCCGCAATGTCGCAGTCACGAAAAAAATCGCAGATCGCCGCCATTACTAGTAAAAAAAAAAAAAAAATGCAATAAATCTATCCCCTATTTTGTAGACGCTATAACTTTTGCGCAAACCGATCAATATAATCTACCAAAAATATGTAGAAGAATACGTATCGGCCTAAACTGAGTAAAAAAATAGTTTTTTTTTAAAAAAAATGGGATATTTATTATAGCAAAAAGTAAAAAATATTGTGTTTTTTTTTCAAAATTGTCGCTCTTCTTTTGTTTATAGCGCAAAAAATAAAAACCGCAGGGGCGATCAAATACCACCAAAAGAAAGCTCTATTTGTAGGAAAAAAAGGACGTCAATTTTGTTTGGGTGTAACGTCGCATGACCGCGCAATTGTCAGTTAAAGCGATGCAGTGCCGAATCGCAAAAAGTGCTCTGGTAAGGAAGGGTGAAAAATGGCCCGGTGCTGAAGCGGTTAATGGCTGTGTGTTGAGTTATTTTGAGGGGACAGCAAATGTACACTGTTATACAAGCTGTACACTGAATACTTTACATTGTAGCAAAGTGTAATTTCTTCAGGGTTGTCACATGAAAAGATATAATGAAATATTTACAAAAATGTAAGGAGTGTACTCACTTTTGTTAGCTGCTATATATATATATATATATATATATATATATATATATATATATATATATCCTGTGTAGCACCCTCTAGCTAGTGAGTGCTAGAAATTAGGATTTTTGACAGGGTAGGACAATTTGGGCAGGCATAGCTGGTTGCTAGGCCTGTGTGTTTTCATTCTGGGCTGGGAGTGGCTCAGGGAGAGAGTTGGGTGACTGACAGGTGGCATCACCACCCCCCCTTCCTTCTAGAAGGTCCTGGAAGGAGAAGAGGGGAGGACAGGTGGAGCCATCTGAAGTATTTGGGGAGCCTTGACCAATCCCCAACTTGGATTGTCAGGGGGTAGGCCTCCTTAAATACCTGTGGTCAGCCCAGCTGGGGAGGAGTTGTCAGGTGGAAGAGCTGGAGTGAGAGGGTGTGGAGGCTGGATTACTGTCAGGAACTGAAATTCGGCTGGATCATCAGGGACTGGGCGAATTTCGATCCATGTATGGACCGTGGTTAAACAGAAGTTTATCTACCAATCAACTTTTGTGCGCTTGCCCTCTTCTTCTGGTCCTCTTTTTTGGAGGCCTCCCTAATCAGGATAGTGAACCAAACCTTCGCTAAGTGGAAGAGTGGGTTTGTTAATAAAGTTGTCAGTGCCTCTACCAAGGACACCGATATTCCCTTCCTGGGAAACTAACCAGTAATCAAATTAAATTGGAAGCAGAGGAAGTACTGCAACCAGCATATTACATTAACTGCAACTATAGAGATGCACACCAGTACGGACATAATACAAGCTTTATATAAGAAAAGATTAATAATAGTACATACATCCAATGAACAATTAGGTATTATCAGCAAAGGGCACAATAGGAGTTGTGGTGAAAAGTACACATATACCTGGGCCTATAAAGTTATTAATATAGATATCTTCAAATCAATATTTCAGCAAAGTTCATTTGCAGGGGCCCCTGAGGACGATTGTGATGTGGCATCCGTCTTTGTGCCAGAGACCCAAAGACAAGATCAGCATTGATAGGGAGATCCTCCAACCATTGTCCAACCAGCCTGGAGTGCAGCTTCTCGCCGGCAGAAACTGTATTGTGGCACTGGAACTCAGTGCTTAAGTCAATCCCTAGAAGTTTCTAATCTGACATGCAACCAGACTACTAACTACCAGAAGAGGCTGACAGATGCATAACCTGGCTTTAGCCTATTCTAGTTATCAAGCCCTAAGCCAAGAATAGCTATAGAATCCCAGACTGGTTTGGATAGGGTTAACTAAAATTACAGGAGCATATGCATATTAACTTAATTGCAATAAACAGATTCAACTACTAATATACTGGAAGGTGGCTAGTACATAAGGTAGCACAGACCTAGCTATCTAGCACTGTTCATATTAGATAATAACAACAGGACAGAGACTTGTCTGTAACTAGGATTCATATCAGATCAAGTTATGAGCAGCTACACGTAAACAGCTAGAACAAAGGAACAATTACCTAATAGTCTCTACTTCTTGCCTGGATAAAATACAGTATTGGAGCAATGCAGCTTCTGCATGTGGACATGCAGTATCATCTCCTCTCTCTCTACTTCCTTCCTCTGGGGTGTTTAAGCCACCCCCCAAAAACAAGAAGTGCTAATACATAATTTTACATAACACTGTGATATTAGCATTTAACATTAGAGGGCAGCAGATCCCTACACTACACTTTAAGTATAACTTATGTTTACACCCTGTAACTTTAGTTAGCCAAACAAGTCGATGCCTGTCTGTAAATCAGTTAAGAAAATATGCAATCTCATATTGCCAGATGAGTATGCTATTATATTCTCATGCACATTCTCATGAAATGAACTATTCTAATTTAATTATTCCACACAAAGGCTGGCACAATATGTACTTGTGTAATTATTAGACTAGGGGTAGTCAGACAGGGTTGTTTGGAGAATGTGGTCATTTAGGATTTGCAAAAAAACCTTCACCTATCATAACAATAGGTTTACTATATATGGACACCAGTGGCGGCTGGTGCTCAAAATTTTTGGGGGGGCGCAAATAAACTGAAAAATTCTGATGCCTAACAGTGATTTTTTTTTGCTAATTACACCTGTATACAGGCATATACTGACCATAGGGACTACCAGGAGTTTCCCGGAGGGCTGATGGCTCAGTGGGCCGGTTTCACTGACGGCCTGTCCAGTGTCTTGGCCCAGGGAGCTTTGCTCTTGTCCTAATCCGATATGTAATTTTCGATGGACAGGAACAAGGCAAGCTCCTGTGTCGATCCTGCCACTGTCATTTGCCCTCCTGTGTTGATCCACCCGCTCTCCCTCCTCTCCCCTGGTTCATTCTACATCTCAACTCGGTTAAGGGGACGGGGCAGTCCACTTAAGGGCACGGCTTAGCTTGGATCGGGGGGCAGGGCAGTCCACTGAAGGGCTCAGCTTGGCTCAGCTCAGGGAGCGGGGCGATCCACTGTCTTGGCGCACGTAAAGGCACCTTTTCCACAAATTTAAAACAATCTGCAAGGAGGGGGAGTGGGGGAGAAGAGGATCCGATCCATTCCTGCCTTCAGTGACCTGGACTGCACCAGAAACTTTAGGTCAGTGCATCTCCTGACAGCTCCATGCCACAGACAGACTGCCCTGCCACTGGCATCTGCTAAGAAGAATCTGTATGCTAATGTAAGGAGCGCAGCTCTGGTTACCAGAGACCCCCCCCCCCCCCCACACACACAGATCTAGGCCTTCTTACAGAGATGGGAGCCGAAGCTGTGAGCTGATGGCTATATTTCAGCTAAGCTCAGGCAAATTAATCCTGCACAACCAGATATGTCTTAGGAATTAATTTTCTAAAGTTAAATATAGTTTCCACTTCCAGATGGAAGCTGCACTTTGCAAGGGAATTTTACCCAGAGCTTAGTGAATGTGGTAAAATTTCAGTTAGCAAGAAAAACCCAATAATGTGCATGGAAAAAAAAAGCTGCATTTTTTCTTGAACATGATTGGATGATGGAAGTCAGCAGAGCTTCACCTCATTCATTAAGATCTGGGGAAAATTCCCATGCAAAGTCAACTTGCCATGCAAAGTAAACAGTCTATTTGCCTTTAGTAAACCAAACCCTTAGTCACAACCAGACATATCCTAGTGCAGGGATATGCAATTAGTGGACCTCCAGCTGTTACAAAACTACAAGTCCCATCAAGCTTCTGCCTCTGGGTGTCATGCTTTTGGCTGTCAGAGTCTTGCTATGCCTCATGGAACTTGTAGTTCTGCAACAGCTGGAAGTCCGCTAATTGCATATCCCTGTCCTAGTGAATCTGACTTGGCTGAGGCTGCTGGGTGAAAAGATGAAGGGTTGGAGCTTTTTTGGCACTTGTGGTTACAGGAGCAGCGCCAGAAAATACCACAACGACAGCAAACTATGGTTTGAAGATTGGTGCACTCATTAATCATTGGCACTGCAGTAAACTGAATAATGTAGCTGGAAACAACTCAAAGGCTGAAACACAGTGAAGCATACCAGAATATCCGGAGGTTAGACGGCATGGCAAAAAGATAAGCTAAATTTGTCTACCTGAGGATTTCTTGTCCATTTTCCCTAATAGGACTGTATACAAATTTGTATGCCTGCCTGTTTTGTTTGGATTACTGGCATACTGTACTTGTCAGATGGTGACAGCCTCTTTAGATCTGAGGCTAGCCTCTTAGTGCCTTAGGAGAGGTTCTTTGTCTCATTTCCCCCTTTCTTCTTTCTTCATCCCCCTCTTCTTTCTTTTCTTCCCTGTTTCATTTCTTCCAACTTATTAAACCTTTTGGTAGTTTGGGGAGCAGTGTAGAATCGCTGGTCAGCCACCATAGGTCCCACTACTAGTTTGAGGGCTGTGTATGCAAACACAAAGACCAGCTGCCATGATTGTCTAATGGCTGAGATGACCCCTCGTCTTTGATGAGAGCATCCCCCAGTCTTGCAGCCCCTCTTTGGAGGATTTATCTCCTGCTCTTAAGAAATATAGACATTGCCCAAAATGGCCACTGGTGTATGTCACTTATGTTTTTATGTACCGGTATTTTTCTATATTGTATTGTATGGTTCTATATCTGTACGGTTTATAACCTAATAAAAAATGATTGGAAAACAAAAGTAAGATGATGTAATCCCTATCCAAATCACGTCATATACCCCAGACTTCACCCTAGCACAATATTTACTCCATCACACATCATTTCCTTTCTCGGCCTACAAAAAATCCCTCACCTTACACCTCATTAATGCTGCCAATCAATGTATACCAGTCCACTGGAGGAGAATTAGCCCCCCTACAATTTCTGAATGGTTCCATTGCATAGAGAAATCAGCAGAAATGGAAAACCTAATCCACCAAGCTAAAGATAACCCGACAAAGTATAGGAAAACCTGGGCTTGCTGGCGACACTATAGGGATTGCACGAATGTTGGCAATCTTCAATATAGTCCATAACAAATCGACTCTGGGAGAACAACCAGAGAACTCTCACAGACACATAAATTCTCCGTCACCCCCGCCTTCCCTCTCCCACCCCTCCCGCTTAACTATTTAATTCAAGAACACATAGACATCCTGATAACCCTAATCATTTTCCAACACAGGGCCCTACTAGCTCTAATATATGGAAGAATACTCTTGGAAGACCAATCAAGGTCTAGACCAACCCACACATGGGAAATGTACAGACACGATGGGGCTCATTTAAGTCCTTAGTAAACTGAATCTGACTAGAAAACTTCTGACAGTGATTACTGCCCCCACCCACTCACAGTTTGATCCCTTTAGGGGTGAATGGGTTTTGAGGTGGCTTGTTTTGGTTTACCCTTCTCTTTCACTCGGAGCCCCAAACACACCTATACACGTTTCCCCAACACCCTAAAACATAGATTCTCAGGAATACACCACGGCTCCTCCTATAATAAACAAAATACCCCTGCTTGGGAATATATATGTTGAGATATTAAGGTATAAGTATAATTACCATTTAAGAAATGCACACAGATACCGATTACCCAGTCTTTTTGACTGTATGTTGTATCTTACTTTTTTGTTCACTGTAACCTTTCTTATTGTTTCTGCTAACATGAAAACTTTAATAATATAACATTTTTTTTTTAAAAAAGAAGGTGTAATCCCAAATTGTAATCTTTGGAATTAAGTCCTGACTCACGGTAGCAATGGACAACTTGCTCATTTCTAATCCAGACACATTAGAAAAAATATATATAATATATACCGCACTGTCCCTTTAAGCTAAACACAAGCAGCCAGCACAGCAGAGGATCAATATTGCAAAATAAAACATAAAGTGAAAAAGTGCAGCGCTCACATAAAAACTCTCAGATATTACCAAGAATAAAGAAAATATACACAAATTCATAAGTGCAAAATCAGAGACATAAAATCAGTGACACAAAAAAACAGTGCTTAAATGATCATAATATAATGAAATAATTTGATGTAGATCCACTCTATATAAATTGTCCTTCAAAATAGGTTAAATGTCAATCCCAATCCTATTAGTAAATGTCCAATAAATTGGTGATGGTGATCCAAACGGTGAAATAATATATGCAGTCTAATTTGTGACTTATAGTGAAAAAATTGATTGATAAATGATCCGCCACCATAGATTCTTAAAGGCTTACCAGAACGATTAGACCCAGATAGGCATACACCCACTGAATCAATCAAGCTTGAATGGTAATAGACCCGAGCAAAGATTATCTCCACAGCCAGGAAATTCAGGGAACCGATAAATAAACTTCAAATGATGTTTATATGGGTTATTAGGTCCAAACTGATAATTATAAAAAAAAAAAGAAGACAGGAGGGCACATAGCGTAATTCAGTAAAATGATTCACAGCATATTTATTAAATGAAGGAATAACACTCACATTTGGTGATGACAAACAGGCGCTCTAGATGATGTCCAAGAGGACGAAACGCGTTGGAAAGGATTACTGATGCCACTTTTACTGCCAATCTCTACTCTAGAGCGCTTGTTTGTCATCACCAAATGTGAGTGTTATTCCTTCATTTAATAAATAGGCTGTGAATCATTTTACGGAATTACGCTATCTTTTGTTTTTTATGTGAGAGCTGCACTTTTTCACTTTATAATCCAGACACATTGCCATTTTCCTAATAACATGGTTCTACTATACAGCTGAGTATCCTCTGTCACTCTGTACTCTAAAAAAGAAAGGCCAAACTAGTGTTTTGGGACAGTAATGTGAAATCATTTCTCCATCCGTACACACGGTCGGAATTTCCGATGGAAATAGTTCGATGGGAGCTTTTCATCGGATTTTCCGACCGTGTGTATGCCCATCGGTCTTTTTCTGTCGGAATTTCCGACGGACTTTGGATTGAGAACCTGTTCTTAATTTTTCCAACGGAAAACCTTTCTATCAGATTTTCCGATCGTGTGTATGCAATTCCGACACGCAAAATTCAGACGCATGTTCGGAAACAATTCGACGCATGCTCAGAAGTATTAAACTTCCCTTTAATAGTGCTGTCGAACGTGTTGTATGCCACAGTGTTATTGACCATCGGGATTTGGTGTGACCGTGTGTAGGCAAGACAGTTTGAGCGAAATTCCATCAGAATTCCGACGGGAAAACCATCAGAGCTTTTTCCGACGAGAATTTCGACCGTGTGTACGCAGCATTAGTAATGAAAGGAAACCAAGTTTAGAGGGTCTATGGTTGGTCTTCCCCTTTCCATCTCTACATTTGTGTTGTGCTTTTCCCTGTACCTGATAATGTTCTTTTCAGTTGGATAACTGTAATGCCGCGTACACGCGGTCGGAATTTCCGAAGGGAAACAGTCCGATGGGAGCTTTTCATCGGATTTTCCGACCATGTGTATGCCCATCAGTCTTTTTCTGTCGGAATTTTCGGCGGACTTTGGATTGAGAACCTGTTCTTAATTTTTCCGACGGAAAACCTTTCTATCGGATTCTCCGATCATGTGTATGCAATTCCGACACGCAAAATTCCCGACGCATGTTCGGAAACAATTTGACGCATGCTCAGAAGTATTAAACTTCCCTTTAATAGTGCTGTTGAACATGTTGTATGCCGCGGTGTTATTGACCGTCGGAATTTGGTGTGACCGTGCGTAGGCAAGACAGTTTGAGCGAAATTCCGTCTGAATTCCGACGGGAAAACCATCAGAGCTTTTTCCGACGAGAATTTCAACCGTGTGTACGCGGCATTAGTAATGAAAGGAAACCAAGTTTAGAGGGTCTATAGTTGGTCTTCCCCTTTCCATCTCTACATTTGTGTTGTGCTTTTCCCTGTACCTGATAATGTTCTTTTCAATTGGATAACTGTTAGTTACCACTGAGGCTCTCTGTTTGGATAGTAAGCATTGTAGTGGAGTATAGTGGATCTCCACTTTCTTCCTTTTTTTTGTCCATATCTGTATTCACTGTAAACAAGCAATGAAAGTCACACTCCTTTGCAGCACCTGCCCTCTGCTTTACAGCTGCAACCTGTGTACTGTATATATCACTCAATAGCTAGCCTCAAATTCACTTGGTCGCCTTCTCTTTCATTATCCTCTTTGTATTAGAGCAGATGTAGTTTTGCTCTGGGAATTAGTGTATCCCTTTTAAAAACTAAAGAAGGTTGTTCAAGTCATTTAGCAACCACGAGGCCCACTTACAGAGCTTATACTATATTACAGCTGTAAGACTAATTGAAAAAAACCTCAGACAAAATGGCTTCAGCTTTAAATTATAGCATAGAGCTAGAGATGGGTAAATGATGATATCACTAATGAAAAAAAAAAACACTTATTTTATTTTTCTTGACAGTGGATGAAGAAGGTTGAAAACAGATCTCAACACAGTTAAGAACCACAAGTCCTATTACAGATTCTGTCCAGCTATCATGGAATTGTATGTGCCAGAATATGTCAGGCCCTTCCATGACAAGGTGCATCTGGAAAGCCTCACTCTCTTTTTCTGGCTATGCACACTGCACTTGTAATTTAATGTAATCCTTATCTTCTGTTACACGTCTTTACTGACTCTCATAGAACCCCATGCAAATTTAGTACCATTTTTCAGCAAAATCAAACTCAGAGCAGAAAATGAAGTGGAGGCCCTATCTTAGCATCCTGCAGCAGACTGGATACTCATATTGATTTAATATTAATTTATAGCTCATTTAAGTTTTTCATGGAAAGTATTCCTTCAGGTGTCCCTTGGATGTTTTGTTACTGATCACCAGGAATAAATTGAACTTATATATTTTTTTATATTTTTATATTTTCTGGTACATGAGATCACAAAAAGTCTGAAACGGTAACAGTTTTACTATTCTTTATTACCTTTTGTATTACTTTTATTTTATTATATTATTTTATTACCGTATATACTCGAGTATAACCTCCCCCACCCTATTAGATTGTAAGCTCTTCTGAGCAGGGCCCTCTTAATCCTCTTGTATTTTATTGTATTATAACTGGATTGTCTCCCTTTTATATTGTAAAGCGCTGCGTAAACTGTTGGCGCTATATAAATCCTGTAATAAATAAAAAAAATAAAAAATATAAGCCGAGTTTTTCAGCAAATTTTTTGTGTGCTGAAAATGCCCCCCTCGGCTTATACTTGAGTCAAGCACTTTTCTGCAGCAGAGAATGACATTTTCTGACCCGACTTTGTGGCCCCCTCTCTCAGGGACACTTGGTGCTAGGAACCCCAAATTTGGTATGCATACCCAGTGGAACCACCACTACAACATATCCAAGATGCTGGGCCCCAAAGTCGGGTCGGAAAATGTCATTCTCTGCTGCAGAAAAGTGCTTGACAGTTTCCGAACCGAATCCCGGGGCCACTTGGTGCTAGGAACCCCATCTTTGGATATGTTATAGTGCTAGTTCCACTGGGTTTGCATACTGGGTTCCTAGCGCCAAGTGGCCCCGATATACGGGGCCCCAAAGTCGGTCAACTGTGTCCATCTGCAGCAATGTCATTTCGGGACCCTTTGGGCTGCAGCTAGGGGGCATCTAGGAACCCTTAACTACCAAGTTTGAAGTTTGGGGGGGACCTATGGCTGCAAATGGGCACAGTGAGGCATGCAATTGCTCACAGTGAGGCAGCAAATGGGCATTGTTGACCCTCTTTTCCACTTACAGTAGCTGCACATTTCTCACCCTAGGCTTTTGGTCAATTTCTATCAGTGTACCATTGAGAGTATTCTTCTCCACTGTGCTGTAGTGTGGTATGCCAGCTGCAGGGCGGAGGATAAGAAGTGCCTGTCTCGTGTGGTGAAAACAGCACAGTGGATCATAGGAACAGAGCTACCGAATTTGGACACAGCATATGCCAGCCGATTAAAAAAGCGGGCAAAAGCTATTAGTATTGATCCAACCCACCCAGGTTACAGTGTGTTTGTCGCATTGCCATCTGGGAAAAGATATAGGGCACTTAAAACGCACACTAATCGCTTAAAGCATCGTTTTTTTCCCTGGGGCTGTATTGTCCATAATCCCATCAGGTACAGTGTTTTAGGAATTTTATGTGGAATTCTAAGGGAAAAGAAACAAAAAAAAGAAAAAAGAGAACATTTTTTTTTTTGTTAATAACATTTTATATTTTGATATATTTAAATAGATATGTGGGCATGTGCTAGGAGTATGTATGTGGTTTTGTTGAGAAGTGTTTTTATTGCTGCTGTAACAAGTACTTGGAAAAATGTTGTTGTATTTATACAATGACAATAAAGTATATCTATCTATCTATCTATCTATCTATCTATCTATCTATCTATCTATCTATCTATCTATCTATCTATCTATCTATCTTATACTCGAGTCAATAAGTTTACCCATTTTTTCTGGTAAAATTAGGTGCCTCAGCTTATATTCGGGTCGGCTTATACTCGAGTATATACAGTATATTATTTTGCTATTACCTTTTGTACCACCACCCCCTCCCTTTAGAATGTAAGCTCTACAAGCAGGGCCCTCCTGTACCTTTTGTATTGTACTGTAATTGTGCTGTCCCCCCTCTACATTGTAAAGCGCTGTGTAAACTGTTGGCACTATATAAATCGTGAATAATAATAATAATAATATTCTTTGTTGGAACAATATGGCCTAAATGCATTGTGAAACTGTTCTACAACACCTTGCTAAACCATTGTATGTTTCCTAGTTGATTGGTGGCAGACCATTAAATGTTTTCACCAAATTACATAAAAAACTGGGATTAAAATATGCACTTGAATTTATTTTAAATTCTAAACCACAGTAGTAGTGTTAGATACATGTGTCAATTAGGAAAAATATCTCCCAATGACATTCTCCTAATTTGGTTCTAGGTTTCATCCAAGGTTGATATGCTTGGTATAGAGATGCCTGATAAATTTACTTGGTATACTGGTTTTCATGATTTGTCTCATTTTGTCCTGTGTGATATTGGTCTATGACAGCTTGACCTACATGTACATACATTTTTATTCCTCGGTTTCATCTTAACCCAAGGCAACTGTCTGCCTACGAGGGTCACTATCCTTATTAGAACAGCACAGTCATAATGCTGCTAGCGAAAGATCTCCCGTGTAGCTATAGTACTACACCTGAAGAAAGACATTATATTCATCTATTTCACCCGAATGAAAACAAATGACTGTGTGAAATCAGAGAACGATAAAATCTAATAAATGCATTTCATGCACTGACTGAGAAAGAGGCTGTTGGTACATCCCAATCCATCATTAAACAAAGACACGTGTTTGCAAAAGTACAACTACACAGCTCTGAGAGGAAGATAAATTGTGTTTTTTTGCATGAAATCAGATGTCTTTGTGGGCAGATTAAGTCCCTAAAAATACAGGGCACAGTGCGCTTTAACCTGAATAGAATGGCATTTATTACATGAGTCTGAGAGTCATGACTCATTGGGAAAACCGTTAACAGAATTCACATTTAATGCCATGTACAGTATAAAAGCCTGGCACTGACACATGAAGGGTGAAATACTGTACAACAAAATGCTTCTCCTTACTAAACTGACTAAAGAAAGTGGTTTTAAACAGTTAGGGGGTTATTTATTAAAGGAAAATCCACTTTGCACTGAAAGTGCACTTGGAAGTAAAATCGCTGTAGATCCGAGGGGGACATGCAAGGAAAATAAAAAAACAGCATTTTAGCTTGCACATGATTGTATGATAAAATCAGCAGAGCTTCCACTCAATTCAGATCTACCCCTTAGCCCCGTACACGCGGGGTCGGAAATTCCGACCACAAAATCCGTCTGAATGTTTCTGACGGATTTTGTCCGACACTGGTGTTGCATACACACGGCCGGACCAAGTTGTTGGAAAATCTGATCATTCTGAACGTGGTGACGTTTGTTGCGTACGACGGAACTACGTAGAGGCTAGTAGCCAATAGCTTTGGTCTCGTAATTTGATCTGAGCATGCGTGGCACTTTGTCTGTCGGAATTCTCTACACACGATCGGAAAAAGTCAGATCGGATTTTGTTGTCGGAAAATTTGAGAGCAGGATCTTAAATTTTTCCGCCGAAAAAGTCAGATGGAGCCCACACACGGGTGGATTTTCCGACAACATGGTCCGATCGGACATTTTCCGTCGGAATTTCCGACCGTGTGTACGGGGCATTAGATTTAGAGCAATGTGGGTAAAAGTGTAGCGCTAAATATGAGTTAGTAGGTGTGAAACCCATCAAAAAATCAAAACCATAAGACTGTAGGTTGTGCTCCCTGGGATAAAACAATTATATGTGATGAAAAGACAATAAAACGTGATCCCTGGGATAAATCAATCATATAGAGTATAAAGCAATGAAGTGTACTCCTGAAAGAGAACAAATCCTAGAATAAATCAATCATGTAGAGTATAAAACAATAAAGTGTACTCCTGTAAGAAAAACGAGTCATAAAAAAATGTCCAGTATACCAATCAAGATATAAACCATAAATGTAAAAAAATGTCCCAAGTGATGAAACAATAAGTGTGCCAAAACGGGGATGTCTGGAACTAGATCCTCTGATGTAACACTTGGAATATAGTATGGAATAGATGTATGCTTACCGGAACAGGTGGACCCCCTGTCAGCAACAGGGAGTCATACGGGCATAAAGAGTTTCAAAGAACCGGCAGTGGGAACATCTCCAGGCAGTCTTGATAGGCTGTGTAGAACCAGTACCGACTTCACCAGCGAGATGCAGATGGTTAAACCGCAGATGACTTGAACCAGCGACCATGGAGCAGGAACTACAGATTCCACATACCGAATCCAGGGATGAAGGAAACTGGAGCTGATGTCAAATCACCGCAACCAATGTGGCGAAAGCTCACATAGGACATTCACCGGTGTTTCAAACCATATGACAGGAGAAAAAAGCAAAAAAAGGAGGGTGGACTCCAATGGTGTAGATCAGCAAGGAAGGTTTTTATTGACAAAAAAACAAAATAACAAAAAAATAAAATTAATCGAAAAAAGTTATCACTATTAAAAGCAGTGTGGGAATGAGTATGACCTCGCCCAACGCGTTTCATTTATAGTAGACATCAACTGGGGCATTTCTCCTTACTCACATTAGATTTAGAGCGACTGCACTTCCAAGTGCACTTGCAGTGCAAAGTGGATTTGCCTTTCAAAAATAACCCCCTTAGTGTATTAGACAACCTTTGAGATGTATTTTCATGAGGTTGATTTATTAAAGGCTGTTAACTTTGCAAGGGAGGTTGCATTTTTGCAAGGGAATTTGTTTAGTGAATGTGGAGAAAATTCACTTTCCAAAGAATAATCAATCATGTGTGAAGAAAAAAAAAACAAAAAAAAATTTTTGCTTGCACATTATTGGATAATGGAAATCAGCAGAGCTGCACCTCATTCACTAAGGCCTGTAGAAAATGTAAACACACTGTCTTAAGCAGCAGGATGACAATGGAAACAAATACACTATACTGTCAAAAGTATTGCCTTTACACGCACATGAACTTTAAAGCGGAGCTGCACCCGCACCAAAAATATTAAAAGTCAGCAGCTACAAATACTGCAGCTGCTGACTTTTAATAAATGGACACTTACCTGTTCCAGGTTCCAGCAGTGTCGACAGAATGTGACGAGCGAGCGCTCGTCTCTCGCTGCCCCGCCGCCATCCTCTGTCAGGGAATCAGGAAGTGAAGACGCAACATCTTCACTGCCCGGTTCCCTACTGCGCATGCGCGAGTCGCACTGCGCTTCTCTATTGGTCCCCGCTGTGTCCTGGGAACTGTGTTTCCCAAGACACAACGGGGCATCCTCGGATATCTTTGGATATGGGCAGGGATGCTAGTCCCGGAAGTGGGTGCAGATACCTGTATTATACAGGTATCTGCACCCCCCTCCCCCCTGAAAGGTGCCAATTGTGGCACCGGAGGGGGGGAGGAATCCGATAAGCGGAAGTTCCACTTTAGGGTGGAACTCCGCTTTAATGGCATCTCAGTCTTAGTCCATAATATTGACTTGGCCCACCCTTTGCAGCTATAACTGCTTTAATTCTTCTGGGAAGGCTGTCCGCAAGGTTTAGGAGCGTGTCTATGGGAATGTTTGACCATTCTTCCAGAAGAGCATTTGTGAGGTCAGGCACTGATATTGGATGAGAAGGCCTGACTTGCAGTCTCCGCTCTAATTCATCCCAAAGGTGTTCTATTGTGTTTAGGTCAGGACTCTGTGCAGGCCAGTCAAGTTCCTCCACCCCAAACTCTCCATGTCTTTATGGACTTTGCTTTGTGCACTAGTCCAAATCATTTGGTGGAGGGGGGATGCCACCAGGTGACAATGCAGAGCCTCCTTGCCCCAAATCACCCCCCCATGTTAAGGGAATGTGGCCTGGTATGGTTCAGAAGGGGGGGCACACACTCACCCCCCCCTTTCCTGGCCTGTCAGGCTGCATGCTTAGGATAAGGGTCTGGTATGGATTTTGAGGGCCTTACGCCATTTTTTTAAAATAATTTTGGTGTGGGGTTCCCCTTAAAATGCATACCAGACCCAAAGGGCCTGGTATGGATTGGGGAGAACCCCCACAACTTTTTTTTTTTAATTTTTCTTTTGCCGGCAAGGTTTTTCCTTTTTCGTTCAGCTGTCAGCGGGGAAGCCCATTGACAACTGATGACTCATCTGTTGTTAAGGACACCATAGTCGGCTTCCTGGCCCGCTCCTTAACAACCAGCTATTCACTGTGCCCTGATTGGGCAAAGCCTTGCCCAATCAGGGCTTAGAATGCACTGTGCTGCGCGCAGTTCCTTGTGGGGCACTTGGCGGGCAAACATCCCACAAAATTTGAGTGTTCACCGAAAAGGCAATGTTCGGGCCAAACTTTTGCTCAGCTCGAACTGTTATCCCAACTCTATTTAAATATATAAATGATATGGAGTCTGGAATTAAAAGTACAATTTCAGCCTTTGCAGATGACACCAAGGTATGCAGTGGAATAACTTCCTTACAGGAGGTCTCCAATTTACAAGCCGACCGCAATGCACTGTTTAATTGGGCAACTAAGAGGCAAATAAGGTTTAATGTTAATAAATGTAAAGTTTTGCACTTGGGGGCTAAACGTATGAATGCATCGTACATACTAAGGTGAGTACAACTGGGGGGATAAATGGTGGAGAAGGATCTGGGTGTTCTGGTAGATTTAGATTGTAAGCTCTTCTGAGCAGGGCCCTCTTAATCCTCTTGTATTTTATTGTGTTTTAACTGTATTGTCTCACTTTTTTATATTGTAAAGCGCTGCGTAAACTGTTGGCTCTATATAAATCCTGTATAATAATAATAATAAAAAGCTTAATAATGGCATGCAATGCCAAGCTGAGCAAACCAAGCTAAATCTATTCTTGTATTAACCACTTCAGCCCCGGAACATCTGGCTGCTCAAAGACACTTTTTGTGATACGGCACTGCGTCGCTTTAACTGACAATTGCGCGGTCATGAGACGCTGCACCCAAACAAAATTGACGTCCTTTTTTTCCCCACAGATAGAGCTATCTTTTGGTGGTATTTGATCATCTCTGCGGTTTATATTTTTTGCGCTTTAAACAAAAAAAGAGTAACAATTTTGAAAAAAAAATACAATAGTTTGTACATTTTGCTATAATAAATACGCTCAATTTTTTTCTCAGTTTAGGCCAATTTGTATTCTTCTACATATTTTTGATAATAAAAATCGCAAAAAGCATATATTGCTTGGTTTGTGCAAAAGTTATAGCGTCTACAAAATAGGGGATAGATTTTTTTTTTATTATTATTTTTTTTACTAGTAATGGTGGCGATCTGCGATTTTTATCATGACTGTGACATTATTTAGATTTACCTTCAACTATGTAGGGCAAGGGACGGTGATTGCATACAAATTCAAAGTGTTCAAACCTGTTATATGGTTTTGGTAAATCTAAAGGAAAGTTGTACAAGAAAATTGTATAATGGTGACCAGTCTATGAGGAAAGATTAGAGGAACTGAATTTATTCTCTCTTGAGAAGAGGAGATTAAGTATGATCAACATGTATAAATACATCAGTGGTCCATATAGTGAACTGGTGTAGAGTTATTTACTTTAAGGTAATCCCAGAGGACAAGGGGGCACTGTTTATGTCTGGAGGAATAGAGATTTAACCTCCAAATACAGAAAGACTTATAAGAGCGGTGAAAACTGTGGAATAGACTCCCTAAAGAGCTGATTCTGGCCAGGCCTGGATTCCTAAATGCACAAAATATAATTGGATACTAATATTTATAGGTAAAAGTTGATCCAGGGAATATCCCATTGTCTCTTGGGGATCAGGAAATCATTTTTTCCCTCGCTGGAGCAAAATGGATCATGCTTTATTGTTTTTTTTTTTTTTTTTGCCATCCTCTGTATAAACTGTAGGTATAGGATTGTGATTATTGAGGTTTTCTATGTAACTATGACAATTTTAGTGTCATTTTAAACATGACAAATTATAGAATAACATTTATATTTTTATCTACAGTGACTTTTTTTTAAACTAACATCGGTCAAAAATTAGTTTTTAAAGTTTTGTTACTTGTTGTTGACTTACTACAACTGGAGAGTGCAAAATCTGGTGCAGCTTCTAACTTCAGCTTGTTAACCCCCCCCCCCCCCGGCGGTATTCCCGAGTCTGGCTCGGGGTGGAATTTCAGTACCATTAGCGGTAACCCCAAGTCAGACTCAGGATCGCATTGCAGGATACAGGGGAAGTTACTTACCTTGTCCCCTGGATCCTGCAATGTCTGCAATGTCTCCCCGCTCCTCCGCTCGATTTACACAGTGCCCGAGTGCCGATGAGCTCCGTTCCCTGCGACGTTACGACGCACGGGAGCAGAGATCGGTGCCAAATTCAAAAAAGTAAAAACACATACAGTACACTGTAATCTTACAGATTACAGTACTGTATAAAAAAAATACACATCCCCTAGTGGTTTGTCCAGTGCCCTGCATGCACTTTTATATTATAAATAAAAAAAATTTCTGCCTGGAATTTGGAGATTGTCCATAGCAACCAAAAAGTGTCCCTTTATGTGAAAAGTGGTTTTAGACCAGCTAGAAAACAGCGATAATAAATTAGAATCAGAATTGAGCAATAGCGATTTGTGGGGAAATTCATCATCAAACACTAAATCTAATGACAGCGCCAATTGGCAACTGAGCAAATTTCAGTGTTTTTGATTTGATTACATTATTGAATAACTTTTAATATTATTTGTTATAATTATTTATTATATTATAAATTTTATCATACCCGGGATGTCTACTAGACTCTGGTTTGAACAGATTTAAGTGAGTTATTTCTAAGAATTGCAGGCCTACAATATAAAACACCAAATTTCCATGCAAGATAATTGTACTGCTTTCAGCACCTAAAATCTGAAATAATCATATCGTCAGGGAGGTTAAAGTAAGCCTTGACAAAAAATCTGGAAGCTGATTGTTTTCTAAGCAGAGCTGCACCAGATTTGGCAACTCTCCAGTTTAATAAATCAACCCTAATATATAACCCATCACACAAACCTCAATCTGTAAGTATGTACCCTGTGTGGGGTCCCTTTCATTACCCCACCTCTGTTTCATGTCTGCAATTATTTGATTATCCTTATACCTCTTTCATTTTAGTTATCATACACGCTTTCTCCTGACAAGTGGCAGTTTAACCATGAAACGCGTATAGCTACCAAAGTCGCGAAGCAGCCACTTGAGGCGGAATACCCAGCACTGGGTCCTGCAAAAACCCTCTCAATTGTTACTAATATTATTGTATGCATGTTATACTTTTTATGAACTCATTAAATCTTCCCAAATGCTGACCAATTTATTTCATTGCAATCTCACCTCATTTAAAGTCCCACCCCCGGAGAGTGCGCATGCGCGGCCGGACGGAGCGGATGTCCACCTGATCAGCTCCGCTCATCCCCCGGCAACATCAGCTTTAAACAGCGGCCCCACACCTCGCCCGAACCCAGCGACTACCTGAGCCCCCTGCGGAAGGTCCCAGGCACACTTCGGATGCCACAAAAACCGGGAAGCCAGCCTCAAACCGGCTCCCGGATCTCGACCCGCGCTACACCACAAGATTTCAAGCTGGCGACCGGCCATCACACACGAGGCATGCAGGCTAAGCTACCGACAAATTGCGACAGCACTGGGTCCTGCAAAACCCTCTCCACACAAAGGTGAGCCGACAACCGCAGACTGCATACCACCCAGCTCTCCCTCACAAGCTGCAGCCATGTCTCCCAGCATGGAATCACAGACATCTTCCCTCTTGGACAGGGAGATAGCAGAAGCCCTATACAGCCAGCCCAGCAGCCAGGAATCCACATCAGATGCAGAATCCCCAGCTGCTCCCCCTGTACAATACTCAGGAGACCCAATTTTACTAGCACGCTTTGCTGACCTGCTGCAAAGAGAACTATCTAAAGCTACCGACAAATTGGCTTCAGACATAAAACAAGATTTCCAGGAAATGGGCAGCAGACTGAGTAGCATTGAATCCAAGATGGACGACACGGTCCACAGAGTATCCGTGGCATCCCGGAGAAAATAAAAGATATTACCTCCATAACACAATCTCTGATGCAAGCTGCTGTACCCAACATCGACGAGATTCATATGGAAATTGATCGAATCCATAGAACCCTGACATCCCCCAAACCTGACGGCCCTCCCAGAGATGTGATTGTGAAGCCACACTTTTTTAAGATTAAAGAAGCAGTGATGCGCCATGCTCGTGAAAATCCAGACCTAGAAATAGATGGCATCAAGATACAAATTTTTGCTGATATCTCACAAGCTACGATCCAAAAAAGGCGATCACTCAAACCCCTACTGGCGCCACTGACCCAACGCAACATCCGCTACAGATGGAACTATCCCTTTCGTCTCCAATTTTCTTTTAACAACAAATCATATTCCTTCTCATCGTTCACTGAAGGCGAGATGATTCTACTGAAACTGGGATTCATATCCCACGACCCGTCATTGCGGAACCAACCTGGATCCAGGGAATCCCCTCCCCCTCCCCTCTCCCCCTTGTGGTCAACAAGGTCGACCAGCAAGCTGACCTCAACATCCCGTGCATCCTAAGAGAATGGAACTGCTGTTTAGATCGTAGAATTGAACTGAACTGACTCAAACCCGCCGTGGTGCCTTCTCAGTGGTCTCTAGAGAGGGACATTAGGCGCCACACAGAGCGGCTGAAATCTGCTGAAGCAAAACACCGATGCCTCACCTGGCCACGACTACCTGAACTGGCCACTAAATCTCTTTTTTGCACTTTTTTTACATTTTTTACCGCACACGATACGCTATCTAGCAGACATATTTGACCAAACAACCCCATCAGTTTATTGGGGCGAGCTGTGCGGCCAAAGATGTTTTCTAGATACCTAGCCGTTTTTTTTTTTTTCTATTTAGATACCAGTATTTATGGTTGCTGGGGGATGACCATGTGCACTCCCTATTTGGAGGACTCTTCCCATTACTAGGTTTTGGTGGAGACTCCTTCACACCCAGGGTTTACCCCTGGGACACTTGAACTGAATACTGTCTGTGAATCCTTTTAGTAACATGTTTAAGTTATGTCACTCGGCTCCAGGAGTCCCCTGGACCGACCGCTTGGTTTTATTATTTTACTTTTCCTCATTACTCTTTATTCCCCCTCCCCCCCTCCTCCTCTCATCTCTACTACTGTCACCCTTCTGGCTAACCCCAGACCCCTCCCCTCTCCCCCCCCCCCCCAAACCCAACATTAACCTTCTCTACTGCTGTTCCTTCCCGAGGGTCACCTGGACAACTTCTCTACACATACAAGCTCCGAAACCAACAGACCGAAGGGTAAGCCTGCTTATAGATGCTCTTGAATGTTTCCCATTTTTCCTGTAAAACCAACACCTCATAATGTTAGCCTGCTCTCCCATAATGTGCAGGGATTTGGATCGCCAACTAAGCGAATCAATGCCTTCACACATTATAAATCTCTGGGAGCTGATATTGTAGCTCTTCAAGAGACACACTTCACATCTTCATTCACCCCTCGATACCTCCACAGGGAATACCCTCTTTGCTTTTTTGCGAATGCCTCAGAAAAGAAAAGGGGGGTCGCCCTCTGCTTCTCAAGACATGTCTCATTCACAGAAATTAAAACCATTAAGGACAAAGAAGGCCGCTACATCCTAGTGAAAGGCCACCTAGGCGGAATTTTAACTACCATCTTAGTATACTACGCCCCTAATACAAACCAAACTGCCTTTTTCCAAGCCCTTCTAAAACTACTAGGACCCGAACTAGAGGGGGTGGTGGTTTTGGCTGGGGACTCTAACCTAGCGCTAGATCTAATCAAAGATAAATCACACACCTCAGGCCTCCGATCCCCCCCCCAGACAAAGTTGCAAGTTTGCACAGACGCTACACCAATATGATCTGGTGGATGCCTGGCGAGAAGCCAATCCCACCGCTAGGGACTACTCCCACTATTCCAGGGCACATGGACACTACTCCCGTATAGATCACGTATTTCTCCCTTCTGGGATGATACCTAAACTGAAATCGGCCAAAATACTATCACCCCCATGGTCAGACCATGACCCAATTATGGTCCAGCTTACAGGCCTTAGTGACAAACCTACAGGTAACCACTGGAGACTGAACGAATCCCTACTTAGTGACGAAACTCAATGCATAGAGATATCAAATCATATACAAACCTACTTTGAAAATAACATCCCGGGAGACACATCCCCCGCCATAAATTGGGCTGCACACAAGGCCAGCATAAGGGGCTCCTTTATTCAGTTAGCCTCCAGATTGAAGAAAGCCCGCACTGAACTGATTTCTACCAAAACCAGAGAGTTTGAATCTTTAGCCAAACAGCACAAGCGTTCCCCTTCACCCAGCCTATTTAAGAAGCTAGAACAGTCCAGACTAGAATTAAACATATGCCTTACTACAAGGGCTGAAAAGCAGCTAAGATGGGCGAACCATAAATTTTTTACATGGCGGTATCGCCCAGGATCCCTATTAGCACATAAACTTACTCCTAGGCACTCCCATCACACACTTCCTAAAATAAAGTTGTCTGGAGGACAGCTCTCACAGAACCCCCAAAAAGTTCTTGATGAATTCTATGGGTTCTACACCCGACCTAATATAAGAAACCACAGCTGTGGCCCATCGTCCATCAGGGAATTCTTGGGGGACCCTGCCCCCTCCCGACCATCACCGACGATCACAGAGAGCTAGTAGACCAACCATTTACAAGCGAAGAAGTCAGATGACGCCATAAAATCTCTCTCACTTCACAAATCTCCGGTCCGGACTGGTTCCCCAACATTTATTATAAAAAGTTCTCCCGCACAATTAGCCCCACACCTGAGCCCTTTATTTTAACTCCCTGAGGGAATGGAGGAACGGTCCCACTGGACGAACGTAACAAAGCCTACAATTAGCGTAATCCTAATATCACACCATTACAAAAGAAAACACTTTTAAATTAGGGGCGGGAGGCCAGCATTATCTACCACACAGCACAGATTGTCTACACAACAGCCAGAGGCTTTTTGGGTTTAGTGATTGCTAAGGAACAAACCGCAAAACGGCCCACACTTGTGGCATCCCATGCTTCAATCACAACACCCCTAGCACCCATGCTTGGCTGTTTATCCTAAGGAGCGGCAATCAAATGCATACAAGGAGATTACTTTAAAGACAACTTCTCAATGCCCCCCCCCCCCCCCCACCCGCCGAGAATTTTAGATACAACAAAATTCCTCCATTTATCACTTCCAAACTCAAAAAGGGAGGTAGACCTGTCCACCTCCACACCCACTTTTAGAACTGAGCTGCAAAAACAGAAGCAACCAGAGAGGGCGAATTTCTGCTGTTCTACTCTTTCGCTTACTGAACCTGAATCCCAACTCATCATACATTTCATAATGGGAAGTGGACCAGACCTCTCCCTGGAAATGTCAGACTGGCAAGATATTGCCTAAAACTGTCAAAAATTTCTATTAATAACCACCCTTATCGAAGCAAAACTTATAAATGTTGCTGCGATGGTATTTAGGTCCCCACAAGGAAATAGCAAAAATGCACCCATCTTCCTCACCTACTTGGGGACGTCCTCCCAGAATCCCGCCGCCTTGCACTGCTGCTCCCCAAAAAATCATTGAAAATCATAACCGGGCTTCCCGTCCCACCATTGAAGACCCCCTGAAGCCTTCCTACCCCTCTCTCTGGTACCACTAGTCCTGAAAAGCTGCTTGGCTGTTATCCTAAGGAGCGGGAGGGGACGTCCTCCCTCCCGCCGCCTTCTGCTGCTCTTCCCGGGCTTCCCGTCCCACCAGAAGACCCGAGCCACCAGCCGGCCTAGGCTGAGACCCAAACAAAGCTTGATTTGGCTCTCTGATGTAAAATCTCGGTAGTGACGTCACATTATCATTTCCGGTTTACTCGGCTGCCAATGACGCAGATTTAAAAAAAATTACAGTATTCAGAATCGCCGACTTTGGCGATCTGTGCAAAAAGTGCAAAGGAGGGATTTGGGGTCCTTTAGATCCCAACACCTATTACTGTTAAAAAAAAGATATACGATTTTTTTTTTTAAAGCGCCCCTGTCCCCGCGTCCTCGCTCAGCAAAGAGAACACATACGTAAGTCGCGCCCGCAAATGTAAACGCTGTTCACATCACACATGTGAGGTATTGCCGTGATCATCAGAGTGAGAGCAATAGTTCTAGCTAAAGACCTCCTCTGTAACTCTAACCTGGTAACCGTTACATTTTTTTAAAGCATCGTCTATGGAGATTTTTAGGTACTGTAGTTTGTCGCCATTCCACAAGTGTACACAATTTCAAAGCATGACATGTTAGGTATCTATTTACTTGGCGTAACATCATCTTCCACAATATACAAAAAAATTGTGCTAACTTTACTGTTTCATTTTTTTTAAATTCATGAAAGTGTATTTTCCCCCCCAAAAAATGCGTTTGAAAGACCGCTGCGCAAATACTGTGTGACATAAAATATTGCAGCGATTGCTATTTTATTTTCTAGAGCAGTGGTCATCAACCCTGTCCTCAGGGCCCAGTAACAGGCCAGGTTTGCAAGATAACTGAAATACATCACAGGTGATATAATTTGCTGCTCAGTGATTGCAGTATTCTAGTCTGCATCTCCCCAAGGTAATACATAAAACCTGGCCTGTTAGCGGGCCCTGAGGACAGGGTTGATGACCACTGCTCTATGGTCTCTGCTAAAAATATATATATATATAATGTTTGCAAAAAATATACATTTTTACTTTAACAAATGTCAGAAATAGGCATAAATAATGACAAGATTATTGCCAAATAATTTGCCAAATAAATAGGTCCATAGTGGGTGCAGAAATTTGAAAACTGAGCTGGTCCATAGTGAGTGTACAGATGTGAGAGCTGAAATAGTTAATGATAACTCAAGGATATACAAATATAAGAGTTAGGTTAAAGAAAAGGTTGAGCAGAAAGCCAAGCAATGTACCAGTAATCCCAGGAATAATGCTGGAGGAAGAATTTCTTACCCTCAGGGATGCCTTAAACGAAATAAAGGTGAGGAGGAAGTGTAGACATATAAGAAAAATGAAAAAATACTGTATGCCACAATACAAAGGAGAACAGATACAGACGGTCCAGTTAAGATAATAAGAAGTAAGATGATGACAAAAACATCAGATGATCAAGTCCAGCCAGACAGGATATAAATTAATTTTTAGGTCTATGGGCCCTACATACCTTTCAGTAGAGCGGAGACGTGCAGTGAGGTGAGTGGCTGGTGAGGCACTGGCTAGTATCAGAGCCAGATACACACAGGTTACATACGCCCATGGGCGTCCGCAGCATAGGGCAAGGGGGGGCAATTGCCCCCCCCCTGGAATTGTAAGAAGGTGTTGACAGGGCCGATCCGGCACGGGGTGCAGTGCACCCAGGCACCACAGAGGTGGGGGCGCTGGAGCGCCAGTGCTCCCCTCCCTCCTCCTCCTCTCCTTGTCCGTAGGCGGCTCTCTCCGTCTGTTACCGCCGCCGCTGAGACCAGCTGCGGGCCGTGCAGAGACGTCACGGGGGGGGGGGGGGGGGCTCCGTGACCGTGTCCAAGCCAGAGCCCGAGCCCGACTTGTTCCAGGCCAGCACTCCTCCTGTGTTTAACTCCCGCCAGCAGCACAAGCCTCCACTCTGTTCTCCATCCGGGCGGCGCGGCGCGGCTGCACAATGTCCTCTCCAGCTGCCGCCCGGGTGTTTCTAAGTAGCCTAATGGTGGGGGGGTGGTTTGTCTAGGGGGGGTCTATACTAATGTGGGGGGTGGTTTGTCCTGGGGGGGTCTATACTAATGTGGGGGGGGTTGTCCTGGGGGGGTCTATACTACTGTGGGGGGTTTGTCCTGGGGGGTCTATACTAATGTAGAGGGGGTGGTTTGTCCTGGGGGGTCTATACTAATGAGGGGGAGGGTGGTTTGTCATGGGGGGGTCTATAATAATGTAGGGGGGTGGTTTGTCCTGGGGGTCTATACTAATGTGGGGGGGTTCGTCCTGGGGGTCTATACTAATGTGGGGGGGTTCGTCCTGGGGGGTCTATACTAATGTGTGGGGGTGTTTCCTCCTGGGGAGTCTATACTAATGTGGGGGGGTTCGTCCTGGGGGGTCTATACTAATGTGTGGGGGGGTGGTTCGTCCTGGGGGGGTCTATACTAATGTGGGGGGGTGGTTTGTCCTAGGGGTCTATATTAATGTAGGGGGGTTTGTCCTGGGGGGGGGGTCTATACTAATGTAGGGGGGGGGGTGGTTCGTCCTGTGGGGGTCTATACTAATGTACTAATGTGGGGGGGTGGTTTGTCCTGGGGGGTCTATATTAATGTAGGGGGGTTTGTCCTGGGGGGGTCTATACTAATGTGGGGGGGTTTGTCCTGGGGGGTCTATACTAATGTGGGGGGTGGTTTGTCCTGGGGGGTCTATACTAATGTTGGGGGGTTCGTCCTGGGGGGTCTATACTAATGTGGGGGGTGGTTTGTCCTGGGGGGTCTATAGTAATGTGGGGGGGGTGGTTTGTCCTGGGTGTCTATATTAATGTAGGGGGGTTTGTCCTGAGGGGGTCTATACTAATGTGGGGGGGGGGTTCGTCCTGTGGGGGTCTATACTAATGTGGGGGGGGTGGTTTGTCCTGGGGGGTCTATACTAATGTGGGGGGTGGTTCGTCCTGGGGGGGTCTATACTAATGTGGGGGGTGGTTCATCCTGGGGGGTCTATACTAATGTACGAATGTGGGGGGGGTGGTTTGTCCTGGGGGGGTCTATACTACTATGGGTGGCGGGCTGGTTTGTCCTGGGGGTCTATACTAATGTAGAAGAGGGTTTGTCCTGGGGGTGTCTATACTAATGTGGGGGTGGGGTGGGGTTTGTCCTGGGGAGTCTATACTAATGGAGGGGGGGGGGGTTTGTCCTGGGGGGTCTATACTAATGTAGGGGGGGTTGTCTAGGGGGGTCTATACTAATGTGGGGGGTGGTTTGTCTCAGGGGTTTATACTAATGTGGGGGAGTGGTTTGTCCTGGGGGGGTCTATACTAATGGAGGGGGGGTGGTTTGTTCTGGGGGTCTGTACTAATGGAGGGGGGGGGGGTTTGTTCTGGGGGGTGTGTACTAATGGAGGGGGGGGGCTGTTCTGTACTAATGGAGGGGGGAATGGTTTGTCCTGGGGGGTCTATACTGATAAAGGGGGCGTTTTGTCCTGGGGGTCTATACTGATGGGGGTCTGTACTGAGGGAGGTGTTTATACTTAGTGGGGGGGTCTGCACTGACGGAGGGGGTCTATACTTAATGGAGTGGGGTCTGTACTGAGGGACGACTATAGTTGGTGGAGGGGGTGATACCATGTTTTACTGCACCGGGTGACACCAACCCTAGTGACGCCACTGCAGCTGCGGGCTCTTATTTCCCCTCTCCCTCTCCTACTCGTGCGCTGCTGTACTAGTGAGCGGCGCACTATGTTTCTTCCCCCGCCTTCATATCGGCCAGGGAAGAAAAAACAAAGGAGCAAAGAAAAGGATTGTGGGACATGTGGTCCCAAGGACTGGCAGCCCCACTGTAACACGGAAACTGCAGCCCACACAGCATGCTCAGCTGAATGGGAGAGAGAAAGCCAGGAGCCCGGGAAAGCTTTCAGGGAAGTACACCCAGGACTCCAGAGGGAGAGGGCAGTGCTGAGAGAACACCATCAGAGAGAGAAAGCCACACAGCCTGGCACCATCCCTGGTGGAGAAAGGAATGGAGTCATTGCAGGAATACAGATCTGGGCTCTACCCAGTGGAGTCGTCACGGGCAATTCAGAGTGAGCTGACTCCTGATCAGAGGAACCGTTGTTGCTGTATCGCTGGGTCAGGTGAGAGGGCCGATCGGTCATTATTTACTACCATCTCTTGTAACATGTCTGCAGTCTCTGACCATCTCTTGTAACATGTCTGCCGTCTCTGACCATCTCCTGTATTATGTGTGCAGCCTGACCGTCTCCTATACTATGATTGCAGTCTATGACCATCTCTAGTATCATGTCTACAGTCTCTGACCATCTCCTGTACTATGATTGCAGTCTCTGACCATCTCTAGTATCATGTCTACAGTCTCTGACCGTCTCCTGTACTATGATTGCAGTCTCTGACCATCTCTAGTATCATGTCTACAGCCTCTGACCATCTCCTGTACTATGATTGCAGTCTCTGACCGTCAGTCACTTGTATCATGTCTACAGTCTCTGACCATCTCCTGTACTATATCTGGGGGCTCTTTCTAATAGACTCTCTAACAGAAGCCCCCTCTGTGTGCATCAGAGAGACTCCCCTCCAGGTCTCATTAGTGTACGCTTTCCCTGTATTTTCTTTATTGGTAAAAGATCATGGGAGGATCCCAGGGTAAAGAAGACTTCTTAGGGGAACAGCTCTATGTTTAAGTCGTTGTCATAGAAACATTTGTAAAGGGGAGGAGTTGGTAAGATGACCACGCCCACGTGGGGGCGCCAGAAATATTTCTGCACCCAGGCGTCTGTGACCCTAGGATCGGCCCTGGGTGTTGAAGACAGTTTCCCTGTGTTGCAATGGCCGCTGCGGCCACCATGGACTTTTTTTCTGAGTCTGCTGGCCTGGGGCTGCTCTCTTTTCCGACTTATCACAGATACAGACATCCATCCCTCCCTCCCTCACCCCTGGCCCAAACATCGTATTGGCTCTGCTGCTCGGGCCTCTGCTCGACATCTCGGCTGTTCTGTGATTGGCTGCCTGGTCTGTGTATGTACGTCGCTATGCACATCCGGCCGGCGCCAGCTCCTCCCATAGGTGTGTGCAATGAGTCAGTGGCCGAGAATACGCTGCCAGTGCCTGGGCCTATCGTATCACAGGAGGAAATCCTGAAGAATCACAGGTAACAGCAGTGCCAGTTAGGAGGAGAATTTAGATACACATACACATATACACATATATATATATATATATATATATATATTGCTTGGAAAGTTGGACAGCTAAGCTATTGCTGGAAAAGATATTTGTGTGTTATATAATCTTCTTCACTTTGTATGGAAGTTACTCAGTCTCAGGCATACCATGCCCATATAAATATAGCCTAGAGAATTTACATCTTTCTATATTGCAATACATCTGTTGTGGCCATATTTTGATCTTGATGAAAACAACCTATACTGTATTGCAATATAGAAAGATGTACATTCTCTAGGCAATATTTATATGGGCATGGTATGCCTGAGAGTAACTTCCATACAAAGTGAAGCTGAATTATTTCAAGAGCCATTTCACACTGCCATCTGGCCGCGTTATCGGTAAAGCGCTGCTAGTTTTAGCCGCGCTTTACCATCATTTTACCCACGCTTTTCGGAAGCTAGCGGGGAACTTTTAACCCCCGCTAGTGGTCGTAGAAAGGGTTAAATGCGACTGTGCATCGCCGCTGCCAAAACGCCCATCCCGCCCCCCCCTGAAAAAAGTTCTGCGGACGCCCATGCATACGCCGCGATTGTTAGAGCGAGAGCAATAATTCTAGCACTAGACCTCCTCTGTAACTCTAAACATGTAATCTGTAGAAAAATTTAAAGCGTCGCTTATGGAGATTTTTAAGTACTGAAGTTTGGTGCCATTCCACTAGTGTGCGCAATTTTAAAGTGTGACATGTTAGGTATATATTTACTTAGCGTAACATCATCTTTCACATTATACAAAAAAATCGGGTTATCTTTACTGTTTTGTTTTTCTTGTTTTTTTATATTCATGAAACAGTTTTTTCCCCAAAAAAACGCGTTTGAAAAACTGCTGCGCAAATACTGTGTAACATAATGACAACCATTTTATTTCCTAGAGTTTCTGCTAAAACAATATATATAGATTATATAAATTTTTTGGGTTCTGAGTAATTTTCTATAAAAAAAATGATGATTATTACATGTAGGAGAGGAGTGTCAGAATTGGCCTGGGTGGCAAGGGGTTAATTACCATAAGTATTATACACATTCAGGATAGGAGCGGTTTGACCACCGGGGGAAAAACCCAGAAAAATTGCAAAGAGATTTTACAGCAATTTTGCCAAGTTTTGCATTTCCCTGTGGCCAGCGAAAGTAGGCTATGTGTACATAAAGGGCCTTATGCCCCGTACACATGGTCGGAAATTCCGACCACAATATTATGATTTATTATGATTATAGATTTTTTCCGACAGATTTTGTCCGACACTGATGTTGCATACACACAGTCGGACAAAGATAATTCTGAACGTGGTGACGTTCGTTGCGTACGACGGAACTACGTAGAGGCTAGTAGCCAATAGGTTTGGTCTCCTAATTTGATCTGAGCATGCGTGGCACTTTGTCCGTCGGAATTCTCTACACACGATCGGGAAAAGTCTGATCGAATTTTGTTGTCGGAAAATTTGAGAGCAGGATCTCAAATTATTCAGACGGAAAAAGTCAGATGGAGCCCACACACGGTCGGATTTTCCGACAACATGGTCCGATCGGACATTTTCCGTCGGAATTTCCAACCGTGTGTACGGGGCATTAGAGTTTATTATGTCATAAAAGAAAGGCAATCAAACATCTCATAAACTGCCAAGAGGACCGGAACTTCTGCCATTATAATTTTCACGAAAGCATAATTTCCACATTTACACATTGGTGCACTACTGGCACATGATCAATTGTCTGCTTCTTATCAGGTAACCATCTAACCATTGCCCTGTTCTGCTGTGCTATATGCTTAAAAATTGAAATGTTTTCATTCATCTGCCTATGGCAACAATCTAAACTGGAGAATGCAAAATTTGGTGCAGCTGTGCATGGTTAAGCTTTGACAAAAAAAAGCAGCTGACTGGAAGCTGACCGTTTTCTATGCAGAGTTGCATGAGATTTTGAACTCTCCGGTTTTAGTATATCAACCCCTGTATATTTAATTAAAAACTGACTTTTCATTCATCTGTCTTATGGTATCTTACTTCTATCCCACAACTCAAAATGCATGCCTATTTTATAAATTTTCCCTTTTTGGTTTCGTTGATCGTAAAGTTAATATTTTATTTTTTACTCTGGTCTAACTAAGGTGAAAGTGTAACTACACTGTCGTAAAAAAAAAAAAAAAAAACGATATATATATATATATATATATATATATATATATATATATAAATATATAGCATATACAGTTGCTACAAAAGCCATATTCTAATTTAATGTTATAGTAAAATCACCTTTCCATTTCAATCTGCAGCATAATAGTTATATATATATATATATATATATATATATATATATATATATATATATATATATATATATATTTATAGTTTATAATATGGAAACCTGGAGATGTTCTGTACACCATTGGTGTACAGAGTACTTCAAAAATGTAATTTCCTGCTTGTGTAATTGGCTCACTGATTTTACCAGTTGGCACTAAGATACAGGATTTCGTTAAAGGGTAACTCCACTTTCGTGGGGGAAGAAAATTGCAAATAAGGAAAAAATAATACAGCGTATACAATTGCGACACAAGTCATATTGTAATTAAATGTTATTAAAAATTCCCTTTCCTTTCCACTGTCATTTTCTGAGAATGCATTGCAATATGGCTACCTGGAGTTGTTCTGTACACAGAGTGTGCACTGACCAGACCCCCCAGAAACATAATTTCCTGCTTGTGTGATTGGCTCACTAATTTTCCCAGAAGTCTGCCTAAGATACAAGTCAGATTTCAGGCATCCCCTGCAACAAAAATTTCATTTTTGGTGAGATACTCCCTGTAGGAACACGTCTAAAGGGATGCAGGCCCAGCAGAGTTCCTCATTAGTGCTGTGCAGGTGCACACCTGATACATAATTATGAAACCACTCCCATTAGACCCACTTATCACAGAGGCAGAGAGGAACATACAGGGATTTCTTCAGAATAACAAAAAGTAGGAATCTGCAACAAAGGTTGTTATAATCCTTGCAATGTACAGAGATCACCCAAGGGGAATGTTTTTTTCTCAAAAAAAGTGGAGTTACACTTTAAGGGTTACTTCTTAAAGTTGTAAACACTTACCTATACCCAGTGAAGTGACTGGCCTCAAATGATGAAACAAATCATCATACATAAATACCTGTTTATCTTCAGTGTTCCCTTCTCTACATTTGTTCAAAGTCCAGAATTTGTCAAGCTTGTCTGAGCTGTCAGAAAACAGGAGATATAGAGCTGTTACCTTTATCTTCAATTCAATCACTCTCAAGAAAAACTCTGTGCTCCACCTCAATACGAATAGTGCCCCATCACCAGGTGCAATGCATGCTCACCTTGATAATGGACCTGTTGCAAGTACGGGTCAACAAAGCATGTATAGGGTAATCCTCAGTGGGTCTCACATGGCCAGGAGCGATCTTCCACCTGAATCCCTCTGTTGGCTATAGCTCCCCTTTAGAGTGGTGCTGGATAAAAGTTTACCAAAGATAAAAGGAATAGTGCCAAATTGTGTAGTATGTTTAAAATTGTTTAATAACAACAGAAGCTCCTTTTTTTTCAGAATATTTCACTGGTGAAACCGCATTATAATGAATATTCATTTGAATATAGTTATTCTTTACTATTTATTTTTATATTGAAATAGTTTCTTAGTACCAATTTTTTAAGCACATTTCACTTTTATTTGTTTTTTGTATTGATTAACAAAGTAGATTTACCTAGAGGAGGAGTACAGAAACACCCCACCTATGTATAGAGGAGTGTGGATAAATTCACAATCAATGTTTTATTTGATTTGTTATTGTCTATGGTGCTGTTGAGGAAATCTATGTTGAAGGGGGAAGTTGTGGCGATATTGAAGCAGCGCAAGCACATTTATATATTTGTTTAGTCACATTAGATGTGAGAACACATTTAATGATTGCAGCAGCTTTTGTTGCTTTGTTTTTTGCGCTTGTATTTTTATTTATTTTTTTTTTTAAATCCACTGTGTGGCAGCGCACATAATCACACAAGTATTTAGTGCCCTCTAGTAGAATACAGCGGCTACTTTCTTGACTCCTCAAGCTGCCTCTGTCCCTGGACAAAATATTGCCTTGCTGCTGTTATGCCTCTCCCTCATTTTCCTCTTCTACAATTTCTGATGCCCAGGTACAGTTTACCACCCGTCAGCTCCATCCTTCTCATTGTTAGAGCCCTCTTAGGATTCTACAGACTGTAAGCTACAGCTGCAGGAACATTGATGTCAATTGCTCTACTCTGACTTTTGTCCTCTCCCTCTATGCTCCTAACACTTTCTTTTTCAACATCTGATATAAAATTCCTGAGCATCCACCTGCATCAAGTTACTCATGGTTTGCTCAAATAATTATGCTGCCTCCTCCATGCCACTTTGCAGGGCAATAGCAAGATAAGCTAAAAAGGAAAAAGAGGATGCATTTGTAGCTGCTTGGAAAATATGCTGCTCTGTACCTGGGAGGAGAATGAAGGCTTAGATAGCCACTCCACAACCTTCTTCTTGAAGGCTTTTTCTCATAGGAATAAATGTTAGGTAATGTCATGTTCGCCCTGTGAAAGACCACAAAAACAGTATACTGTAAACTGATGCTTTACACATATCACAAACAGCACAAGAATTATTAGTGACTCTTGCCTGAATGCTGAGACATGCTTTAAGCTATTTTTTGAAAACTGGACCCCTAATGCCGCGTACACACGATCGGGATTCTCGTCGGAAAAAACTCTGACGGTTTTTCCGACGGAATTCCGACGGAATTCCGCTCAAGCTGTGTTGCCTACACACGATCACACCAAATTCCGACGGTCAATAACACAGCGGCATAAAACACGTTCGACAGCACTATAAAAGGGAAGTTTAATGCTTCCGAGCATGTGTCGAATTGTTTCCGAGCATGCGTCGGAATTTTGCGTGTCGGAATTGCATACACACGATCGGAGAATCCGATAGAAAGGTTTTCCTTCGGAAAAATTGAGAACAGGTTCTCAATTCAAAGTCCGTCGGAAATTCTGACAGAAAAAGACCGTTGGGCATACACACGGTCGGAAAATCCGATGAAAAGCTCCCATCGGACTGTTTCCATCGGAAATTCCGACCGTGTGTACGCCGCATTAGACTCATACCTCCATCATAGGGTATTTATAATGTTTTGATGTTTGTCTGTTGACTTTGTCTTGGGTTTCACCAGTAGCCAAGATATACTGCCTTATAATAATGCATGGACTTGTTTTTCAGAGTTTTAACCCCTGCAAAGCTTCCATCCTCTCATTACTCTCACTCTGAGACTAAGGTACTAATTACACTATTACATACCATTACACTATTATAGCTATCAACCTGCACCATGCAGTGAAAATAGGAAAATTAATGCTTGAGTCCAAATTTTTTGTAACACATAAGCAAAATAGCAATAATCATGAGCAAAAGAAAACACCTGCACACCTGCACAGATCTGACCACAGTTAAAGCTGAAGTAAACCCATCGATCTAACAGTTTGAAAAACAGTTACATTCCCGGCATGCCGGAAATGCTAATTGTCACATTGGTTGTACTCTCAACCAAACTGTCAAACCATCCAATGACTGGTGTCATAACTGATTATATGTGCAGCATCATGGCAGTTAAAGATTAAACGGAGGCCAGGATGGCAGCTTCCTTGGCAGAAAATGATAGGAGGGTTTACTTCCACTTTAACTAAAATCTCATTGGTTGCTATGGACTTGTATCTCAAAGACTTGAAACGACACTATGGGCAGTGAACGTACATACACACCAGATATGAATATTTAGTTGATTTATCTATCATTTCCAATACGTACAGAATGTAAAGGCAGTCTTATAGGCAATAGTAGGGGCTTATTTAATGGAAATTATCTGAATCCAATAGCAGATAATTCTCATTTCTCAATAGCCATCCCTGGCTGTATGCATGCTGTGGGTAAAATGTCAGGCATAGAAGTTAGGAAAGCTTTGGCAGTGCAGTGATTCTTGATTACAATCATCCTTATTGGTGAGAGAATAGATCTACCATTACAGCTGGTCTAAGCTGGTAAGGGACATTTGTAATGGGATTAGCACAGGCCACAATCTTTCAGTAACTAAATAGTAGTATGACAAGTCTACATATGGCACCAAGGTCTGCTCCCTATAGGGGTATCTTTGATTCAGGGAAAGTAATATGTTGAGTTTAGAGATGACTGACAACATTTTCAAACATATCACATTATGATTATTTTTAAGAATTATTTTACATCTTTAGTGTTTCCTTAGCAACCAAATGCTCTGAAGCGATATTTACAATCCATGTCTAATCTCTTTGGTAATACGCATGGAGATTGCTTGTTATGGAAACTTCTTATGATATTTTGCTTCATTAATGGGTTTTCTGGCATGTTATATAAAAAATATTAACTTTCATGGCTAAATATCAATAGCTCAACTGACCATAACACAGCTCACAAAGCACCTAAATTACTTCATGATTTAACAAATTGAAGATGGATGAATTGTGCCTGTAAAAGGAATGAAAAAGAAACATAACAAAGCTAACATCAAGGATGAATAAGTTATTCACAATGTGTTTCATGAAAACAAATGTGAAAAGAATTATACAAAATTATACTCCCTTAAAGAGAATTTGTCATATAAAATAAACTCTTGCAGGTTTAACGTGACTGTTTCTGTTGCAGCTTCCAAAACAAATCCATGGCTATTCAGGCAGGTAAAGCTTTACAACTTCCTAGTACTAAACTTTGTTTCCTCCATTCCACCTCCTGCACATCCCTATTGCCCATTGAGGCAAACTATCATCGTAATGAAACTGGTGGCAGTAGCAAGATCCAACACTACTCACTGTACCCAGGCACCTGACCTATGGCTATAAGAATGGATAAGGTTTCTGCCACACAAGCAGGGTATTCAATGTTTTAGGTAGGTGGAGGCAGCTGCAGATGTCTGTACTTCACACCTGTTGAATTTTTATTTTTCTTAAGAGACTTTTTGTTCTTAAAACTATGAGTAGTGTGTAGGCAGGTGCAGTCTGCCTCCTTCGCTGTAGGTGGCACACAAACAGAGAGGCATCACAGCTTGGAGAGGAAGTCAGGGGAAACTCAGCATTCTGGTTTGACTGCGCTGCATCCAGTTGACCCTTGGCGGCTATCTCGAGTCAGCAGTCTTTTTTGAGACCCTGCTTCCTAGGTTTTGGTGCGCATTCGGGTGAGAGCAGTGTAGGGACAGGTTCCCCATCTGTCAGGGACATTATTAGCTTCATGGAGAGGTTCCAGGTGAGAAGGGAAAGCGTAGGGCTCGCAATTGCCTTGAACATATTCATGTCTGTCCAGATGCTGTTAATTAGGTTTATACCTGCTCCACAATATGCTGTTGGTATTTGTGAGTGCTCCCAGTTGGGTCTTCTCCCACCGGGTTTATTGTGAACTATTTGCCTTGACTACAAAACAAGTTCTGCCCTTTCTGCAATACAAAATCTGCCTTTGCTACAAGTTATACTGATTGCAATTGGACTGTATGTGAATTATTACCGCAGCACCACACTGCACCCACACACAAGTGAGCACTCTGATGGTGCTAGCATCCACCAATCTACCAATAATTTGGTCTTTAAAAACTGTACATAGGTCAGTCTATGTCAGTAACAAATCAGTAGGTGCTGTTGCAGTCATATTCCTGTTAATGGATTTTTGTGACTATATCTCCTTGGTAAGTATTGTTTTAAGTCCACATTACATTTGTGTCGTTCTAGCAGAAGTGTCGGTCTTCTTGCATGGAAAGAATCAGGCAAAAATCGTTAAGTGAATAAGATCATCTAATTCCTGAATGGGCACCCTTTTGCTAGTTGAATAAAAAAAAAAGTGTGACCAAAAGTTCTTTCTGGCAACCTACTGTATATATTTATAAATCCCTTAATACTTGTATTCCAATTTTCGCATAGAAAGAGCACAGGCAGTAAGATAATGGAGGGAAAAATAAAAAATATGTGGTGAGATCACATAATAGAGGATAGAGCAGAAAAGAAAACAGGATGGAATTGTGGCATTGATAAGAGAGAAAGGGGCAGCAGGATGACATTGCAATATTGTGAAGTGAGCAAAGAAAGGTATCAGCACAACTGGGTAGTGGACAAGGGAGAAAAGGAGGCAGAAGAAAATTGGGTGAGCGAGGAAAGGAGGAAGCAAGACCTGGTCTTGGAGGAGGTACAGAAAGGAGCTAGTGAGAACACATTGTGGGGAAGGCCACAAGGCTGGTTTGTAGAAAGGGCGAGAGAAGCAGCAAGATCAACTGTGGAAGGAGAGAAGAGAAGGCAGTATACAAGATTGTGTGGAGACAAAAAAATTAGACTGGATTGGAGGGTAGTGGGTGGGTAGAAGGTGGTGAGACGGAAGTGTGGAAGAGGGAGGGAGAAGAGACAATAATCCCAGATTACAGAGAATTGAGAGAGACTGAATGATGAGTAGACATGTGCTCACTGAAATATTTTGTTTCGGAATTTCATATTCGTCCGAAAAATAAATTTATTTAGTTACTCCCGAAATTCGTTTTTATTTATTTTGTTTCGCTAAAAAATGCATTTGTCCGAAAATCCGAAATAATTAAGGTTGAATCTGTCATTTAAGGCTTATGGTGTCTGTCGAATGTTCCAAGAAGATTCGACGGAGCAGCTAAACTGTACGATGCCGCAATCGTACATTTCTGGTCGAATGTTCCGCCTACAAGCTATAGTAGAATTCTAATGTTGTATGACAATAGTAATAATTATATTTATTAAATATTATTACTAGTCGACCAACATTAGAATTCTTCTATAGCCTATGGGCGGAGCATTTGACCATAAATGTCTGCTCGCGACGACTGTTTCGTCGAATCTTAATGTCGAATCTCTTCTCTCTATGCCGAATAATCTTGGACTAATAGAGTTAGGTTAGGCACATTCAACCTTTTTTTGCTATTGTCTCTATAATTTCGAATCTTTTCTATCTATGTCGAATCTTTTCTCTCTATGTAGAATAATCTTGAACCAATAGAGCTAAGGTTAGGCATTTGACCACAGGTTCGATGGACACAGATCGTAATTGTCAGCGTCATGTCGAATCTCCTATCTATATCGAACTGTTGCAATGAAAATGAAAATAAAGCATTAGTTTATGTTGGATGTTTCAGTTTTCGGATTCTGAACATTCATTATAGTTTGTTAAAAGATAACAAAAATACCTGAAATTCGGACAAAAATTCGGATGCACATGTCTAATGACAAGAGAGAAAAGGAGGGAGACAAGTTTGTGAAGGGGGGGATACATAATAGCAAGGCTACATTTTGAAAGGGGGGAGAAGGCAGCAAGATCAGACTCTGTAGGGAAGAGGAGCTGCTGTATAGATGGGTCCTTATGTACTGCCCAGTGATGACTTTAATCTGGGAAGCACCAACACATGAAATTATAGAAATGCAAAAGCCCTAAAAAGGAAGTTCAATCATTACTAGTACTAGAAATCTAGGCATGACAACACAGCAGATACAAGGATGACCAACCTGTGAACAAGGGGCCGTACCTAAGTCACTACCCAGTTGGAAGTTAACTACTGATTCCTACAGGTTTTGGGGCCCTTGGATAACTCAGTAGGAGCACTCACTTTCCTAGGGAGGGTATTTTTAATCTTGTAATCCCATAATAAATGGTGGTACAAACCCCTTTCTTCTGATCTCCACAGAAGACAGCAATAATAAATACAGCCAAATAAGTACATCAGAGTGGCCAATAAATCTCTCACCACTCTGACATTCTGGTTCTGTCCTTCCAGACGCATTGAGAGAGATTTACTAAAACAGGAGCACTCAGAATCTGGTGCAGCTGTGCATGAGCCAATCAGCTTCCAACTTCAGCTTGTTCAATTAAGCTTTATAAAATCTAGAAGCTGATTGGTTTCTATGCAGAGCTGCACCAAATTTTGCATGCTCCAGTTTTAGTAAATCGCTGTCAGGAAAGGCATGCCAGCAGTCAAAATGGCTCCCTCAGACAGATTCCTGTTCACAGCTCTTCACATGCACATACGAAATGTGCATGTGCTCACGAGCGTGCCCATTCGTGCACACTTATGCGCAAGTGTGCATAGGAATGCTCATAGATATGTGCATTGGCGTGCAAATGTATATCTCATGAAATATTAAAACTGGGTCAGTACTCAGGATCAGTGCTGTCTTGTGTACAGCATGCCCGTGCTAACTTGTTACGCTGCATCTGTCTCCAGTTATTGACCCGGCTTACCTTGACTATTCCTGGCTCTGCCTGTATTGACCCCAGCTTGTCCCTGACCTTGCTTCTGCCTGTGCCCATTACTGCTACTCTGTTGATTTGTTACTGACCTGGCCTGTACCATGACTTTGCTCCTGCTTCAGCATCAGTACCTGTTCTGTCTGCCTGTGTATGACCTGGCTCATATGACCCTGTCTATGTTTCAGTCATTACTGGATTTCCAAGCTGCAAGCATCTGCCTGTTATCAACTGGTGCCTGTTCTCCATCTGCCTGCTATCTGCCTGCTACCTGCCCGCGGTTCACCTGCTTGCTGTCTCCAGTGCCAGCCTGTTCCTGCCTACTGTTCATCGACTGCTACCTGGCATCTCTGTTTTGCTGTGATTCACCGGTGACCATCCGCTGCTTGACTGGGAGATCCTGTCCAGCCCTGCAGCAAACAAGACCATTATGCACTCATGCCACTCTGCACTCCTGCACTACCTGTCTACTCTATCAGGAGCCCCGAGTAAGAGGTGTAAGGGAGGCCTTCCTCATCTTATCAGGCTCTGCTTCCACAGTTTCCTCTTGAATCACACATTAATTCCATGGTAAATCAGATCTGATATTTAATGGTTTTCTCTGTGTGTTTCTATGTTTCTCTGTCAGAAGGTTCCACTGTGACTTTTGGAGGCTGTGCAGAGGATGTCATTCTTAGTTTTGGAGTCTTCATTTTTTGCTCAGGCTTGCAGGACATCTCTTCTGGCTGCAACTGTTGGGGCTGTCTTCTCTTGAAACAGACATTGGTACATCAATCTCAACACTGGATGCACAGTGAAGATGAAGAGTAACATTTAGAGATGGCATTATGGAGAAGTCATCTCACCAGATCTGTGTTTGTCCCCACAATCAACGATCCTTTTGTAGACGTTGGTGAGTGGTCATGAACACTTAATGGCTAGCATATCAAAAATGCCTGGTTGTTTTTTTTTAGGTCAGCTGAGGACTCACCCTCTTTTCTTCTTGCATTACATTCTTACAGGAAGCTTGCTGCAGCGGCCCACCCCGGTTTGGCTCAAAAAAAATTAAGTTTTGGCTATACATACACATTTAGCTATTGTTGTACTTTGCAAATTACAACTGTTCTTTGCCCTTTTATAGTGAATAAGTTAAATTTGTTAATTTTAAACATACAAATGTATTTTTTAAATAGAATACTCCAGGCAATGATTAGTAAATGCATACATTTACAATGAAGTGAAAATAAGCATTTGGAAGAAAGAAAAGAGTAAAGCTTGCGGCACTAAGTAATTAAAGGTGCCCATTGATGGTTTGCACATCTAAAACAGTTCAGAGCTCGTTGTGGTTTTTAACTTGGAAAAGGACACTTTCAACTTTCAAAAAGTACACTTTCAACTAAAGCTTCAGCCCTGAAGTAAGCAATAACTAACATATAAATACTGTAGGTACTTTTCTAGAGCAGTTCCCTGTTTTCCACTGTCCGGTCAGTCCAGGATCACGAAAAGGCTTATAGTTCCAATAGTAACAGTAAGTGCCAATGCAGGATTGCAGGTGTTATGAGTTTAGCAAGAGATAAGTAAACTAGGTGGTCACTAAAACTACACTAGCTACTACAAAATATGAGTGTAAAAATGAAAAAAAAAAAAATGTATGTAAGTAAATGCAGAATGTCCCCTATGTCAATAAACTGATATCACTGGTGAAAGACAACGATAATTATATAATGGGTAAAATGGAAAACTAGCACTGCAACATTGAAAAATCTTAAAGGGTAACTCGACTTTGATAGGGAAAAAAATTGCAAATAAAAAAAAAATAATAATATAGCGTATACAACTGCGACTCGTCTTATTTTAATTGAATGTTATTATGCCGTTTCATGCAGTTCAACTCGATAAACACCTGGGGCAAATGCCAAAAATGTTGGTGAGATTATATCTGCCAGTTGACCGGAAAATATCTTGGAATACTTTTTTTTTAAATCAGCAAGAGTTTATTAAACAAAAAAAGTAGAACACAAATTACACTAAAACTTAGATGTGCCATCCATGAACAATTTCAATATGACACAGATAATAATCTATACAATACAGGAACTGTAATGACTTCCAGAACATAGAGTGCATTGAAAAAGTATTTATACCCCTTGAAATTTTCCACATTTTGTAATTTTACAACCAAAAACGTAAATGTATTTTATTGGGATTTTATGTGATAGACCAACACAAAGTGACACCTAATTATGAAGTGGAAGGAAAATGATAAATGGTTTTCAATTTTTTTTTACAAATAAATATAAAAATTCGTAATTCGGATTCGTACGAAAGTACGAATTTCGAAAAATTCATACGAATTTCCGATTCGTACGAAACTAATCGCACATGTCTAGTTGCCAGCACAAGACAAACAACACATGATTACTGTATTATTTCTATTCAGGATTTATACAGCGCCAACAATTTGCGCAGCGCTTTATGCATTTATATTTGTTGAGGGGTGATTTTTAAGGTAAGTAGATTCCAGTGTCTCCTCTCTCCAAGTTTTACAGAAATATCTCACAATTAAAGATGTTATTTTTGTCAGTCCTTCCATATTGCAGCAGTGCCCTATAGCTGAAATACTGCATTCTGCTTTAAGTCCTACAACCCAGCCAAGTTCTTCCATCATTCTGAGCAAATATTTGGTCATCCCACAATTAACACTATCTTGCCATTCTAATCTATGTGGGATCTGTAAATAGAGAATTAATGAGTGCCTGGTGCTGTACTTGGGCAAAGAAGAGATTTTGCTCCAAGCCTTCACATTTTTATCATTTTGAAGTAGATCAGACATTTTCTACAGCTAATTAAAAAGTGTAAACCTTGAAATGGGCAATGGTACACATTAGTATTTGTTAAACCCCATATATCTTTTTAAACATATTTCCATTGGGACAGAATATTTTATTACAAAGCTGAGTTATTGCAGGGAAAAATTAAACTTGTGATACAGTTTGTAACTGCTGCTTTGTTTTTGTTTTTTTCATTTTTTATTTGGAGCTGTGGAATGGGCATATATTTATGCACTGGAAATTAACCAAAACATCCAAAGACCTGAAAATAATTAAACCTGTACAGAGAGATAGTCTTTAGTGTCTCAGAGGAATCTTCAGCTTCCTATTTGCAAATCTGTAGATGTTTTAGTAATTAATAAAATAATCAATTTTTAGAGCACTCATGCACTTCTAAGCTTACTTAAAAAAAATGTCCCGGAGCTCACAGGACATATTAGTGCTGTTTATTTATTAAAAAAATCTACTAAAGCAATTATTTACTTTAGATTATTAGTCCTTACTATATATGTACAATATATTATATATATATATATATATATATATATATATATATATATATAATATATATAATTTCATTTTTTTAAACGTTGACCTTTATTGTAGAGAAATTCATGCAGTAATACAGAAATATCACCCTCGGATCACCAACTACACTATGCGCAGACGGCTTTTATAACGACCCAATCTGTCTGCAGGAGATAAATTCCTAAAATCTATAAATTCAAGCCAGGCACATTTTCTCCAAACAAGCGATGTTGGGTTTATGGTTATCCAAAGGCAATGTCTTTTTTGGTCATTTTATGCTTGAGAAGGCCTGAAATGCAAATGATGAGGGGAAAGTATAACATAAATTTTATTAAGATGAACTCGGGCTAATAAAATTAACTACTTATCGAATGAGCCGTCTGAAATGAATATGAAGGGATGTGGTTCTTCCTAAATGTAATATACTATTAGCCTCTCCTCCTTCTAAACAGAGAAACAAGTCCTATGTACACAACATGGACACACTAACGGCACATTAATATATATGAATATAGCTACCATAAACCATCCTAATAACATAATGGTTTCTCACCATAGTACAGCATAGCTTTAAGGGCTTCCATATTATTTAGATATAGGCAATTAATAGCATGTCCAGCTGAACAATGTCATGTTAAAGCTGAAGTATGGCCAAAAACTATTTTTGTATATGTTGTATTTGCACAGCAAAAATAAGTTACCTCCAATGAAGCGATCTGCATTTCTGGCTTCTGCAGTATTTACTGTATTATAACTTTTGTTTTTAATCAGTCCACACTACCCTGTTGGCGTCGAACATCTTTTAATTTTAAGCTGTAGTACAAAAATCACAGGAGGTTCCTCAGCTCCTCCTCCATTCATAAAAAGCCTTGCATTGTTCTTACTGAATGCAAGGCATTCTGTAAATGGAGAAGGTCCTCTTCAGGTATTACATATGCATACTTACATTGGGTCATTAGACCTTTTCATTTATGTTCAAAAAGTGACCTTACCCTTTAAGATCAATCACCCTATTGTCCCCATTGACACTGGCAAGTGTCACACAGAGAAGTTTCTGTGGAGGCCCAGAAATTTTGCTATGGGGCTTCATGAATTGTAGTTTTACCTCTGAAACAAATTATTATCTTTACACTTATGCTATTACGAATTAGAGGATGTACAAAGTATGCTTAGTAACATAAAGGAAATATATGGGAACATGTCATAGGCAACTACAAATTATTCAAAATAGCTATGTCTTTGCAGCCCCCCTAATGCTCTTTTTGCTTAGGGCACAATGAATTACACTTACAATAGCAATGAATTCGGAACCCTTTGTTTATTGCTTTAGTTGTATTTAATTATTTTTAGTTATTACTTTTCAAGTGCTGGTAAGTGGATTTCAGTTATCAGGTCTGGTTATGTGAATGAGACCCATTGAGCTCTCTTCAGCATATAGGAGATACATTAATGCTTTGTGGACATTACTGCAAGAGGACTGTAGAGTGTGCACTCGGGCGTAATTACTTGTGCATGAAGCCTAAAAGACTGTACAATTATAACTAAATGCGATAAGTATTATGTAATCTATTATTTCTCTGTCTGCCTGTACAAAACTTCCAGTGGAGTTACACATTGAAATGTTAATATCAGATGCCAAACCTTGTTTTGTTTGCTGTGAACTACTGGTCTGCCCCAGTACATATCTCTGCTGTCACCTATTTAGAGCCCATGCCTCATAATTGTAGATAGGCAGCAATAATGAATATGTAAATGCTTGACTTCCCAGATTGAATAAAGAGGCAAGATCCTGAAAGATGTGCCTCCCCCCCATGTTGACGCCTGTAGGCACATGCTTTCTGACCCTGGTTCCAAATCCAGCTCTAATCAATTACAGTCTGTCAAAGAGCACTTATGGCTTCAAGGAAATATGTAGTCTGTCCTGGCTTGTTATGCTGACCATTTGGTTTCAAAACTTTCCGATTCATGCTCCTGGGGCCAAATATGGAGAGAAGAGTTTGGACTTTATTTGCTGCATGTTTGTTCCAGCTCAGTGGCTCTGAAAGCTCTGAAGTCTGGGACCACCACAAACCTGGTATTGTCAGAAGATCAGCAATGGTGGATTCTGTATTCTCATGACTGCTGTATTTTATTGATAATACAATATAATTAAACCCACTCTATCTGCCTTTTAACCACTTCAGCCCCGGACCAATTGGCAGCCAAAGGACCAGGCCCCTTTTTGCGATTCGGCACTGCGTCGCTTTAACTGACAATTGCACGGTCGTGGGACGTGGCTCCCAAACAAAATTGGCATCCTTTTTTTCCCACAAATAGAGCTTTCTTTTGGTAGTATTTGATCGCCCCTGCGGTTTTTATTTTTTGCGCTATAAACAAAAATAGAGCGACAATTTTGAAAAAAAATTCAATATTTCTTGCTTTTTGCTATAATAAATATCCCCAAAAAATATATAAAAAAACATTGTTTTTCCTCAGTTTAGGCCGATACGTATTCTTCTACATATTTTTGGTAAAAAAAATCGCAATTAGCGATTATTGATTGGTTTGCGCAAAAGTTATAGCGTTTACAAAACAGGGGATAGTTTTATGGCATTTTTATTAATATTTTTTTTTTACTAGTAATGGCGGCGATCAGCGATTTTTTATTGTGACTGCGACATTATGGCGGACACAACGGACATTTTTGACACATTTTTGGGACCATTGTCATTTATACAGCAATCAATGCTATTTAAATACATTGATTCCTGTATAAATAACACTGGCAGTGAAAGAGTTAACCACTAGGGGGAGGGGTTATGGGCTGTGACGTGTGTGTGTTTTTTTACATTAGGGGGCGGGGCTGATGTCTGACGTCATTGATCGGCTTTCCCGATGACCGGGAACAGCCGATCAATGACAGGCAGAGTAGGAAGCGCTGGGAAAGGTTTGTTTACACAGACCTCCCCCCGTTCTTCAGCTCTGTGACAAGCGACCCACGGCCAGGCAATTAAAGGGCCACGTACCTGTACGTGGTTTTGCCTGGCCGTGCCATTCTGCTGACGTATATATGCAGGAGGCGGTCGGGAAGCGGTTTTAAGTCCTTTAGCTTAGCTTACTTTTGTGGTTTTAATTCACCACGCTGTCCATGAAAGTGAAGCTCTTGGTTTCTGGTCTGTGCACCCACAACAGCTCTGTGGGTGCTTGTTAGTATATAATGACATGGATGGCTCACATCAGCAGAGTTGGTTGTGGTTCTATAACTATGGCCACTAGTGTTGCACCGATACCAATACCGATATCAGTGCCAATGTTAAGCTTTTGCACGAGTATTTGCTCAGATACTAAAACCAATACCTTCAAAAGTCCGGTGCAATTTCTTTCAGGGGTTCAGGTGCAAATTTTTAAAGTGTATAACATTGGGAGTCGCACCTGACCCAGACCGAAAATCGTACCTGACTCTTTTTAAAATTGCACTGCGGCTGGCCCGCCGGTTCAAATATGTGCGGGCCGGCCACAATGCAATTTCAAAAAGAGTCCAATATGATTTTCAGCCTAGTTCAGACGCAATTTCCTATGTGATACACTTTAACAATTCGCACTTGAATTGCACCTGAACCGTAGGGGGAGGTACCAGAGGTGCTGCCTGATGAGTCATCCAGCCTCCCTGAGTCACTCACCCTGACCCAGATTCAACCTACACTACAAAACAAACTATTTACAGCTAGCACTCTACACTACAGGGTGCTACACAATCATGTCAAGTCAAGCTGCACTGGCACGTCAACTACTACTGTGAATCCTAGGGTGACAACCTGAGCCTGTATAGACTGACACTAAAGTTGGCCATACATGGATCAAAATTTGGCTGGCCCAGCAGGGAATGGACAAATTTCAATTCATGTATGAGCTGGCTGGTTGTACACAAGTCGATTGACGTGTACAAAAAGCCTGTTGAACTATAGCGGCAACATTGATATTGTAGTCTAACGGCAGGGAAGACTCCCTGCTGTCAGAATACATAACCACAATGAGATGGATTCCTCCATCCCCATCCGCTGGTTGGACGAACAGAATGCATAGTGTACGGGCTTAATAAGGCAACATTGTCACCCAAAAAGCAGATGTTCCCTATGCCAAAATTGGCAGGATCAGCAGGTCTAAACAGAATAAGATGCCTCAGAGAAAAAGGAGATGGCCCATAAGACATAAGAAGAGGTAAGCTACCAATTGCCAAAGTTGCTTTTTTATTTTACTTTTCTGGTGTCACCAGAATTTTAGTAATGGGTAATTTAGTAATTCCTCTCCAATGACAAACTGAAAAAACTTTACCCATGCTTGACTGGTCTGTTACCACAAAGATTGCTGAGGGTTGGTACTCATGGCTGGAGTGTGCTCCAAGGCATCAGTCCATAAAAGAAATTAGCCAGAAGCCTGATGCATTCCAAGTTCCAAATTCTTTATTAGGCTACATTAAAAGTGGCACAATATAGCTAACATGATTTGGCCATGAAGGACACCATGGTCAAAACATGTTCCAAGTTCCAAATGCTTTATTAGGCTTCATTAAACATGGCACAATATAGCTAACATGTTTCGGCCATGAAGGCCACCATGGCCGAAACATGTTCCAAGTTTCAAATTCTTTATTAGGCTACATTAAACGTGGCACAATATAGCTAACATGTTTCAGACATGAAGGACACCATGGCCAAAACATGTTACAAGTTCCAAATTTTTTATTAGGCTACATTAAAAGCGGCACAATATAGCTAATATGTTTCGGCCATGAAGCCCGCCATGGTCGAAACCTGTTAGCTATATTGTGCAGCTTTTAACGCAGCCTAATAAATCATTTGGAACTTGGAACTCTCCGGGTTGCCAGATAATTTATTTTATGCATTACTCTCCACTAGGGATGAGCTTGATGTTTGGGTCGAACATATATCGCCCTCTCGCCAAACAGCAAACAATATGGGGCGTTCGCAGAAAATTCAAGTGCCGCGGAACACCCCATAATGCACTGCGAGATCGCAGTGCATTGCTGTATGATGATTGGCCAAAGCATGCACCTGACCTGCATGCTTTGGCCAATCACAGCGCGCTCTGCTGAGAGAGCCATAATTGGCCAAAGGCAGGGTGCCTTTGGCCAATCATGGCTCAGGGGGATGCACTATATAAGGCTGCTCACAGAGCCGCCATGTGTAGTGTTGCTGGCATGGACAGAGAGATAGCTTGAGTTAGATTAAGCAGGCAGGTTATTCAGTTAGTGGAAGTGTATTTGAGATATATATATATATATATATATATATATATATATATATAGATATACAGTCAGTCTAGTATATATATATATATATATATATATATACTCTGAATTTAGCATAGACTATATATCCAGTGTTTACTCTATATTTAGTCAGTGCAGGCAGTGTATTAATATATATATATATATATATATATATATATATATATATAGTCTAGTATATATTTATATATATATATATATATATATATATATATACTCTGCATCCAGTGTAGCCTGTATCTACAGTGCATTTAGTGGTGTACTGTTTCTAATACACTTCAGGCAGTGTACACAGTATCTAATACAGTGTGTACAGTTTCTACACTTCTGGTGGTGTACACAGTATACAATACAGTGCAGCCGTTGTACAGTTTCTAATACAGTGCAGGCAGTGTACACAGTATCTAATACAAATGTGAATAGACTCCCTCCAGAGGTGGTTCTGGCTAGCTCAGTAGATTGCTTTAAGAAAGGCCTGGATACTTTTCTAAATGTACATAATATAACGGGGTACTAACATTTATAGGTAAAGTTGATCCAGGGAAAATCCAATTGCCTCTTGGGGGGATCAGGAAGTATTTTTTCCCCTGCTGTAGCAAATTGGAGCATGCTCTGCTGGGGTTTTTTGCCTTCCTCTGGATCAACTGTGGGTATAGAATTGGGTATATTGGATTTTACAATATTTTTTATTTTATTATTATTATTTTTTTTGGTTGAACTGGATGGATAACTATGTAATACAGTGTGTACAGTTTCTAATACACTTCTGGTGGTGAACACAGTATATAATACAGTGCAGCCATTGTACAGTTGCTAATACAGTGCAGGCAGTGTAAACAGTATCTAATACAGTGGTGTATACTTTCTAATACACTTCAGGCAGTGTACAAAGTATCTAATACAGTGTGTACAGTTTATACTATACTTCTAGTGGTGTACACAGTCTACAATACAGTGCAGCCATTGTACACTTTCTAATACACTTGGTGTATTATGCGGTGTACACAGTATCTAATACAGTGTAGTGTGGTGTTGAAAAACAAAAAAATACATCATGTCCGGAAGGCCACCAAGGAGAGGCAGACGCTCACAGGCCACTAAAAGAGGGCAAGCAGCCTCTGTGTCTACAGTCAACAGTGGTGGTCATGGACATGGTGCATCCTCGGCAGGTGGCCTTGGGACACGCTTATTCTTTTTTTCTGCTGCTGGCCCTGTTATTGAGCCACAACATGCAAAAGAGTTGGTGGAGTGGATAACGAAGCCGTCCTCATCCTCCTCATCCTCTGTCACCCAGGCTCAGAGGAGTTTGCCTCCCAAAGCAGCTGCCAACGGCCTATCCACCGGCTCCTTGTCCACAGTCACTCCTTCCATAGCCCCACCATCATGCACGGAGGAGTCCCCAGAATTATTCTACCACAGTGTTGGTTATATGCTACTGGAGCATGCGCAGCGATTTGAAGGCTCTGATGGTGGTTCACAGGTTTAGGAAGGGAGTAACGTGAGCCTAGAGAGAGGAGGTGCCACAGAAGGACAAGAAACTGTCAGTCATGTTCCCCCAGCTGCAGCATACTGCCAAGTTTGCTCCAGTGACAGGGAGGGAGGGGATTATGAGGTCACTGTCTGTACTTGGGTGCCTGAGAGAAGAGAGGAGGAAAGTGAGGAGGAGAAGGCACAACTCCAACCAGGCAGGATGCAGGGCACTGCTGACCCCGCACTGACTTTTAAAAGTTCCTTGGCATGGGCCTTTTTCGACACGTGTGCAGCACCATTGCTGTTTGCAACCTATGTCTGAAGCGCATCAAGCGTGGCCAGAACAGCAGCCGCTTGGGTATCACATGCTTGACCAGACATATGACAACCTGCCATGCCGTACAGCACTTGAAAGACCCACCACAAAGAAAAAGGCAGGCTTCTCCTTGCTCCAACCCTACTATACCTCCAGTCCTCTCAAAAACTTGCACTGAGAGGAATGAAGGTGTAGCAATAGGTGCCCCAAGTACTTGCAGCCAACCTGCTAGCAGTACACCACCAATTGATTTTAGCAGGCAAATCTCCCTACCCCAGTTGCTGAACCGTAAAAAGAAATTCAGTCCCAGCCATCCACATGCTCAGTGTCTAAATGCTAGCTTGGCCATATTGCTAGTACTGCAACTGCTGCCTTTTCAGCTGGTAGACTCTGCCCCCTTTTGTGAATTTGTGGAATATGCTGTCCCTCAGTGGCAGGTTCCAAAACGTAATTCCTTTTCGCAGAAAGCCATTCCGGCTCTCTACTGGTATGTGGAAAGCAATGTTTTGGCCTCGTTGGACAGGGCGGTTTTCCTTTCATTACCTTTCCTTCACGGCGCACTGGGTAACTCTGCTGGCAGTTGGAAAGGATGCAGGACAGGGTTCAGTGTTGTTGGAGCTTGTTCCGCCACCACACCTCCAAAATGCTAGTGGTGATTCTGCCACAGCTCTCTCCTCCACCCCCTTCTCTTCTTCTTCCTCTATGGCTTCTTCTGCACCCTACAGACAGTGACATAACAATAACCTGGGATAGGAGGAGGTTCCCATTACTAGGGGTGTTAAGAAATGCTGTGAAGTTTCCCGTACAGAAGGGCTGAAATCAGGATCATTGCTAGACTCATATTCCCCTCTGTGCAGTGAGAAGTGCTTGCTTAGATTTCTTGACAGTGAAGATTTCAGGCCTACTACATCAGCGGATACTCATTATGGTTCATTTAATACATATGCTGTGTGTTGTGTGCAGGGTGGTATTTACTTTTTTCCTTCTGTTTAACTATATTGAAATGTCCCAAAATTATATTTCATCCACCTCTATATACAATAATGCATTGTGACGCTCTGTGGTGCATTGTAAAGTGTGGTTGTGTTTTGCAATGCGCAAAGATACAGACATGCTGCATTTGTATGATATGCACGCAAACACACCAGTAAGCTGTGAACAGGGCACATAAAAAATTATTGTTTTTTCATTTATAATATAAAATATTATTATAGTTGTTGAAATAGAAGGAACCGGATGGAAAATGTCAGATGAACAGTGACTACGGCCAAACAGCTTCAGTCACTATTTGGGTATTCTGACAGCCGTGGGTTCCAGCTGTCAGAATACAAGATTTATCAAGGATGGGTGAATCTATGGATTTCTTTACATGATTATGAAATATGAAATCTTCATGTATATGGCCATGCTTTAGCAGGTGGGGGGCCATCAAAATGTTGCTATGTAGTACCGTAGAATGATTTGTAGTTGGGTCCCTGCCTACAAATCTTTAAGTGTCATCAAACCCAAATATTTTCCAAGTGTGTTTTTCTTTACATTACATTTTTTACCTTCTAGCTGAAGTTGTAAATTATTCAAGTTGTATAAATTAGTAAATACCTGGTTAATCCTGCTGTTTCATTTACCTTCCTTGTTTTATGTGCCAACAAAACAGCAGCCAATCCTCTGCCTGTTGCATTGCCACCTTTACTGTGCATGCTCTGCACGTGTATACCAGGGAAGACAGTCACATGCTATTTTTTGTGACTATATTTGTCACCTTTAGGGGTTGCTCCAAAACTTTGATTGACAAGTCCTCCTTCTCTCCTCCTCTCCACCCATGTGATTACCTCATCATCTTGCAGATAGGCTCTGGCAGGGATGACACCACATGACCACCACAATGCCAGTCAGCACCGTGTGGGCATGGGAAACTATTCAGACTTTCTGAGATTATTACTAAATGTGTCATAGGTTTCTTGCCTGCTTTCTCTTCCAGATCTTTCACTTATCCCCAGGGCAAGTATAGAAAGTCATGTGACTGCAAAATGAGGGATCCTCAAAGAGATTTTAGGGGCACTTTTGTTACTTGGTAACTACTAGCATTGATTACTATATGGGAATCTAGGGTGATATATATATAAAGTAGTTAAAGCCTAAGTGTAGTCTAAATAAAACCCCCAAAAATCAGCACAAGGAGACACGACTTACTATTAATGTGCTGTGTCCATTGTTGTGCTGGCTGATTTCCATTAAATTTTCCTCCATTGACCCCCCCCCCACCACCCCCCACTTCTGCTGCCATAATCTTGAAGCAGGGGTTAATGTGGACTCATCAAGAGTGCTTGACTATGACTACCCCCTCCTCCATTAATAGAAGCCAGCACTACAGGTCCTGTGAGTGAAACTCGAACTATGAATGGAGGAGGTGGACTTTTCAAGCATCTGCCTATCCTCTATTCATAGATCCTGTTTTATTTTATTGCAAAGTTTAGTACTGGCTTATGTGAATGGAGGAGGGTGGTGTAAAGGGCGAGCATAGTCTGGCACTCTTAAAGAGTGCAAATGACAGCTACATCAGTACTCTTAGCCTCTGCAGCACGGAAAGATTATGGTGGTGGGGTTGCTGGGGAACGAGGGAGTGGGGATGGAGGAAAATTTCAAAGAAACAAGGAGCCATAAGCACAAGGAACACACCACAATAATAGTAAGCCGTGCGCCTTGCTGAAGTTTGTGTTTTTATTTTGACTATTCTTAGGCATTACATTTTTTTGTTAAATTAAATATTTAAACGAATCCAAAATGGTCAGTATGTATGGCTTGATGTAGGCTGATTTATCATTATTAATATTATTATTATTATTAGTAGTAGTAGTATTCAGGATTTATATAGTAGTAGTAGTAGTAGTAGTAGTAGTAGTAGTAGTAGTAGTATTCAGGACTTATATAGTGCCAACAGTTTGTGCAGCTACTGTACTTACAAATTCAAGAGAGACAGTATACTATACAATTCAACACAAGAGGGTTCAGAAGACCCTGCCCATGAGAGCTTACAATCTAAGAGGGAGGGTCAAATAATACAAAAGGTAATAATTGTGAGAAATAAGTTGATGGAGAAGGTAAAAGTTCAGTTTATTGGGTAGAGGTGGGATAGGCCTCCCTGGAGAGATGTGTTTTTAGGGATTGCCTAAAGACAGGGCAGGAGACAGCTGGAAAGTTCAAGAGGATGGGAGAGGCTCTGAATAAGTCCTGGAGGTGAGCATAGGAGGATATAATGAGGAGGCTGGAGCGTAGGAGATCTTGGAAGGAGTGAGGAAGATGATTTGGATATTTTGAGATTGGCAGTGTCTTGGGAGGGGCAAGGAGAAAGGTTTGGGTGATATTTTGGGACGAGGTTGGCAATATCTTGGGAAGAGTGAGGAAAATTGTTTGGGTGATATTTTGGAAAGAGATTGAAAATGCCTTGGGAAGAGCAAGGAGGAAGGTTTGGATAATATTTTGGGACCAGGTTGGCAATGTCTTGGGAGAAGCGAAGAGGATAATTTCAGTGATATTTTGGGACGGCAGTGGTGATGCTTTGGAAAGGAGCAAGGAGAATGATTTGGGTAATATTTTGGGGAGGGGGTTGGTAATGTCTTGGGAGGAGCAAGCAAGATGATTTCAGTGATATTTTGGGACCAGGTTGGCAATGTCTTGGGAGGAGCGAGGAGGATAATTTTTGTGATATTTTGGGATGAAGGTGGCGATGCACTTGGAGGAGCAAGGAGAATGATTTGTGTAATCTTTTGGGACGAGGTTGGCAATGTCTTCAAAGGACCGAAGAGGGCAATTTAGGTGATATTTTGGGACCACAGTGGCAAAGCCTTGGGAGGAGCAAGGAGATTGATTTGGGTAATATTTTGGGGAGGGGGTTGGCAATGTCTTGGGAGGAGCAAGCAAGATGATTTCAGTGATATTTTGGGACCAGGTTGGCAATGTCTTGGGAGGAGCAAGCAGGATGATTTCAGTGATATTTTGGGACCAGGTTGGCAATGTTTTGGGAGGAGCAAGCAGGATGATTTCAGTGATATTTTGGGATGATAGTGGCGATGTCTTAGGATGAGAGAGTAGAATGGTTTGGGTGATATTTTGGGATGAGATTGGCAATGTAATTCGAAGGACTGAAGAGGGCAATTTAGGTGATATTTTGGGACACCGGTGGCGATGCCTTAGGAGGAGCAAGGAGAATAGTTTGAGTAATATTTTGGAACAAGGTTGGCAATGTCTTGGGAGGAGCAAGCAGGAAGATTTTAGTGATATTTTGGGACGACAGTGGCGATGTCTTGGGATGAGCGAGGAGAATGGTTTGGGTGATATTTTGAGATGAGATTGGCAATGTCTTTGAAGGACCGAGGAGGGCAATTTAGGTGATATTTTAGGATGAAGTTGGCAATATCTTGGGAAGAGTGACGAGAATGGTTTGGGTGATATTTTGGGGTAAGATTGGCGATGCCTTGGGAGGAGCAAGTAGGAAGGTTTGGGTAATATTTTGGGACCAGGTTGGCAATGTCGTGAGAGGAGCAAGGAGGAGGATTTCAGTGATATTTTGGGATGACGGTGGTGATATCTTGGGAGGAGTGAGGAGAATGGTTTGGGTGATATTTTGGGATGACGGTGGCAATATATTGGGAGGAGTGAGGAGAATGGTTTGGGTGATATTTTGGGATGACGGTGGCGATATCTTGGGAGGAGTGAGGAGAATGGTTTGGGTTATATTTTGGGATGACGGTGGCAATATATTGGGAGGAGTTAGGAGAATGGTTTGGGTGATATTTTGGGATGACGGTGGCGATATCTTGGGAGGAGCGAGGAGAATGGTTTGGGTAATATTTTGGGACGAGGTTGGCAATATCTTGGGAGGCGGAAGGTGGATGGTTTCAATGATATTTTGGGACGACTGTGGCGATGTCTTGGGAGGAGTGAGGAGAATGGTTTGAGTGATATTCTGGGGTGAGACTGGCAATGTCTTCGAAGGACCAAAGAGGACGATTTAGGTGATAATTTAGGTTGAGGTTTGCAATGTCTTTGGAAGACGGAGGAGAATCGTTTGGGTAATATTTTGGGACGAGGTTGGCGGTATAGTTTGCAGCAGAGTTATGAATGACTTTATATACCATGATGTTAGTATTTGGAATTGTATTCATCAGAAACCAGTGGGGGGGAACAGGAGTCTTCAATCCACTGTCTTCCTAAACTGTTCCTTTAGAGAACAGGTCCAGGAAAAAATCTAAAAGCAAACCATATGCGTGTCGTTTTCCTGAGATGTTGCCTCTGTGCTGGCAATAAAAATGTACAATTAGCCCAATCAGGCTGCAGATCGTAGATGTCACTGGTGGTGAGTAAGGAGAGGGGGAGGACTCTGGAGCACAAGCCAGGCAGCTGGAAGTTGAAGGCTTGCTAGTGTCTCTCCATCCAGCACACACACAGCATTACAGGAAACTTTGGATGGCTGGAAGGATGGAGCCTGGAAGAGCCCGGGATGTATGAAGGTGACAGCTGATCTGACAACACCTGGCTTGGAGGAGGAGGAGGAGGGATCCGTCCACCTGGCACAGTCCGGTCCCCCCATCATCTATTGGCTGGATCTATCGCCTCCGTTGGAAGCAGCAGAAGGCGGCAGAGGAGGAAAAGAGAGCAGGCGCTGGGAGAGGAGCCGCCGTCTATGCCATCCGGATACCGCTCGTAATCGGAGCCAGGGGAGCCAGGGAGGGGGAGAGCTCATTGCCGCAACCGCCATCCCTCCTCTCCTCTAGCAAGGTGTGCTCGCTGGCTGCAGAGAGGAGACGAGTACCTGAGCTCCGATGTCTGGGGAGGATTAGGGGATGTTGGGAAAGGTTCCATCTGCAGCGTCAATGCGGCTGCTGCTGTGAAGGAAGGGGGAGAAGGAGCTCATCTCCCAGGTAAGATCTGATGGGGGGGAGAGGAGTGCCACTACCTGATTCATACCATCTGGGGGGTGAGGGGGGGGGGGTGGGGGACTGGCAAGTGCTGGCACCTTTTTTGCTTGATGTTCTGTGCCAAGGGGTGGGGGAAGATCCACCTGCCATGCCTGCGCACCTGAGATCTCCTCTCCGCTCCTTCTCCCTGCCATGGCATGCCTTGTATTATGGGGGTTCAGGGCTTCAGCAGCTCACCAGAGTTAGGGGGACAGTACTGCGGTATGACAGGGGCCCCCAGAGCCTGCGATCTGCAGAGGGTCCTTGGATCTTCAGCATTTCTATATTATCGGATATTATAGGGCCACTCCATATACCAGCAGCCATCTACATGTCCTTCACTAGATGCGGGTCTGATCCGGGGTCAATGACAAGACACAGGCAAGGGCACATCAAGTCGGAGCATTAGAGCCATCATGGCTTCATCTGTGGTTCAAGATCACTGCGGTGGGATTATACTGGATATCACCGACCTGAGGAGCTAATATGAGTGTAGGATGACTGATCAGTGTTCCCTGGAGAAGAGCCCAACCTGCTCCTCACTGCAGGGGGTACAAACCCTGCGGGTCCTATGTGGCACCTATAGCTTTATAATACCTGGGATCCCAGTGATAATACTGCCCGTTGAACCTGGGACACCAGTGATAATACTGCCCATTGAACCTGTGCCACCAGTGATAATACTGCCTAATTGAACCTAACACATCAGTGATAATACTGCCAATTGAACCTGGGGCACCAGTGATAATACTGCCCATTAAATCTAAGACACCAATGGTAATACTTCCCATTGAACCTGGGGGACCAGTGATAATACTGTCCATTGAACCTGGGGCACCAGTGATAATACTGTCCATTGAACCTGGGGCACCAGTGATAATACTGTCCATTGAACCTGGGGCACCAGTGATAATACTGTCCATTGAACCTAGGGCACCAGTGATAATACTGCCCATTGAACCTGGGACCCCAGTGATAATACTGCCCATTGAACCTGGGGCACCAGTGATAATACTGCCCATTGAACCTGGGGCACCAGTGATAACATTTCCCATTGAACCTGGGGCACCAGTGATAACATTGCCCATTGAACCTGAGGCACCAGTGATATTACTGCCCATTGAACCTGAGACTCCAGTTATGTGCACTACTGGTGGAACCTGGGACACCAGTTTTATAGTCTGCCCATGGAACCTGGGACATCAGCTATATATAATACCCATGAAACCTAAGCCACCAATTATATACACTGCTCATGGAGCCTAGGGAGCCAGAGTTAGATATACTGCCCATGGAACCTAGGGCACCAATTATATACTCTACCCATGTAACCCAGGGCACCAGTTATATACTCTGCCAATGGAACTTGGGTCACCAGTTATTTACAATCCCCATGTAACCTAGTGCACCAGTTATATACATCACTTAGGGAACCTAGGGCACCATAGATATATCCCATTGAACCTGGGGCACCTGAGTTATATACACTGCCAATGGGAACCGGGGCACCAGAGATATTGACACAGCCAAAAGAATCAAGGACACCAGTTATATACACTTCTCAGGGAAGCAGGGGTACCAGAGCTATAAAAAATGTCCATGGAACCTAGGGTATCAGTTTTCCTTACTGCTCATGGGACCTGGGACACCAGTTATACACACTGCTCATGGGACCTGGGACACCAGTTATACACACTGCTCATGGGACCTGGGACACCAGTTATACACACTGCTCATGGGACCTGGGACACCAGTTATACACACTGCTCATGGGACCTAGGGCACTAGAATTCTATACATTGCCCACAGACCTGAATAATCATTATCAGGATAAATGTGTCTAGAATAAGCTGAGCATCTCTGTGCAGAGGCTAGCAGGGACTGCTCACACATGACTCCCATCCAGAGCAGGGATGTAGGATGAGCTCTCTTTTATAATGTTACAACATATACAGCAGATTATATAGAAACAACATTTATAGGCTATTTCAGGGCAAAAAATCACTTTACAGTTCAGATCTGCATAGGGAAAAGATAGGACTTGGATGGTCAGTATAGACAGACCTATGCCTTAGACCCCTGAGCCTGCCTGTTGTAATAATATGTGCTATTAGGGTATGGAGCAAAGTGTCATATTCTAATTCTATGGCAATGAAAGACTTGCATGTTCCAAATGGGCCCAGAAATGAATTTTACAGATAAAAATGCTAAATTTTAGCCTATTTGTACTCAACTTTGACAGAAGATCCATTCATTTTCCACAAAAGATTGCATCAGGAAAAACATTGGTGTACAGCTCTGCCATTGGTGTATATACCAATACATATGCACAAACATAAAAAAGTATATGTGAGAGTGATTTTTTAAATATATATATATATATATATATATATATATATATATATATATATATATATATATATATATATATATATATATATATATATATATATATATATATATATATATATATATATATATATATATTATATTTATATATATATATATATATATTTATTTATTTATATATATATATGTGTTTTCAGTGACCTAGGTTACTGAATTGGTAGATTTGGCTACAAGACAGTCTTTTAAATGAATGCAGTGTTTGAGCCTCAGGTTATGGCTTGTGTACATAGGCTGGGATACATTGCAGGATCCATCATTCTGCTGCTATGGGATTCAGGAAGATCTGTGCATTGTGAAAATTGTAGAAAACTGCTGCATGTGGGAAGAGCACATTTCCTGATCTCTGTTTTACTGCAGCGTGCTCATTGAATATGGGCTATGGACAATGTGCTGCTGCTTTTCAAACATCCCACAGATCTGTGCCCAGTAAACCACCCTTCTGTTGCACTGGATCCCTTACAGCTTCATTAAACCCTTCTCTTCACTAAACCCACTAAGCTTGTACAGGTGGTGTATCCTTATCCATTTGAAGCGTGGCACTACGTCCCCCCCCCCCCCTTTGCACCGATTTCTGTCCAGATTTTTCTGATGACAGATCATTGTGATATAAATCTGAAGTCTATAAGAATAGAACTCATTACAGTGAGTATAGGTTCCTACTGGGTGCATGTTCCTTCCATGTCAGTAGATGTATGACATTTGAATTATAGAGGAGTTTTTTTGAAATATGATGACAGTGAAAGGTCTTCGCAAGTATCGATGGCACCCAGATGTGTTTTGCTGAGATTTTGGCATTTTACTGCGCTCCCTTTCTAAATGAAGCTCTGGCTGTTCCACTCAGCTGATGTTTTATAGATAAGCATGGTTGCTGTGTTGAGCAGACAGCCTCTTTAAAGATTAGTTCAATTTACACTTTAGAATGCTGTGTTTAAAGGCTTTAAGGCTGTGCTAGGGTGTTAGCAGGGTGTTTCTGCAGTGGAACCCTCAAAGCCAATAACCTCTCAGCATTCTAGTTGAACCTGGCATAAATTATTGCAGAAACGTAATGGAGAGGTATAAGCGGTACAGATGTGCCCGTTTGTCAGTAAGTGCTTGCCTAATAGATTGCCTTTTCGCCTTTTTCGGTGGTGTAGAAACCTACGTTGGCACCCTGAGACATGCATCAGCAGCTCCTCAGCCTCGCAATTTATAGAATGTATGGTTGGTGGACTTTACTGGAAGAGATGGGAAGCCTTATTTGAGAAGCGGATGCTATGAAATCACTGCACCAGATGTCTTTTGTGCGGTAGGGAGCACAGCAATTATTAGAGGGGGCAGTTTATCTCTACGAATACCCTGATTAGAGAAAATAAGCTGCAGGTTGACATCCTTCATTTAATACTTTTTAGACACTGTAAATATTTTTTTTTTCATGTTGTTACATTTCTAAATGTATTATTTATAAATATAATGGGCTCAGCAATTCAGTTATTTTCTATATAAAAGAAAAGCTAAAAAAAAAGGTTAAAAAGGATGTGCAGAGTGCACTAACCCCATAGTAGTCAAACACGTCATCTACTGTTCTTACTCCATTGATGAAGCGTTTAATAACTGGTTACTATTGGTAACCTTTCATCCCTGTTCCTTGCACCACTACAAGTGAACCCACTACATTCGATAGTTGCCAATGAATATTTTCAGAAACAAAATCATGACTATATATATATATATATATATATATATATATAAGAAATGGCTAAAACGTCATGTATGCAAGCATGAGATCTTCATGTTTTTATAGTCTAAGGATGTAACTTTCAAAGTCTGCTTTTAAAATGGTTTGTAAATTGCTCAATGTTGAAACCTGGTTTATTTTACTACTGTAGTATAAGCTACATAATGGCTATCATATGAACCATTTACATCAGAAATGAGATAAAAAAGAAAAGTAGAGTCCTAGATTTCCAGGTTTTTGATGAGCAGAGCACAATGGGTATCTGGTTTGCTCTGCTGCAGTTTAGTGGAGCATGCTTGTCCCGTATATTGTGTAGTATTATGGCCACTAGGACTGCAGTAAAATGCTTTGATATTTTAAACAAAGACTTAAGGTACTGCAAAACAATGCTGTGTGGACTGCTTAACAATATTGATCAGTATGGGCTACTCTACTATCTACAGTTATCTAAAGGTTGATTGATCCTCCGCAGCCCAATGAAGCTAACACTCACCCTGTCCTTCTAACATCTGCAAGAAGTGCTGGATCACTAGTCTGGCAATTGCTTACTACTGTAGAATGTAGGGGTATAATGCACCAGGGACACTGGGTCTGAAGAGCAATGGGTACAGTAGGCATTTAACAAGCTTTAGGCAGCTTTTTAACACAGTCACTGTATAGCAGGTAACAAAGCATCTGTTTCCCCAATGTGCTGCTGCAGTCCTATGTAAAACCTGGTGAGTTGGTGAGTCCAGGTATGAAGCATACCAGTATGCTCCCCCCTACCTCCCATAATGCAGCACTTGGTGCCTAAGTGGTCAGTCATTGATTTAATTGATTTTAGCTGAGCGCAGGTTTTAAAGTACACTGCAGCTTCAGGGTTGGAATATTGAATATGGATTACAATGGGATTGAGGTTGTAGCTTTAAACAAGGTTTAGCAGGCTTCCACAAGCATTTTGTTTGACTGTGGATTACAATGGGATTGAGGCTGTAGCTTTAAACAAGGTTTAGCAGGCTTCAGCAAGCATTTAGTTTGACTGTGGTTTACAATGCAATTGTGTTTGTAGCTTTAAACAAGGTTTAGCAGGATTCAACAAGCATTTAGTTTGACTCTGGATTACAATGGGATTGTGGTTGTAGCTTTAAACAAGGTTCAGCAAGCATTTAGTTTGACTGTGGATTACAATGTGATTGTGGTTGTAGCTTTAAACAAGGTTTAGCAGGCTTCAGCAAGCATTTAGTTTGACTCTGGATTACAATGCAATTGTGTTTGTAGCTTTAAACAAGGTTTAGCAGGCTTCCACAAGCATTTTGTTTGACTGTGGATTACAATGGGATTGAGGTTGTAGCTTTAAACAAGGTTTAGCAAGCATTTAGTTTGACTGTGGATTACAATGTGATTGTGGTTGTAGCTTTAAACAAGATTCAGCAAGCATTTAGTTTGACTGTGGATTGCAATGCAATTGTGGTTGTAGCTTTCAGCAAGCATTTAGTTCGACTGTGGTTTACAATGAGACTGTGTTTGTAGCTTTAAACAAGGTTTAGCAGGCTTCAGCAAGCATTTAGTTTGAATATGGATTACAATGGGATTGTGGTTGTAGCTTTAAACAAGGTTTAGCAGACTTCAGCACACATTTAGCTTTAATATGGATTACAATGGGATTGGGGTTGTACCTTTAAACAAGTTTTAGCAGGCTCCAGCAAGCATTTCGTTTTACACTTGCTTAAAGCTACAGCCATAACTTCTAATACGATCTATTTTTGTTACTTCTGGATCTGAAGGGTACTTTAAGGGTTTCAAGAAAGCTGCTTGATGTTTTTGATGTGGTTTGTAGATGTCCGCATTATGCAAAGCTCGTGAACTGGTTCTAAAGGATAGTATGGAAATATTTTGATCTAAGAGATGTACTGTATATGATTGTGAGGCAGAAGTCGCCATAGTTGTCCCAGGGCATGAGGGGGGGGGGGCTGCTTTTCCTTTCTTATAACTACAATTGTTGGGGTTTATGAGAGGATGAACCTTCTAAGAAGGTAAATCATGTACTGCAACTAGTCAGCAAAATATTTTAACCCGCGCAGATTGGCTGTCTGGTAAATTTGTCAGAATTATTGAAAGACTTTGTATAAACATTTGTGGGCCAATGTAAGCTCATGTGGGCTACTCAATATTATTCAGTTTCTTTTCATAAAATACCAGTGCTCAGTGCATTAATAGTAGAATACATTCTTAAAAACAGGTATTTTTGGGGATTTACCAAAATGTTGGCTACTATAATTTGCATGCTGGTGCTGCATGTAATGATCAGTGCAGCTCTGGTGGTATACAACAGTTCTTCCAATATATGCTTTATATATCTTCATAGAAGGCACTGTAATCCTAATTGCTATATTGGGTAGATGGAGTGTGAGCAAGGTGCTGCTCAACACACACACCTAACTGCTAAAGATAGAACATATATTTAAGTGCAACTACACATATTACCTTCTTGGCACATGTAAAAAGAACAGCAATAAACAATAATCTAGTGTTAACACATCACGTTTCATGTTCATTTCATTACTTTATGCAATAAAATTGGCTTCATCTGTGTGTGCGCAATAGGTCACGGGGTCATTTAACAGGATAATGGAAAGCCTGCCTTGTAAATGTTTATTGCATTCTAATGTAGTGTTTTACATTAGCACTGGATCTTAGCAGGCAGTCCTTGTTGTAATACGCATACCTTTTGGTTTTCAGGTGACAGTTTATTGAGATGGAGGACATGGAGGTAGCTGCTGAACAACGTGCCAGATCAATCAGAGCCATAAGCATAGCTTTGCTTACAGATGTGTAGCTAGCGTCATTTTTTTTTACAATATTTATCATCAGGTGACCTAGAGTGAAGCCCTCTTACTACTGTAATGGTTGACTGAGGTTTCCCTTTAATCTTACGCTTGCATTAAATGGAAACCATTAATGAGAGAATATGGAGACTACCATTGCTGACCTCTCTTTCTAAAAAATGCTAGTTACCTGCCTGTCATGTTGATCTAATGGCTTCAATACTTTAAGAGGTGCTGACCTGGAACACATATGCAGAGCGTTCTGACTTTCTAATTCACATACTTGTTCTAGGTCAGTGACTCAGAAGGAGGTCAGCAATGGCTTCCCTGTATTTTTCTCATTGCAGATTATTTTTAATGACAAGATGCAAAGAGTGATAGTACTTCTTCACCCATAGATACTAATTACGTTTCAGTCCTCATTAGAAGAAGCATAAAACATGTATTCTAGTTGCCACAAATAGATTTATATTGGAAATGCAAGGTTTGAGGGGGTCGTAAATGGTGTTGCTGCTTGTCACTAAGGAGGCCCTAAAGCTTAGATTACATTACATTACTGTGTTTTTGAAGGTGCATCCTTCAAAAAAGCCATACTTTGTTCCTTATGAATAGATGAAAAGCATGCTCCTTCTTTAGTACACCCAGTAATGCAAGGAATTCCCATTTTGAACATGAAGCCCTATAATGAAACAGAACAAGGGAAGGGGTGGTGTGCATTGAGTTTCATAGCAGTAAATCCTTAAAGATATACATATACTCTTTTGATAACAAGTGTGGCCTGTAGAGCAAGGTTTCTGTTCTGGGCAGTGCAAGAGGGTGTGAGTGTAATCATTTATACTGAGTTCTGATGTGCAGAAGAATTTTATACAATTTTTGCCATCTACCATTTTTGCATGTACAATAACATTCATAAATTCATCTTCCAAGCCAAAGTAAATTTGACTTGTAATTTTGATAGTCTGTGTAGTTACACAGGATGGTCCCTATTTTTACTGATGTCTTTGTCTGCTTAACATTCTTAAAGTGTTACTAAACCCAGGACCCTGCATTCAATATATTTGGTCTCCCACAGCACACAAAACATGTAAATGCAAATATTTTAGTAAATATAAACTGCTAAATACCTCTCATCAGCAGTCTTGTAACTTCTATTGGTGTCTGGTTAAAGTCTGTAGGAGGAGTTTTCATTCTACTCTGACTGTCCTATGAGGTTGCAGGACCCCTGACCCGCTGTTTGGACAGTGCTGATTGGCCCTGTGCTGATCACATGCACCATCCCAATAACAAAAAAACTCTAGTAATGCATACCAAACTGAGCATGTGCAGAATGACTCCAAAGGCACTGTCTTATAAGCAGATAGATTGGGGAATGTGGAAGTAGGGTAGGATCAGAGAAGACAGGATCATACAGCCTTTTTACACAATGTGGAGGATTAACCCATTAGGTTCCACAGTGAGTATAACAAGCATGCTTTACTGCATATACAAACTGATTTTACTGTTGTGGGTTTAGTAACACTTTAAGGTAAAACTGTAATGATTTTAGGTCAATTGTGTTTTTACATCTTTTAAGTTTGTACATTTTTAACCATTTTTATTGGTTATATATTACATTTTTTTTAAAACAACGTTTATTATAGGGTACCTCCATGACACTGATATCCCATAGTCTCATACCAAAGAAAACAGTAGCTGTTTTCTTTCAGACTCTCTATCTCTGTAATTACAACCACCCTAATTGGACAGAGCAGTCAGAGAGCAGAAATAACTGAAACCACTGACTAGTTTCATTGGGTGTGGAAAGGAGAGGCTGTGCTCTATAAAAAAAAAAAAAAAAACATTTTTGTACTAAAGCAAAGTAAAGGAAAACTGTACTGAGAGAAATATGGAAGTTTCCATTTCCAATAGCCTTCTGAAGTTGATAGTTGGATAATAAATGGATTTGTATGAAGGGTTCTGAGTTGATTGCATGCTTGATAAAGTCAGTGTCCCAAGGTGTTGAAGCTAAGCGATTAGCATATTCAGGAATTCAACAATGGCAACCTCCATACCTCTCTGAGTGTATTACCTGATCTTTCACATAAAATAATGTTTAAAGAACATTAGTATATCTAGAAAGCCATGTAACAGTGCCAGGTTTTATAATTTGTGCTATGGGGAAATAAGAAACCTGCGACGCAGCTTCACTGAATGCAATTTACTTGAGACTAAGAAACTTCTTTAATTCATTCTGGACATAGTATACTGTATATCACAGATTGTATATTGTTAATCTACAGCTCTCAAACTAATATATTAGAAAGGCCATATACAACATAAATTATAAATGCATGCTCTTGGGCTAGCTTTTTGGAGTGGCTGATGTTATGCATTAGAGGTTGCAATCATTTTCAGTAATGTATGGTGAAAAGCATAGTAAGGCCACATCAGTCTCATGGGAAACTATGTATAGAGTCATTACATTTTAAATAAACTGACACTGTAAGTGACCTGATAGAGAGAATAGGGGAATTACATGGGATGTTTAAGAAGGGCTTGCAGATGTCCCTTTTTTAGTTGTAACAGCAGTAGGGAAGCCTAAATGACACACTTTACACTGTTTAATTATTCAGCACCAACTACATAACTTTTCTTCAAACTGATACAAATTTTCAGGCGAGAAAAAATAAATACTCTGTTTCACTGTTACTTATACCAAATTTTCTGAACCAGGTCTCTGTAGAACCCTAGGGTTCCTCCAGAGGTTGTTAGGGGTTCCTTGAGCAATGAGCAGTTTCTGCATCTTAGATATCCAACCACAGGCAACAACAAGCCTTTTAGCTATCTGTAAGGGGAGCATTTATTTTTCACTGACCACTGATGTAAGAATCATTCTTAGCACTGACTATCGAGCTATTGTTCTGTGAGCTTGTAATTATTGGTGGGAGTTCCCTGAGACTCAAGAATTGTTTTAAGGTTTTCTCCATGTTAAAATGGCTGACTTATAACATAAGAATATGTGACTTCAATAACCATGAGTCAATCACAGGCCAAGTGCTAAACACCTGAGTAGATTCTAGCCTGGTCACCATATTGTGTGTCCAAATTGGGGTTTTATCCTGTTTAAGGCCACTTTCACACTGAAGCGCTTCTAAACTGCCAGTAAAAACACTGAGCGCTTTTGAAGAACTTTCCATTAATTTCAATGGGGAGGGGAGTTTTTCACAGCCCTGCCAGCACACTGCCCCAGTGTGAAAGCGTTCATTGATTTTAATGGAAATACGTTTTCGTGAGCTTTTTAGGTGCTGTTTTTAGCGTGAAAGCGCCTGAAAAGCGCCTTAATGTGAAAGTGGTCTAAGGGTCTTGGCCACGTGTTGATGCTGAATTTAGGCTAGAAATGTCCTCTTTACATATTTGTAAATTATGCCAACCAAGATTCAGCTTATCAGAACTTTATGTAAAAAAGTAAATATTTGCCCCACAGTGGTGAATGAATGACTTGTATAGCGCAACCTATGCGAACTGAATCGCCTCAGGGCGCTTTTTGCCACTGGTGTCCATCTGTGGTATAGTGCGGTCCTTGCCCTGTGGGGTCCTGACATGCTTACAAACACATACACATACAACATACACATATTTGGCCAATTTTTATCGACAGGATCTAATTAACCTACCAGCATGTCTTTGGAGTGTGGGAGGAAACCCACGCAGGCACAGGGAGAACATGCAAACTCCAGACAGAAGGTGTCGTGGTCAGGATTTGAACCAGTGACCCTATTACTGCTAGGTGAAAGTGCTAACCACTACACCACTGTGCTGCCCCATTGAGTGGTCTCAGTTATTGTGAGCCAACCGTCTAACTGTACAATGAATATTGCTTTTTTAATAAAAGAGGGCTGATTCTGTCATAGGCGGTCAATTAAAACAAGTACACTAATATTTTTAGTTGCAGTAGCCTTCTGACAAATGTCAGAATTGTCATTCCTGTTCTACCGAGTTTGCAAAAAGGTACTTTGATACGAAAGAGGATAACTGTAGAGACAGACCACAGACTGGCAAGGCAGATATATGCCCTACCATAGTTTATCCCATTGCTAACATTGTCATAATTCACATGTCAAAATGAGCAGCTCAGTGTAATGTGCAGCCTGGAGTCAGAGAGCTCTGTTTAATGGGCTCATTACAAAACAATGGAAGGAAGTGTATTCAGCACTGTATTATTTCCAACAGCCCTTTTCAGCCAATTTATTCAGGATTGGAAGATGGAAAACTTTTTATTAGGTGGCTTTATTTAAATGCTTGTTGCTGGGACATTCTTAAATTTATCATTAGGCATTGTTTCCTTCAAGTATTGCCTGGAACGGTGTCAAACATCTTTTAAAAACGGCATCTTTTACGCAGCTCCCAAATTAGAATATCATGGCTGACCTCAAGTGCTCTGACTTGCTGCTGTTACCTAAAGACAAATTAATGAGGAACACAAGCGGAAAAAAAAATGCTTGTGTTGACACAGTTGTTATAATTTAAAATTATGAACATGAATAATTTTTTCATGTTAAACTATGTCAAAAAAAAATATGGTAGTGATAACTCTGAGTGTTATCAGCACGTCTCCAGGATGTACAGTAATCCATTTCAGAAATGAGTTTGAATTTAACTGACTGTTATTTCAATGAAAACCATAAGTGTGGTTGAAGGTACTGATAGAAATTAGATTACAGTTGCAGACTGATGATGTCCCGATTTCAGGTCTCTAGGAGGGCCATGACCTGTCAGGGGGCTGTTGGCAGGGTACAGTTAATTGGACAAGTTAGAAAACCTGTCCTGATTGCTACTGTTCCTTCTCTGATAACCTGGCACTAGGTTCCTGCTTGCGGCTCCCCAACCCTTCCCTCTTCAAACACATACAATTGTTAGGTTGGCAGGGATGTCTGCGGACAGCCTGCCTTTGGGAGCTTGAATAGTGCATGCATGAACGACTGTCCTCACAAGTCTATGGGCAACTTTACAATTCCTTCAAGTTCTTTCTTATATCTTATATAAGGAAAGTAAGATGTGCTAGAGCTAGGACTGTCAGAAGTACAAGTTTTAATCAATCATATGATGGGTGAAGAAATGATCTGTCGCACGGTATAGTAACCAATCAGAATTTTTACCTAAATCTGTTTTTCTTTCATTCGTTAGTTTTCATTAGTTAGTTATCAGCCTAATAAGAGCTTATTTATGGTCTAGAGCCCTACGGACGACAAGAGTAACGATAACACATAGAACTAACACAACACTCACCAACATGAAATAGACCTGAAAGTGTGCCTCGGTCTACCGTATGGTACGCCAAAATAAGGGGGCATACCCTAGATAAGGAATGATAAGAAGTAGTTTATGGAATAATGTGGAATGAGTATTCAGTCTGGGGCAAGAATACTTGGAAGAAGCTTTTAAAAGGGGAGGGTGGGTCAGTACCACGAACTGCGACGAGTTCGAGGGGTTTAACTGGAAAGGGTAAAGCGGCCTGGACCCTGGGCGGTCGGATAGCAGTGCCGTTGAGCGGTTCAACACGGCAGCTGGGCACCAGTTGTTGTAGGTCCGGCACAGTGAATATCTATTCCGGAACCGTGCTGCTGAGTTCTAGACATCGCCAAGTGAAGAACGTAGAGATCCTGATGGCGGCAGAGATTACTTTATGCAAGACTGGACCGGCTGGGTGGCTGCGAGTAAACTCGCTGTGCCGTAGGAACCCATAAACGCCATGTGTATCGCAGCCTGCAAGAAGGTGCTGAGGAGGAGGCCAAAGGGGGACCTATCCAGGACGTCAGACCTCCCCTTAAGACCTCCACAGTGATAGGCAGCCGCTTCGGGCTGACTGGCGGCTGGAGCTAATGAACTCCACGCAGTAGAGCCCTCACTGCATGGAAGGAGAACACCGAAGACCTAGCGGGGTCTCGAAGTGACAAGTAGTGCTGCACTCCGGCCATCTGTTCAAAGGAAGGAACAAGGTTAAACGGGAGAGTGCGTCCGCTGCTGAGTTGAGCTTCCCTGGACCGAATGAGCAGTAAACATTGAATTGATGTTGTAGGGATAGCTGGACCAGTCCGCGGAGGAAGGACATGACGGGCCTGGATTTAGACCTGCCCTTGCTGATGATCTCGGCTTTGGCTTGATTGTCTGTCGTAAAGCCACCGTCCGTCCAGACCAATGGTGACCCCATAGGTGAGCGGCTGCTACGACGGGGAACAGCTAAAAGAGGGCTGACGTGGTAGTAAAGCCCGGTGTGGCTTGTGCCTGAGGAGGCCAAGGGGCGGCGAACCACAAATGGCCAAAAATGGCGGCGCCTCCTGTGGATGCCGCCGCATCGGTCACCACTTGAGGTGACTGCGTGGACACGAATGGGATGAACCGGGACACAACATTCCAATTACTAAGAAGGTGTTCCCACATGGGCAGATCTGCCCTGGCTGTTGAATCCAGCCTGACGACCTGACTAGGGCCCTGAGTGTAGGAAAGGAAGACCGGCAACCGGGACACGAAGGAGCGGCCCTGGGGGATGATCCTGGCTCATCTGTTGCTGCTGAGCGCAGGTTCGGACATTCGTGGGTGGTGTGGGGCGGGGTGATGAGCCCGGTATGAAACTCATCGGTGAGACCTCGGGAGAGGTAGCTGGCAAGTGACGGAGTGGGATGTGAGGTCAAGTAGACATCGAGCCAAAGGACATTGACCTGGCTTAGTCACGGTTTCATCTGCTTGGGGGTGCGCCCTCTGGCATAGGGTGCAAACGTGCAAGAGCCGGCACTGGCTGAATTGCAGGAGCCGTAGTTGAAGTTGTTGCAAATGGCGGCTCCCCCGACCATCTGCCCCGGACAACCCCACTTGTCCACCTTCTGCCCTTGCACCGGTGCCTGCTGAGCCTGACTCGAGCTGGCAGAGGCCGTGCTAGTTATCGGGTGGACAGGGCTATGTTGGCACACCAGACTGCGGTGTGGGATGCTGACTGACAGACAGCACATAGCGGGGACCGTAGACTCGCAAAGTGGCAGCAGAATAACTCGGCGTCCACTACCCTCCAGTCCGTTGTCCAATGGAACTGTAAGAATCTGTCCGCGGCTTTGGCCGAGAAGGACCGATGATAATCGTAGAAGGCTGAGCCACCGTATTTGTGACCCAGGTCTACGATTAAATGGAGGTAGCGGTCCAGTTCCTCCCGCCTGCCCGGGGAGGCTGAGCACCGTACGTCCCTGAACATGCCGAAAGCGAGTGTGAACTCTGGCGCCATGAGCTTTCTGTTGAGCCTGGCTCCTTGGTGAGGTCATCGCTGCCGACTGATGACTTGGCGGCTGCCAAGACCCGTTACGTAGTAGACTGGTCACGTGTCTGCAGGCTGCCCAGCGTTTACCTTAACTGAACGAACTTCCCGTGACAGGGCTCGGCCTGTTCGTACCGTATGGGGGGTGCCTGTGAGCCGGACTCTGGAGCACGTACAGGAATGTGGCAACCGTGAAACGAGGCTAACTGCCTGGGTATTGCTGAGGCCGAACTGTGACATCCAGCTGCCACCGGGTCCGACTCCAAGCTCCCCTTTTTTTTTTTGGGGCTTGCTTTTTTTTTTTATGGCACGCCGGCACGAATTCGTACAGGCAGGTGACCAATTATCGCCGGGGCGTGGTAAGGTGGCACAGAAATGATATAACATGACAAGGACAAGAGTCAAAGTTTTTTTTTTTTTTTGATTGCGACTCCGCCCCTGGCGCAGGTATTGAAATGAGGCCTGGCCTAGGGCACGCCGACCCGAATTAGTGCGAGGTAGTGTCTGCATTCATGCCGGGCGTGGTAAGGTAACAGAAATGAGATACCATGACAGGGGCTCGAATCAGGAATGTACGCAAACCAGTGATGCGATTCCGCCCTTGGCGCATGTATTGAAATGAGGCCGGTGCTAGGGCACGCCGACACGAATTATTGCGAGGTAGTGACTGTGACATTCAGCTGCCACCGGGTACGACTCCAAGCTCCCCTTTTTTTTTTAATAAGAGCTTATTTATGATTGGTTGCTGTTTTTTATTGCTCATCATTTCTCCTTTCCACTTGCTAATAAGTAGAAATCCTTGTGTCTTCATGTGCTACAGATGTTCTCATTCTTTGAAGAAGGGATTTAAAGTGATTGTAAATTAAAAAAATAAAAAACAAACATGTTATACTTTCCTGCTCTGTGCAATATAATTGGATGCTCCTCTTCTGGGGTCTCCTGCCGACACTCCTGGCTCCTCCTCTTCTTGGTGTGCCACCACAGGAAGCCACTTCCAGTTGTGGCACACCTGCAGGCTCGATCCTTAGCCACACTGTCTGCATCCTTAGACACAGATAGAGTGACTCCATCACAGAATTTGACTGACAGCAGCAGGAGCCAATGATAGTGGGGAGAAGGGAGAGAGACGCTTTTCATGGGCATAGCACTGGATGGAGTGAGGGCTCAGGTAAGTATGGGGGGCGGGGGGTTATATTACCTAACCATTTTTTACCTTAATGCAGAAAACAAATGCATTAAGGTAAAAAAATGTTTAGGCTTTGGAAGCTCTTTAATTATTAAGGTGCACTTCATTGTGTTCAACATACACTTTTATTGACTTAGAGCAGTGATTTCCAAAATTTTTTGCTTACATACGCCTTAGAACAGGGGTCTCAAACTGGCGGCCCTCCAGCTGTTGCAAAACTACAAGTGCCATGAGGCATTGCAAGGCTGACAGGTACAAGCATGACTCCCAGAGGCATGATGGGACTTGTAGTTTCGCAATAGCTGGAGGGCCGCCAGTTTGAAGCCCCTGCCTTAGAAGTAATTTTAATAAAATTGTACAACTTGACAGACCATTTCCATAAGTTGTACTCTTCATATTAGCAAAATATTTGTAATTAATACAAAATTTTTTTTGTAATTAATCTATTTGTAATTAAGCTATTTGTTGTAATTGTATATGTTGTAACTGTAAATAGATGGCCCAATAAAATGTAATAATAAGGTAAATTGCTACCTTGAATTACCACCTTGAATGGTACCTGCCATCTGGGTTTGGCGGGCACTGGGAAGATTGATGTGGCAATGCAGTGGTCACACAGTGGCGTGTCATAGGCGGCAGTGGGCACTCAGACATCATGAGGCTTTACTGAATGGACACCTCCTGAGTCCTGCAGTGCATCGGGACATATTTTGTAGAGTGCTGCAGTACACAATGCATCCCGATATATATTTGCAAAGTGCTTGGCGTGACAGTGTGCTGTGACTGCTATCATTGGAAGGACCCAAAGGAGGAGAAGAGGAATATTATATCACTCCACTCTTAAACCCCTTTCACACTGAGGCGGTTTTCAGGTGTATTCACCGCTCCTATAAAAAAGACACAAATCATTAATAGTCATTTTTGCATACAAGCAGTGTAAGTTCTTGAATTTTATCTGGCATCAGCCTCTTGCAGTCCCTGCTAACCTATGTGAGGAAGAGGCAGCATATGATGCCAGTAAGTTCATGTGATGAGAAAAACGTGCTGATAGGAAGAAAAAGCAGAGTGACTGATAGATGAGCTCATCTCTGTGCTGCTTCTCCTTTTACTGTCCAGTCACAGGCTTGGATGACCTGGGCTCAGAGGAAGTGGGCTGAGTTATGCTTACAATTAGATTAAAGTCAACAGGCTGCAGAAAAACAGAACTGCAATGAGAAATCTCTGGGGTGAATATTGCTGAACAAGCTGTTTTACACTTCTTTTTTTTTTTGGGCTATTCATTGTTAGTTTGGCTGAAGTTCTGCTTTGAAGATGCCTGGAATTGGCTACTAGCCTCTACGTAGTCCCGTCGTAGGCAACAAACGTCACCACGTTCAGAATGATCGGATTTTCCGACAACTTTGTCCGACCGTGTGTACGCAAAACCAACATCAGACAAAGTATGACGGACAGGATCCGATCGACCTGGTCCGCGGATTGTCCGACCGTGTGTATGGGGCTTAAGTTTGGCTGAAGTTCAACTTTGTCAGTAATAATTGTATGTATTTACTTTTACCCTTGTCCTCCATTGACACACAGCTACCACTGTAGCTCTCTCTCGGCCACAAACATATGCAACCATTGCCCTAAGCTCATTGACACTGCTGTGCTACCATGTCACAGATTTTTACATGAGTTCCTTGGTTGAACTCACTAAGAGCAGATTATTTCCATATATAAATTTCACAAACTAATTTATCATCCTTCCCACAGCTAAAATAATCTAATCGGCGAGCAACGAGATATTTTATTGTAGTAGGGACTAACGATGTCCCACCAGCTGGCTAAGCCTGTTGGTTAACATCAAAGGGGACAGGAGCTGTGAGCGCACATTGGTCATTTTAAATACCCTTTTATTCCATTATACAAAGCTTGAAATCTAAAATCTGCAGCTTAGGAATATAAATTTAGTGGCAGCTGTTTCTCTTTCGCAAAGTTTGCATATGTGAATTATAAAATGCACCGATAAAATTGCTATTTGCATAACATGGGCACAGATCAGCCATTTACATTTAATAGGGAGCGCTCTAAAAGTAATAAAAATAATCAAATCTATGTTATGTCTCAGCTACTTCTTCAATAAAATGTACTCAGGGCATCATATGATCCATCCCTCTAAAAAAAATGGCATTGCAGTTGGTAAAGGGCAAAGGACAGTGTTGGGACTGGTTCACATGTATTTGGGATTCTGTAATATTCCCACATAACTGCAGGAACAGATAACCTGACAATACTGCACTGCTTCATATAACATGTACTTTCTCTGTGCAGTAGTGTCAGATACAAGCCCCCATGTAAGATAACTGTTAAGCCCCATACACACGGTCGGACTTTTTCATGGATTCTGTCCGATCGGACAATGTTGTTGAAAAATCAGACCGTGTGTATGCACCATCGGACAGTGTACGTCGGATTGTCCGACGGACAAAGTCTTATCTCCTGCTGGATAGATTTGCCGACAACACGGTCCGATCACACCAAATCCGATCGTGCTACGCATGCTCAGATCACATTACAAGACCAAAGCTATTGGCTACTAGCCTCTACGTAGTCCCGTCGTAGGCAACAAACGTCACCACGTTCAGAATGATCGGATTTTCCGACAACTTTGTCCGACCGTGTGTACGCAAAACCAACATCAGACAAAGTATGACGGACAGGATCCGACCGACCTGGTCCGCGGATTGTCCGACCGTGTGTATGGGGCTTTAGATGCAGTACCCCAAAGGCAGGTAGTTTGCTCATTAAATCCAGTTTTCTTGCCTTAGGCCTGGTTCACACCTATGCATTTTTTTAGTGGGTGTTCAGTTTTGCAGAAACACACTACAGTCCATTTAACATGGTTTCCTATGGATGACTATCCAACTTCCAGCAATTTACAATATTTTCCTATGGATGTAGTTCACATCTGTGCATTTTATGGAAAAGGCCAGGGATTTTTGTTCTGGCTTCTGGTTCCATAGACTTCACTGGATCAAAAATGTGTATTGAAAAATGCAAAATGCACCTGCAATATGCAAACTGCAACCTGCATAGTGTGAATCAGGCCTTAGGGTCCTTAAAAACACTGTATGCCTTTTGCACAAATGCACAAATGCATGTTGCGTTTTGAAAGCTTTTTAATGTGTTTTTTTTTGTGTGCGTTTTCTGGATTTCTGATTTCCAGCCTTCACCTCCAAAACTTTGACATGGGAGTACCAAGAGTACGTTTTTAAGCATTTTTGGTGCGTTCCCTATAGAAATCAATAAGAGGTGCATTCTTAATGTGTTTTTGAAACAGGGCACTTTGTTTAGGGCAACATAGCCCCCATGTGCACTCTCTGACTGGAGCTTGGATACTGATAACCTGCTGTAATATACTGATAACCTGATTATATATGGCATAGGCCATTTCACCATTACAGTATTTCCTAAAAGAGAACTATACAGGACGTACGTCCCCGAGTTACGAACACCTGAGTTACGAACGACTCCTACTTACGAACGGACCTCAATGCCGGACGTTTGTGAGCCACGCTGGTCCTGGATACCTCCGAGCAGCTATCTTGCAGCGCCGGACACATCCCACACTGCAGTACTACATGTACTGCATGGCAAGAAGAGCCCTAGATAATATAACTGCATGCCCAGAAGCGCCCGGAACATCCCACATCCCTGCACAGGCTGAAGTTACACTTAAAAATGCACTGTTCTGACTTACACACAAATTCCACTTAAGAACAAACCCAGTCCCTATTGTGTTTATAACCCGGGGACCGCCTGTACTCTTTTCTTCCAGTGATGCAACTTCCATGTGCTCCATCATTATCCATTAACATATTCCCCTGAGCTTGTTCTGGGTATAGGATCTTTGAATATCTTGATTGGCCACGCTTGAATGACATAACTCCTGTGCATGAGTAGGAGTTCAAGTGGTTCCAAAGGCAGAAGGTTTTTAATCCTAATGCATTCTATGCATTAGGTTAAAAAAAACTTCAGTGTTCAGCAGCCCCCCTCAGCCCCCCTAACACTTACCTGAGCCCCATCTCCATTCAGCAATGTTGCATGAGAGCCTCGGCTGTCCGGGACTCTCCCTCCTGATTGGTTGAGACACAGCAGCAGCCTCATTGGTTTATGCTGCTTTGAATCAAAGGCAGTGAGCCAATGAGGAGAGAGAGGAGATGGGGCCGAGCTGCAGCTCCGTGTCTGAATGGACACACACACAGCAGCGGGTCGGGTGCCCCCATGCTGTGGGGGGTACTCTGCAGGAGGGAGGGGCCAGGAGCGCCAGCGAGGGACCCGAGAAGAGAATGATCTGGGATGCTCTGTGCAAAACCACTGCACAGAGCAGGTAAGTAAAACATGTTTGTTATTTTTTAAACAAAAAAAAAAAAAACATGGCTTTAATATCACCTTTCACTAACCCCGGCATAGTGTACTTTGTAAAGAGGATTGTATACAGGCAGGTAAGAATCCTTTATTTAAGAAAAAAATGAAATCTCCTTTGACTTTTGTAGTTAAAGTTCAACTTTAAGTTTAGGTATTTAGGTATTTTTACATAGTTACCTTGGTCCATCTTGGACCAATATAAATATGTATGTGCCATACCAGTGGGATGCCCATGGAAGGTGGAAACCACTGTAGTTGCCATACCTAAAACCAGCTTTAATGTAGTGACTATGGAAATATTCAAGCCAGTGAATTAGTATAATAGCACTGCAAAAAACGTCAGCCAAAGCTTCCATATTTCTCTGAGCAGAGGCTTCCTTTAACAATAGGTCATTGTAATGTAATATATCTCATTACAAACACTCATACAATATTAAGGAGATCAAACATTTGGTGGTATTTTTTTAGAAGCTTTAGACTTACAAATGTAATGTTTCCTAAGGAGACAGTGCTTAGCACTGTTATGCAAGTGCTCTCCGCACAACTTGTTACGTGAGGGTTCGTAGAAGGAGCATCATAAATGATTACATTGGTGATTTTATCGGCATTAAGCTGTTTGTGGCATTCAGAATGAGGGGATGCAGGGCAATGAATTAGCAATGAATCAAGTCCCAGCTGATGTAATGAGAGCAGGAGCAGTTTACTGTAAATTAAAAATATCTGGCAGGGCTGAAGGGAACATAACTCAAGTCCTGGCATTCTCATAGCCCCGGCTTCCGTTAAGTAGCTCCTCTCAAAGCAAATTGTGACACTGGTGATGATTGATCCACTCTGTTATTAGGAAATCGCCATTTATTGCTGCCGGTCCACTTTCATCATTCCACAATACAAAGAGCAGAAACCCTTTGCTTGTTTACCCACTAAGTCACACATGATTAGAATTTCAGTGCACCTCACCGGTGCTGAGAAAAGAAAAACCTGGGCTTGCTTTGCGGAGCTCTTCGTATGAAAATGATGCTGGCTAGCTGTTATGCTGATCCAAAGGCTTCAATTATTGACTCAGAAAGAGTATGCACACCGGGAGCTTTGTCTTTACTGGGGCTTTATTGGGGCTTATTGTCTTTATTGGGGGCTTAGTCAACAATATCTAGGCCAGGGACAACCAAGAATCTAGTATTCTCAGCAATGGCAGCCTCCATAATTTTCCCAGTGCAGGTTTTGTTTAAAACACACCAAATGAATTATTAATGAACAAAGTAATGAAATTATAATAAACCCATTCATAAAGTGATGCTTTGATATGATAAAGGCAATCTGTTACAGGAGAGGTGGATATTTATTATCTCAAAGAAGTGCCAGTACTCTTCTGTCCCGCCTCCTAGGCACCACCCAACAGTGCCCCACTTCTCCACTCCCTTTTTTAAAGCCCGACTACAACCTTGACTTTTTTTAATTTGGATATAGCAAGGAAGGGTTAGAACATTTGTTAACAATTTATTGCTGTTTTTGTTCCAAAGAGAAAGGGAGGGAAAATGTCTCCAGTTCCTGTTTATTTGACAGGAAGTGGAGTGAAATTTCCCCAGTGCCCATTTTGAAAAAATGAGAAAGGTGAGGATTCTGTGTTCCTATGATAGATTCTCTTAATTTCTTGTTCAGGTTATGTGTTGCACACAGCAAAAGAAACAAATAAATATTTCTTCTATGGGGACACAGAATTTAAAATCCGATAAAAATAAACATCCTGAACATGGACATAGACAGCATTTACTGTCTAAGATGTTCTGGCCCCTTTACCTACTCTGTCTAGACTTAAAAAATCACCCTGAGCTCTGCTTTACCTTTAGAGATAATGAATGGTATAAGGCCCCTTTCACACGAGGCGGACTCCGCTTCCACGGAGCCCGCCTCTGTCCGCCGGCTCAGTGGGAGATCTCTCCGTTGATCTCCGATTAGCCGGCGGATGACAAGTCCCTCTCTGCTGACTGAGCGGGGAGGGGCTGCGAGCGCCGCTGGTCTCTATGGAGAGATCAGATGAAAACGGACAGTGTGTCCGTTTTCATCAGATCTCACCCGATCCGATCCACCAGCGACGGATCTGGGCGTAGAGCCATACGTCTGCTTTTGGCGGATCGGACCGGGTCAGATGTCAGCGGACATGTCTCTGCTGACATCCAACACTCCATAGACTAACATGGATCGCCCGTTCAGATCCGCCGTCAAAACTGACAGGCGGATCTGAACGGTCTGTCCATGCGAAAGGGGCCTAAGACAAAATGTTAGTAAAAGTTTCCACATACATTGTACTACTATTACTCATACATACATGGCCATATCTGCTGACAATCACATTGGCTGCACCTGGTGTACGAGCTTATTAAAACATGTAACGTACATATAAACTCTCAACCCATTCAGTTTAAAAGAGAAATGAAAGCCAAAACATAATAAATACCTTTTTTTCCCTTTCATATACTGTAAAGCCGCGTACACACGATCAGACTTTCTGACAACAAAACCATGGAATTTTGTTCGAAGGGTGTTGGCTTCAACTTGTCTTGCATACACAAGGTTACACAATTGTTGGCCAACAATTAGGAACGTAGTGACGTACATGACGTACGGCGAGCCAATGTGATATCTCCATTACGAACGCTAGTTTTACAAGACCGAACGCGTTTTGGCTCGTCCTTGATTCCGAGCATGCGTGTTTGTACTTTGGACTTTTGTCCGACGGACTTGTGTACACATGATCGGAAAGTCCGACAACACACATTTGTTGGCGCAAAATTTGAGAACATGCTAGCCAACATTTGTTGTCCGACAACAATTGGAGCATACACACAGTCGGATTTTCCGCCAACAGCCTGACATCCAACATTTCCTGTCGGAAAATCTGATCATGTGTACACGGCATACGTGATCAAATAGCCTTTGTTCTCAGCTGCATAAGGAGCTCAGAGAGCTGGGGGAGGAGAAACAGCAGCACACTAGTATTCACAGTGAAAGGCTGTCCAGGGGGTGTGTGTCAGGACAAGTCTGATCATTGGAGGAGAGTAGGCTGAGTTCTCTCATGCCTACTGTAGTGTGGGCAGTTTTTAGTAGGAAAGCAGAGGGACCTTCAGATACACCAGGTAATTCACACAAAGGAAGCAATGAAAAGATAACATATTTTTCATATAAGTACATGGTACAGCAGGAACATATCAAGAATAGGGAATTCTGGGTGTACATATTCTTTAATTTTGGTATGTTTTCATACATATTCTTTCTCGTTCTCAGGAATAGCAAAGTGTTATATTGGTGCATACTTTCCTGCGTGATTTATGATTTAAATATAGGAGAAAAAAATGAACCTAAAAATATTCCTCCTGCACACACGGCATAAGGTGCAATAATTCCCTCTAATCAGTGTTGAAAAGAGATGCAGAATCAAGAAAACAAGATTAAGAAACAACAGTATACCAACGCCATACTTGCAGAAAGCACACGCTCTGAAAATCCATGGTTATTTGAAGTCATTTAACCATTCATATAATTCTAATCCAGAGAGAGATCATTGCTTGGGAGCCAGAACGAATTTCCCCCTTAGAGGCAGCAGGAAAAACTGTTTCAGTTGGATTCTGTTTGGATTGCCTTCCTCTGGAGGATACAAAAGAATACATGTTTGACGATGAAAATCTGATGTGTGTGTGTGTGTATTGCCTTATTGTCCATCACACAACAAATATGCAAGTCCTATTTGTGTGTGTGTGTGTGTGTATATATAGATCCTGGTATAACGATCGGCAAGGAAGCCATGAAACTATGGAGATTAAGGATGCTGTGGATGTTGTGCTCAAATCTATCCCAATGCTATCTCTCAACATACTGAATCCACCATTGTAGTATGCAGCTGAAAACTGGAATTCCTTAGACTGGACCAGAATATTATGAACTACTGCTAGCTATACCACGACCGGGATAAATAAGAACCTTTACAGACAACTTCAACCAAAGTTGAATTGTTTGGGAAGAACACACAGTACTATGTATGGCACAAAAAGGGCATAGCTAACCAACATCAAAGCATCACCCCAACAGGGAAGTGTGGTGGAATGGACAGATTTGGGCTTGCTTTGCTGCCTCAGGGCCTGAACCACTTGCCATCATCAGGGGGGAAATTAATTTCCAAGTTTACCAAAATATCCTACAGGATAATGTCAGGGTGACTGTCTGCCATCTGAAGCTTAGTAGAAATTGGGTGACGTAACAGGACAATGACCCTAAGCATTGAAGAAAATCCACCACAGACTTGCTTCAGAAAAATAAAATGAGCCTTTTGGAGTGACCCAGTCATAACCTAGATCAGTGATGGCGAACCTTTGCACCCCAGATGTTTTGGAACTACATTTCCCATGATGCTCATGCACTCTGCAGCGTAGTTGAGCTTCATGGGAAATGTAGTTCCAAAACATCTGGGGTGCCAAGGTTCGCCATCACTGACCTCGATCTTAACCCCATAGAGATGATGTGGAATGGCTCCAAGAGAGCTGTTCACACCAGACATCCTTCAAATGTGTCTGAGCTGGAGCAGTTTTGTAAAGAAGAATGGCCAAAAATTCCTCCTGAACCTTGTGCAGTTCTGATCCAGAGCTATCGAAAGCAAGTGAAGTCATTGCTGCCAAAGGAGGTTTGACCAACTGTTAACCAAGGGTTCCCTTACTTTTTCCTCCATCACTGTAAATGTTTTCTCTTCTTTCACATAGTCACAACAGGAAGTGGGAGAAAATCACTCAAAAGTGAGGAAAATCCTGGGGTCAAAAGAACTAGTGCCCCCATTGGAAGATCCCCCCCACCCTATTTCTGTTCTGAAGACAACTTAAAATGCAGAATTTTCTTTCACTTTTGGTGGTAACAGTCACCAGTACAGAGAGGGTGAATCTCCCTAACAGCAATTAAAACCTGACATGTGTTCTAACCCCTCTCCACTCTATGCAAAACAAAAAAAAAAGTGTTTTGCCTGTAGCTTTAAAGGGGTTGATTTACTAAAACTGGAGAGTGCAAAATCTGGTGCAGTTCTGCATAGAAACCTCAGCTTCCAGGTTTTTCAAAGCTTAATGGAACAAGCTGAAGTTAGAAGCTGATTGACTACCATGCACAGCTTCACCAGATTTTGCACTCTCCAGTTTTAGTAAATCAACCCCACAGTTTAAAAACTGGTTTTAAAGCTCAGAAATTAAGAATGAACAGAGCATAGCCTTCTATATAGAGTGTATTTGCGCCAAAGCACCAAGTGTGATTTGCCTCTCATCTCTCGCTATCTGCATGGGTCACTTCTGGTTATGCTGACAGCACAAAATCTGGGGAGACAGCACTACCCTCCCCAGCACACAGAGGGTGATTGACACCCTCAGCTGTGCATGTTTTCATACAAGACTGTAACAAGGGGTGTGCTTCTTTTCCCTCCACTCAGGTCTCAGATTACACTCTGAGAATTGGAGCTGAGAATTAGCCTTTGATCTGTGCGTTTTAGAAGGCTGTAGAGAAGAGAAAGCTGCAGATAGACAGGTACAACCTATGTAGGAAGATTTGTTTCATCTCTGTACCACCTGATGCTAATCGCTTCACTGAGTGTATGCAAGGATTTACAATCACTTTAAAGTGTTTTTCCTGTGCCCTATGTATTGCCTCTGGGTACTTCCATGTTATACACTACTGCTAGATTAATCAGCTTCCTCCCTAATTGGTGGATCATATTTATGTCTTTAGGATTGTGGTAGACAGCAAGCTGATCCGAGACAGAGGTTGATGTGATTTCTTTTATCGACTGTATAAAGCCCCTTCCGCACAAACATCATAGACTGATCCCCTACTGATTTGGATCAGAACAAAAAACAAGTGTCACATACTGTATATGACATCTATGTCCCTTCTGATTTTTCCTCCATCTTGTTATGGAGGATAAAGAGATCCATGAAATCCCTATGGAATTGCCTGATGTGGACTAGTGGTGGACTTGCATCCCTTACATCCATCCACATCTGGTCAGGTCAGTGAAAGCAGAACTAAAAGAAAACGTTTTCTCTTTGGTATAACGAACCTGAATAGACCCAGAAATGTACAGATATAGGCGGGCATTCATCCACTTAGATCCAGCTACCCGTAGGGATACATTTCCGTCCGTTTTTGACTTGTGTAATCACGGATCAAAGAGACTGATGGATTGCCTTGATTGAAAGGGGCCTAAATATCTACAGAATTAGTTAGCCCTGCATAAATAAATATATATCATAGGAGATATTGAAGGAAAAGGAGCAACATCAGCCTGGTTCTCATATGAATTTCAATGAGCATTGATTAAGATGATCCTATTGGATGTTGACCATAAATATGTATGGCATATTTTCTTTAACTACTTCCAGTCCGGGCCAGTTCTGACATTTCTCTCCTACATATAAAAAAACATACTGTATTTTTCGCTCCATAAGACACACCTGACCATAAGACGCACCTAGGTTTTACAGGAGGAAAACAAGAAAAAAAATATTCTGAACCAAATGGTGTACTAAAATATTTACCAGTGTCGATGAAATGCAGCCTGACCAGTGACAATTAAATGCAGCCTGACTAGTGACAATTAAATACAGCCTGACCAGTACCAATTAAATGCAGCCTTACCAGTGCCAATTAAATACAGCCTTACCAGTGCCAATTAAATACAGCCTGACCAGTACCAATTAAATACAGCCCGACCAGTACCAATTAAATACAGCCTGACCAGTACCAATTAAATGCAGCCTTACCAGTGCCAATTAAATGCAGCCTGACCAGTACCAATTAAATGCAGCCTTACCAGTGACAATTAAATGCAGCCTGACCAGTACCAATTAAATACAGCCTGACAAGTAACAATTAAATGCAGCCTGACCAGTACCAATTAAATGCAGCCTTACCAGTGCCAATTAAATGCAGCCTGACCAGTACCCATTAAATACAGCCTGACCAGTACCAATTAAATGCAGCCTTACCAGTGCCAATTAAATGCAGCCTGACCAGTACCAATTAAATGCAGCCTTACCAGTGCCAATTAAATGCAGCCTAACCAGTGACAATTAAATGCAGCCTGACCAGTGCCAATTAAATGCAACCTGACCAGTGCCAATTAAATGCAGCCTGATCAGTGCCAATTAAATGCAGCCTGACCAGTGCCAATTAAATGCAGCCTTATCAGTGCCAATTAAATGCAGCCTGGCCAGTGCCAATTAAATGCAGCCTTACCAGTGCCCCTGAAATGTAGCCTGACCTGTACCAATGAAATGCAGCCTTACCAGTCCCATGAAATGCAGCCTGACCTGTGCCCATGAAATGCAGCCTGACCTGTGCCCATGAAAGGCAGCCTGACCTGTGCCCATGAAAGGCAGCCTGACCTGTGCCCATGAAATGCAGCCTGACCTGTGCCCATGAAAGGCAGCCTGACCTGTGCCCATGAAATGCAGCCTGACCTGTGCCTGGTGACTGGCAAGGATGTCATCACATCCGCCTGTCAATCAGATAGAAGATAGCCCGAGTGGCCGCCGTGGCCGTACTCAATTCAGCTGCTCTGGCTGTTCTGTCGTCTGTGAGTGACAGGCTCAGCCGGGAGAACGCCCGGCGCTCACGGGTGTTGACCGCCCGGTATTGAGAAATGTCAGCGGCAACGGGAGTAGGGGGGCCTGGTCAGTATTCACTCCATAAGACGCACAGACATTTTCCCCCATTTTTTGTTGGGGGAAAAGTGCATCTTATGGAGTAAAAAATACGGTAATTTTTTCTAACATGATTTTCATAAATGGCCTTAGGGTCAGGAAGTGGTTAAATGGACTGTATAGTGTTATTTATATCAATTTTTTCTTTTTATTATGTTCAGGGCTAAATATATATTTTATTTATGTACAGTGGTACCTTGGATTACGTGCATAATTAGTTCCAGAAGAATGCTTGTAATCTAAAGCACTCGTATATCAAAGCAAGTTCCCCCATAGGAAATAATGGAAACTCAGATAATTTGTTCCAGTGGCACTGCTAGTGTATGCAGTACCGCATGTAACCAGAGGTGGGGGGGGGGTGTCGGAGACAATTGGAAACACAGAACCGCTCGGATGCACTCGGAGAGGCTCAGAAATAGAGTGTTTCCAAGTGGCTCCGAACGGCTCCGAGTGTCACTGGTGCCCCCCGCACCTCCAAATGCGGTACTGCTCACCTCAGATGCTTGAATCCTGCTGGTTTTACGAGACAACGCGAGTCAGGATTTAAAAAAAAATAATAGCTCATATTGTGAAACGCTCGTAAACCGCGTTACTCAAAATCTGCGGTATTGCTATATTTGTTTTACTTTAAGTAAATAGAAAAATTAGCATATGAATATTTTGCAGCCACCAGGTGTTGTGGTGGACATTTTTCAATACCTAAGACACATTTACTGCTATGCTGTGAATAGCTTGAAAAAAAAATCTTATCTGGCACTCATCTATATTCAGAACACATACAGTTGAATTAGTTGTACACCTACCTCTCCGTGTCTAGCTGATAGGATTCCACATTGATTTCACATGGAGACAGTCAAAAAGTGTGCAGGCAGTGATGTGCTTCCTTAGCAGAAACACCAGTGTGCCCTGCAAACAAAAAGTAATGGAAGCCAGGGCCACTGATAAGGCAGTACAGACAGCCCTCCTGTACTGGGCACCTGCTGAGCAGTAGGGCTGGCTGTACTGTCTTATTGCAGACACTGATGCCCTTCTGCCTCCCCTGCAGCGCTGCCAGCTTCACCTCCTCTCCCTTCCTTCGGCTGCACTGCAAGAGGATTAGTTCTAGCAAATGCGCCCCTTCCATCTGCTGTCGGGCCCCCCTGTGTGCCCCTGTCCCCCACAACGCTGCTGGCTTCCCTCCTCTCCTGCCGGCAGCAGTTACAGGCACACAGGGGGAGGTTTCAGGATGGAAAGTGAGTGGCGGGGCCAGTAAATGTGTAATTTAGTGGCCCCTTCATTTCCTGAATGAGCACAGTGAACAATTGGTACCAATCACTCCTATGTCCTTTCATCACCGAAACATAGTAAACTATTTACTATGCTTCAGTTTGTGAATGAGCAGGAAGCCTCCCTCCTCTCCCACCAGCAGCTGTTGCTGGCACAGAGGGTGATGTTTCAGGATGGAAACCGAGTAAAGGGGCCAGTAATTGTGTCATTTACTGGCCTCTTCATTTCCTGAATGAACACAGTGAACGATTGGTACCAATTACCCCTGTGTCCATTTATCACCGAAGCATAGGAAACGGTATTTGCTATGCTTCAGTTTGAGAATGAGCAGGAAGCCTCAAGGCTCTTCCTATTCATTCATCTGTGCAGCTGAGGCTGCAGAAAAAGGGACTGATAAATCTATGTCCTCAGTCACTTTCGGCCAGGGAGGAGGGGGGGGGGCTGTCAGGTAGGCTATATGGGGCCCTGCAATTTCTAACAGCAGCACTGATAGGAGCATCTGGTGAGATTTTAACCACTGCCCGCCCGCCCGACCTATAACAGATTGATGGCCGGGAAGTGGTTCTGTTATCCTGACTGGGCGTCGGGACATCAGGACAACATGCCGGCGCGCATTGCGGGGATCGCGAGTGCGGCATGTCAGTCTGACACATCGCATCTCCGATCATGATAAGAAGCCTCTGACAGAGGCTTACCACGCGATCAGCTGTGACCAATCACAGCTGATCATTGCGTGAACCATGAAGTGCCGGAAAGCGGCTTTTCTCAGTTTGCACTGACAGGGAGAGCCGATTGGCAGCTCTCCCTGTCAGAGGGGGGGGGGTCTGTGCTGATAATCAGCACAGCCCCCGTCAAATGTACCATTAAGCTGCCAATCGGTGCCCAGTCAGTGCCCCATCATAACCCCCTGCCAGTGCCCAATAAAGTGCCAATCATTGCCCACCACAGTGCAAATCAGTGCCCACCATAGTGCTAATCAGTGTCCATCACAGTGCCAATCAGTGCCCAGCATTAACACCTGTCAGTACCTGCCCAATCAGTGCTGCCCATCAGTGCCATCTATTAGTGTCCATCAATGCCACCTGTCAGTGCCGTCTATCAGTGTCAATCAGTGCCACCGGTCAGTGCCCATCAGTGCCAACTGTCAGTGCTCGTCAGTGCCGCCTGTCAGTGCCCATCAATGCCGCCTTTTAGTGCCCATCATTGACACCTATAGGTGCCCATCAGTGCTGCATATCAGTGCCACCTATAGGTGCCCATCAGTGCTGCATATCAGTGCCTCCTCATCAGTGCCCATCAGTGCCACCTTATCAGTGCCAACTCATCAATGCCACCTCATCAGTGCCCATTAGTGCCGACTCATCAGTGCCTGTCAGTGAAGGAGAAAACTACATTTTATAACAGAAACAACGAAAAACTTTTTTTTTTCAAAAATGTCAGTCTTTTTTAGTTTTTTTTAGCAAAAAATAAAAACCCCAGAGGTGATTAAATATCACCAAAAGAAAGCTCTATTTGTGGGAAGAAAAAGAGAAAATGTAGTTTGGGTACAGTGTTGTATGACCGCGCAATTGTCATTCAAAGTGCAACAGCGCCGAAAGCTGAAAATTGTCCTGGGCAGGAAGGGGCGAAAGTACCTGGTATTGAAGTGGTTAAAGAAGGTATTATATGTAAAACATGCAGTGAACAATTTATGTCAAAGATCAGTTTATAAATATGTAGACCAAAACTAAAGCTTAACAAAGACCATTAAAGTTCCCCTTTATGCCCGGCTCAGCTGCACTCGATATCGTACTTATTACTGATCATACCGGATGAAAGTCCTTATGGGTGATTTACTGAAGAGGTCAGACATTACAATTACTAAACCCAAGGACTTTGGAGATGCCCCTCCTCAGTAATGCAATAATAGAGCAGCTGGATTAGTAATCATTTTGCCATCCTGCCAGCGAATGGGTTAATGTGGAACAGCCTGATTTTTTGCTAACACATACTTGTCTGGGATTCCTCCCGAAACAACCATACTACTTTTGCCCTCTGTGTCCCAGGAGACCTCTGAGTAAACGAGGCTTTTAGAGGAAACGTGGCCTCCCCCCTTAGGGAGAGAATAGAAGACACTAAATAATTAAATAATCCTTTCACTGCTCTATGACTGTGAGATTTACTATATTGAGTGAGAGAGAAGCAGAGAAGCCCGGGCCTCTCACACCATCTGGGCTCGCCGCTAATCTTTTTCTAACCCACAGTTGCTTATATTAAACTGTTTACTAGAGCCGCAGCATACTTGGAGCACAAAGCGATTGGTATGGATGTGTATACCATAACCCATTTATATACTGTACACATCTAAACAAATAGGAGAAGTTTTCAGGATTCACGCAATGATCCAGCAGGCGCCCATGTGAATTTAAGGTGAGCAACAAAAGCTTGCCAAGATTTCAAAATGGGAAAAGGTATTTGATATGGATATGTATTGCCATTATCAAGGATAGCTAGAACAAGACTATAGAACTTGGAATCTCAACCTGTGGCCCTCCAGCTGTTGCAGAACTACAAGTCCCATCATGCCTCTGGGAGTAATTGTAACTGCCAGCCTTGCAATGCCTCATGGGAAATGTAGTTCCACAGCAGCTGGAGGGCCCCAGGTTGCCTACCCCTGCTAAAGAACATCCATATTAACATAGCTCCCAACTGTCCCTGATTTTGAGGGACTGTCCCTGATTTGGAGCAATGTCCCTCTGTCCCTCTTTCCTCCTCATGTGTCCCTCATTTTGGTCTGATCTATATAGATGTATATAAAATGTACTTTTTATCTTTCAAAAGTGTTTCCCAGTGCTAAACCATCCATCCAAATTCTAAATTGCTGCAATTTTAAAAGCCAGTATAAAGGAATATCAGTGGTAAAAAAAAAGCACTTGTGGATTTAATTAACCTTTTTTGGGGGGGTTATGTCCCCTTTAAGGGGCATGGCAGGGGGCGTGTCCTATGCCTACATACGTTTTCTAGTAGGTGTCCCTCATTCCCATGTCAAAATGTTGGGAGGTATGTATTAAAGTGGAAGTAAACCCTCCTATCATTTTCAGCCATGGAAGCTGCCATCTTGGCCTCTTGTTTAATCTTCAACTGCCATGATGCTGCACATGTGATCAGTTATGACACCAGCCATTGGATGGTTTCACAGTTTGGTTGAGAGCACAAACAATGTGACAGTTAGCATTTACGGCATGCCGGGGATGTTACTGTTTTTTTGAAACTGTTAAATCAATGGGTTTACTTTCGCTTTAATGCACCACTTATATACAAAGGACAATTATGAACCAAAAGGGCATTTGTACACCAAATCTTCAAATGATAGGCACCTCAATCAGTAATGCACAGCTTTCTTGGCCAAACATTATCTGATGATCACATCGTGATCATCAGGGGTCTCAAACTGGCGGCCCTCCAGCTGTTGCAAAACTACAAGCCCCATCATGCTTCTGCCTGTGGTAGTCATACTTGTAACTGTCAGCCTTGCAATGCCTCATGGGACTCGTAGTTTCGCAACAGCTGGAGGGCCGTCAGTTTGATACCCCACATGCTCATTACAGGTTTTCTTAGTGCTTATTTTAGTTTTATTTATATATTACAGGTTCTTATAGAGCGCCGTCAATTTACGCAACATTTTACACATGTATATTTTGCATTCACATCAGTCCCTAGCCTTAAGGAGCTTACAATCTAAGGTCCCTAACTCACATTCATACATACACATACTAGCAGTGCCAGGACAAGGTCAGCAAGAGCCCAGGGCGACCGTGCCCAATTGCGTACCCCCACCCCCCAAGATGTATGAGCATTATGTGCCAGCAAAAATACCCCCCAAAAATTGTGCACTAAACTGCTTGCTTACCCCTAAACATAAATTCCCCCAGTACCAACCCCCCCTTGCTGAAATCCCCCTTCCCAGAACAAATCTTTGCCGCCATCTCCCCAACACAAATGCCTCTCCCTCAAAAAAGTCACCCTTTCTAGCACAAATCATCTACCCCTCAAATTTCTCCTCCAAGTACACATTACAAAGCCTCTCTCAGCACAAATCCACCCCCTACATTTCCCCTTCTAGCATAAATCCCCCCCAAACCAAAATTTCCCCTCCTGGCACAATTCTCCTCCCCCTTCACCATATCACCTCATCTAGGTAAAAAAAAAATCAAATCCCCCTTCTAGCATAAACCCTTTTCCCCCCACCCAACACAAATCCCCCTAAATCACCACTCCTAGCAATTCTGACACCCCTTGAAATTGCCCCTTCCAACAAAAATCCACTCCCCCTTTATGTCCCTGCAGCACCCTCCCCCATCTCACATGAAACCACAGTGCCCCTCCTGCCCACCCCTTGTCCTGGCCCTGCATACTAGGGCCAATTTAGACAGGAGCCAATGAACCTACCAGCATGTCTTTGGAGTGTGGGAGGAAACCGGAGTACCCGGAGGAAACCCAAGCAGGCACAGGGAGACCATGCAAACTCCAGGCAAGGTAGTGTCATGGTTGGGATTTTAACCGATAACCTTAGTGCTGCCAGGCTTATTTACACCGTATGCAGTGCCTTGCATTTTTTTTGCACCAGAACAATGCAGGTCACTGCAAGGGCACATAGAAAACAATTCTGGGTGCCTCTTTCACACCACAGTGTGGTGTACATAGGCATTGCATTAAAATGCAACCTGACTGCATTTTAACGCAACACACATGAACACATAAACACAATACAATAGAAAATAAAGATATTAATATTTTGTTATTATTTTGACCCTTCTAGGGACCTGACTCTTCAGATGACATATAACATAACAGATGGCATATGACATAGCAGATGACATAAAATTGCATACCAACACACATAAAAATTCAACAAAACACTAATTAATATTTAAAGTAGAACTATAGGCAAAACTTTATTTTTTTTTTTCATTTTGGATAGAGTAAGGGAAGGTTATAATCCCTGTCAGATTTATTTTCGCCATTGCCATTTTTTTTCCCCATTGCGGAGATCTCCCTTCACTGCCGGTCCCATAACCAAACAGGAAGTGAGAGGAAATCCCTGCAAATTAAGGTAATTTCTTGGGGGGACACCATTAGAATGTTTCCCCTCTATTACTTTTCTGGCGATAACCCAAAATGGGTGTCAGGACAAGTCTGATCATTGGAGAGCAGGCTGAGTTCCCAGAATAACTAGAGAACTGACCACACTGTGGTCTCTTGCCTCATGTGGTCAGTTTTTAATAGGAAAGCAGAGGGACTAGCAGGAACACCAGGGATTTCACACAAATGAACAATACAAAGAGAACAGGATTTTTTTCATACAAGTTCATGGTACAGCAGGCACATATCAGGAATATGAAAGGTTAGGATTTTTTACTTGTTGGCATATGTACCCATTGGAGAGATTTTCTTTCACTTCCTGTTCCAAAGGCCAAAACCAAAGAGAGAGAATTCCTAGTTGTCATCGGGGGCACCAAAACTACTCGGCTGTCCCCATTGTAAAATCACCCTCCTATTTATATTCTTGTAGAAACCAAAACTTGGGATTTTCATTCACTTTCACTTTCAGTCGTAGCGGTAAACATGACAAATAGGAAAGGTGAATCTCCATAAGGTGGGGGAGCACAGACTGCAATAAAAACCTGGGAGACATTCTAAATCCCCTCTATAGAGTTTTTCCTTTAGTTATAACAACCAAAATGTAGCCAAAATGTTTATTTCTGATGAATTTTTAAATACAACGTCATTCAGCAATTTAAAAAAAAAAAAAAAAGTAAATTGAAACACAACTGCGACTGAAGAAGTTTCAAATAACATGGGAACAAATCAATGACATTTTAGAAATAACTTATTTACTGTAGGGTACAGTTGGGAGTGGAATTGTGCGCACTCTGGCAACGCAATAATTGTGTTTCCTCAGAGAGGGTGATAGAACGACTCTTGTCTCTTGAGCTTACAATCCAAATGATGTTGGGAATTGATGCAAGAGTGATAAGTGCTTCCAGCTGTAGAGGGATCCCTACAGGATAGGGAAGATCACAAGTCCAGTTTTTTTGTAATATCTTACAGAATGAATCTGATGACTGGGTCGTTCCACATCAGCACAGTTAGTTATTCAGTACTAATAAACTGCTATATGAAACCTTTTTTCTGCGTGTCAAATATAGTATATTCATTTTTTGTGGGGGTTTTCTGAGCTTTGATACTCATTAATTCAATTTGTGTTTGAAATAAAATCTGTATCCTTTTGTTCCATTCATCTTTATTTACACAGTGTCACTGTGTGAACTATTTTTACAGATGAAATATTGACATTGAAGGATTTCAATGAAAGAATTATAATGATTTAGTGCAGGACATATTGAGCGCAGATAAAGCCAATTAAAGGCTTATTTCACCCAGGCGGCAGGCTCTCAAAAGTTATCTGTGGTGGATCGCTCTTCAGATCACGGTTTAGAGCTGGTGTTTGGGTGGACAGGAAGAAATACTGCTACATCCTGAATTTCTGTTTTTCGATCCCAAGGGGGATCTTACATTGACTTGCAGCACAGTCCGGTCCTGTCTCTTTGACTTTAATGAGTGAGTTTGGTAGGAGTAATGCCTGACAAACACAACATGCTGAATCAAAACTTGCATGCCACGATGAGAATACGCTAGTCTGAACTGGCCTATTTGACAGTAAGGTAAACAACTGATGTGGGCATTGCTACCGTTGATGCAAAAGGCCCTCTGCCCTTGTGAACTTAAGCAAGCCATAGATTATGAAATTTTCTTTCCTTCAGCCATTAGTTACAGGAAAGAAAATCCCCCAATTCCCCCATCAACATAGTCAGTTTTGATGGGGGAATCCCTCCCGCTGTGCTATTGTATTCTGACAGCAGGAGGTTTCCCTGCCATCAGCCTGTCAGGTCTTTCTCGTGCAATCACTGACGGTGACTATAGCTTCCAGCAGTGATCACACGAGATCTGACGGGCCAGTTGTACTGAAGTCAATCGATATCTTGCCCATAGATGCATTGAAATCCAGCCAGTTCCTGCTGAACTTCAATCCGTCTATGGGGTTACATCAGTGGTAGGTTATGGTTAGGTAGTCATTTTTTTAACATTTAATAAATCACACACAAGTAAATGGTTATTCATACTTTATACAATATTTATAAGACCTCTTTCACACTGCGGCCACCTGTGCATTTGCGGTAAAGCACCGCTTGTTTTACCGCTGTATAAGTGGCGCTTTTCGGCTGCTAGCAGGGTGCTTTTAACACCAAAGAAGGGGTTAAAAACTCCCACGTTTCAGCGCTTCGAAAGAGCTTTTCAGGCGCTTCGGAAGCGCTGCCCATTCATTGCATTCCATTTGGGAGCACTGTATACAGGACTTTTTCTAACGTCCCGCAAGCGCACTGTCCGTGTGGGAAAGCAACCATTGCAATGATTGGGAGGCAGTTTTCTAGGCGCTTTACAGACACTATTTCTAGCTCTAAAATGCCTGAAAACTGCCTCAGTGTGAGAGCCCTTTCACAGTTTGGTGTGTTTTGATGGGGGTTCTCTTTGAGCACATAATTCTTTTGTACACAGCTACAGGAAATACTACCATAATATTGCTAGACTGTAGTATGGGATTTCTGAGACCATACCATCCAGCAAAGCATCAGAATATCCCTAGTAATTGTCTTAAAGAAACACCATTGATTTGGCCATTAATGGCAAAGGTGACAGCTGGTAGCTCCTCCCCTCCAGCAAGGTATACTCACCTATCTAAGCTCCTTCACCACCTCCTGGCTGCAGGACTCCACCCATATTCACACATCCCTCCCCTTTATCCCAAAGCCCAGTTCAGGAGTAAAGACTCTGATGGAGCATGAAAGCTGTGTAGGAGAGCAGAAAGGTTAGTACACTATGCTAGGATGGTGGGCTTTCAGCTGCCCTGGTTTGTCAAAGCAACAGCATCTGCTGATTGACATGTACTAAGATAAGGCTGCCATTGTAGACCTCATGTGAAAATACTTGTTGCTTGGCTTTCACCTTTCAGATATAGAACAGGCATCCAGATCAGGCGTGCTAAGGGTAAGTCAAAAGAACTTTCTGAATTAGTGACTTTGGAAGGTATTATGTATGCATGACAGCAAGGCCAACAGTATTCTCAGAAGGGAAAGTCAAGACTGCCAGCATGTGTGCTATCATAAGAACACTTTTCTGGACATTTGTAGAATGTATAAAGTAAAAGCAAACTGTCCATTTTGTAAATGAAACCTATTGTTAATATAAAGCCCATCTCCAGGCACAACAACAAAATTACCCATGCAGTGCCCCCCCCCCCCCCCCCCCCACTGTAAGTTATGTCCCTATTATGTCCAGGGGTGTTGGAATAAATAAAAATATCTTATTCCAATCTCCAGTAGGGTCCCTCCAGTAGTGTGACTGATCCCCTGCTGCCACCCTTCTAAGGTTCTGCTGGCCCATTGTCGCAGGGTTAGTAGTCCTGAATTACAGATGATGACACAGAGAGACCACCCACAGATTCATGGGGAAAAGAGGACAGAGCCAGCCAAAGAAGGGGATAAGGTAAGTAACAGTGCTTGTTCCTGTACCCCATAAGCATAATGAGCATTTAACCCTTACAGAGTGGAAAAGGGGGGCATCTTAAGGGTATATATTTTTTTGTTTATTCTTTAAACACCCTACCAGTGTCTATGCAAGACTATCTGTAGGGTAACTACTCAGATATAGACGCTTAAAATGATTGCAGACAATTTTTTTCAGCCCTTATCTATTTGATTTGCCAGTTTTCATAGTAAACCATTAGAATGAAGTATCTCTTCAGAAACATTTTATTAACCCAATGCACAAGGCAAGGAGTATCATAAAGGTGGCAAAATTCCACCCATGTAATTAAAAGGCAAAATATGATCATGCCTATATCCTTTTAAATCAACCTGTAATAGCATCATAACCATGGCTTTATAAATCTGGCATTAATGCAGCTTTGTCACTCAGTTTCAGGCTACAGCTTGTGGACTGGAGTATTAGGAATGAAATATATGGACACTCACCAATGGCAGCGGAGCATGTGTGGAAACGTGTAATAGGAGGAAAAGGAAGAATTACTGCTGTTCTAACAATTAAGCCCACATGGGAGATTAGCTGCTGCTACTGTACACAGAACTAGCAAATAAAGGGGTGATATGGTTAAGCATCTAAATCATAATCCTGGCATTGGCTCATGTAATCTGCATTTGATTTTCTACTTGATATTCCCTTTCCTTTTATTTGGGTTTATTTATTGCCTTAATAACTGCTGCTGAAAGCATGGCTTGCTGCCTTGTGCGTGCTGGCAGAAAAAATAGATTTTCAAATCTACAAGCTTCTTAAAGTCCAGTTATTTTCACAAAACCGGTGTGGAGTTGCTCGATTTGGATGCCTGTAAACTTCAATATTTGGGTATTTCCTGTGTATTTTTTCCCAGTTCCAGGAATGTGAGTACCTCACCTTAAAGGAGTTGTAAAGGTTCAGGGTTTTAAAAAACAAACATGTCATACTTACCTCCTCTGTACAAAGGTTTTGCACAGAGTGGCCCGATCCTCCTCTTCTGGGTTACCTCCTCAGCGCTCTTGGCTCCTCCTCTTCTCGAGTGTCCTGCCGGAGAAGCGCGCTCCTTTGGGACACCCGTGCGGGCGTGCTCCCATGTCCTGCTGCTGTGTTCGTAGACACAGACAGCAGGACCCGGCACCGCCTCCCGGTGCATGTGTCATTGGATTTGATTAACAGCAGCGGGAGCCAATGGCTGCGCTGCTATCAATCTATCCAATCAGGACATGAGACACCAGTCGGAGCTGGTGTGCTCGTTCCTGTCGCGGGAAACACAGGGCTCAGGTAAGTATAAGAGATGCTCGGGGGGCTGCTGAATGACAGAAGGTTTTTCACCTTAATGCATAGAATGCATTAAGGTGAAAACCCTTGAGGGTTTACAACCCCTTTAAAGTGTCACTGCACCCAAAAGGGGAAGTTCCACTTACTTGCATCCTCCCCCTCCTCATCTTTAATAATTGGCACTTACCTGGTTTTAACAGGTAACCGATATCACTTCCGATAGAATCACGTCGGCAATCCGAGCGGAAGTCCGGCTCCCCTTTCCTTCCCTTGCAGCCTTCTGGAACACCTCATTGTTCCCAGAAGACTGCAGGACCATTCTCAAACCGCCGTGCAGCTCGGGCATCTGCAGTCAGAAACCGGCTGTGAAGCTGTAAGGCTTCACTGCTGGTTTAGGATTTAGGATGCCAGCACCTGGTCCCAAAGCCGATTGAAGAATTTACTTGGGTGAGGAAAGCGTTGGATCCCGAGACAGGTAAGTGTCCTTATATTAAAAGTCAACAGCTACAGTATTTGTAGCTGCTTACTTTAAATTTAAATTTACTTTAAATTTTTTGGAGGAAGACTGGAGCTCCTCTTTAACTTCTAGTGGTATTAAGCATATCATTAAAGCAGACTCAAGCTAAAAATGAAAAGATTGGAATGAATTAATTTCCCCTTCAATACCTTTTATTTTTCAATCTTTTTATTAAATTTTAAGAATTACAGTAAAAACATTATAATGTAAAACAAAAGTGCAAAATGTCTCTGACAATATAAACAGTGAACAAGACGTCAGCACCCTCCAATACCTTTTATTGGCCCCTAAACATGCTTAGTCTGTTGGCCAGCATCCTTCAACCCACTTTTTCTGATCCCTGAATGGACAGTGAAAGGAGAAGCAGCGCAGTGATAGGTTGTTTGCGCATGGGCTTTTTGCAGCCTGTGTACAATTAGCTGAAGTTAACTTATCTACAATTTACATGTAGTAAAATGTGCCATGAATTTCCTTTAAAAAAACTGAAGGCTTTAAAGTGTTTCTTTAAACTTGCTGTTAACATTGTAAAGCCCAATGCTACAGCAGGTTTAAATATGGCAAGTTATCTGTCATATCAGCATTTCTTTCTCAAAACTTGTACCTGATTTATACTGCTCACTTTACCTGTCATTTTATAAACTACATCTACTCTATCTAATCTTTTTAGAGATATGGCCTCCAGAAATGGCAGTGATATTCGAAATGATGCCCCACCAGTGATCCGTAAAGGGGTATCACCACTTCATTATTTCCGCTGGTGATATTTCTATATAACCCTTCTTTTTTTTTTTTGCCTTCCAGTGGCTTACATTCAAACTGAAAAGCCAGCTAATCCTGAGGCCACACATACTGCAGGCCAAATGTTTTGTGATGGGTGCCTGAAGCAGCAGAGGCTTACAGTAGATTAATATGTTTCACCTCCACTGCACCAAGTTCCTCAGGCTTCCTATAAAACGAAATCTTTCTGTTCATAGCTCCGAGAGCTAGAAAGGAGTGTTTATATTATTTATCTGTGACCTTTTAGAGCTCAGTAGGATCCTGTGATTTCCAACTCCATCTCACTGGAGTGCATGACAGTACATGTGAAGTAATGTTGTAATGAATTCTACCCAGGCTTCTCATATGCATGTCTTGCATCGACTCTATCCACAAGGCTGAATTTAAATTCACAAAGTAAATGGATATTTCCAAGCTAGCAGATCCCTAAAATACAGAAATATTTACACAAAGGTACATTTATAAGAATCTGCATTTTTTTTTTAGCTTTTTACCTGTATAATACATTTTGCAGCATTATCTTAAAATTTTAGGTCTAGGTCTACATGCTGTTTCTTTACTCGCTCTTCTGCTGCAGTAGTTAAAGTGATACTAAACAGAGAAGTGTTAATTGACTTAATTCATTCACATAAACCATATACAGTATATCATGCCACTGTTTTTTTTTTTCAAAGCCTCTAAGGGCCTTATTTCTGCAGTGATGTGTAGTCACATGATATTTCCTTGTTCTTTGGCATCTGCAAGGAAAGATCCTTTGGAGGGGCTTCTATTTCTACATAAAACCAAAGGTGCAGGGCTAAAAAAAAAACTTATTTCAAATTTAACAGACAGTTCCAAGACTGAAAAAGTCCACAAAAAAGTTATTTAAAATGTCCCAATGGTGCTCTAAAGTTGGAAATGCATTGAAGAGAGTGAAGTGCATCAAAGAAGAAACCGTAACCCTCAGCTGGTCACACAGCCTCTTACCATCATATATTAACCCCCACAGAAGGAAGGTCAAAAAGGCAGTTTAGAATTTACCCTGGTCATACAGGTCCTTGGTGAAGATTAGCCACCAAACTTCTCTTTAAACAACACACTCCCAATCATCTGATGCGTCTCTCTGAAAGCTCCCAGTTATGAAGGGGAAAGCAAGGGATGCATCTCATAGTGTAGTAATGTAAAACATATTTATTGGATAAAAAGAAGAATGTAGAAAAACTCCAATGTTTCCAACCAACAAGTGAGTGTTATTTACCACTGTGTATTTGCCCACATGTGTGACTCTATAGTCTATAGACTCTATAGTCACATGGGCTGCACAGATAAGAAAAATAAGAACATGAAAAGCTTAGACCTGAGCATGCCCAGTACAGGACTCCAGTTGGTCTACACAATCTTAGCCTGCAGTGAGGACACAAAGAAGATGAACAGCTGAAGGCAGGATCAACCAGGTATATTTCACTCTACACAAAACAAATGCTTTAGTGGCCTTTTGAGTATGAACAGTCAGTTATATAGCATGTAATGAGAGTTTTTCATAGTCTGGATTTAATGACACTTTAAACAAACTTTAGGTGGTCAGATCAGCAAAGTGTAATAGATATGCATATTTTTTCAACTCACCACCATATAAAGGAACATTTTTTTGTTTGTTAAAGAGTCCTGCTAAGTCTCCGAAGTATTAGCTTTTATGGTTTTGTTAACCCTTATGTGGTCCTGTTATCTGAAACTGCAACCAAAACTGTCTCATCTCATGACACCATGTTATATATTTATGTAAAAAATCTTGGATGGTGGCACTCAAGAGTGCCACCATCCATATTTTTCACATGTTCTTTTCTTGTAAGGAGCTGCAACGGCAGCTGGCAACAGATATTTTGCCTTGGTAGCTTCATATTATATATCTACTCTGGGATGTCTTTACTGTTCCCAAGCCACACATCTACAGTGAAAGAAGTAGAGCATGTCCCTATGTGCCCAGCATTCCAATAGTCTGATACAGTCCACTAGTAAAGAACTATAATGGAGGTAGTAGTCAGTGATAAGGAGGGAAAAGAATTACTGGAAGTCTGCTAGCTGTTCTCTCTATTTTTGCTGCCCTACCAACAAATCCACAACCAAAAGCCGATATGTTGCATTTGAAGCAACAAGTTTAGAGAATTTTTTTACAAAGCTAAGCAATAAAGCACAATGTAACTCTAAATTATTACTACCCTAACAAAGTCCTGGTAATAGTTGAATATACAATAAATATAACTTACAAGAATAAATTAGCTTCTTATACAGTGCAGTCAAGCTACATTTGTACCACTTAAATATCAGAAGTACATACACTCCAAATGGGAGATGGCTAATAAAATAATAACTTCAGGGCTCATTTAGTATGATGAGCACTGAACAAAGATTTGTGGTCAAGTCTGCAGCTCATTGTCCATGAATCCAGGGCAGTCAGTAATAAAAAGCTGATTTTTGATCCAGGGCAGTCAGTAATAAAAAGCTGATTTTTGATTGGCTGCTACAGGCTAGAGCAGTTCACTAGGACGGTGTTTCCCCACCTTTTTTTCAGTCAAGCCACCCTTTTATATTCTGCACAATCTCAAGGCACCCCATCCAAAAATGTAAAATACTAAACTAATAATTTTACATAACGCAGCAACATGCACACATGTAGGACTTCCAACATTAGAGGTGATATATTCCAAAGCATACACATATTTGCACACATTTTAATGTTTCACTTCTCCCTCAGTTTTTCTCCCTCACTCAGCTAATGTGATGCCAGTGAATATGGAAAGGGACAAACAAGGATGTTGTGCAGGCGCCCGATGTTCTCCTTTCAACCGATGATGTAATTGCTTGTTACGACATGGGCAGCTAGAAGGTAGTAATGGTGCACACTGAAAACCTGTGGCTTTGTTTAACTAAATGGCAGGCTTGATCCACCCCCTGGCTTGCATACAATTTTTGGGCAATTTTTAGGCATTTTGCCAAGGCACTCCTAAAGAAACTTGAAGGCACCCTAGGATGCCTGGGCATCCATAGTTACATAGTTAGTCGAGTTGAAAAAAGTCCATCTAGTTCAACCAGTTCAACAGCAAAGCATGATCTAATTTGCTCCAGCAGGGGAGAAAAATATTTGCTGATCTCCCGTGTGGCAATCAGATATTCCTTGGATCAATTTTACTTATAAATGTTGTTATCCAGTTAGGCCTGATTCACACCTATGCATTTTTAGTGCTTTTTGCATTTTGCAGATTTGCACTACAGTCCATTTAACATGGTTTCCTATGGAACACGTTCTGTAGTGCAAATCTGCAAAATGCAAAAAAGCACTAAAAATGCAGAGGTGTGAATCAGGCCTTATAGTTAGACAGAAACAGTTCTTGAGGGAGTCTATTTCACATTTAAATCTCTTTTCCTCCAGACGTAAAGAGTGCCCCCTTGATGACTTTAAAGAGAATAACTCCACACAAAGTTCAATATATGGACCACTTATAAGTATTTCAACCAGGGTGTTTATACATCCTGGTTGAAAAAGGCTGCACTGGATACAAAAACATAGTCTTAGCTCCTTCTTTACTTACTTTGACTATTCCCTTTTTGCTGGTTCCTTTGGTCACCATTATATGAATATACTCGGATAGTGTTTTTTCTGTATCTTGTAATTTTTTTATTTCTAATCTGTTTAAAAATTAGCTACATTAATCTAACTCTAACACAGAAATCTTTCTTAATAAGCCACAGAGCATTTGAAAGGACAGTAACTGAATGGGGTTCTCTGTCTGGCTGAGATAGTAGCCAGGTTAGAGCTAGCTCATAAATGAGCTGCCTAAAGCTATGGCCACTACAGATTGGTTATCATTGGGAGGCACTGACCCTGAAAATTTCTGATGATATAACATAAAAAGGTGGTCCTTTACATTTGGAGAATTCACAGCTGTCACTAATCTTAGGCCACTTTACTGCTCTCGCATGGCCCCCCTTCGGCTGGTTTAAAATCTCTGCAGATAACAGGGTCGGGCACCTTCTTTTGTATTGCAGTGCCTGAAACAAAGTTGACGGTTTTGTGCTGTTCTACGTTTTATCTTTTGGCAGAAGACTGAGTCAGCCTGTACTTGTTTACATTTCTCTATACAGCCAATCACTAATTGTACATTAGTTTCTAATTATGTAGTGCAAGATTGCAACTTCGAAAAAAAGGAACAGCAGATATAGAGTCCAACGACATCTCTTTAATGACTGATTTTAAAATGTTGTAAATGTGCCATAGAAACCCTATGCTACTCAAAGTGTCTAACTGTTTGAAGATGTTCATGGGGGTACAGAACAGGAAGACCACAGATGCTGACTTTAGAAAGTACAGAGTGCATATTTGGGTTTAATGGATGAAGGCAGGATGTTGGGGTTTGCAATAATAGCAGAGCTTGGACCACTTAGTGCCTACTCTTTGCTCAATCGCACCTTGAATAACCCTTGTCCTATTTAGGTAAATTCATATAGTGATATTCTATTATATATAGTAATATTATACAGTCATATCAACAATATATTATATATAGCAGGGCTTTAAAAAAATGTTTTGAATCTAGGAGCCAGCTATTTTTTTTAAACTAACAAACTCAACTATCACCACTAATGTTGGGTGTCTTAGTGCGGCTGTGCAGAATATTAAAAGGTGCATTGACTCAGAAAGGGTTAAGAAACACTGTCCTAGTGAACTTCTCTAGCCTGTAGCAGCCAATCAGAAATCAGCTTTTATTACTGACTGTCCTGGATTCATGGAAAATGAGCTGCAGAATTGACCACAAATCTTTGTTCAGTGCTCATCATACTAAATGAGCCCTGAACAAAAACTAAATGGTACAAATGTAGCTTGAATACACAATATAAGAAGCCAATGTATTCTTGTGTGTTGAATGTTAAATATTTGTTGAATATTCAACTATTACCAGGACTTCATTAGGGTAGTAATAATTTAAAGTTACATTGTCCTTTATTGATTAGATTTGTAAAAAAAAAATCTCTCAACTTTTTGCTTCAAATGCAACATCTCAGCTTCCGTGGATTTGTTGGTAGGGCAACAAGAATAGAGAGAACCGCTAATGGAGGTGCCCGGTCATGTATGTTTACATTTGTATGTGTGTATATCTGTGGGTGGGCCTTTATTTTGTTTTGTGACGGGGTGGGAATTTATATGATTGGGTGTAACTTAAATTTTTTACAATTACATTTTTTTTTTTTTTTTTACTTTACTTTTTTCCCCCACCACATAGGGAACAAAAAGTCCCCTATGTGATGATTTCTTTGGGTGACAGGTTTCCTTTAATTAGACATCAGGATCTAAAAGACCCTGCATGTCTTCCCCGTGTTCCACTGAATGTATTGTAATGCACATTGCACTGCATTACATTCTATCCCGGACTTGAAGGCTGGGGAAACTGTCAATGGGGACCTGAAAGTGACGTCACACATCATTCCTGGGTCAACAACAAGAAGAGGAGGGAAGCGGATGTGCATCTGCTCTCCTCCCTGCCCTCTATCCGGTGGCACCCACTATGCTGGTCCCGGCACTGCAGATGGGTAAGCGATGCTCAGAATACATAGCAGGGGGCACGCGACGGGTGTGTAGAGCATTCGAGCAGTGCCTGGGGCTTGTCGATTCCCGATACATAGTTATATTTTATAGTGATAATAACTTCTCAGCCCAATTTTACTTTTATAATCAGATCTACCAGAAGGTTTTTTAAATCTTTACAGTAAATCCAGCTATACAAATCCACTTGTATATATATATATATATATATATATATATATATATATATTATATATATATATATTTTTTTTTTTACCTAAATATATGTTTAACCAAAATATCCCTTTATTGCCCTTGTGTCCTATAGACATGCAGAAGCATGACATGCATTGCCACTGGTTCTCTTGAGTGTTTGTCCTATTTTCTAAATTTAGGATTAGAGTATCCCATATTTAAATTTCTTTCAGACAACTATATTATGATAATATGCGTCTGGAGTCTGCCAAGCAGTCTGCATGCATTATTTTTATAACTTATATTTTATTTATTTTTCATTTTGTTGTTCACCGTCATATGAATTTTAAATTACAGACATAAAAAGTAGGGCTTCTAAAGAACTTACACTGCTGACAGTAAAGTAAAAGTGCTGCTCATGTTGAAGTGGGAACTACCTTTAGCAATAATAATGCAAAAGTAGTCTCGGGTAAGTGATTTGGCTTTTAATATTTGTGCAAAACCTCCAGCCAGCATCACATTATTTGTTTTACAATTGCTTTATTTCAGCAGTTTCTTGATTTAGATAGAGAATTTAATTGGGTTACATAACATTGAAATCTCCTGAAATACCTTCTGCAAATGAATAGTTTAAATTAGAACTATAGCCTGCCATAAAAAAAAATGCAGTACTTTGTTTAAAGTGATTGTAAACTTTTTTCTTTTACATGTTATACTTACCTGCTTTGTGCAATGGTTTTTGCACAGAGTAGCCCGACCCTTTTTTTCTGGGGTCCCCTGCTGGCGCTCCTCTTCATCAGTGGTCCCCAAAGAAAGCCACTCTCCCTGGGGGCACCCATGCGTGTTCGCTCTCAAGTTCTGCTGCTGCATCCATTGACTCAGACAGCGGAACTCAGCAATGCCCCCCGCTTCCATGTCACCAGATTTAATTGACAGTAGTGCAAGCCAATCTGTACAATGATGAGACAGATAGCGGCGGGAGCCTTTGAGCTTGTACACATCCCTGGATTGGATTGGGCTCAGGTAAGGAAAAGGGGGAGCCGGGGGGGGGGGGGGGGGTTGCTGCAGCAGAGAAGGTTTTTCACCTTAATGCATAGAATGTATTAAGGTGAGAAACCTTAAAGTGGTTGTAAAGGCAGCAGGTTTTTTTTATATTAAAGCATTCTATGCATTAAGATAACAAAATATTTTGTGTGCAGCAGCCCCCCTTAGCCCCCCTAATACTTATCTGAGCTCCATCTCTATCCAGCAATGTCCACAAGTGCCTTGTCAGTCCGGGACGCTCCCTCCTGATTGGCTGAGACAGCAGTGGCACCATTGGCTCCCACTGCTGTCAATAAAACTCAGTTAGCTAATCAGGAGAGAGAGGGGGCTGGGCCGGGCCATGGCTCCGTGTCTGAATGGATACATAGAGCTACAGCTCGGCTCGGGTTCCCCAAGAGCAAGCTGCTTGTTATGGGGTCACTAAACAGGAGGGAGAGGCCAGGAGCTCCAGCCAAGTACCCGAGAAGAGGAGGATCTGGGCTGCCCTGTGCAAAACCACTGTACAGAGCAGGTAAGTATAACATGTTTGTTATTTTACCCACTTCATTACCCACGTATAGTCATATGACATCCGCAGGTGGGATCTCCCATCCTGGGCGGGCGCCATATGACGTCCTTGGCTTCCTGGCGGTCACTTAGGAGCCGATGCGCGTGCCCAGCGGCCGCAATGTCTGCCAGGCACCCGCGATTGCTTGTCACAGGGCAGGAATGTGGATCTGTGTGTGTAAACACACAGATCCACGTCCTGTCAGGGGTGAGGAGAGACAGATTGTGTGTTCCTAGTATATAGGAATACCGATAGGTCTCCTCCCCAAGTCAGTCCCCTCCCCCCACAATTATAATCACTCCCTAGGTAACACAGTTAACCCCTTGATCGCCCCCTGGTGTTAACTCCTTCCCTGCCAGTGTAATTTATACAGTAATCAGTGCATATTTATAGCACTGATCACCGTATAAATGTCAATGGTCCCAAAATAGTGTCAAAAGTGTCCGTTCTTTCCACTGCAATGTCTCAGTCACGATAAAAAATCGCAGATCGCCGCCATTACTAGTAAAAAAAATAATAATAATAAAAAAATGCCATAAATCTTTCCCCTATTTAGTAGACACTATAACTTTTGCGCTATAACTATTTTTTTTTTACCAGAAATATGTAGAAGAATAAATATCGGCCTAAACTGAGGAAAAAATGTTTTTTTTTTTTTTTTATTGGAATATTTATTATAGCAAAAAGTAAAAAATATTGTGTTTTTCTCAAACTTGTCGCTATTTTTTTGTTTATAGCGCAAAAAATAAAAACATGATTTAGGTACAGTGTTGCATGACCGCTCAAATTTGTCATTCAAAATGTTACAGCATTGAAAGCTGAAAATTGGTCTGAGCAGGAAGGGGGTGAAAATGCCCTGTTTTGAAGTAGTTAATAGAAAAAAAAATTGACATTACAATCACTTTCTTTAGAACCACTTTAATAACATTGTCACTGCTAATTAACAAGCTTACCAATTAGTACCTGGCCATACTGGGACCTGTCCACTGTTTTTTGGATGGATAGCACTGCCTCTGTAGCCAAAACTCTCCCATTGTGAGCTGCAATGTCTGAGAAGGACGGAACACATAAGACAAAATAAATGAGAATTTGTTGTAGGCCATTTACATACCTTATGAAACCTGACTAGAATACTCCCAGAACGTTGCTAAGTGAGGCCTAGTCACTCATTACTGCCCACCTTCACCATCACACGAGAAAGCTCTCAAATGCTGAGCTCAGAGCTACTGCATCAGGGGAGAGAAAGAGTATGTGAGGGGGTTTGAATCAGAGAAAGAGCTCACACCTGTGATGGTGGAGGTGAGCAGTAATGGCTAGGCCTCACTTAGCAACATCCTGGGAGTACTTAGCAACGTCCTGGGAGTATTCCAGTCAGGCTTCATATGGTATGTAAATGGCCTACACCTATAGCAAGGGTCTAATTCATCTTTAGTCAAAGCTGCACATTTTTTTTTTAATCTACAAACATCCCTTTACCTGCATAGGCAGGTTTTTTGTAAAGGTGAACTAACCTTTTAATTTCTAAGAGCTAGTGCATGCAAGCATAACTTACAGCATAAGCATAGGAATGCATTACAGAAATTGCTGTGCATACTTATTTGCACAGAACTGCTAACACCATCGTTTTCTTCCACACACGCATTGGGTGTATTTTTTCAAAACATAAAATTTAAGTTTTGAAAAATACACCCATATGCATGCTTGAGTAATCACTGGTGCCAGCAGTTAGCATTTATAGGCACGCACAGCGTTTTCTGTAGTACATTGGTATGGGCAGAAATTTAGCTGTAGCTGTGGCTCCCGAGTGCCACAATTATGGCTGTATTTTACTCTGTACACCCAAATAGTGTAAATTACGGCCATGTGCAATAGATCTCAGGCTTGTTCATCACATAATAACAGGACATGTTTAGAATTCTATACAGGAGCTTAAAGTTGTATGTTCAGCCAAAGCTAAACTATGGTACATCTTCTATGATGCTGTGCTTATTTTGCCGAACACTGCTGCAGCGTGCCCACAGAAGGGATTATTGCGACTCACCAGTCTCTTCTGGCTCTATCATTTCTGCTTGCCAAGCCATCTTTACTGAAATTAAGCTGGACTGATTACTCCAGAGAGCAGCAGTCTGTAATTTTGCATATCAACATTGATGTTGCTCTGTTATAGCTACCATGTTGAGCTGTCAGTCTAGTTTTATGACATGACATGGCCAGAGGATGTTATGTATGGATTTGGTGTTCACTGCTGATTTTATGTGCAGTATATGAGTAGTCATTACCGTACATAGTAGAAAATCATGCCCCTCTGCTATGCTATTCATCTTGACTCCCTACTGCCTAGTCATATTATCTACTGTCGTGGATTGCTTATATTATAAATATGCATGTTTTCCTCTGATCAAAGTGTCGGGAAGCTATCTGCCCTTTGTTATTAGGATTTCAAGTGTAGTAATTAGAAATATACAGAACAACAGTGCTGTGTGTAATTGTTATACAGTAATAGCCAAGCGTTACAAAATAGCATACAAAGTAGCAGCATTGTTATGTCACAGTTTTCAAGATTCAAGGCTTGGGAGTTCTAAGACACACAAATGATGGGTTTATATGTGGAGTGAATGCAGAACAAATCTAGTAAGCCTAGTCTTATCAGAAGCTGAACATCAGAGCACAGAATATGACCCCTGATTGGTTGTTTTTGGTTTGCTATACATTGCTCTAAGCAGTATTCTATTAAAAGGGATTTCCAGAAGGAAAGCTGTCTACTGTACTTCTCCAATTCTCATGCTATCATGCTGACAATAATGAGTTAAAATGCTGCTTGCGCTACACAAATGGGAAGTAAATTCAGTAACATTATATCCGACAAGACTAGACGGTGACTTAAAATGGTACTAAAGGCAAACCCAAAAATGACATATGTTGCAGTCTGACATTAGCATTAAAGCATTTGTTACCCTAAAAAAAAAAAATTGATCCTGTTCCTTTAAAGTGGTTGTAAACCAACTTTTTGAACTTCTACCTATAGGTAAGTCTAGAATAAGGCTTACTTATAGGTAGTGGAAATATCTCCTAAACGTGCGCCGTTTAGGAGATATTTCACTTGTAGTCTGCCGAAAATTCTAACGGCGCATGCGCGGGGAAGAAACAAAACTAAGTGCCGTCGCACTCCCATGCGTGGGAGTGACCTCACGTGGCTCCAGGGAATCAGAGCCGGAGTCCGTGGCCCGGAAGGAAGAGGGCCAGAAGATGGACGCTGCCCACACAGGGGACATCGCTGGATACTTTTGCAGGTAAGTGGCACATAGTATTTTAAAGAATATGTCAACCCAAAATTTCATATTCCTGATATGTGCCTGCTGTACCATGTATGAAAATGCATCCTGTTCTCTTTGTATTGCTACCAAATACCTGGTGTGCCTGCCTGTCCCTCTGCTTTTCTATTAAAACCTGACCTAGGGTTGCCACTATTTCTTTAAACCAAACCCGAACCCTTTAGCGGCGCACAGCAATTGTTTTTTTTAACCACTTGGCATCCGCGCTATAGCCGAATGATGGCCACATCGCGGACCTGAATTTCCAGGAGGCCATCATATAGCCTCCCCTTTGCACGCTCCCCACGCGCCATGATCACCGAGTCACGGAGATTTGGGTGATCACAGATCCGAGTAAGGGTCCGATTCCGGCCCCTTACCACGTGACAGCTGATCACGTGATGTAAACTAAAGCTTGGTAATTGTTTTTTTCACCGGCTTATGTGCAAGGGACATCAGTCCTGAAGAGAAAGAGGCAATTCTGCCTCATCTGTGCCCACCAGTACCCCCTGCCAGTGCCACCTATCAATGCCCATGAGTGCCACCTATCAATGCCCATAAGTGCTGCCTATCAGTGTAACCAACCAGTGCTGATCAGTGCCCATCACTGCCACCCATCAGTGCCCATCACTGCCACCCATCAGTGCCCATCATTGCCGCCTCATCAGCGTACATCAATGAAGGTGAAAAATTACCTGTTACCTTATTTTTTTTTAAATTCTGTCTTTTTTTTATTTTTTTAACAAAAAATAAAAACCGCAGAGGTGATCAAATACCAAGAAAGCTCTATTTATGGGAAAAAAAATTATAAAAATGTAATTTGGGTACAGTGTTGTATGATCACGCAATTGTCATTCAAAGTGCATCAGCGCTGAAAGCTGAAAATTGGTCTGGACAGGAGGGGGGTTTAAGTGCCCGGTAAGCAAGTGGTTAATTATACACTATAGGATTGTAACATGCCTGGGACACCTTTGGGCATTCCAAAGAGAATAGTAATGCGGCACACATAGTGCCCCATTACTCTCCCATTAGGCCTTGTTCCGAGCCACATTCCAGTCTGAATAATGTGTCCGGGTTTCAGGTGGACTGAAACCCGGACAAATAATTTTGGACTGTCCCGGTGAATCCCAGAAAGGTGGCAACCCTAACCTGACCACCACCCAAGATGAGGGTTCACATATACTTTAAATGTAGGACATTCCAATATTGTCTGGGACCAGATGATTCTGGCTGCAGTAGGATTATATAGAGTTCAGATTAAAGGAAACCTGTCACATGAGGACAATGGAAACTCATGAAAATTCTAGATACCTGGCTTACGTGTTGATCCTTCTTCTTTACAACTTTGAGAAACTGAGCTGGATGTTTTCAGATAATGTCTTCTTACTTTGTTATGATATTTCGGATCTGCATGTTTGTTCTAGGCCAGTGAATCAGAAAGTAATACGATCAATTGGTCAGCATAACAACCAAGTACCAACATTTTCAGAATGAAGTTAGCAATAGTATCCTCCATATTTTTCTTGTTAGGGATTTCCTTTACGGCAATTGAAGGTCTCTCTTTGGCACAGCAGTGGGGCTTCAAGGAAAAGCCCAGCAGTTCACCAATTGGTTTCACTTGTTGCCCGGAGTTGCTCTTAAAGCATACGCCTATATTGCTTACATGATATATGCAGCTGTGAAGTTACATTATTCTTTCAGAAGATAATAATAAATCTCCTTGAGCTGATATGTAAACTACAAGGATGACTAACAGATGAATTGTGTTTTTCTGCCACGTTGCAAAGAAAGCTTAAATGAACAGTGCACAGCTTTGCTGTACTATTTGTTAACGTCTAATCAATGTGACAATTATATTGTTACAGCTATTGAATAACCAAGCAGCTAGTTTGTCCTTGGCATAGAACACAAACTGAAAGTAAATAATGCATGGCAGCAATCTTGGCTTTTGGATGGTGAATAAATTCTTTATCTGCTTTTATACGCGGTATTCTTTGGACATGGTGCATTAAAGGAGAATCACTTTAACTCGCAGAATGCTGCATTTAAAGCTGATATACCCGGGTCCTTTTCTCTTCACCTGGGAAAAATTATTGACAGATCTGTACATTTTCGGGAAGATCTAATCAGCCTGAGCTGAAAAAAAATCCGTTAGGAATATGCCATATGTGCGGAGAGACTTCCACGTACACCAGGCCTGAGAGATTCTATGGTACTTAACCTTTAACAGTTGTTTGGTATCATGGAAATAAAGACAAGATGAAGAGAGAACAATGGAATGTATTCACTATGCTAAACCTTAAAACACAATGTGAGCTTAGCATCAAGTTACATAGGAATCTCTTTGCCCTTGGCATACTTATATTGCAATGAAAGATCCGCTTTAGAAAATGCTGCAAGCAGCTTCTACTGGAAGGGGTCAGTCTGTCTGACATTTGTGAAGTACGGGACTGACACTGCTGAGCTGATTTATTAAACGAGTTTAGAATCTGAATTCTATAAATTGTGTGAATATTCACTTCAATTGTCCAATAATGTGAAAAAAACTAATTCCTTTTTACTTATTTTATCTGCACATTATTGGGTATTCAAAATGATCCATAATGCTTTTCTCACCATTAGATAATTGAAATGAATATTCACACAATGGGAGTTATGTGCTAAAGGAAAATCCACTTTGCACTGCAAGTGCACTTGGAAGTAAAGTCACTGTAGATCCGAGGGGGATATGCAAGGAAAATAAAAAACTGAATTTTAGCTTTCACATGATTGGATGATAAAATCAGCAGAGCTTCCACTCATTTCAGATCTACCCCTTAGATTTAGAGCGACTGCACTTCCAAGTGCACTTTCAGTGCAAAGTGGATTTGCCTTTCGTAAATAACCCCCAATGTCTTTTTAAATAATAAAGTTTATTGAGAAAGTTTCTTGTTCTCTTTGTATTGTTGCCTTTATGTGAAATCCCTGATGTTCCTGCCAGTCCCTCTGCTTTCCTATTAAAAACTGACCACATAAGCAGGAAAGCACACCGTGGTCAGTTTGCTAGCTATGCTGGGAACTCAGTGTGCTCTCCTTAAATGATCAAACCTGTCCTGACACCCCCCCCCCCCCAGCCCCACACACACACACAGATTTTCAATGGGGGAAGCTCAGTGGGCTGCTGCTTCTCCTTCCCCAGCTCTTATGCAACTGAGAACAGAAGGAATGTGATTACTTATAAACAAAAAGGGAAAACAAGTATTTATAATGCATGTTTATATCTATACAAAAATGTTTTGCCTTTCATTTCTATTTTAACCCATTGACATCCACGCTATGGCCGAATGACAGCCACAGCGCGGACCTGAATTCCCGGGAGACCGTCATATGACGGCCTCCCCTGTGCGCGCTCCCTGCGTGTGCCCTGCAGGGCGTGCGCGGAGCGCGCTGTGATCACCAAGTCAATGCTACTCGGGTGATCACCGATCCGAGTAAGGGGCCGGTCCCGGCCCCTTTACCATGTGATCAGCTGTCAGCCAAGGACAGCTGATCACATGGTCAAAACAAAAGCTCGTGATCATTTTTTTTTCTCCTCACGCTGACAGCAGAGGTGAAAAAAAAAGTCGATCACCGGCTTATCTTAAAGTGACATCGGTCCCAAAAAAGAAGAGGCAATTATGCCTTTATACTATTTATACTAACAGTGCCCACAAGTGCCACCAATCAATGCCCACAAGTGACAACTATCAATGCCCACAAGTGACACCTATCAATGCCCACAAGTGACACCTATCAATGTCCACAAGTGCCACCTATCATTGCCTACCAGGGCCACCTAGAAGTGCTGCCTACCAGTGCCACCTATCATTGCCCACCAGTGCCACCTAGAAGTGCTGCCTATCAGTGTCCATCACTGCCACCTATCGGTGCCCATCACTGCCACCTCATCGGTGTCCATCAGTGCTGCCTCATCAGAGTACATAACAAAATAAAAAAAAACTTTTTATTTTTTTTAATTTTTTTTTACAAATTTAAAAAAAAAAAATCACACAGGTGGTCAAATACCACCAAAAGAAAGCTCTATTTGGGGGGGGGGGGGGGGGATTATAAAAATTTCATTTGGGTAGTGTTGTATGACCACGCAATTGTCATTCAAAGTGAATCAGCGCTGAAAGCTGAAAATTGGTCTGGATAGGAGGGGGGCTTAAGTGCCTGGTAAGCAAGTGGTTAAACTGAAAGGGTTGTTTTACAAGGCGATCGTTTACAATCACTTTAAGCCTATGCATGCAGTTTTAATAACAAGTCATTAATGGCAGATCCCAAGTTGTTATTCTGCGAGTTCTCTTTAAAAACCCTGAAAGTTCCCACTAGATCTTTTAATAGGAATTTACTGGACTTGCAATTAGGTGACCTTCTGGCAAGGTCAATGGGCTAATTATAGTAATAAAGTTTTTTCACTGAAAATAGACAGCAAGTATTTTTAATAGCAATTTCCGAGTCAAGAAAGCACATGTGTGTTTAGCCAGCATGCTTTCGAGGGATGCTGCCCCATTAAAACATATGTAATCACTTATGACTTTATCTACATGGGTCCACTACTGAAATTATTCAGAAATACTATATTCAGTTGACTGAAATTGTTGTTAAAGCACCTACGGATCCTTGCCATTTTACTAACCAAGTCAAAAGCATTGTAACTATTTTTAATTTGCTTCTTTGCTAATAAATAATATCCAAGAGTAGGACACTATAATTAAAGTCTAGGAGCGTGCCCTAGTACAGTAATTATTGTACCGGTTCTATGAACAGAATTGATGGTGACTGGAGGGCATCAGCACCAATACTAACAAGGTCTGTTTGATTATTGCTCCACCTGTGCCCTGTCACAATACTTTGAGATGAGCTCTGTACATTCTGTTGCCCCTTTTGTCAGACCCTCTGATCTGGCAGCAAATGTATAACCGGTTAAAAGTCATGCCAAGACAATATGGAAGCTCCATTCGTGTTTATAATTGCAGCTATTCAGAGACCTTGTGTACAGTACAATTTGTCCATATGGTTAGTGAGCATTTCCAGAAAAGAATAAAGAGGAAAGGATTCCCTACTTGTGTGCATTTCCCAATTAACACTTCTGATAAGTGAGATGTATATACGAAGCAGGAAATTGAACTAGACACCCTTTTAAGACAGTTCTACATCACATGTTCAATACAATGGCTCAATGTCATGTTGACTTCCACGGTTCGCGTTGTCAGATCTGGTACAAGTTGGATGAATGAAATTGGTTTCTTTCAGAAGTGCTAATGGTTTCACTTTGCATGTTCATTAGAACATTCTAATATACTTAGAGTATATTTCATTTTTTTCTTGTGGTTTTGTTAATTTTAGGACTCGTGCACATGCTTTCGGATCCGTACCATTTTTTTTAAGGATCTGAACACAGCTTTATTATAGTCAATGTGTACAGGCACATAGCGGCTTTTATATCTGTAATCTATAGCAGTGTTTAGCAATGAAAAAAATAAATGCCCAAGTCCTTCATTTGAGATAAGCATTTTGGAGTTGTACACCCCTATACGTGCATAAAAGGCTTGTATATGCACATGCGCATAAATGTATTGTCGTGATGAAGAATTAAACACTCCCAAATGCTGTATGGACATACAGTACATGCATGTCCATGTTCGTCTCCAGGACTTCTCCAGAGCCTCTTCCATCCTCTGGAACTCTCTAACTCAATCTGTCTGGCTATCTCCCACTCTAGCTGCCTTTAGGCGATCCCTGAAAGCTCATCCCTTCAGGGAAGAATATCATGCCCCCACTAACTTAACTTTTATTTTTTTCTATCAGCTCACCCCCCACAGTTATAACCTTTTGTACCACTTTCCCCACCCTATTAGATTGCAAGCTCTTTTGAGCAGGGCTCCTTAACCCTCTTATATTTTCGCCTTCCCTTTCCTCTGGATCAACTGTGGGTATAGGATTGTGTATATAGGATTGTTATTGGTTGAACTAGATGGACTTTTTTGACCTGGCTAATTATGTAACTTTTATTGTATTGTAACTGTACTGTCTCATTTAGATTGTAAAGCGCTGTGAGAACTGTTGGAGCTAGATAAATCTTGAAAAAATTATTATTATTATTAATAATAATAATTTAGACGTGCATAAATGCACATAGTATACATGCTGCTACATGTGCTTTTTACATTGGATATTTCTGCCAACTTCTGGCAGCAAGATCTGGCATAGATATGAGCATTTTAATTGTGCCCGTGGG